>JARQOD010000004.1:343073099-343348746 GCA_033576555.1 Oophaga sylvatica | reverse complement strand
AAAACTCTCCTCCTATCAGCCATACGTTTGTAACGGTTCCCCATCGCACTCAGATTATTCAATACACCTCTCCACACAGAAGCAAGTGACGACGAGAAACGCTCCTCCTCAGGAACCCCAGAAGGGCCCCCCCCATTGAAAGTACAAAACTGGGGATGAAAACCATATGCCCCAAAAAACGGGGACTTACCAGTGGACTCGCTCCGCCTGTTGTTAAGGCGAACTCTGCCAGAGGCAAGAAAGAAGACCAGTCCTCTTGGTTCTCTGAGACAAAACACCGGAGATATGTCTCTAAGCTCTGATTCAGACGCTCTGTCTGACCATTGGTCTGCGGATGAAAAGCCGAGGAAAATGACAATTGCATCCCCCGACGTAAACAAAATGCCCTCCAAAATTTGGACACAAACTGAGACCCCCTATCTGACACCACATGAGAAGCCAACCATGAAGTCTAACGATCTCCCTAATGAACACCTGCGCCAGAGTTTTAGCATTAGGGAGTGCAGGAAGAGCAACGAAATGTGCCATCTTACTGAACCTGTCAACAACCACCAGTATGACAGTATTCCTGACGACGGAGGAAGGTCCATAATGAAGTCCATAGATAAATGAGTCCATGGACGCTCCGGAAGTTTCAAGGGTAAAAGGGTCCCAGACGGACGGGTATGAGGGGTTTTAGAGCGAGCACACACCCCACATGACGCGACAAAAGTTATAACATCTTTATTAGCATTAGGCCACCAAAACCGGCGAGAAAGGAGATCTAAAGTAGCCTTACTCCCTGGATGTCCTGCTAGAGCAGAATTATGATGTGCCTCAATAACCTTTTGTCTCAACAGATTTGGGACAAACAGTCTCCCTGGAGGTCCTGCAGGGGCGTCCCCTGAGCCTCTAACACCTCCTCCTCAAGCTCAGAAAATACAGCCGACACTACCACCCCCTCCTGAAGGATAGGACTCGGGTCATCCGTTTTCCCGGCCCCTGGGAAACTGCGAGACAAGGCATCAGCCTTTACATTCTTAGACCCCGGGCGATAAGTGACGACAAAATTAAACCTGGTAAAAAACAACGACCATCGAGCTTGTCTGGAATTCAGACGCTTAGCGGATTCCAAATACAACAGGTTCTTGTGATCAGTAATAACGGTAACCGGGTGGACTGCCCCCTCCAAAAAGTGACGCCATTCTTCAAAAGCTAACTTAATGGCCAAAAGTTCCCTATTGCCGATATCATAATTCCTTTCGGCGGACGACAATTTCTTAGAAAAGAAAGCGCACGGATGCCATTTACCAGGGGACAGACCCTGGGACAATATAGCACCCACCCCTACGTCAGACGCATCCACCTCCACAATGAACGGCTGAGATGCATCTGGTTGGATGAGAACGGGTGCCGAAGCAAAACATTTCTTCAAAGAGGAAAAGGCTTGGCAAGCTTTGTCCGACCATTTAGAAAAATCCGTCCCTTTTCTTGTCATGTCAGTGAGAGGTTTGACGACAGATGAGAAATTACAAATAAATTTCCGGTAGTAGTTAGCAAACCCCAAAAAACGCTGCAGAGCCTTAAGATCCCCTGGCTGATCCCATTCAAGCACTGCTCTCACCTTTTCAGGGTCCATACGGAAACCGGAGGCTGACACCAAAAAACCCAAAAACTGAAGTTCCTGTACGGCAAATACACACTTCTCCAGTTTGGCGTATAATTTATTGTCTCGCAAGATCTGCAACACCTGTCTCACATGCTCCTGATGAGACACAAGATCTGGCGAGTAAATTAAAATGTCGTCCAAATATACAACCACAAACAGCCCCACAAGGTGACGAAAAATGTCATTAACAAAATGTTGGAATACTGCTGGTGCAGTAGTCAGACCAAAAGGCATGACTAGGTTCTCATAATGTCCCTCCGGCGTGTTAAACGCCGTTTTCCACTCATCCCCCTCTTTTATCCTAATCAGATTATACGCCCCCTGAGATCCAATTTAGAAAACCATTTGGCGCCAACAATTTGATTGAAGAGATCAGGAATAAGAGGGAGTGGATACGGATCTCGAACAGTAATCCGATTAAGTTCGCGGAAATCCAAGCAAGGGCGTAGGCCTCCATCTTTCTTCTTCACAAAGAAGAACCCCGCGGCTACCGGGGAAGATGAAGGTCTAATATGCCCTTTGGCCAGACTTTCAGAAATATAATCTTTCATAGCCTGCCTCTCAGGACCAGAAAGATTATACAACCTAGCTTTAGGCAACTTAGCATCAGGAAGGAGATTAATAGAGCAGTCATACACGCGATGAGGAGGCAACTCCTGACACCCCTCCTCAGAGAAAACATCCCCAAAATCCTCCAAAAAAGGAGGCAATGTACTAGGCACGACCGCACTGATGACTGTGTTCAGGCAGTTGCTTTTGCAAAACTCACCCCATTGGCTTATTTCTCTGGACTGCCAATTAATCACAGGGTTATGTTTAACCAACCAAGGAAGTCCCAACACAATGGGAGTAGGTAGACCCTCCAACACATAACAAGATAATTGTCCCCTATGTATTGCCCCTACCCGAAGGTCAATGTTATGAACCTCATGAACAAAGCTACCTTGGCCGAGAGGCCTGGCGTCAATGGAGAATATAGGGATCGGTTTGACCAATACACTCAGATGCATACCTTGAGCCTGAGCAAACTGAGCGTCAACCAGATTAGCCCCGGAACCACTATCAAGAAGAACAGACAATCTCTCCACTCTCGTACCAACTACCACCTCCACTGGTACAAGGAACTGAGAAGAACTGGCGGATGAAATACATACTCCCAGGTTGTCGTCCACACACAACCTGGGATTAACAGTTTTCCGGCGACTTTTGGCTCAACAAGGCACGGGATGGACATTCTCCAACAAAATGTCCCTCTTTCCCGCAGAAAAAACATCTTCTAGTCCTGCGGCGTACCGCCAATCCCCTCCTACGAAATGATGTCCCTCCCAACTGCATAGGCTCATCCGAACAGACAAGGGGAACCTCAACATAAGGGACTTTAGTGGTAGGTGGAGAAACAACAGGGAGTGGGGTTACCTCACCCCTCTCCCGAAGCCGTCTATCAGTACGGATAGCTAAGGCCATAGCAGCCTCCAGAGAAGGAGGAGACTCATACTGAGCCAAAACGTCTTTTAATTTATCAGAAAGCCCATGACAAAACTGGCTCCTAAGAGCTGGGTCATTCCACTGTATCTGTGGCCCATCTACGAAACTCAGAAGCAAATTCCTCTGCCGGACGATCTCCCTGCTGTATCTTACATAATTTTGTCTCAGCAAGAGAGACCAGATCTGGGTCATCATATACCAATCCCAGGGCAGTAAAAAATTGATCTACAGACAGTAGAGCCGGGGATCCCGGAGGAAGGGAAAATGCCCAGGATTGAGGGTCCCCTTGCAGAAGTGAGATAACAATTCCCACTCTCTGCTCCTCACTCCCTGATGATCGAGGCCGAAGCCGAAAATACAATTTACATGCCTCCCGGAAGGTGAAAAATTTGTCTCGCCCACCAGTGAACCTGTCCGGGAGAGCAACCTTAGGTTCAACTCTGGTTTGCTCCAGGGGAGACAAAACTTTGGACTTAATGTCTGTCAGCTCCATGGATAATCCCTGCAACTGCAGAGCCAGCTGGGCTACTGGATCCATGGTAACTGGAGATAATTTTTATGGCCAGTGAAAATGTCACGCTGTCTAATGATATGTATACAATGTCAGTAAACTATTAATACAGGAACAACACTCTATACAACAACTAGTATAGCAACATCAGCATGTAAGTATAGAATAGATTTACCTGACACGATATCTGCTGAACTCAGGGTTAATCTTGAGGACTTGATGAGCTGAAACAGGAAAGAGGTGGACCGGGATCTAACCTGACCCTAAACTGGGGTCCTAACTAATCCCTCACCTTGGAGGTACTGATAATGGTTCAGAGGTCCAAGTCTCCAACCTAACCCTGTCTCCTATCAGACCCTGAACCCTGTAATCAGTCCTAAGAAGGATCCTGACTACCACCAAAGGGATATGGGCTGATCTTAGCTAAATACACAGATTAGACATATAAGACAGACAGGATAACACTCGCTTGCATACACACTCAAACACCAAAGGAAAATAAATGGTCTGGGAAATAAACTCTAACCAAGTTGAGCTTAGAACAACTAAGGAGCTCACAACTAAAGTCTATACAGATTCATTCCTATCTGTGGTCTGCATGAAGGTTTCACTGGCAACTCCCCAAGCAGACAACCAGGAATTTAAAGGAAACCAATCAACAAATAAACAATTGCAGCCGGGAGAAACTGCACCCAGTCCCAGAACCGAGCACAGACAGAATTAACTCCCTAGCTGCCAAACACAAAGAAACAGCAGCTCAGCTGTGAGAAGTCAAAATGTGCAACCGCGACGATCTTCGTGGCAATGCACACATGACACAGTACCATATCATACATGAGGTAGTACATGTAAGATGTAGCAATACCAGTAAGCAAAAAGGCATAAATACTACAGTGAACATTATTATCTTAACCCCTTTACAGTACTTTAAACAAGGAATTGATCACTACATAGATTTTGATGAAGTATCCGTAGGATAGGTCAATGACTCATCAATATCACCTCAGTGGTAGTCAAATACCTAACACCCCCTTCAATCAGCTGTTTACAACTATCCCCAGTTAGTATAATGAGCCAGAACAGAACATGGGCACTGCAGATAACAACTCTTATTCAATTTAATAGGAAATGAGTTATCTTTAAATGGTCTGTGTAGCCGCGTTGTAACAGTTTATTATCACACTACTCATATCTGGCTTCCACAAATGCGGCAAAAAGCTGCCAGTTCCCAACTGATCTGACATTGATGACCTATCTATCATACACTTGATATTGTTGGAGCATTGGAGGTCCCACTGATCAGCTAATGATGACCTATGTTCGCAGGATAATGTGTATAAGCCTAAATTATGCTCCGATTTACACCAAAATAGGACACCAAATTGAAGCTGAAAAGCAAGAAACAACATTGCTAGGACTTGTAGAACTAATATGTTCTCCTTGGCTTGTTTTAAATGATTATTTTATACCACATTTTCCTCTGTGTATGTCAATGAACTGTATGAAAAGAACATGAGTAAAAGAATTGACCTGGTAATGAACCTTCACAAACATATTTTATGCTGTTGGTTTATGGTTCTTGGATTTCTTTTTTTATTTGAATATCTATATCAGAGTGAAATCTATTTTATAAGTCATATCTTGTGTTCAGGCATAAAGCTTATCTAAATTATGCCAACAACATAGAAATCAGGTGTCAGTTGTCTTTGCTGCATGGGTATCTATTGCCATCAGACCATTGCAAGACGTATTGATAGGGGTGGCATAGTCCAACTGCATATGAATTTTTTTTAACCTTTTGTTATTTGAAAGAAAATTATTTGAAAGAAAAGAAGAAAAACAGAATCTTAATGAACATAGAGATTAGCAGAAAAAAGAAGGATATAGAAAAATGTGCGCCCTTTTATATAATGGACTAAAGTCTTCTGGAAACAACTGTATATCAGTATCTCAGACTTTATAAGGTTTTGTTCAGTGTTTCATTTTTGCTTTTGGTTTTGCAGTGGTCACTGGTGCTACTGATGGGATAGGAAAAGCCTATGCTCTTGAGGTAAGTGATTGCCTAGGGTGGCACTAAACTACGCTACTTGACAGAAATATTGTTTATGGAGGTAAGGTAATGTCACGGAACAAATGGTTGACATCCTGAACTCTTCTTAGTTTATTGCCATCTTTAACCTCTTCTCAACCGGACGATTTTCTGTTTTAGTGCTTTCAATTTAGGCTACGTTCCCACAATGAGCTTTTGGTGAGTTTTTGAAGCTGCAGAATTTCTACATCATTTTTGCACCTATTACGCAAATTAGGTTACTTGCATTTTTCTGTGCTTTTTTTACTATGAATTTTTTTCACATTTTAACTTTTTGACACTTTTTTTGTCTCTTGTTTCTGTGTCATGTTTTAAATAAAGCTGCTCTGTTTTCGATACTTCCCGGTTTTTTTTGTTTCACATGCATTTTTGATGCATTTCCACCACGTAAAAATGGTAAAAACGCATGTGCATTTTTTTACCTGTAGATTTTCCACATCTAATGCAAATCTATGGAGAAAATCCACATAGAAAATTCAGTATTAAAATGATAACTACCGCAAATCAACCACCATCACCCACACTTCAGCTTACAAAATGACCCCGTTTCAGCTTACAAAATTTAAAAAAAAAATGAAGGCATCAATTCATTTTTTTATCCAATACTAGAAGAGTCCCTTATTTAAGGACTGTCCAGGAGTTTATGTACGGTTTTCAACCCTGGTTACAAGAGACCAAAAAACAAGTATTCATTTTATTTTCTACATTTTAAATAGGGCAAAGAGACAATCAACAAATATCAATGATACGAAAATGAACTTCACTCTGAGCTGTTTTATAAAATTTTGTATGGTTAAAGGGGTTTCCCAAAAAATATAAACAACTCATCTTTAACCCATTAACGACAGCCAATATGCCTGTTAACGGCGGCAGTTAAGGGTACTTATTCCTCAGCGCCGCTTTTTAATGGCACTGAGAAATAAGTGTATAGCGCTCCACAGCGTAGGAAAATCTCCAAGGTCTCAGCAACCGGCGGTAGCTGAAACCCCAGAAAACATGATTTGGGTAGGTTTTTACCGTCCCCAGTCTTGTGATCGCCGTTATTCACTGAATAACGGCGACCAGAAAAACAAAAGTCCGATTTCCCATTAATTTATTTTTCCTCTGAAAAATGGTCCCCCGAGCCCCGCTAGTACCTTCGCCATCCCCGGACCCTCCGGCTCCATCTCCCGACCCTCCGTGTCTTCTTCCTGGAAGAAAATGCGCCTGCCGAGATCTGCCAGCTGGTACCCGGCAATAATAGGAGATTTTTCCTATTGGTTAATTTTGATCACTGTGATAGCCCCTATCATATTGATCAAAAAAAAAAAAAATAGTAAATAAAACCTTTGTCACCCCATTAGTTAGGTAAAAATAATAGAATAAAAAAATGTATTTTTTTCCATTCTTTGCAGTTTGGGTTAGGGTTGGGGCTAGGTTTAGGGTTAGGGTTATAGCCAGGGTTAGGGTTGACTAGGGTTAGGGTTGGGGGTTGTGTCGAGGTAACAGTTGTGGTGTTGGAGTTACGGTTGTGGTGCTTGGGTTAGGGTTATATTTGGGGTTAGGGTTTGAGGTTAAGGTTAGGGTTGTGTTGGGGTTATGGTTGTGGTTAGGGTTGGGAATAGGGTTAGGGGTGTGTTGGGGTTAGGGTTGGGGTTATGGCTGTGTTAGGGTTGGGTTAGGGTTGTGTTAGGGTTGGAGCTAGAGTTGGGGGGTTTCCACTGTTTTGGTACATCAGGAGGTCTCCAAACGCGACATGGCGCCCGCCATTGATTCCAGCCAATTTTGCGTTCAAATAGTCAAACGATGCTCCCTCACTTCTGAGCCCTGCCACAAGCCCATTATGTGGCTTTCCCCCACATACAGTGTATCAGCGTACTCAGGAGAAATAGCACAACAATTTTGGGGTCCATTTTCTCCTGATATCCTTGTGAAAATAAAAAAGTTTGGGTCCAAAGTAAATTTTTTGTGAGAAAAGTAAAATGTTCTTTTTTTCCTTCCATGTTCCAAAAATTCCTGTGAAGCACCTGAAGGGTTAAAAAATTTATTGAATGTGGTTTTGAGCACCATGAGGGGTGCAGTTTTTAGAATGGTGTCATTTTGTGTATTTTCTATCATATAGACTCCTCAAAGTCACTATAAATTTGAGATGGTACCTTAAAAAAATGGTTTGTGAATAGTGTTGAGCGATACTGCTCGATATCTAAAAATATCGGATCGGAATGGTATCGCCGATATCACTAAATATCGTCGATATCCGATTCCGATACCGGAAGTCCAATGTAAGTCTATGGGAACAAAATATCGCAACTAAAAAAAACCTTTATTTCCTTGTAAACACTAAATATACACACATAGAATACATATATATATATATATACATGTCATTGTGACATATATATATACATATATGTATAGTTTATACACTTCTACATAGTAAAATATCCTCTGATTCAATTGCCGGGTAAAGCCGGCTTCTGTGAAAAGACAGAAGCACCCGACATGAAATGACACTTGGTGTACATAGGGTTAACCATGTCTTTTCATGTCCTTTGCTATCTGATTTGCACAAACAATTACATCAGTCTATGTGTGCAAAATTTCACACCTGTAGGGGTTAATTAAAGGTGTAAATTCGTTGTAAAACAAACGGACTTTTTTGCTACGAATTTACACCTTTAATTAACCCCTACAGGTGTGAAATTTTGCACACATAGACTGATGTAATTGTTTGTGCAAATCAGATAGCAAAGGACATGAAAAGACATGGTTAACCCTATGTACACCAAGTGTCATTTCATGTCGGGTTCTGCATTTTCACAAAAGCCTGCAATTGAATTAGCGGCTATTATACTATGTAGAAGTGTATGAACTATAAATATAAATATATATATATGTGTCACAAATTCAATGACATGTATATATATATATATATATATATATGAGGTGTAAAATTGTTTAAAAAAAATGCGTGGGCTCCCGCCCTATTTTCGCAACCAGACAGACAAAGCCAGCGAATGGGGGCAGATAATAATAGCCCAGAGAGGGACCATTATTTTTGGCCCCCCCTGGCTACTAACATCTGCCCCCAGACACCCCAGAAAAGACAAATCTATAATTAGATTCGCCCTTTCTGGCACTTTGCCCGTCTATTCCCATTGCCCTGTAGCGGTGGCGAATGGGTTAATATGGGGTTAAAGCCACATTGCAATTGAAAGGTGACCTTAAGCCAGGTTAATAATTGAGAGCTGTCAATTAGACAACTATCAATTATTAATCCTATTGCATGAAATAAAAATAAAACACACACACTTTAATTAAAAATCATTTTAATGAAATAAAGACACATGTTTTTGACCATCTTTTATTTGACTGCAAAAACCATTTCCTGTAATAAAAATAAAATAAAAAAGCAAAATTATTCTTACCTATCCCATGCACAGTCAGGTCCCACGGTGTAATCCTTCAGAAAGGGTTAATGTTTACTGCAGGGACCGCAGCTAATGCTGCAGCCTCACAGTAAACCCCCAAATGAATGAGTTCCTCTCCTGGCTGACAGGAGAGGAAGTGGAAAGCTTAATTGATTGCTTTCCACTTTCACTTCAGGTCAGCCAGGGACACAATCAGTGACGTCAGAGGGAACTGATTAACAAAAATAGGGGTTCCCTTCGAATAAAAAATGGCGTGGGGTCCCCCCTATTTTTGTTAACCAGCCAGATGAAGCAGACCGCTGAGGCCTGGATTTTCAGGCTGTTAAGGAGCCAAGATCCATGGACCTTGCCAGCCTGATAATACCAGGCCACAGCAGTCTGCATATCTTGGCTGATTAACAAAAATAGGGGATCCCCTCGAAAAAAATTGGCGTGGGGTCCCCCCTATTTTTGTTAACCAGCCAGATGAAGCAGACCGCTGAGGCCTGGTTTTTCAGGCTGGTAAGGATCCAATATCCATGGACCTTGCAAGCCTGATAATACCAGGCCACAGCAGTCTGCTTAGCTTGGCTGGTTAACAAAAATAGGGGATCCCCTCGAAAAAAAAACGGCGTAGTGGTCCCCCTATTTTTGTTAACCAGCCAAGTAAAATGCAGACCGCTGCGGCCTGGTATTAAAAGACTGTCAAGGCCCATGGATTTTGGCCCTCAACAGCCTGATAATACCAGGCTACAGCAGCCCCACATTTGGCGCAACAAAAGATGTGCCAATTGTGGCACTTTACCCGGCTCTTCCCACTGCCCTGTAGCGGTGGCAAGTGGGGTAATAAGGGGTTAATGTCACCGTTGATTGCACGGTGACAATAAGCCCGGTTAATAATGGAGAGGTGTCAATAAGACACCGATCCATTATTAATCCCAAAGTTATTAAATGCATAAAAAAAAAGACAAAGCAAGAAAAAAGTATTTTAATGAAATAAAAGAGACAGCACAGTTTTCATTTCTTTTATTGTACTCTCATTCCTGCGACGCCATCGATCTCCTGTAAAAAAAGAAAAAAAACAAACCAACAGTATACCACCTGTCCGACGCAGTCCATAGTAACGACTGTCCCACGACGATCCAGCTCTGCTACATCGCAATGACAGGCAGAGCCTGTCATCGCGACGCAGCACAGCTGATTACCTGCTTCCCCGGCGGTGACGTCATCGGACTGACTGCTTTACGGCCGGGATTACCCAGCAGTCACTGCAGTTATCGCAAGAAACTGCATGTGACCGCCGGGGAAAGATGATGGCGGCCATGAAGCAGTCCAGGCCGTGACCGCCGGAGATCTTCTGCCAGGTAAGTGCCGCTGACTCCTGACAGACCCGACCGACGGACACTGACAGTAACAGACCCGACCGACGGACACTGACAGTGACAGTGACAATCCCGATTCCGGTATCCGATATGACGAAAATATCGGTATTCGGAATCGAAAGCCCGATACAGCTAATATCGGCCGATACCCGATATTTGCAGTATCGTATCGCTCAACACTATTTGTGAATTTTGTTGGAAAAATGAGAAATCACTGGTCAACTTTTAACCCTGATAACGTCCTAACAAAAAAAAAATATGTTTCTAAAATTGTTCTGATGTAAAGTAGACATGTGGGAAATGTAATTTATTAACTATTTTATGTGACACCACTCTCTGATTTAAGGGCACAAAAAATAAAAATTAGCAAATTGCAAAATTTTCAAAATTTTTGCCAAATTTCCATTTTTTTCATAAATAAACGCAAGTCATATCGAACAAATTTTACCACTTTCTTGAAGTACAATATGTCACGAAAAAACGGTCTCATAATCAGCAGGATCTGTTAAAGCTTTCCAGAGTTATAACCACATAAAGTGACAGTGGTCAGAATTGTAAAATTTAGCTTGGTCATTAAGTACAAAATTGGCTCTGTCACTAAGGGTTAAATAGTTGATTGTGTGTTTTTTAATTTGTTGCCTGGAAAACCCAAATAATAGCAGACAAGATATAATCCTACTTACATACAGGGTTGGGCAAGCAAAAATGATTCAACACATATGTAGCAGTTCTGTTAGCAATAACCTAATAGCATGTTGCAACATTGAGGTTACTCAGTTGTGCAGATATCACTGTCGAGCAAAATATAAAGGAACAGTCATGGGAATCATGCTTGTTCGACATGAAGTGACAGAGAAAAAGAAAAAAAAACTGGAAAACTGAAAGAAAAACAAGAATTGATGATGTTTGTCGGTCATGTAAAATAGTAACATAGTGAAAGATCAGTGTGGAATCAGTGCGTCAGATGCCTCCATTGAAGATTGTAACAAGTGCAGAAATCCATTGACAGTACACTTAAAGGGGTCTTTATTCACTTTCTCTTAACACAGTGGTGGTGGGTCTGATTTTTACTGTTGTACAAGAAACAGGCCACACACCTGTTTGTTAGTAAATTTCTCTATGACTGTCAGCTCCCACGCCGGTGGTATTCTATGGAATTATTTTAGATCAACTCAACAAGATTTTCCTATGTGTATGATAAAAATGAAGTAAATTCATAGTATTTTCAGAAATATATTTCTGTTTTATTACCAACAATTGACTTTATTCTCAGCTTGCAAAGCGAGGACTGGACGTCGTCCTGATAAGTCGAACCCTGGAGAAGCTGAAGAGAGTGGTATCTGAGATAGGTAAAATTGTTAGCATTACTGATAAGACTTAAATAGATTTTAAATATGACATAGATATACACTACATATACAGTATACACAGCTACCCAAAGGCAGATTTTTGTAAAAAAAAAAATGATGACGAAAGTAACTTTTGAAGTTGATAGAGTGGGAACAGAACAGAAGGTCCACTATATCAATTAGGGTGGTCAAGGATTTGTGCTGCCTACTGAGCCTCAATAGGGGCCAGCTAAGAAGGCTCCTTTATGGAGGTGTAATTTTTTCAAACAGGGCTTTCAGTCTTGGGAAGAGGTGTAGCCATCCTCTATGAGAGCTAAATGAGAATTGGACTAATATGTGATGTTTTATGATGGGAAGCAGTAGGATTTTCACCCAAATAGGTGAACTAGTTTCTAGGTAATGTGTTTAGTTAGTGACCAGACAGTATAGAATTCATTTTTTTGCATTTTAAACAAAATGCCATTATATTACAGAAAACCTGTCAAATGCATAAATGCTATTTACCTGCAAATATAAGGTTAAACTGCAGGTTAGTAGCTTGAAAATGCTGCCTGGCCATCTTACTGAAAGAAAGGCTATTGGGATAGAGCTTTTATCCTCCTGGGAGATTCTGGCTTTCAGTCCTAAGGGCGTGCATGGAACGGTTACAGGCATCATTCACTATGCTGTGAGCAATGGCTTTTTGCAATAAAAAGCATATTTTAGTGTGTGACATCTGCCAAACATAAAAACCCGCTATAAAAGCCCGCTATAAATAGTAAATCAAACCCCTCTTTATCACCCCCTGAGTTAGGAAAAAATAATAAAATAAGATTTTCCCTTTAGGGTTAGGGTTAGGGCTGGGGCTAAAGTTAGGGTTAGGGATGGGGCTAGAGTTTGGGGTTGGGATTAGGGTTAGGGTTGGGATTAGGGTTAGGGTTGGGATTAAGGTTAGGGGTGTGTTAGGGTCAGGTTTGTGATTAGGGTTATGGTTAGGGTTGGGATTAGGGTTAGGGGCATGTTGGGGTTAGGGTTAGAGTTAGAGTTAGAATTGGGGGCTTTCCACTGTTTAGGCACATCAGGGGCTCTCCAAACGCGACATGGTGTCCAATCTCAATTCCAGCCAATTTTGCATTGAAAAGTCAAACGGCGCTCCTTCCCTTCTGAGCTCTGCCATGCGCCCAAACAGTGGTTTACCCCCACATATGGGGTATCAGTGTACTCAGGATAAATTGTACAACAACTTTTGGGTCCAATTTCTCCTATTACCCATGGGAAAATAAAACAAATTGGATCTGAAGTAAATTTTTTGTGAAAAAAAGTTAAATGTTCATTTTTTTTTAAACATTCCAAATATTTTCCTGTGAAGCACCAGAAGGGTTAATAAACTTCTTGAATGTGGTTTTGAGCACCTTTGGGGGTGCAGTTTTTAGAGTGGTGTCACTTTTGGGTATTTTCTATCATATAGACCCCTCAAAGTGACTTCAAATGTGATGTGGTCCCTAAAAACAAAAATGGTGTTGTGAAAATGAGAAATCGCTGGTCAACTTTTAACCCTTATAACTTCCTAACAAAAAAAAATTTTGGTTCCAAAATTGTGCTGATGTAAACTAGACATGTGGGAAATGTTACTTTTTAGATATTCTCAGTGACATATCTCTGTGATTTAAAGGCATGAAAATTCAAAGTTGGGAAATTGCAAAATTTTCAAAATTTTCACCAAAGTTCTGTTTTTTTTTACAAATAAACGCAAGTCATATCAAAGAAATTTTACCACTATCATGTAAGCGTTCAGGAGTTATTACCTCATAAAGGGACAGATGTCAGAATTGTAAAAATTGGTCCGTCATTAACATGTAAACCACCCTCGGAGGTAAAGGATTTAAATCTCTTTTTTGGCCCATTTTGCCTGAAGAAAACAAGCTGCCTAATAATTCTGCACATCTTGATAAAGGGTGTTGTATCCTTAGGCCTCACCCTCCTACATTACACAATAGACATCACCTTATATCATCAAATAAGCAAGTCCATAAATGATAGTGGGAAAAGCATGTAGCAGAGAATGAAAAATGTGCATAAATGGGCTCTTCCAACACCCATAGTAGAATGATCAAATAAAGTATGCACCCGTCTTCAGAATTTTCATGTGAAAGTATTTGTCCCAGAAACTAATTGCAATCATATGATTGTTAAACACATGTTTATTTCCTTTGTGTGTATTGAAACAACACAAAAAACAAAGACAAAAGAGCAAATTGAACATCATTTCACACAAAACCACAAAATTGTTGTTAACTTTCCAAAATTGTGGGTAAACAACTTTGTTTTAAGCATGTGATGCTCGTTCAAACTCACCTGTGGCAAGTAACAGGTGTGGACAATACGAAAATCACACCTAAAACCAGATAAAAAGGGAAGAAGTTGACTGTATCTTTGCATTATGTGTCTGTGTGCCAAAGTAAGCATAGAGAACAGAAAGAGGAGAAGAGAACTGTCTGAGGACTTGAGAAAAAATTGCAAGGTTACAAGTCCATCTCCAGAGATCTTGATGTTCCTTTGTTTACAGTGTGCAACATAATCAAGAAGTTTACAACACATGGAACTGTAGATAATCTCCCTGGATGTTGATGCCAGAGAAAAATTGATGAAATATTGCAACGCAGGATAGCCCGGATGGTGGATAAGCAGCTTAAATCAAGTTTCAAAGAAATTCAAACTGTCCTGCAGTCTCAGGGTGCATAAGTGTCAGTGCAAACTGTCTGTCGACATTTGAATGAAATGCTATGGCAGGAGACACATGAGGACCCCACTGCTGACACAGAGACATACAAATGCTAGACTGCAGTTTGACAAAATATATGCAAGTAAGCCAAAATCCTTCTGGGAAAGCATCTTGTGGACAGATGAGATCAAGATAGAACTTTTTTGTTTAGCACATGATTCTACTGTTTGCCGAAAGTGGAATGAGGCCTACAAAGAAAAGAACACAGTACCTACAGTCAAATATGGTAGAGGTTCAAAAATGTTTTTGGGTTGTTTTGCTGCCTCAGGAACTGGTTGCCTTGACTGTGTGCAAGTCATCATAAAATCTAAAGATTACCAAAGGATTTTGTGTTGCAATGTAGTGCCCAGTGTCAGAAAGCTAAGTTTGTGTCCTAGGTCATGGGTCTTCCGTCAGGACAATGTCCCGACACATACTTCAAGTAGCACCCAGACATGGATGGAAAAAAGCGCTGGCAGTTCTGAAGTAGCTAGCAATGAGTTTGGATCTAAATCCCATTGAGCACTTGTAGAGAAATCTTAAAATTGCTGTTGGGAGAAGGCACCTTTCAAATATAAGAGACCTGGAGCAGTTTTCAAAAGGAGAGTGGTCAAAAATTTCAGTTAAGAGGTGTAAGAAGCTTGTTGATGGTTATAGGAAGTGATTGATTGTAGTTACCCGTATTTATTCTAAAGGGCGTGCAACCAAATATTAATTTGAGGGTGCCAACAGTTTTGTCCAGCCAATTTTTGGGGATTTGTGTAAAATTATGTCCAATTTGCCCTTTTGTATTGTTTTTTTTGTTGTTGTTACAATACACACAAATGAAATAAACATATGTAATTGCAATAATTTTCTGGGAGAAATACAATAGTACCAACACTGTATATGTACAATTAGAATCATCATAATTCATCAGCATATTTCATCCAGCATATTTACCTGTAACAGGTTGTCCATACAAAAGCATGGTTGAGAAAGGGGGAGTTCACCTGAAATGGGCAGCTCGTTTGCCATGTGTGCAAGACCTCTATGAACACGCTTTGCTGATAAAGTGTTATTTATTATGGAAATTTGTAATGGACAGCCTGATACAAGAGAATATACTGGATGAAATATGATGATGAATTATGATGATTCTAATTGTACATATAATTTTCTGCAGTAAAATAATTTTGCTTGCAAATTCTGAAGACATGTGCATACGATTTGGTTCATCCAACAAGTATTTAAGTTTATAAAGCTTGGAATTGGAAAATCTGCCTAAAAATGATGATATGATCAAAATACTCTAAACTAATAATTCTTCACACAGTATATCAGTCTAAATGTAAATCATTTACAACATAATAATGGCTTAAAAGTGGAGCGAGATAACTCAGGAGCAGGAATTTATTATTAAGTCCAAAGGGTTCACATTTGCGGCTAGTTATATTGGCATTTATCAGTAACGTTTTGTTCAGGAGTTTGCTTAGTATTTCGATAAGCCCTAGACTAAAGTCAATAGCTGGGCTGTTGGAAAAGCTATTTTCTTCTTGAAATGTCAGATATATTCTTCATACCTCTTATGACTTGCTTTGTATGTAGTTGGCAGATTATCTGCCTTTTCTATTACAGGATGTATAAGTGCAAATATCTGTGTATACAATGTTACAATATTTAATACAATGAATGATTGCAGAGAAAGAGTCTGGACGCAAAATTAAATATATACAGGCAGACTTTACAAAAGGATCAAATATCTACCATACGATTCAAGAGGAACTGAAAAGCTTGGAAATTGGAGTTCTGGGTAATTAACATCTTTCCATTTATCATCCTGTGAATTCTGGAAAATGGAAGACTCTGTGACTGCAGATACCAAGATATTCATCTCTCGAATGTTACAGGGTGATTGAATAGGCAATGTCATGCGGCTGTATAGAAGTAAATGCTGGATCTGATAGTACTTTATGTGTGTACACAGAGGGGTTGTAGTACTAGATGTGGCCAGAGGAAAAAAAAAAACTTTAAACTCAGTATCAGTGAAAGCTAAGTTCATGAAAAGCCTCTTTCACCACAGCTTTAGAAAAAAAAATCCTGAAAGGCACTTCCACATATTATACAATGATTTGTTGCGGCTAAGAAAATTTTTCATAACTGAAAATGAAATTCTTTGTGCAATGGAACCTTTTACCTACAAAAACTATTTACCTGCAGATGCTGCTGTAATCTGCTGATAAATACAGTAGCATTTACATCATGGCTGGAAGGTTTACTGAAAAACAGCTACAAGGAGAAAATATGTATACTTAAAGCGGGTGAAATAAGTATTGAACACGTCACCAAATGTTTAGTCACACGGTCTGCGTCAGGTATGATTTGGGCCCATTCTTAAATACAAACACTCTTTGAATCCTGAAGGTTCCTCAGGCTCCTTCTATGATCTCTGAGCTTTTGTTCCTTCCATAAATTTTCTATTGGATTCAGGTTAGGTGATTGGCTGGCCATTCTAGCAGCTTTATTTTCTTTCTCTGAATCCAGATAGTTTCCTTGACTGTGTGTTTGGCATCATTGTCTTGCTGAAATGTCCACCCTTGTTTCATCTTAATCATCCTGGTAGATGGCAGCAGATTTTTATCAAGAATGTCTTGGTACATTTGTCCATTTATCCTTGCTTCAATTACATGAAGTTTGCCAGTGCCGTATGCTGAAAATCAGAAAAAAAACATGATGTTCCCACCTCCAAACTTCACTGTTGGTATGGTATGTTTGGGGTGATATGCAGTGCCTTTTGGTCTCCAAACATGGTCTATTATGGCGGCATCCAAAGAGTTCAGTTTTGGTCTCATTTGACTAGACTATATTCTCCCAGTATTTTACAGGCTTGTCTAAATGTTGTTGAGCAAAATTTAAATGCACTTGAACATGCTTTTTGTTCAGCAATGGAGTTTAGCGTGGTGAGTGTGCATACAGGCCATGGAGGCAGAGTGCATTACTTATAGTTGTTGTTTTTTTTAACAATTGTACCTGCTGATTTCAGGTTTTTCTGTAGCTCTCCACTCCTGGATTATTGCCCCAACAGTGTTCACTGGAACCTTCAGTAGTTTAGAAATTCTTCTGTAACCAATGCCATCAGCATGTTTTGCAACAATAGGGTTGCAAAGGTCTTGAGGCAGCTCACTGGTTTTACTCAGCATGAGATGTTTCTTGTGTGGCACCTTGGTAATGAGACACCTTTTTATAGGCCATCAGTTAAACCTGCTGATATTAGTTTTCACTAAGTGGCAGGATTGCTTTCTAATTACTGATAGATTTCAGCTGGTGTCATAACTTTCCATGGCTTTTTGCACTTCTTTCTTGTGTTCAGTATTTTTGTCCAATGTCAGAGAAGAGGCAGCACTCACCGTTCCAATGTGAAGATCTTTATTGAAAGAAATGATTACATGTCGGCGGGCATGATGTATGTGGGTAGTGACGAACTACGGCCTTTTTGCTTTGCATTAGCTTCCATGAGTCCAGAGGATCACTCCTTTGAATAAAGACCTTCATGTTGGAACGGTGAGTGCTGCCTCTTCTCTGACATTGGACCATAGGTTTTCTGCTTTGTGGAATTAGCACCTGAGTTCCTTCGTCTCCTGGATCTGCACTGCGCAGCCGTACCGAACAGGCACAATCCAGTGTACGGACGCCAATGCCGAGACTTTGTCTCACTCTTCGGCTGTTCAATTTTTTTTCTCTGTCATTTCTCAGTATTTTAAGTTACCTAATTTATGAACAGCTATGGTTTGATTTCTTTGCCTGTGTGGATAGGCTAGGTTTTTATCAACATCTGGTGAGAATTTCATGTCAATAGCATCTTTAGAAATATATTTGCTTAGAAAATTGGTGACATGTTCAACACTTATTTCACCCACTGTATATAGAATGAAACGCTAGGCCAAATGCCCAAAAATATATATCGGGGTCCAAGTGGAAAACCAAATGTCAAAAATAGTGAGGAAGAATTATGGTCATAAGCCAATAAGCATGAGATATACTGTATAGCAAAATGTTATTAGTTAAAAAGACTGCAGATTATCACTATATGCAGGGCATGCTGAAGCTGTTAGTACTTTGACAGCTCAGTCGTCCAGTCTGGTGAAGTGGCGTGCTGAGCTGTCAGTGTTTTGATTGACAGCTCAGCCATCCAACCTGAGACTGGGAGTTTCTAGGCTGCCTTCAGGTGTCCCGGTCAGTCCCAAGTCTCTGCCAGATGTAGATTTGTAGATTCAGCTTTGTGTGGTTTGGTTCTCTGTGCCTTGTACTTTGCTTGTGGATCTTTTTTCTGCCTGACCATGGACCTTGTTCTGACCATCCGTTTTGCCTAGTACCTTTGCTCTGATCTGTTATCCTCCTGGTATTCTGACCTTGGACCTTTACCTCACTTACCTTGTCTCTTCCCTCTGTCTAAAGCCCCTGTCACACACAGCGATCTCACTAGCGAGATCGCTGCTGAGTCACTAGTTTTGTGACGCAACAGCGATCTCCCCAGCGACATCGCTGTGTGTGACATTCAGCGACGATCAGCCCCCCTGCTGTCCTGAACATTTTTTTGATCGTTGGTCTCCCGCTGGCCAGCACGCATCGCTGCGTGTGGCAGGCAGGAGACCAGCGATGAGCTGGTAACCAAAGTACACATTGGGTTTCCAGGCGCCGGGCGGCGCCTGGAAACCCGATGTGTACATTGGATACCAGCGAGCTGCTGCAAGGGAGCTGGTAACCAAGGTACACATCGGGTTTCCAGGTGCCGCGTAGCGCCTGGAAACCCGATGTGTACCTTGGTTACCAGCTCCCTGCATCAGCGGGCTGGTATCTAACGTACACTGCAGGTAACTAAGCGATGTTACCTGCAGTGTCGCTGTCCTGATCGCTGCCTGAGCTGCCTGTTTGGCAACTCACCAGCGATCATGTAGTGACACACCAGCGATCCTGACAAGTGCATATCGTTGTCGGGATCGCTGGTGTGTCGCTATGTGTGACGGGGCCCTAAGACATTCCCTCCTGGCTCTTGACCTTGGACTCCTTGATTACTTACCCTGGCTCATGGCTTATTCATGAGAAATGACTCAGCATCACACATTGATTGATCTATTGTCGTTAAGCTAACATTTACAAAACTGAACAGGAGGTTCGCAGTTAATATTCTAATTAGACTGTAAAAAGCCCACTACCACATCACAGCGAACCTCTTAATGTGATCCTGACCTGATCCTGATGGTGTTTTTAAATTAGCAGGAGACTGCAAGAGGGGTACCTCTTATTTGGTTCTCTGCTTTTTGTCTGAGACCATGCAGATGGTGAGTTTTTTTATCCTTTCAGTTGGTGTTTGTGCTGTCTAGCATCCATTGTTGCTGTTTTGCTGTGCCTATGAGGTGGTGTGGTCTGGAGCCATGGGGTTTGCCTTGCAGCATGGGTTTTGTAAGGCATCTTGGCCTCTCCAGCTACTAGTGCGGTATCTCTTCATTACTGACAGTGGGCTTCATACATTGTGATCACAATGTTAACTAAGAACCTTGTCTACAGTTTTGTTCATTTTTGCTTAGCCGCCATAGATCAATGTATTAGATTTGGATGTGTGGTCTTTTTTTTTTTTTCTACATCATTTTTAGTAGCATTTTTATTAGAATTTATAAGCCTATTGCCAGTTTACGATGAACCTCTTAGTGGAACTTAAATCTGTTAAACATAGCCCTGAATAGCAACCACTGCAACAATGCGCCACCAGCAGAAGCTCCATGTCTCTGGTTCACAGTACCCCACAGACGCAGCACTGTAACCTCGATGGCCACTACACAGCAACAAACCAAGTGAACTAATCTAAAAATCTCACCTGCCTTGTGCTCTCCTGCAAAAGCTGTGAACAGATTACGTGGCAGACTTGCATAGTTTGGTCAGTAGTTTGCACCCGTTTTTGGAAGTGACACATGTTGGAGAAGTACATTTTTCTGTTGTAGATTTTCTCAATTATATTCCATTCCAATTTCTGATGCAAAATACTTACCCTTTGCTATGTGAAAATGGCCTCGTTCTACATCCTATGTAAATTTTAACTGTGAATTGTTGTAACTTGTTAGCCAGGATGGTGGGACTAAGCTTTAGTGTTTGTGATTATAAGGGTACTTTTCAGTTATAATTAATTTTGGAATATTTTTCTCTATTTTCCAGTTAATAATGTTGGTATGAAAATGTCTGAATCCGCTACTAAATTTTTGGATGCACCTAACCTTGAAAAGGTATGTTGTTTTTTTCTTTGCTAATTCTGAAATTAAAGACTTCTATTTGCCTGCTATAGTAGTAGGTGAAAAAATATTAGTCACTTTACCTTCCAAACAAGGTGCATGCTCTCTCTATGCGAGCTTCTCTGCTCCCCGCCATCATGATCTGACAATACGAGTGTTTGCAAATAGTGTTTGATTTTGGATTCTATCTCTCATTGTGAAAACCAAGATAATCTTATAGTTATGATACCTTTTAATGGCTAACAAAAATAAAATAAATGATGTTACAAAGCAAGGTTTCAGGACTTCTTAGGGCCCTTCCTCAGGCATGGTATAACAAAGTTTCTGAAGAAACACAAATATATACGCAAACAAACAGCGGGAGGGGGGGAGAGAGGCATGGTATAATAAATGAACCTTTGAATAAACAAACAAACTGAGCTCAGAGACTGAATCCTTAATTGGATTAGATTAGTGGTGTGAAAGTTTTATAGTCCCAATATCCAAGAGGTATCTGCTTGAGGAGAGTGACATGTTAAGCATGCCAAGATGAGGAGACTTAAAGCCGCAATGCTCCTTTGGGAAATATGTAAATTGTCTCTTCAGAGAGGAAGAAGACTAGAACTCTAGTGCCACCTATTGGAAGTAGCAATCCAAAAAGAATATCGACCCTTTAAGGAGCCTTGTCACATGACTTAGGATAAAAGCCAAACCAGAATCTCAATTTGCAGACACTGTGTTTCGGGGTAAAGCCCCTTGTCAGTGCAAAATGTGAGATCTGGTTTTGCTGTGTGAGAGGTGTCTGACCAGGATCCAAGAAGTATCTGTGGCGCCCCTGGGGGTTCAGTCGCCGCAGAGGTGTTGCATCTCATCCAGAGGTGTGGCACCCCACCCCAGGTGAGGAGGGAGCACCCTCTTGGACTTCTGCACCTGCATCCAACACAAGCCCTATCAGCTGGTCATATGGACGTACCCTAAGGGAGGATGGTCTCATACCAGTCTGGTTAGCAAGGGTTGTATGGGTGGGTGGAGCTTAGGCAGCAGTGAGAGGAGAAGAGAAGTTTAGAGAGAGACACTCTTAGGAGTGGGTGGTGGAGAGGAGAGCTTGCCTTAGGAGCTCGTCCTCTGATAGAAAGAAGCAGACTGAGGAGCTTCTGGAGCGCATGAGAAAGGGTCCAAGGGCACGGACAGCGAATATCCCATCCATGGCCCCATCCGAGATCGGAAGGACTAGGCCATCAGAGAACGGCTCCTAGACTAGTGGGAAAGCTTCAGGCCCTGCTAGTAAGCGGACGGCGGTGATCACTTTATGGGTCATTGCCACAACCACCAGCAGCATCTCCTGGAAGGAAGCTTTATAGGGCCCAGAACGCACAGGATTACTCTGTTACCCGACAGCACCGCAGCTTCTGCTCTGAGGGACTGCATGGTGAGGTGCTAGGAAGAAAGGAGTGGAAAAGCACAGAGAGAGAAAAGGCCAGGAAAGGAGCACATTGAAAGGGAGTCTTGGCAAGGTGCGACAATCTACCTGGGGGTAGCTGGACCCCTCACCCGGAGGACACAGTGCCAGGTGGGCATCTGTCTTGTGGCCAAAGACTGTGAGTAAACCTTGAAACTGCACTCGGACTGTCTCCCTGATTATTCCCCCGTCGCACATCTCTCTGCTACATTCCTCAGTACCATCCCTCAAATACATAACATCTACCTACCCTGGAAGGACACAGCCTCACCTGTAGGAGGTTTACCAACTAGCTGCACAACACCATCCCTTCCAGAGGACCTGCACAGCAGCGCTGGTCACCCTGACCAGACACTACAGGTGGCGTCACGAATCACTACACGAACATTATCCCCTGTAAATATATCCCCTTTTTGGTGAGCGCCCAGGGCCACGGACCGAGTCGTGGCTCCTGTGACATCCCCCATAGAAGTCGACAGGCTCAGTGCAGAGTACCCCACGGCCCTGGCGGGCGACTCATTTCGTTTCTCCTTGCTGAGAATGACATATTAAGCATGTCGAGATTACACATTACACCACATTGTACCTAATTCTGTGCCCTATATGTCCTATTGGGGGCCTCTGTGTGGGAGAAACAGGACAGAAACTGAGAGCAAGGATGAGGTATCATCGTCACACAATTGCAGATAAAAAAAACATTTACCAATGGCCAAACATTTCTGTAGTCCAGGACACAAAATAAACAATATGAAAGTTGTCATATTAAAATCACAAAAACATTGCAGGGTTTGGGAATACAAACTTATAACATTCTTTGATTCCATCCACACAGGACTAAATCTGTGAGAAGTTTTTATGACTCACTACAGAATCTGAAGAGTCTGCTCCAAAGAAGTTGAGGGCACCAGTCCTCTGATCTTAGGGCTCATACTCACTGGCTGGAAAAAAATCGGTCCGTTTTCTGGACGGAAAAAACGGTACGATTCTAGTAAAATGTCATGCGATTTGCATGCGATTTTAAATCGCACCATGCGTTTTCCATCAGTTTTCCATCAGTTTTCCATCTGTATGCAATGCGATTTTAACATGAAGTTTTACATAGAGCAGTTATCTCTATGTAAAAAGTCATGGAAAAATCACATTGTAAAAAAATATGTCCACAAAAAGCAAATAATTATATATATATAATATATATATATATATATATATATATAATATATATATATATATAGGTCATACACTTCTACATAGTATAATAGCCGCTAATTCATCCCCGGCTATACTGTAAAATCACACTGACAGCTTTAATAAAGAATAGAAACAATACATATACACACATAAAATTCATATATATATAT
This sequence comes from Oophaga sylvatica, assembly GCA_033576555.1. Lineage (NCBI taxonomy): Eukaryota > Metazoa > Chordata > Amphibia > Anura > Dendrobatidae > Oophaga > Oophaga sylvatica. The sequence continues at coordinate 343,325,097 of JARQOD010000004.1, read as the reverse complement.
ATATATATATATATATACATATATATATATATATATATATATATACATGTCATTGTGACATATATATATACATATGTTTATAGTTCATAGACTTCTACATACTGTAATAGCCGCTAATTCAATTGCCGGCTTTTCTGAAGTCACAGAAGCCAACATGAAATGATACATTGTTTACACACAGTTAACCATGTCATTTCATGTATTTTTATATATGGTTTAAACTTACAATTACATGAGTGTATGTGTGCAAAATTTCAGACATGTAGGGGTTAATTAAAGGTGTAAATTCGTTGAAAAAAAATGCGTGGGCTCCCGCTGTATTTTCTCCACCAGACAGACAAAGCCAGCGAGTGGGGGCAGATAATAATAGCCTAGGGAGGGTACATTTTTTTTGTGCCCCCCCTGGCTACTAACATCTGCCCCCAGACACCCCAGAAAAGGCAAATCTCTAATTAGATTAGCCCTTTCTGGCACTTTGCCCGTCTATTCCCATTGCCCTGCAGCGGTGGCGAATGGGTTAATAATGGGTTAAAACCACCTTGCAATTGAAAGGTGACTTTAAGCCAGGTTAATAATTGAGAGCTGTCAATTTGACAACTATCAATTATTAATCATATTGAAGGAAATAAAAAAACACACACACTTTAAGAATAAATAATTTTAATGAAATAAAAACACATTTTTTTGACCATCTTTTATTTAACTCTTAATCCCTGCGAAGCCCTTGATCTCCTATAATAAAGAAAAAATAATAAAACAACATTATTCTTACCTATCTGGCGATCTGTCAGGTCCCATGCTGTAATCCTTCACAAAGGGTTAACTAGCTTTCAACCAAGCAGCGCAAGTAATGCTGCATGCTCAGCTGAAAGCACCTGAATGAATGAGCTTATCTCCTGCCGACAGGAGAGGATGTGATCAATGAATGAAGCTTAATTGATTGCGTCCCACTTTCACTTTAGGTCAGGTCAGGGTGACCTGACCTGAAGTGAAAGTGGGAATAAATCAATTAAGCTTCATTCATTAATTACTTCCTCTCCTTTCGCTGGGAGAGGAAGTTATTCATTCGGGGGGTAACAGCTCAGCAGGCAGCATTAGCTCCCTGCTAGCTCTAACCTGTTAACCCTTTCTGATGGATTACAGCGTGGGACCTGACTGTGCATCGGATAGGTAAGAATAATGTTGGTTTTTTATTTTATTTTTATTACAGGAAATGGTTTTAGCAGGAAAATAAAATATGGTCAAAAACTGTTTGATTATTTCATTAAACTTCTTTTTTATTAAAGTGTGTGTGTTTGATTTTTCTTTCATACAATAGGATTAATAATTGATAGTTGTCTAATTGACAGCTCTCAATTATTAACCTGGCTTAAAGTCACCTTTCAATTGCAAGGTGGCTTTAACCCCTTATTAACCCATTCGCCACCGCTACAGGGCAATGGGAATAGACGGGCAAAGTGCCAGAAAGGGCTAATCTAATTAGAGATTTGCCTTTTCTGGGGTGTCTGGGGGCAGATGTTAGTAGCCAGAAGGGGCACAAAAAAATGTACCCTCCCTAGGCTATTATTATCTGCCCCCACTCGCTTGCATTGTCTGTCTGGTGGAGAAAATACAGCGGGAGCCCACGCATTTTTTTTCAACGAATTTACACCTTTAATTAACCCCTACATGTCTGAAATTTTGCACACATACACTTATGTAATTGTAAGTTAAAACCATATATCAAAATACATGAAATGACATGGTTAACTGTGTGTAAACAATGTATCATTTCATGTCGGCTTCTGTGATTTCACAAAAGCCGGTAATTGAATTAGCGGCTATTATACTATGTAGAAGTGTATGAACTATAAATATATATATATATGTATGTGTCACAATGACATGTGTATATATATATATTGTATTCTATGTGTATGTATCTAGTGTTTTGTCGGCTGGCAGTGTGATTTTACAGTAGCCGGGCATGAATTGCCGGCTTTTCAAAGGAGACTGGTGCGTATAAATTGGACAGCACTCGCATGGTGCGAGTGCTGTGCGATGATTTTTCGCACCCATTGACTTGCATTGGCGATTATCATGCCAAAATCACATCAAATCGCAGCATGCTGCGATTTTTTTCTCACACCAATTTCTGATGAGAAAAAAATCGCAAATGAGAACTCACCTATTGAATAACATTGGTCAGATTTGAATCCGATTTTTTTTCGGCTGAATATCATCCGTTTTCGGCGCCAGTGAGTATGAGCCCTTTCTTGGATATTGGGACTATAAAACTTTCACACCACTAATCTAATCCAATTAAGGATTCAGTCTCTGAGCTCAGTTTGTTTGTTTATTCAAAGGTTCATTTATTATATCATGCCGCTCATTTTTTTCCTTTTTTTTTTTGCTATTTGTTAGTGCATATATTTGTGTTTCTTCAGAAACTTTGTTATACTATGCCTGAGGAAGGGCCCTAAGAGGTTCTGAAATCTTGCTTTGTAAGGGTGGTTTCACATTTGCGTTTCACAGATCTGTGTCGGTCAGCGCATGGCCGCCGCTAAGCTCAGCCCCCGGCCGCGCCTCCTCCCGGCGGCTCCGCTTATGGGCGCATGACGCTGCATGTGACCTGCATACAGCGTCAGACTGGAGCACTTTGGGCCCACCAGAGAAAATCATTCTTGGGCCCATTATGTAGCTACATACAAATAAATACAAGATCGCCAATTGTGCGGTAAAACACGCTAATATCTGGGTATAAAATAAGGTAGTACATGTCTTAATTATGTAGTAGGGGTTGCGGTAGGATCATAGAGGGGTAGCCCCCTCATAGAATATAATGTAGCCACCCTCACAGAATATAATGTAACCCCCTCATAAAATATAATGCAGCCCTCTCTCATAGAATATAATGCAGCACCCCACAAAATATAATGCAACCCCCTCATAAGGTATATCGCAGTCCCTACCATAGAATATAATGTAGCACCCTCATAGGGTATAATGCAGCCCCCCATAGAGTATACTGTAGCCCCCTCATACAGCATAATGCTGCCCCCCCATAGAGTATACTGTAGCCCCCTCATAGGGCATAATGCTGCCCCCCTCATATAGTAGGATATAGCCCCCCAGAATATAATGTAGTCCCCTGCGGAATAATGCAGGCCCCCCATAGAGTATACTGTAGCCTCATCATATAGTAATATGTAGCCCCCCAGAATATAATGTAGTCCCCTGAGAGAATAATGCAGCCCCACCACAGAATATAATGCAGCTCCCCATAGAGTATACTGTAGCCCCCTCATATAGTATGATATAGCCCCCCAGAATATAATGTAGTCCCATGAGAATAATGCAGTCCCCCCCACAGAATATAATGTAGCCCCCTCAAAAGTATAATGCAGACCCTCTCCATCCCCATCATTGTCCTCATCACCACCTCTATCATTGCCTTCTCCCCACCACCCCTTTTCATTCTCCCCCACCACCTCATCACTGCCCATTCCACCACCTCAATCATTGCCTCCTCCACCACCATCATTGTCCATTTCATCACCTCCAACATTGCCTCCCCCCACCACCATCATTGCCCATTTCATCACCTCCATCATTGCCTCCCCACCACCATCTTTGCCCATCACCTCCATCATTGCCTTCCCCACCATCATTGCCTATCTCCTCCATCATTGCCTCCCCCTACCATCATTGCCTATCACCTCCATCATTGTCTTTCCCCAGCATCATTGACCATCACCTCCATCATTGCCTCCCCCCACCGTCATTGCCCATCACCTTCATCATTGCCCATCACCTCCATCCCTGCCTCCTCCCACCGCCATCTTTGCCCATCACCTCCATCATTGCCTCCCCCACCGTCATTGCCCATCACCTTCATCATTGCCTCCCCCACCGCCATCATTGCCCATCACTTCCATCCCTGCCTTCTCCCACCACCATCATTGCTCATCACCTCCATCGCTGCCTCCCCCCACCGCCATCATTGCCCATCACCTCCATCGTTGCCTCCCCACCATCATTGCCCATCACCTCCATCGTTGCCTCCCCCCACCGCCATTATTGCCATCACCTCCATCCCTGCCTTCTCCCACCGCCATCATTGCCCATCACCTCCATCGTTGCCTTCCTCACCATCAATGCCCATCACCTCCATCGTTGGCTCCCCACCATCTTTGCCCATCACCTCCATCATTGCCTCTACCATCATTGCCCATCACCTTCACCATTGCCTCCCCCACCATCATTGCCCATCACCTTCATCATTGCCTCCCCCCACCAACCCTCTCTCTCTCTCTCACACACACACACACACACACACAAAGCATCGCACCACATACACACACGCAGGCACACAGACACACAGCTCACCTCCCCACAGCAGCAGCACATCATGGCAGCCTGTTCCTCGCCTGCTGCTTTCTGTCTGAGACCCAGTGCTGGATGATGATGTCATCCAGTTGGGCTTTCTCAGACAGGACGAGCCGTGCAGGATGCCAGGATGTCCTGCGTGGTGAGTCTGTGTGTGTCTCTGTGTGTGTGTCTCTCTCTGTATGTGTGTGTGTGTGTGGTGCGTGGGACTTTACACGTGGGCAGTGTTAGCTGCAGCCTGCGGCTAACACTGCCCGATGTTAAAGAGAAATGGTATTCACGCCTCTCCACGCCCATGAGGGCGTGGGGAAGCATGAATATTCATTTTGCTTTAGCAGCTGGGACAGGATCCTGTCTCCAGCTGCTGCTACGCAGGCACAGGGTGGCCCCCTTGACTCAGGGCCCCCATAGCCACTTGCTGGGGGCCCCTGGAGCAGTGGGGGCCCTTGGAGCAGTGGAGGCCCCAGGCAGCTGCTGGCCAGTATGCCAGCAGGTGTCAGTGCCTGGGCCCACCGGAGAATCCTCTGGTTCTCCGGTGGGCCAGTCCGAGCCTGCCTGCATACCCTATCTTTTGCATTGTATACGCAGGCCGTGCGCAGGTATGCGTTTGCCGGCGTATGCGTCCTTTTTTTAACAGTGCGCCGAGCGCACCAAAATGCAACACGGTTGGAGGAGGCATCACTGTATATAGGACAAGCAATCAGATGATCGCAGCTTCAAGTTCCCTAAGAGGACTATTAAGACCAATAAAAAAATTTAAAAAAATATTTTAAAAAATCTGATTTTTTTTTAAAAAAAAACATAAAAATACAAATCACCCCCTTTTCCTCATTAAAAATAGATCTTAAAAAATACACATATGTGGTATTGCCGCATTCAGAAAAGTCTGATCTATCAAAATATAAAAAGAATTAACCTGATCGGTAAACAATGTAAACGAAAGAAAAGAAAACGCCAAAATTACGTTTTTTTGATTGCTGTAACTGCACAAAAAATGCTGTGACAAGCAATACAAAACATCACATCTACTCTAAATGGTATCAATAAAAACTTAGTCTCGCTCCTCAAAAAATAAGCCATCACACAGCTCCATCGACTGAAAAATGAAAACGTTACGGTCTCGGAAAATGGTGACACAACCCCAAAAAAATGGGGTTTTTTTGCAAACATCTGATTTATTTGTCACCACGAAGATAATAAAAAACTGGACATGTTTGGCATCGCCTTAATCGTACTGGTGAGCGGAATCTTATTGTGATGTCATTTTTACCATTTACACTATAAAAGCAATTCCCAAAAAAACAATGTCAGAATTGCATTTTATTCACAATTTTTCCCCACTAGGAATTTTCTTCCCATTTTCCAGTACACTATGTGATAAAATAAATGGTTTTATTCAAAAGTACAACTCTTCCCGCAAAAAACAAGTCCTCATATGTCTATGTGGACAAAAAATAAAAAGTTATGGCTCGGAGAAGAAAGGGAGGAAGAAAAGAAGACGCTAAAACAAAGATTGGCCACATCGTGAAGGGGTTACCCGAACTAAAGAAACATTTTGGAACCATTTTTTCTCAATGTTTTAGTGACTATTAAATCAATTATACACTAGAAAATGAGGCCATATTGATTGGAATGTTGTGCATCTGAATATGCATTTCACTTGCACTAGTACTTTTTATATTTCAAACTAGCTGAAGAGCCCGGGCATAGTAACTAACTGTGGTTAGTTATAACAAATTATAATGATTATCCTCCATCCCACAGTCCCGTGCCCATATATCCATCATACACATCCTCCATCCCATAGTCCAGAGCCCATACACCCATCACACATCCTCCATCTCATTGTCCAGTGCCCATATACCCATCACACATCCTTCATCCATAGTCCAGTGCCCATATACCTATCACACATCCTCCATTCCATAGTCCAGTGCCCATACACCCATCACACATCCTCCATCCCATTGTCCAGTGCCCATACACCCATCACACATCCTCCATTCCATAGTCCAGTGCCCATTTACCCATCACACATCCTCCATCCCATACTCCTGTGCCCATACACCCATCACACATCCTCCATCCCATTGTCCAGTGCCCACACAACCATCACACATCCTCCATTCCATAGTTCAGTGCCCATACACCCATCGCACATCCTCCATCCCATTGTCCAGTGCCCATACACCCATCACACATCCTCCATCCCATTGTCCAGTGCCCATACACCCATCACACATCCTCCATTCCATAGTCCAGTGCCCATACACCCATCACACATCCTCCATCCCATTGTCCAGTGCCCATATACCCATCACACATCCTCCATCCCATTGTCCAGTGCCCATACACCCATCACACATCCTCCATCCCATTGTCCAGTGCCCATACACCCATCACACATCCTCCATTCCATAGTCCAGTGCCCATACACCCATCACACATCCTCCATCCCATTGTCCAGTGCCCATATACCCATCACACATCCTCCATCCCATAGTCCTGTGCCCATATACCCATCACACATCCTCCATTACATAGTCCTGTGCCCATATACCCATCACACATCCTCCATTCCATAGTCCAGTGCCCATACACCCATCACACATCCTCCATCCCATTGTCCAGTGCCCATACACCCATCACACATCCTCCATTCCATAGTCCAGTGCCCATACACCCATCACACATCCTCCATCCCATTGTCCAGTGCCCATATACCCATCACACATCCTCCATCCCATAGTCCCGTGCCCATATACCCATCACACATCCTCCATTCCATAGTCCCGTGCCCATATACCCATCACACATCCTCTATCCAATTGTCCAGTGCCCATATACCCATCACACATCCTTCATCCCATAGCCCAATGCCCATATACCCATCACACATCCTCCATCCCATAGTCCCGTGCCTATATACCCATCACACATCCTCCATCCTATAGTCCCGTGCCCATATACCCATCACATATCCTTCATCCCATAGCCCAATGCCCATATACCCATCACACATCCTCCATTCCATAGTCCCGTGCCCATATACCCATCACACATCCTCCATCCCATAGTCCCGAGCCGGGTGGCGCTGAGCAGGAAGTTCCTGGAGATGTTGTTATGTAACCTGGCAGCGTGGCTCTGTGTGCGGCCGCTGATGATGCGATTTTCTACGCCGGTAACAATAGAGCCCGGCAGTAATAGAGGAGGGGGTAATTAATTTCTGTCATGTGCTCTCTGCTCCTTTCTGGGGGGCAGACAATGGCTGGGAGCTTATGTTCTTGGGGATGCTAAATTTCTCCCACCCAGTCACTTATCTGCTGAGGTGTCGTGGAGTGAGAAAACTGTTGCTCATAGCAACAAATCACAGCTCAGCTTTCATCTTTTAAACAGCTCTAGTGAAATGAAAGATGCTTAGTGATTGGTTGCTATGGGCAACACAGGCAGTGTAACCTGTTGTGGTCAAGAAGATGTGCCTTTGAAATATATATATTAGATATTTATTATACGGTACTTTGCGTGTGGAGTGAGTGTGGCTATGCCGAGTGGGTGGGGCTATGTGGAGTGGGCGTGGTTCGATACATACACACACACACATACATGCACTCTGCTTTATATATAGATATGACTGTTTATTACACATATGTTTGAAAATAGTTTTTTTGCTCGGAAAATATCTTAATTTTTGGATTTTTAACATTTATTTCTGTCTATGTCAGATGCTAGAAAATATTATAAACTGCAACATACTGTCAGCCGTACAGGTAAATATTAATTTTGCATTAATAATGACAAGATTGTAAGTGTACATTTTTACAGCTAATGATCATATATAGGGGCACATTTACCACAGTTTGACAATATTTTCTATGGGTGAAAAGGGCACATAAAGCATTATAGATCCCGATCTTAATGTAAGGCCGGGATCACACATGCGACGAAAACATCCGTTGCTCGCATGTGAAATCCCAGCTCTGGCACCGGCACTCGGGAGTGGAGTGAGCGACTGCATAGAAATACATACAGCCGCGCACTCCACTCCCGAGTGCCAGCACCAGAGCTAGGATTTCACATGCGAGCAACGGACGTTTTCGTCGCATGTGTGATCCCGGCCTTAAGATGACAATTCGTCAATACTGTGGTAAAGAACCTTGAAAAATCAAAACATTTTTGTGAAACACAAAGTTGAGCAAAATAACTGGGCATTTAAATTTTTCAGTTGGAAGCAATTCTTCCAAAATAAGCAGAGCTGCAGTGGTGGAGGTGGGGTGGCTTCTCCTGCTTGTCAAATTAAGCAATAGGGTCAGCGTTTATTACTCCAGAAAGGTTACTCTATATATATGAGCTGGCATGGAGATACCACACTGCCAAAAATGTGGCCTGTTTTTTGTTTTTTATGCAGCAGCACGGTGGCTCAGTGGATAGCACAGCAGCGCTGGAGTCCTGGGTTCAAATCCCAACAAGGACAACATCTGCAAGGAGTTTGTATGTTCTTCCTGGGTTTCCTCCGGGTTCTCCGGTTTCCTCCCACACTCCAAAAACATACTAATAGGGAATCTAGATTGTGAGCCCCATTGGGGACAGTGATGATAATGTGTGCAAACTGTAAAATGCTGTGGAATATGTTAGTGCTATATAAAAATAAAGATTATTATTATTTATGCTAAATAGAGCTGTATATAACTAGACTGACACAAAGGAAAAAAATGGAATACCGGCCTTAAATGGCCAAACTTGGACAAACCAGATATATGAGGCATGGCACGGAGATACCACACTGACAAATATGTGGCCTGTATTTTTTTCTTTTTTTATGCTAAATAGTGCTGTATATAAGTAGAGTGACAGACAGGAAAACAATGGAATACAGGCCTAAAATGGCCAAACTTGGACAACGCTGATATGAGGCCTGGAACGGAGATACCACACTGACAAATATGTGGCCTGTATTTTTAACTTTTTTCTGCTAAATAGTGATGTATATAACTACAGTTACACACAGGAAAGCACTGGAATACCGGCCTAAGGCTAGTTTCACATTTGCAGATGGAGATGCTACGGAGGGCTGCGTACTTCCCCCGTGAAGCTCTGCCAACCGCCGCACCTCCTCTGGTCAGCTCCGCCTATGTCTGCATGCAGCCTGCTTACCTACAGTCATGGCCAAAAGTTTTGAGAATGACACAAATATTATATTTTCACATGATCTGCTGCCCTCTGGTTTTTATGTGTGTTTGACAGATCTTTTTATCACAGACAGAAATATAATTGCAAACATATGAGTAACAAAAGCTTATATTGACAGTTAGAATGAGTTAATGCAGCAAGTCAATATTTGCAGTGTTGACCCTTCTTCTTCAGGACCTCTGCAATTCTCCCTGGCATGCTCTCAATCAACTTCTGGACCAAATCCTGACTGATAGCAGTCCATTCTTGCACAATCAATGCTTTCATTTTGTCAGAATTTTTAGGTTTTTGTTTGTCCACCCGTCTCTTGATGATTGACCACAAGTTCTCAATGGGATTAAGATCTGGGGAGTTTCCAGGCCATGGACCCAAAATCTCTATGTTTTGTTCCCTGAGCCATTTAGTTATCACCTTTGCTTTATGGCAAGGTGCTCCATCATGCTGGAAAAGGTATTGTTGATCGCCAAACTGCTCTTGGAGGGTTGGGAGAAGTTGCTCTTGGAGGACATTCTGGTACCATTCTTTATTCATTGCTGTGTTTTTAGGCAAGACTGTGAGAGAGCCGATTCCCTTGGCTGAGAAGCAACCCCACACATGAATGGTTTCAGGATGCTTAACAGTTTTGGCCTGAGACAAGACTGGTGGTAGCGCTCACCTTGTCTTTTCCGAATGAGGCGTTTTCCTGATGTCCCAAACAATCGAAAAGGGGATTCATCAGAGAAAATAACTTTACCCCAGTCCTCAGCAGTCCACTGCCTGTACCTTTTCCAGAATATCAGTATGTCCATGATGTTTTTTCTGGAGAGAAGTGGCTTCTTTGCTGCCCTCCTTGAGACCAGGCCTTGCTCCAAGAGTCTCCGCCTCACAGTGCGTGCAGATGCACTCACACCTGCCTGCTGCCATTCCTGAGCAAGCTCTGCACTGCTGGTAGCCCGATTCTGCAGCTGAAACACTTTTAAGAGACGGTCCTGGTGCTTGCTGGTCTTTCTTTGGCACCCTGGAGCCTTTTTGGCAACAATGGAACCTCTCTCCTTGAAGTTCTTGATGATGCGATAGATTGTTGACTGAGGTGCAATCTTTCTAGCTGCGATACTCTTCCCTGTTAGGCCATTTTTGTGCATTGCAATGATGACTGCACGTGTTTCTTTAGAGATAACCATGGTTAACAGAAGAGAAACAATGATGACAAGCACCAGCCTCCTTTTAAAGTGTCCAGTGGTGTCATTCTTACTTAATCATGACAGATTGATCTCCAGCCATGTCCTCATCAACACCCACACCTGTGTTAATGGAGCAATCACTGAAAAGAGGTTAGCTGGTCCTTTTAAGGCAGGGCTGCAATGATGTTGAAATGTGTTTTGGGGATAAAGTTCATTTTCTAGCCAAATATTGACTTTGCAAGTAATTGCTGTTAAGCTGATCACTGTTGTGAATGGACTTGAAATGAGTTCTGAGCAGAGGCTCCCTCTGGTGGTTACAAGCGGTACTGGACTGTCCAGTGAAGATTGTGAGGATTGGGAATCAGGTGTTACTGACTGGTCTTATATAAGGGAGTCGCCTTCCCATCAGGGTTGCCGGTGATCAATTGTTCTGGTCTCAATCCTTGATTCCTGTTTCCTTTGTAGCCTGCTGTGTCGTGTCTGCATCTCCTGCTAACAGATAAGACATTTTTCTTCTTTTTTTTTTGTGCTTGATTTTTGCATTTTGTCCTGCACTTCTGTGGGGGCCTTCAGGGTCCCCTCCGGGGGCTTTTGCCCTCTCAGTTTAGTTCAGCCACTGTTGTTTTTACATTTGCTTTTTTCCAGTTTTTTCAGTGGCTGCTGTTTTGATTTTGTTACACCAGAGAACTAATTTAGGTGGTAGAGGTCGTGTGATCTCAGGTGTTTTTGAAATTAGTAGAGTTGGTGCTTTTCAGGGTTTTTTGGGATTGCAGTAAGTGCCCTTCCTATCCTTTTCTATTTAGGTAGTTTGGGCCCCAACGTTTGCTCATACTATTTTCTGTCTGTGTCAGTATTTCTTCTTGTCTCACCGCCATTACATGTTTGGGGGCTTTCTATGCTCTTTGGGGATCTGCTCCGGGGCAGATAGCTTTCCTCTTTCTACCTTTAGGTGTAGTTAGTTTCTCAGGCTGTGACGAGGCGTCTAGGACCAACGTAGGAACGCTCCACGGCTGCCTCTAGTTGTGGTGGTTAGTCAGGGTACTGCAATCTCATAGATTCCAACTGCTCTGGTGTATTGCCTTTTTACCTGCACTCCTCAGCTACCGAAACATAACAGTATCACCGGCCCAAAAATTGAAAATTGTATGGTACTCACAGAAGGGAAAAATATTGTGAAAGAAAGAAGGTTGTCAGAGTTGTCAGAGATATTTTTCTGTTTGTTGAATTTTTATTTTTTTTCCCTCTGTATCTCTGGGTGCTGGGGAGGATTTTTTCTCTCAATGGAGTTTGCACAGTTGTCTGGCCGTGTGGATCAGCTTGCCACTGAGGTTCGGAGTATTGCTACCTATCTTGCTAGGTTGCCTGTTGTTGAACCTAGGATTCCCATACCAGATTTGTTTTTAGGGGATCGAGCTAAGTTTCTGAATTTCAAAAATAATTGTAAATTGTTTTTTGCCTTAAAATCTAAGTCCTCAGGGAACGCAGCGCAGCAGGTTCAAATTGTCATCTCTCTCCTGTGCGAAGATCCTCAGGATTGGGCTTTTTCCCTGACACCTGGGGATCCTGTTTTGAGTGATGTTGATGCATTTTTTCAGGCTTTGGGGTTATTGTACGATGAGCCTAATGTCACTGATCAAGCTGAAAAAGCCTTGTTGGCATTAAAGCAGGGGCTTGATGACGCTGAGTTATACTGTCAGAGATTCCGTAGGTGGGCAGTCCTGACCAAATGGAATGACGACGCTTTAACAGCCCTTTTTCGGAAGGGTCTGTCAGATAATGTAAAGGATGTTATGGTGGGATTCCCTGTCCCCTCTGGTCTCAATGATTCTATGTCATTAGCGATTCAAATTGACAGATGTTTGCGTGAGCGGAGAAGTATGCGTGGACTAGTGTTGCCTTGTGAACCTGCTTCTGAATCCATGCAGTGTGATAGAGTGGTTTCTGGGGCACAGCGTCATGAGTTTCCAAAGCGCAATGGGTTATGTTTCTACTGTGGTGATGCCTCTCATGCTATTTCAGTCTGCCCTAAGCGGGGAAGACGTTTTGCACGCTCAGTTGTCTTGGGTAGTGTTCAGACTAAATTTTTATTAACTGTTACTCTGATATGCTCTCTGTCCTCATTTTCTGCTCAGGCTTTCGTTGATTCAGGAGCAGCTATTAACCTGATGGATTTTGATTTTGCTAAACGTTGTGGGTTTCCCTTGATACCCCTACGGAAGTCTATTCCCCTACTGGGGATCGATTCTACCCCTTTGGCTGAGAATAAACCTCAGTTCTCTACTCAGGTGATAATGAGGGTTGAACCTGATCATCAGGAGAGCTGCAAATTTTTGGTTCTGTATAATCTGCATGACATTATCGTACTGGGTTTCCCTTGGTTACAGTCTCATAATCCTGTTTTGGATTGGAAATCTGTGTCTGTAACCAGTTGGGGCTGCCAATGTGTTAATACCAACACTCCTGTTTTTTCTGCCTCCCCCAGGCTCAGGATGTTCCTGACTTTTTGATTGATTTTTCTGATGTGTTTAGCGAAAGTAAATCTGCATCCTTGCCTCCCCATAGGAGCTATGACTGCGCTATTGAATTAGTGCCTGGTAGTAAATTCCCTAAAGGTCGCCTTTTTAACTTGTCTGTACCTGAACATGACGCTATGCGGTCTTATATCAAGGAATCATTGGAGAAGGGTCATATCAGACCATCCTCTTCACCCTTAGGTGCCGGTTTTTTCTTTGTGACCAAAAAGGATGGTTCATTAAGGCCGTGTATTGATTATCGTCTTTTGAACAATATTACTGTGAAATATCAATATCCGTTACCCTTGATTTCTGACCTGTTTTCCAGGGTGAAAAACGCTACTTGGTTTACCAAGCTTGACCTCAGGGGGGCATATAACCTTATTCGCATTAAGCACGGGGATGAATGGAAGACGGCATTTAATACCCCAGAGGGGCATTTTGAGTACCTTGTGATGCCCTTTGGGCTCACTAATGCTCCTTCTGTCTTCCAGTCCTTCATGAATGACATTTTCAGGGATTTTGTGGATAAATTTCTGATTGTTTATTTGGATGATATCTTGATTTTTTCCAATGACTGGGACTCTCATGTGAAACATGTTCGAACTGTATTCCAGATTTTGAGAGAGAATGCTCTGTATGTGAAGGGATCAAAGTGTCTTTTTGGCGTACAGAGGATCTCATTTTTGGGATTCATTTTGTCCCCATCTGTTATTGAAATGGACCCGGTCAAGGTTCAGGCCATCTGTGATTGGGTCCAACCTACTTCATTAAAGGCTCTTCAAAGATTTTTGGGTTTTGCCAATTTTTATCGTAAATTTATTGGTAATTTCTCGGTTATTGTTAAACCATTAACTGATTTGACCAAAAAGGGTTCTGATGTGGTGAATTGGCCTCCTGAGGCAGTCTCTGCATTTCAGGAACTTAAGCAGAGATTCACTTCTGCTCCTGTTCTACGGCAGCCTGATGTTTCTCTGCCATTTCAGGTGGAGGTTGATGCCTCTGAAATTGGGGCAGGTGCCATTTTGTCCCAAAGAGATCCAGAGACCTCTAAAAGTAACCCTTGTGCCTTTTTCTCTCGAAAATTTTCTCTGTTATGTTTCGGTAACTGAGGAGTGCAGGTAAAAAAGGCAATACACCAGAGCAGTTGGAATCTATGAGATTGCAGTACCCTGACTAACCACCACAACTAGAGGCAGCCGTGGAGCGTTCCCACGCTGGTCCTAGACGCCTCGTCACAGCCTGAGAAACTAACTACACCTAAAGATAGAAATAGGAAAGCTATCTGCCCCGGAGCAGATCCCCAAAGAACATAGAAAGCCCCCAAACATGTAATGACTGTTAGACAAGAAGAAATACTGACACAGACAGAAAATAGTATGAGCAAACGTTGGGGCCCAAACTAACTAAATAGAAAAGGATAGGAAGGGTACTTACTGCAATCCCAAAAAACCCTGCAAAGCACCAACTCTACTAATTTCAAAAACACCTGAGATCACACGACCTCTACCACCTAAATTAGTTCTCTGGTGTAACAAAATCAAAACAGCAGCCACTGAAGAAACTGGAAAAAGCAAAAGTACAAACATCAGTGTCATGGGTGCATCGCCGCTAGGATCGTCGCGATTGCACATTCTGACTTCTCGCAGCTGAGTTGCTGTTACTTTGTGTCTGGTAATGAGAGAGTTAATTTTACCTAGCTCTTTGCTAAGACTAGGTCCAGCCTCGCCCGGCTGCTTTTGATTATGTTCTAATTAGCTTCCTTTATATCCCTGCCAGTCTGGGTGTTAGATGCCGGTGAAAGCCTTCATGTAGTCTAGCAGACTGGATCGGTTCTGAGAATACTTAAGCTAAGAGCTCCTTAGTTGTTTTTACTCTTATAGCTTAAAGTTTATCTCTGAGACCTTAGGTGTTCCTACTGTGTGTGAGTGTTGTATGTAAGACTTTATTTACTTTATTTCTTGTCTTTCTTGTATGTCTTTCTGTTCATTAACCGTTACCTGTTCATTCCCTTTGGTGGTAATCAGGGTCCTTCTTAGGACTAGATTACAGTTGGCAGGGATTGATAGGAGACAGGGTTTACGCTGGTGGCCTGGACCTCTGTACCTTTAACAGTACCTCCAGGTAGAGGGATTAGTTAGGACCCCAGTTTAGGGTCAGCATAGACCCCGGTCACCCTCTAGCCAGAGACAGCGTATAACGGATTCCGTATTGACCCACTGGACATTCTGTCAGGTAATTCTATGTTATCATATATCTATGCGCATGTTATATAGTATGTTGCCCTTTTGATATAGATTACTGTCATCACATATATATATCTGCTATACAGCGTGACATTTTCACCGGCCCATACTAAAGATTCTCCCCAGCTGTCATGGATCCAGTAGCCCAGCTGGCCCGGCAGTTGCAGGGGTTGTCCATGGAGTTGGCAGACATTAAGTCCAAGGTTTTGTCCCCCCCGGAGCAAACCAGATCTGAACCTAAGGTTGCTCTTCCGGACAGGTTCACTGGTGGGCGGGACAAATTTTTTACTTTCCGGGAGGCATGTAAATTGTACTTTCGGCTGCGGCCTCGGTCATCTGGGAGTGAAGAGCAGAGGGTGGGAATTGTTATCTCGCTCTTACAAGGGGACCCTCAATCTTGGGCGTTCTCTATTCCTCCAGGCTCCCCAGATCTCCAGTCAGTGGATCGATTTTTTACTGCCCTGGGTCTGGTATATGATGATCCGGATCGAGTTTCCCTTGCTGAAACAAAGTTACGTAAAATACGGCAAGGAAATCGTCCAGCGGAGGAATATTCTTCTGAGTTCCGTAGATGGGCAACAGATACTCAGTGGAATGACCCAGCTCTTAGGAGCCAGTTTTGTCAAGGGTTGTCTGACAAATTAAAAGATGTGTTGGCTCAGTATGAGTCTCCTCCATCACTGGAGGCTGCTATGGCCCTCGCTATTCGCATTGATAGACGAATTCGGGGAAGACGCGAGGTAACTCCGCCTCCCGTGATGACTCCACCTACTACTAAAGTCCCTTATACTGAGGTTCCCCTGGTCTGTTCTGAGGAACCCATGCAGTTGGGAGGGACATCTTTTTGTAAGAGGGAACCGGCGGTGCACCGCAAGACTAGAAGGTGTTTCTTTTGCGGGAGAGAGGGACATTTTGTTGGGGGGTGTCCATCCCGGGCCTCTTTGAGCAAAGGAGTTAACCTGGGAGTGTGTATTTCGTCCCCAAATCCCTCTCAGTTTCTCGTGCCTGCGGAGGTGGTGATTGGTACTAGAACTGAGAGGATTTCTGTTTTTCTTGATAGTGGGTCCGGGGCTAATCTGGTGGACGCTCGGTTTGCCCAGGTGCATGGTATGCAACTGAGTGTATTGGCCAAACCGGTCCCTATAGTCTCTATTGATTCTAGACCTCTCGGTCAAGGTAGCTTGGTACAAGCTGTTCATAACATAGATCTTCGAGTAGGGGCAATACATAAAGAGCAATTGTCTTGTTATGTGTTGGAGGGTCTACCTACTCCTATTGTGTTGGGACTTCCTTGGTTGGCTAAACATAACCCAGTGATTGATTGGCAATCCGGAAAGATAAGCCAGTGGGGTGAATTTTGCAGGAATAACTGCATGAGCACGGTCATCGGTGCGGTTGTGCCTAGGACTTTGTCTCCTTTTCTGGAGGACTTTGGGGAGATGTTCTCAGAGGAGGGGTGTAAAGAGTTACCTCCTCATCGCGCATATGACGGCTCAATAAAGTTGCTTCCTGATGCCTTATCTCGTACTTTCCCAGGGGCCGGGAGGACGGATGATCCGGTTCCTATTCCTCAGGAGGGAGTTGTAGTGTCAGCTGTATGCTCTGAGCTTGAGGGGGAGGTATTGGGGGCTCAGGGGGACGCCCCTGTGGGACTTTCAGGGAGACTGATAGTTCCAGATCGATTAAGACTGAAGGTTACGGGGAACCGTTACAAACGGATGGCTGATAGGGGGAGAGTTTCTGGTCTAGATCTGAAGGTGAACGATCTGGTTTGGTTGTCTACCAGGAATATAAAACTTAAAGTTTCCTCCTGGAGGTTGGGTCCCAGATTCATCGGGCCGTACAGGATCAGTTCCATAATTAATCCTGTGGCATTTCGTCTGGACCTCCCTCCTACGTTTAAAATTCATAATGTGTTTCACAAGTCATTACTTAAAAAGTATGTGGCACCAGTCATACCGTCACCTCTACCTCCTCCTTCAGTGGTGGTCAATGATAACGTGGAATTTCATGGGTCGAAAATCATTGACTCACGTCTCAGTCGTCGGTCCCTTCAGTACCTGGTTCATTGGAAGGGGTATGGTCCTGAGGAGAGGACGTGGGTCCCTGCGTCGGAGGTTAACGCAGATCGATTGGTTCGGACCTTCCACACAACTTACCCGGGCAGACCTGGCCCTGAGGGTCCGGAGGCCCCTCGTAGAAGGGGGGGTACTGTCATGGGTGCATCGCCGCTAGGATCGTCGCGATTGCACATTCTGACTTCTCGCAGCTGAGTTGCTGTTACTTTGTGTTTGGTAATGAGAGAGTTAATTTTACCTAGCTCTTTGCTAAGACTAGCCTCGCCCGGCTGCTTTTGATTATGTTCTAATTAGCTTCCTTTATATCCCTGCCAGTCTGGGTGTTAGATGCCGGTGAAAGCCTTCATGTAGTCTAGCAGACTGGATCGGTTCTGAGAATACTTAAGCTAAGAGCTCCTTAGTTGTTTTTACTCTTATAGCTTAAAGTTTATCTCTGAGACCTTAGGTGTTCCTACTGTGTGTGAGTGTTGTATGTAAGACTTTATTTACTTTATTTCTTGTCTTTCTTGTATGTCTTTCTGTTCATTAACCGTTACCTGTTCATTCCCTTTGGTGGTAATCAGGGTCCTTCTTAGGACTAGATTACAGTTGGCAGGGATTGATAGGAGACAGGGTTTACGCTGGTGGCCTGGACCTCTGTACCTTTAACAGTACCTCCAGGTAGAGGGATTAGTTAGGACCCCAGTTTAGGGTCAGCATAGACCCCGGTCACCCTCTAGCCAGAGACAGCGTATAACGGATTCCGTATTGACCCACTGGACATTCTGTCAGGTAATTCTATGTTATCATATATCTATGCGCATGTTATATAGTATGTTGCCCTTTTGATATAGATTACTGTCATCACATATATATATCTGCTATACAGCGTGACAATCAGTGGCTGAACTAAACTGAGAGGGCAAAAGCCCCCGGAGGGGACCCTGAAGGCCCCCACAGAAGTGCAGGACAAAATGCAAAAATAAAGCACAAAAACAAAAAGAAGAAAATGTCTTATCTGTTAGCAGGAGATGCAGACACGACACAGCAGGCTACAAGGGAAACAGGAATCATGGAGTGAGACCAGAACAATTGATCACCGGCAACCCTAATGGGAAGGCGACTCCCTTATATAAGACCAGTCAGTAACACCTGATTCCCACTCCTCACAATCTTCACTGGACAGTCCAGTACCGCTTGTAACCACCAGAGGGAGCCTCTGCTCAGAACTCATTTCAAGTCCGTTCACAACATTTCTCCTACTGAACGTAATTATGACGTGGGTAATCGGGAGTTATTGGCCATGAAGTGGGCTTTTGAAGAGTGGAGACATTGGCTGGAGGGAGCCAAACATCAGGTGGTGGTCCTTACGGACCATAAGAATCTGGTTTTTCTGGAATCTGCCAAGCGACTTAATCCTAGACAGGCCATGTGGGCCTTGTTTTTCACAAGTTTTAATTTTGTGGTTTCCTTTCTTCCTGGCACTAAGAATGTTAAGGCGGATGCCCTCTCGAGGAGTTTCCTTGCGGACTCTCCTGAGTTATCTGATCCTTCTGTTATTTTGAAAGAAGGTGTAGTTCTTTCCGCCATCTCGCCCAATTTGAGACTGGCTCTGGAGGGGTGTCAGGAGGATAGGCCAGAGCGCTGCCATGTTGGGAAATTGTTTGTCCCGGACCAGTGGAAAAAGAGTGTGATGTCTGAGATTCATTGTTCCGCGTTGGCCGGTCATCCCGGAATTTTTGGTACCAGAGACTTGGTTAGTCAGTTCTTTTGGTGGCCTACCTTGTCTCGTGATGTCAGGGAATTTGTGCAGTCCTGCGGGACTTGCTCTCGCTCCAAGCCTTGCTCTCGCTCTAGTGGTTTGTTGATGCCATTGCCTGTGCCCAAGAGACCATGAACCCATATCTCTATGGATTTCATTTCCGACCTCCCTGTTTCTCAGAGAATGACCGTCATCTGGGTGATTTGTGATAGGTTTTCCAAGATGATACATCTTGTGCCATTACCTAAGTTGCCTTCCTCCTCTGAATTGGTGCCTTTGTTCCTTCAGCACGTGGTTCGTTTACACGGCATTCCTGAGAACATTGTGTCTGACAGAGGAGTCCAGTTTGTTTCCAGATTTTGGAGGACCTTTTGTTCTAAACTTGGTGTTCAATTGTCTTTCTCCTCGGCTTTTCATCCTCAGACCAATGGTCAAACTGAGAGAACAAACCAGACATTGGAGACTTATCTAAGATGCTTTGTGTCTGCTGATCAGGATGACTGGGTCTCTTTTTTGCCTTTGGCTGAGTTTGCTCTTAATAATAGGGCTAGCTCTGCCACTTTGATGTCTCCATTTTTCTGTAATTCTGGGTTTCACCCTCGATCTTCTTCAGGACAGACGGAGGCTTCAGTCTGTCCAGGTGTTGACTCTGTTGTGGAGCGTATGCAACAAATTTGGGACCAGGTAGTGGAGAGGTTGTCCCTCTCTCAGGAGAGGGCCCAGCGGTTTGCTAACCGGCATAGGACTGATGGTACTCGGTTTAAAGTGGGGGACTTGGTCTGGTTGTCCTCAAAAAATATTCCTATGAGAGTGGCATCTCCTAAATTTAAGCCTAGGTTCATTGGACCTTATAAGATCATGGAGATTCTTAATTCTGTTTCTTTTCGTTTGCTTCTTCCAGGGACATTTAAGATCCATAACGTGTTCCACAAGTCCTTGTTGAAGAGGTTTGTTGAGCCAGTGGTTCCTACTGCTGTGCCTCCTGACCCTGTTCTGGTTGAGGGCAATCTGGAGTTTGTGGTTGAGAAAATATTGAATTCTCGTTTTTCTAGACGGAAACTCCAGTATTTGGTTAAGTGGAGAGGTTATGGTCAGGAAGACAATTCTTGGGTGTTTGCTTCGGACATCCATGCTAGGAGACTCATCCGTGCGTATCATAGAACTCATCCTGACCGACCTGGTTGCTCAAGTGAGGGTTCGGTGACCCCTCCTCAAGGGGGGGGTACTGTTGTGAATGGACTTGAAATGAGTTCTGAGCAGAGGCTCCCTCTGGTGGTTACAAGCGGTACTGGACTGTCCAGTGAAGATTGTGAGGATTGGGAATCAGGTGTTACTGACTGGTCTTATATAAGGGAGTCGCCTTCCCATCAGGGTTGCCGGTGATCAATTGTTCTGGTCTCAATCCTTGATTCCTGTTTCCTTTGTAGCCTGCTGTGTCATGTCTGCATCTCCTGCTAACAGATAAGACATTTTCTTCTTTTTGTTTTTTGTGCTTGATTTTTGCATTTTGTCCTGCACTTCTGTGGGAGCCTTCAGGGTCCCCTGCGGGGGCTTTTGCCCTCTCAGTTTAGTTCAGCCACTGTTGTTTTTACATTTGCTTTTTTCCAGTTTTTTCAGTGGCTGCTGTTTTGATTTTGTTACACCAGAGAACTAATTTAGGTGGTAGAGGTCGTGTGATCTCAGGTGTTTTTGAAATTAGTAGAGTTGGTGCTTTTCAGGGTTTTTTGGGATTGCAGTAAGTGCCCTTCCTATCCTTTTCTATTTAGGTAGTTTGGGCCCCAACGTTTGCTCATACTATTTTCTGTCTGTGTCAGTATTTCTTCTTGTCTCACCGCCATTACATGTTTGGGGGCTTTCTATGCTCTTTGGGGATCTGCTCCGGGGCAGATGGCTTTCCTCTTTCTACCTTTAGGTGTAGTTAGTTTCTCAGGCTGTGACGAGGCGTCTAGGACCAACGTAGGAACGCTCCACGGCTGCCTCTAGTTGTGGTGGTTAGTCAGGGTACTGCAATCTCATAGATTCCAACTGCTCTGGTGTATTGCCTTTTTACCTGCACTCCTCAGCTACCGAAACATAACAGATCACTCTTTATAACATTCTGGAGTATATGCAAATTGCCATTATAAAAAGTGAAGCAGTAGACTTTGTAAAAATTAATATTTGTGTCATTCTCAAAACTTTTGTCCATGACTGTATATTTAACACTAGGTACGCAGGCCGTGCAGATGCATGCAGATGCAGCCGCATGCGGCGTTTTGACGGTGCAGCGACGGCAACAAAATGCAACATGTTACGTTCGGCGCAGGTCGCCGCACCGTCAAAACGACGCATGCGGCGGCATCTGCATACATCTGCACGGCCTGCGTACCTAATGTTAAATATAGGTACACAGGCTGCATGCAGACATAGGCGGAGCTGACCGGAGGAGGTGACAAGACTAAGAGTTTTGCAGAACATTTTTTTACTCTTAGCATGTAAGTGCGGTTAATAATAGAAAAAGGTGAAAAAACTGCACCAAACCATTGACTGAAATCTGAATCAGTCCTTAATATGAAACATACCACATAAAGAAGCTAGGTGGTGCATGAAAATGTGCTGAAGACCAAGTGTGCTCAATATTGAAAAAAGAAACAGCACTCACCATTACTTCTTAAAAAAGGTCAATGTCCTTTATTCCATGCGGCGGGACAATCCTTTACCATGCGGGGGGAGCGGGAAGTAGGATGGCAGCCATTTCGCAAAGCAATAGTGAGTGCTGTTTCTTTTTTCAATATTGACACACAGGTTAATAATTGAACTTTCATTGCAAATTCTTCAGTTTAACTCAAATTAGTTGATGCAAAAATGAATGCACCGTACATCAAAACCTATTACATATAGTATTTTGAATGACCTCCGTGATTTTTAAATACATTACCAAGTCATCTAGGCAATGAATGAGAAAATTGGCGATATATAGCAACATCTATCTTTTTCCATTCTTCAAGAACAACCTCTTTTAAGGCCTACCAAGGGCACGTAGTGATGGTAGCATCTTCTCTTTCAATAGAGAGCAGTGCACCAGTAAATTCATGATGCCATCAATGACATGTAGCTCCCCAACATCAGATCTCATGAAGCCCCACATAAGGACATTGCCACCACCATGTTTTGCTGTAGGCATCATGCATTTGGAAAAATACATTTGAATTATACACACATTTTACCTTTTACCTACCCATTTTAATATTGCAATTTAGCAACTGTACAACCCACAACTGTGGGCTGTTGCAGCAGTTTTAGGCTCCTTACCTACCTGCTGGCATTTTCTGATACATGGTCCTTTTTTGTGCAGGGGGAATTATTTTGTTTTAATAAAAAATCTGCAAATAAATTATTGCAGTAAGTTGAAACATGTAACAGTGTAGGTATGTTTTGGAAAACCTGTTTGAATTTTCAAATTGGAGACACATATGCACCACACCAATATTAGGCTAATGTTGAATTAGCTTTTTTGGCCAGCATGTGAACCCTGCCAAGCATTTCTGGCTGATTCCATATTTTTCCTGGGTTGGTTAGCCGTGGTAACAAATTTTTGATTAAATCTAATACTTGTGTCCAAAATGTTTGTTAACCCCTTAACGACCGCCAATACGCCTTTTAACGGGGGCGCTGTGGAAAAAATATATTAGCGCCCCCCAGAGTCGGATTTTCTCCAGGGTCTTAGCTGCCGGTGGTAGCCGAGACCCCAGAGAACATGATTCGGGTCGGTTTTTACCGATCCCGATTTTGTGATCGCTGTTATTAACCATATAACGGCGACCACAAAAAAAAAAAGCCACGATTCTCCATATAATTTCTCTCTCCTCTGATGTGATCGCACATCAGAGGGGAGAGAAATAGGGTCCCTGGGACCCCCGATCTGTCCCCTGTACCTCCCGGTGTCCCTCCACGTCCTCCCATGGCTCCCGCAGCTCCCCGCGTCTTCTCCCTGCAAAGAAAATGGCGGGCGCATGCACAGTGCACAGTGCGCCAGCCGAGTCAGATTTTCTCCGGGGTCTCGGTTACCGGGTGTAGCCGAGACCCCAGAGAACATGATTGGGGTCCCCCGCTTTTGCAATCGCCGTTATTAACCACATAACAGCGACCGCAAAAAAAAAAGAGCCGTGATTCTGCATGTAATTTCTCTCTCCTCTGATGTGATCGCACATAAGAGAGGAGAGAAATAGGGTCCCCGATCTGCCACCCTGTATCTCCCGGTGTCCCCCACGTCCTCCCACAGCTCCCGGTTTTCTTTCTGCAAAGAAAATGGCGGCCGCAAGCGCAGTGCGGCCGTTGAATCTGCTGTCCGGCAGATTCATTCATTCAGTGCAGGACATTTTGATCACTGTGATAAACGCTATCACAGTGATCAAAATAAAAAAAATAGTAAATGAACCCCCCCTTTATCACCACCTTAAGGTACTGCCACACTTAGCGATCTCGTTAGCGATCACGATAACGACGCAATCGTTGGTGTGATCTCTTTTCGGTCGCTAGTAGCTGCCAAACAGGAGATCTCATAAACGACTCATCAGCGGTCAGTGATCTCTTTAACGACTTTGGCGGTCTTTAGGATGTCATAGGACATATAATAAAATAAAGAAAATATATTTATTTTCATTTTCCCATTAGGGTTAGGATTAGGATTACAATTAGGGTTAGGGTTACAATTAGGGTTAGAGTTACAATTAGGGTTGGAATTAGGGTTAGGATTAGGGTTGAGATTAGGGTTAGGGTTGGGATTAGGGGTGTGTTGGGGTTAGGATTGGGATTAGGGTTAGGGTTGGAGCTAGAATTGAGGGGTTTCCACTATTTCGGCACATCAGGGGGTCTCCAAACACGACATGGCATAACAAAAGTCAAATGGTGCTCTCTCCCTTCCGAGCCCTGCCGTGCGCCCAAACAGTGGTTTACCCCAACATATGGGGTATCAGCGTACTCAGGACAAATTGCACACCAATTTTGGGGTTATAATTTCTCCTGTTACCCTCTAAAAAATAATTTTAGAGGAAAAAATGATTTTTTTTTCACGGCTCTACGTTATAAACTTCTGTGAAGCACTTGGAGGTTCAAAGTGCTCACCACACATCTAGATAAGTTCCTTAAGGGTCTAGTTTCCAAAATGTGGTCACTTATTGGGGGTTTCCACTGTTTAGGCACATCAGGGGCTCTCCAAACGCGACATGGCGTCCAGCCAATTCTGTGTTGAAAAAGTCAAACAGCGCTCCTTCCCTTGCAACCTCTGCCATGCGCCCAAAGAGTGGTTTACCCCCACATATGGGGTATCGGCTTATTCAGGAGAAATTGGACAACAAATTTTGTGGTTCATTTTCTCTTTTAACTTTTGTGAAAATAAAAAAAATTGGTTCTGAAGTAAATTTTTTTCAAAAAAAGTTCAATGTTAATTTTTTCCTTCCACATTGCTTCAGTTCCTGTGAAGCACGTAAAGGATTAATAAACTTCTTGAATGTGGTTTTGAGCACCTTGAGGGGTGCAGTTTTTAGAATGGTGTCACTTTTGAGTATTTTCTATCATATAGACCCCTCAAAGTGACTTCAAATGTGATGTGGTCCCTAAAAAAAAATGGTGTTGTAAAAATGAGAAATCGCTGGTCAACTTTAACCCTTATAGCTTCGTAGCAAAAAAAAAATTTGTTTCAAAAATTGTGCTGATATAAAGTAGACATGAGGGAAATGTTATTTATTAAGAACTTTGTGACATATCTCTCTGATTTAAGGGCATAAAAATGTAAAGTTTGAAAATTGCTAAATTTTCAAAATTTTTGCCATATTTCCGTTTTTTTCATAAATAAACGCAAGTCATATAAAAAGAAAATTACCACTAACGTGAAGTACAATATGTCATGAAAAAATATTCTCAGAATCAGCGGGATTCGTTAAAGCGTTCCAGAGTTATAACCTCATAAAGTGACAGTGGTCAGAATTGTAAAAATTGGCCCGATCATTAGGCTACAAATTGGCTTTGTCACTAAGGGTTAAAGGGGTATTCCCATCTCCAAGATCCTATCCCAACATGCATGTGTCTCTTCCTTCATGTTCAGGCATTGGAGGACTTTAGGTATCCATGGTTACGACTAGAGTTGAGCGACTTTGGTCGGATCGGGTTTCGGACCACCCGATCCGACCAAAGTCGCTCAACTCTAGTCACGACTACTAGCAGCTAGCTGTCACTTCATCAATGGATGTATATTTAGACACTAATACAAACGCTGATTATATATATATATATATATATATATATATATATACACACATACTGACCTATTATATGATGTATCTGCATTTTGTCTGTGCAGAATCCCATTTGTTCCCAACATCATGGGGCAGCTAAGGAAGGGGCAGAAACATAAGAAGGATCTGCAGACAATAGAGGAAGAAGGAGGAGAGCACACAGCACTGCGGACTGGTTCATGCTGCAACTGTGCTCCACAGTCCACAGTGCTGTGACTCCTCTCTTTCTATCTTTGCTCTGTGGACACTAAGGCCGGCGTCACACTGGCGACAGAATCGGATGACTGCAATACGATGAAATATCGTATTGCAGTCTGCCGTATGTTAATCTATGGAGCAGCTCCCAGTATCAGATTTTTTGTGGTCCGTTTTAAACGTCCGTATGCAATCGCAGCATGCTGCGATTGTCACCGATTGTGGGTCGACTATCACCAATGCAAGTCTATGGGAGCGATGAAAAATCGGATTACAAACAGACCGCACGTGTGACTTGCGATGAAATCGCATCGCTGTCCTTTAGAAAAGCCGGCAATTCATCCCCGGCTATACTGTAAAATCACACTGACAGCTTTAATAAAGAATAGAAAGAATAGATATATACACATAGAACACATATATATATATTATATACATGTAATTGTGACATGTTATATATATATATATATATATATATATATATATTTTATAGTTCCTAGACTTCAACATACTGTAATAGGCGCTAATTCAATTGCCGGCTTTTGTGAAATCACAGAAGCCAACATGAAATGATACATTGTTTAGACACTGTTAACCATGTCATTTCCTGTATTTTGATATATGGTTTGAACTTACAATTACATAAGTATATGTGTGCAAAATTTCAGACATGTAGGGGTTAATTAAAGGTGTAAATTCGTTGAAAAAAAAAATGCGTGGGCTCACGCTGTATTTTCTCCACCAGACAGACAAAGCAAGCGAGTGGGGGCAGATAATAATAGCCTAGGGAGGGTACATTTTTTTGTGCCCCCCCTGGCTACTAACATCTGCCCCCAGACACCCCAGAAAGGGCAAATCTCTAATTAGATTTGCCCTTTCTGGCACTTTGCCCGTCTATTCCCATTGCCCTGTAGCGGTGGCGAATGGGTTAATAAGGGGTTAAAATGACCTTGCAATTGAAAGGTCACTTTAAGCCAGGTTAATAATTGAGAGCTGTCAATTAGACAACTATCAATTATTAATCCTATTGAAGTAAATAAAAAAACACACACACTTTAAGAATAAATAATTTTAATGAAATAAAAACACATTTTTTTGACCATCTTTTATTTCACTCTTAATCCGTGCGACGCCCTTGATCTCCTAAAATAAATATAAAATAATAAAACAACATTATTCTTACCTATCTGGCGATCTGTCACGTCCCACGATGTAATCCTTCACAAAGGGTTAACTAGCAATCAGCTAGGCAGCGCAACTAATGCTGCGTACTCAGCTGATAGCTCCTGAATGAATGAGCTTATCTCCTGCCGACAGGAGAGGATGTGATTAATGAATGAAGCTTAATTGATTGTATCCACTTTCACCTTAGGTCAGGTCACTGAAGTGAAAGTGGCAATAAATCAATTAAGCTTCATTCATTCATCTCTTCCTCTCCTTTCGCTGGGAGAGTAACTTATTCATTTGGGGGGTAAGAGCTCAGCAGACAGCATTAGCTCTCTGCGAGCTCTAACCTGTTAACCCTTTCTGATGGATTACACCATGGGACCTGACTGTACATCGGATTGGTAAGAATAATTTTGCTTTTTTATTTTATTTTTATTACAGGAAATGGTTTTAGCAGGAAAATAAAATATGGTCAAAAACTGTGTGATTATTTAATTAAACTTCTTTTTTATTAAACTGTGTGTGTTTGATTTTTCTTTCATACAATAGGATTAATAATTGATAGTTGTCTAATTGACAGCTCTCAATTATTAACCTGGCTTAAAGTGACCTTTCAATTGCAAGGTCATTTTAACCCCTTATTAACCCATTCGCCACCGCTACAGGGCAATGGGAATAGAAGGGCAAAGTGCCAGAAAGGGCAAATCTAATTAGAGATTTGCCCTTTCTGGGGTGTCTGGGGCAGATGTTAGTAGCCAGGGGGGCACAAAAAAAATGTACCCTCCCTAGGCTATTATTATCTGCCCCCACTCGCTTGCTTTGTCTGTCTGGTGGAGAAAATACAGCGTGAGCCCACGCATTTTTTTTCAACGAATTTACACCTTTAATTAACCCCTACATGTCTGAAATTTTGCACACATATACTTATGTAATTGTAAGTTCAAACCATATATCAAAACACAGGAAATGACATGGTTAACTGTGTCTAAACAATGTATCATTTCATGTCGGCTTCTGTGATCTCACAAAAGCCGGCAATTGAATTAGCGGCTATTACAGTATGTAGAAGTGTAAGAACTATAAATATATGTATATATATATATGTCACAATGACATGTATATATATATATGTGTTCTATGTGTATATATCTATTCTTTCTTTTGTGATTTAAATACTATTCTTTTGGATCCATTATATGTCAGTTTTGCAAGCCTGCGAGAAATTCTCGCAAGTCGGATGAAAATCGGATGTTACAAGGTACACACACATGCGTCTAAATCGCATCTTTGAAGGAAAATCGGATGCCAGGCGGATGTGTGATGTTTGCTTTTTGTTCCGATAATCGACCGACTAAAACAGTCCGATTTTTTGTAGTTGTGTCTGACGCCGGCCTAAAGGGTATGCCACACTAAACGAGATCGCAAACGAGATCACTAAAACGTCACTATTTAGCGATCTCGTTAGCGACCTCGTTGTGTGTGGCATGTAGCAACGATGTGGCCCCTGCTGTGATGTCGCTGTTCGTTCACTAGAGTTCTGGATCGTATTTTGATTGTTGGCGTCCCGCTGGTGAGCCTGAATCGCTGTTTGGCACCTTTTGCGAACGACGAGCGACCTCGTTTGTGACGCATATGACTGTTTTGCGTCACGGAGTGGATCGCAATATCTGTAAGTTCTCTTTTGCGTCACAGAGAGGATCGCAGAAGTTGCAAAGCAGGCTAGCAGGACGCAGAGAGCAGGAGCTATGCTGGAAATTCCTATGAATCAGAAGTGCTCAGTACATGCTAATGACAGATCCTAACGACCGCCAAAGTCGTTAAAGAGATCGCTGACCAATGATGTGTCGTTTATGAGATCTCCTGTTTGGCAGCTACTAGCGACCTAAAAGAGATCACAAAAACGATCTCGTTAGCTTGCGTCGTTATTGAGATCGCTAACGAGATCGCTAAGTGTGGCAGTACCTTAAGGCTATGTGTGCATGTTGCAGATTTGCCTGGGGAAATTTTTGAGCGGATTCTGCATCTTTTGGCAGAAAATGCAGTGGAAATTCTGCTCGTTTTTTGTGCTGATTTCATGTGGTTTTGATGCGGATTACCATGCGGATTTGGATGTGGCTTTGTCTGTGAATTTGTTAGCTCATTAAAGATGTACTACTGTAAAACAAAAATCCT
Organism: Oophaga sylvatica; assembly: GCA_033576555.1. Classification (NCBI taxonomy): domain Eukaryota; kingdom Metazoa; phylum Chordata; class Amphibia; order Anura; family Dendrobatidae; genus Oophaga; species Oophaga sylvatica. Next base: position 343,295,998 of record JARQOD010000004.1, on the reverse strand, counting down.
TTTTCAAGTCCTACCTCCATTGTTGATGTGTTTCAATCAAGATTGGCTCTATTTTGATTCTCCACCCACACACTCTTCCTCCTTCTGTTTTATTTGCATTTTAAAAATCCGCTGCATTTTTTCATCCAAATTCGCATGAAATCTGCATGAAACCCGCAAACATTTTTACACCTGCGGATTTATTGCGGATTTGAGTGCCTCAATGGAAGTCAATGGGGGAAAAACGCTGCAGATCCCCAAAAAGAATTGACATGCTGAGGAAAATAAAACGCTGCAAATCAGGACGGAATTTTCCCCAGCATGTGCACAACAGTTCTGGATTCCCGTTGACTAACCTTGCTGAGCAATCATTTGTGTATTTGGTGCAAGTCCGCAAAGGAAAAACCGCTGTGGATCCACAACAAATCCGCATTGTGTGCACATAGCCTTAAAGGGAATCTGTCACCCCATTTTAGCCTTATCAGCTAAAGATATGACTGAATAGTGCGTCCCATAAGCAAGCTATCGGTATGTAGCTTATATCCTGATACCCCCATTTTGACAGCAAAATACCTTTGTAAAGTTTGGATTTTTGTCTGTAAATCAGGGCGGTCCGGTCCGTAGGGCAGTGCTTTCTCTCTTCTCCCCCTCCGCTCCTTGGCATCTCTTGCGTATGGCCGTCTGTGAATCGCACAGACGGCATTCGGCTTACCGCAATTGCGCTTTTCAAATTCCCCCTGCGCATGCGCAGTGTGCTTTGCCCACAGTGGGCAAAGCATAAAATCATTAAAGCGCATGCGCAACTCTTTCCTTGCCCCGGAAATTACTGCTTGCCTTGGACGACTTCCAGAGCAAGGAAAGTGAAGGACAATAGTTGCGCATGCGCTGTAATGATTTTATGCTTTGCCCACTGTTGGGCAAAGCACACTGCGCATGAGCGGGGGGGAATGTGAGAAGCGCAATGGCGGGAAGCCGAACGCCGTCTGTGCAATTCACAGACGGCCATACGCAAGAGATGCCGAGGAGCGGGGGGGAGAAGAGAGAAAACACCGCCCTCCGGACCGGACCGCCCTGATTTACAGACAAAAATCCGAACTTTACAAAGGTAATTTGCTATCAAAATGGGGGTATCAGGATATAAGCTACATACCGATAGGTTGCTTATGGGACGCACTATTCAGTCATATCTTTAGCTGGTATGGCTAAAATGGGGTGACAGATTCCCTTGAGGCTATGTGCACACGTTCAGGAATGTTTGCAGAATTTTCCTGAGCAAAAACGGACTTTTTCCGCGGTAAAAACGCGCATTTTTTTCACGTTTTTTTTTGCGTTTTTGGTGCGTTTTTTTGCGCGGATTTTGCGTGTTTTTACCACGATTTTTTCCTGAACTTTCTAGGGCAATAATATAGCAGGAAAAACGCTAGAATTCCGCGAAATTAATGAACATGTTGGTTCTTTTTCCGAGATGCGTTTTTTTCGCGGAAAAAAAACTCACCATGTGCACAAAAATTGCAGAATTCATTCTAAATGATAGGATGCTTAAATCATGCGTTTTTGACGTGTTTTTTCCCGCAAAAAAAACGCAAATAATCCTGAACGTGTGCACTTAGCCTCAATGTTCCTGGCGGAGGCTCCACAGTCCCTGCCTCAGATGATTACAGAGGTAGCTGCTATATGCACAGAGCATCAGATGAATAAAACAGATGATTTCTGCTGCTCTGTGTGTAACAACCTGTTGTAATTTCTTTTGTTTGGTATAACGACATGAATACCATTGACAAAAGGAAACCTGCATTGTTCTGCTTCTCCTATATGGCTGTCAATTTAACAGCTTCTTCGGAGAAGAGCCTGATCCCACTTCCCTGGGAGACACTTAAGACCTAGGCAGGATGCTAATTTCTCCAAATGGCAGATGTAGTATGATAGCACCACTTGCTGACATGCCCCTCCTCTCTCCATAATTTTCCTAATCTCAATTAATAAAAATCCAACAGTTTAAAAACCTACAGTGGGGAAAATAAGCATTTGATGCCAAAAACTGGCAAAATCGGCAGTGTATCAAATACTTATTTTCTCCACTGCATATATATGGTCAGTATTTATGTACAACTCCACATTGCAAGATACCAGAAATATGTTGTCTTCCATCACAATGTAATAAACCTGTTTAAACACATCAGTTGAATCTTTGAAATATGGAGATACATGCTTTCCAATAATAATCCAGGGACCTACAAACTGTTTCACATAACACTGTACATAAACAATTGGACGACCTAAGGGTTTATTCAAACACGTCTTTTTGGTGAGAGTCAATATGAGTGTCATTTAATGTTTAACTGTTATTCCCTCAATAATTGATTTTGTGCTGATCCTTTGCCTAAATACCTCTAATTTATTATTATATTATTTATTTATTATGCTTACTTATCTAGCGCCATCATATTCCGCAGCACTTTACAGACATTATCAGCACTGCTCCCATTGGGATAACATTCTAAATTCCCTATTAGTATGTCTTTGGAATGTGGGAGGAAACCAGAGTACCAGGAGGAAACCCACGCAAACATGGAGAGAACATAAAAAACTTCTTGCAAATGTTCTCCTTGCTGGGATTTGATCTCAAGGCCCCAGCACTGTAAGACAGCAGTGCTAACCACTGAGCTACTGTTATGCCCACTCTGTTAAAATATTGTTGTCTTTTGAAATGCTCAGTAGAGTGTCAATTTCTTGCAGTACTTGCCATCTTCTTTTACAGTGGGTTCGGAAAGTATTCGGACCCCTTTAAATTGTTAACTCTTTGTTTCATTGCAGCCATTTGAAAAATGCAAAAAAGTTTTCTTTTTCTCATTAAGTACACTCTGCACCCCATCTTGACTGATAAAAACCAGAAAAGTAAAAATGTTTACAAATTTATTAAAAAAGAAAAACTGAAATATCACATGGTCATAAGTATTCAGACCCTTTGCTCAGACACTCATATTTAAGTCACATGCTGTACATTTCCTTGTGATCCTCCTTGAGATGGTTCTGCTCCTTCATTGGAGTCAGGCTGTGTTTAATTAAACTGATAGGACTTGATTTGCACACACCTGTCTATATAAGACCTCAGAGCTCACAGTGAATGTCAGACCAAATGAGAATCATGAGGTCAAAGGAACTGGCCAAGGAGCTCAGAGTCAGAATTGTGGCAAGGCACACATCTGGCCAAGGTTACAAAAGATTTTCTGCAGAACTCAAGGTTCCTAAGAGCACAGTGGCCTCCATAATCCTTAAATGAAAGATATTTGAGACCACCAGAAGTCTTCCCAGACCTGGCCGTCTAGCCAAACTGAGAGATCGTGGGAGAAGAGCCTTGTTGAGAGAGGCAAAGAAGAACCCCAAGATCACTGTGACTGAGCTCCACAGATGCAGCAGGTAGATGGGAGAAAGTTCCACAAAGTCAACTATCACTGCACCCCTCCACCAGTCGGGCCTTTATGGCAGAGTGGCCTGACAGAAGCCTCTCCTCAGTGCAAGATATATGAAAGCCTGCATTGAGTTTGCTAAAAAAAAACACATGAAGGACTCCCAGACTATGAGAAATAAGATTCTCTGGTCTAATGAGACAAAGATAGAACTTTTTGGTGATAATTCTAAGTGGTACAGTATGTGTGGATAAAACCAGGCACTGCTCATCACCTGCCCAATACAATCCCAACAGTGAAACATAGTGGTGGCAGCATCATGCTATGGGGGTGTTTTTCAGCTGCAGTGACAGGACGACTGGTTGCAATTGAAGGAAACATGAATGCGGCCAAGTACAGAGATATCTTGGATGAAAACTTCTTCCAGAGTGCTCTGGACCTTAGACTTGCCTGAAGGTTCACCTTCCAACAAGAGAATGACCCTAAGCACACAGCTAAAATAACAAAGGAGTGGCTTCAGACCAACTCTGTGACCATTCTTGACTGGCCCAGCCAAAGCCCTGACTTAAACCCAATTGAGCATCTCTGGAGAGACCTGAAAATGGCTGTCCACCAACGTTCACCATCCAGCCTGACGGAACTGAAGAGGATCTGCAAGGAAGAATGGCAAAGGATCCCCAAATCCAGGTGTGAAAAACTTGTTGCATCATTCCCAAAAAGACTCATGGCTGTATTAGCTGAAAAGGATGCTTCTACTCAATACTGAGCAAAGGGTCTGAATACTTATGACCATGTGATATTTCAGTTTTTTATTTAATAAATTTGCAAAAATTTCTACATTTCTGTTTTTTTTTCAGTAAAGTTGGGGTGCAGAGTGTACATTAATGAGAAAAAATTTTTTTTGCATTTACCAAATGGCTGCAATGGAACAAAGAGTGAAACATTTAAAGGGTCTGAATAGTGTAGTTCTTCTGATTCATTATGTCATTATTGTCACTATTTTGGTGGTCTTAACTGTGAATACCTACTGCAATGCCTTACACATAGGGTAAGCGACATAGTGAATCAGGAGAACTATACTACAATTCTAATTGGAGGTACAGTATTTGCTATTATTATTATTATTATACCTTCTACACATTGGGATAGGATCTTGCTGATGGGAGTACCCCTATAAATATCTCAGCAGTGGCAATGCAATTTAAAAAAAATTACAAGTTTTTGTTTCTTTCAGATGACACGGCTTGTTCTCCCTCAAATGGTACAAAGGTAATTTTAAGCATTGGTGTTTTATGTGGTGCCCCTCATTTCTGCATCAAGCCATTGAAAGGCTTTGGGTTGGGCTTATTAATAAGACACGAGCACAATGTTGGACAGGCAACGGATGGTTGCCTAGTGTGCAGAAGTGTTTCCCAACACTCAATGTGTAAATGAGAGGCGATGCATACTACTTTAAATTAAAAGATTTTGAAAAAACAAAAGGAACAATATTTTGATGCAAGATTTCAATATTATTCCTCAGGCAGAAAGGACTAATAATTAATATTTCCTCAGAAGTTGGAAACCGCCCTTATCCAATGGCCTTAATGTACAGTTCTTCAAAGGTATGAATGAAGCCTCTTAAAATGAATTTGTTAAGGCAGAAACAAAGCAGCAGCAGGACAGACATTTATAACTATGCAGTAAAACGAAATGGAGGAACAAGAATCCAGACAGGAAAGGGCAAAAGTACAAAATTGTGAACACATTAAATTCTAAATCATGAGGAGACCAGCCCCCAACAATGTGGTCAACGACTCTAAGGGCCCAATTCTATGTTGCATTTATGACTTTTTAGGTCTAGTTTTTCATGTTTTTAGCCTCTTCTTTTAATTAACACCAGACCAGGTCAATAATCTGTGGCTGCTGGACTGGAGGTCTGCAAATCTCCTTACCTTCCGGCATTCCCTGCTCGTCTTTTGATTTGCCAGGTTGGCGAGATGTCATCATTGCGATGTGACACACAAACTCGACATCAAACCAGTCCTGCTAATAAATAAAAAATGCTGGGAAAGCTGGGAACAAGAGATTTGCAGGGGTCCCTTCCAATGGTCATGGAGTACTGACCTGACCAGTGGACTGAAGTCCTGCAAATCGATTCTTCCATCTCTACTTAAGACTGTTTAAAAAGTTGCTAAAGTATTGCTCACTTGTACTCCATTCCACCCTGGAGTAATGTTAAATAAGCCTGAAATTTTTGCGCGAATTTGAAGACATTTTAGAGTAACATTAGACTTTTTACTATAAAAAGGCAAAAAAAACAACAAAAATAAAAATGAGCATTTTTTATTTTGTGCAAAATTCATGAATCGTGTATCATTTTGAGGAATTAAATGCTAAAAACATAAATGAATACTAAAAAAGCAAAAAAAGAAAATTCACTTAAAAAGAACAAAAAAAAAATGCAAATGATGAATTGAGGCCCTAAATCCCAGTCCATGAATTGGTTTCTTCTCTTGTCACTTAACTTCACCTTTTAATGGACCCCTAACTAATTAGAATATATTAGGGTTAAGCTAATTAAAAATCCAATTACCCATCCCTACTATGTAAAATCACACACTTTTTGGGAATAGGGTAAACATCATTTATCCCGGTTTATACATGATATATCTTCTTTAATCTTGAAAATACCACAAACATTATAAACTAAGATAACACCATGAATAAATAGAATTACAATTATTGTTCTATCAGTTTTCTCATTGTTTAATTGTTTGAATATGTGATTTCTGTCCATTCTCTTTCAGGTGTTTGTGGATTTCTTTTCTCGTGGTCTTCATACAGAATACAAGTCTCAAGGAATAACAGTACAGGTTGAAATCCAAATTCCCAGTCTTTTACAGTATAAAATATGGTTCTGAAACATAACTAAAAAGGTCTTTTAAAATTGCTCAGTGTCTATGTATTGACCACTGGTGCAGTCCACCAGAGGTGTCCAGACTACTAGGCAAGGAGCGCAGTGCTTACAAATTCTTTACAATAGAGATTGTAATCACTGCAATCAAGCTGTCCAGATTTATGGATCCAGCCAACTTTAGCACCACAGCCCTCTCCCGATGCTTCTTCTGCTTGCATCGGTGAAAAGCGCACAGTTCCTGCCAGTGGCACATTTGTCTTACCTGTTAGTCAAGGAGGAGCGCACCGACCCAGCAGCAAGCAGCTAGTTGGGAGACTGTGGGGCGGTGTGCTCCCGGAGAATGTGCCATATGTCTCTACTTTGTACTGTAATCAGCTTACAATTGTGATGTCAGTGCTGATATGCAACACACCCAATAGACTAGAAAAACCAACCAATATGTTTTTTACTTAGAAAATATATGTGATTGGATGTGTTTAATACACATTCAAGGTAAAATGGCCCGAAGAGGCCATCACGTCATGAAAATACCAAAACCAAAGATCATTGCAAATCGGAGAACCGATTTGTTTACATTTTGCCAAAACAAGACCAAATTTCATCTATTCTGAAAAAGGTTTTTTCTTTGTTAAAAAAACTATATAAGGAAAAAATAATAATGTGGTGTAAATCATGTTAGTCAATGCCATCATCTAACCTGACAAATGTGATGTATAGTTCTTTGGTAAAGTCAAGGGCTGTACTTGAGGCACCCACAATATGTTAGGTAGATTACAACTACACATTGTCCTACTAAACATTTATCAATTAATGAACATCTATTAACCAATAAATGAGTTAGGGAACCTATTAACATTCTGCTTTTTGTTATTGGGATTTATGCAAACCTGCAGAACATCTGCTTTCATGCAAGTAAAAAAAAAACCAGAACAGCTGGAGAAGCTCGTCCACTTTATGTCAGTCCTTGTTATGTAAGATGTAGAGCAGCACAGAGCCCCAGGGCATGATAACATGATTTCACACCATCTCGACAATCTCCACCTATGGAAATTTTATTTAAGGGAAAAACAAAGCATGAAACAAATAGAAACACAATTATTTATAAAAATGTAACAGAGTTTGAGAAGTACAAGCCAGAACCATCACTCAGCCAAATAAATGTCAAACAAGTTTAGAAAAAAGATAATAACATGAAATATGACACTTGAATTGCATTACTGCATCAGAAAATATTAAAAATTGAGAATACTTAGCACATAAATTGTTTAATTCATGTGTTCCCGGCAGCCACGATAAGGCGATTCTCGTTGCTGGGAACCTATCTATGTGAATCCTCTCTTAGACCTTCCCATATAAATGTAGACTTTAGTCTAAGAGAGGAATTTACATTAGGCAGCAGCAAGAATCGCTGGTACACATGAATTAACCAATTTATGTGCTAAGTATTCTCAATTTTTCAAATTTTCTAGTGCAGTAATGCAATTCAAGATTCATATATTTCATGTTTGCATGCTATAGTGCTACGGAGTGCTACTTTATTTGTTGGTTATATATGAAGATGGCTATAGTTCAATTGGGTACAAAAACCCTCGTGCTCCTTGGTTTCACTCTGCCTGCAAATTCCCTGTAGAGGACGACTTTTGACTTTAAACTGCCTCTTGTATTTAATAGTCTTACCATGTTTTCAAGCTTTCAGAGCGCAGAGGCTCCTTCTTCAGGCACATGCCTGAAGAAGGAGCCTCTGCGCTCTGAAAGCTTGCAAACAATGCTGGTTAGCGAATAAAGGTATCACTAATATAATACTTTTATCATTTTTGGGCATAAAAGTATTTACATTGTTGTTTCTGGCTAACATGGTACCACAATATAACTTTTTATTGTACATCATAGTCTTACCATTTATTTTATTTGCAAGGGATATGGCAATGGAGCACCCCCTAGGGCCAGGGAACTCGGTACCTGGCCAGACAGTTCTTAAAGGGGATGTCACAGCAGCAGTGACCCGGTCCGTGGCCCTGGGCTTCCAATCAAAATGATGATGTAAAATAAAAAGGAAAAAAAAAAGGAAATAGTTTGTGACACCACCCGTGGTATTCGGCAATAAAGGTGTTAGCCGGCGCTGCTTCAGAGTACGCAGGGGCTGTTGATGATGCAGAAGAGTTGTTACAGCTCTCCACGGGTAGAGCTAGGCCCCAGGGCAGCTGTATGTGTAAGAGATGATGGTGGCTGTAGTGCAGAGCAGATGATGCAGTAAATATTTCTGAGGTCGCAGTGGGGTTGTAGTTTTCTTTACCTTTATTGGATGTATTGAGGTACAGACTGGAGCACTGGTTACAGATGACAATGGAGGTCCGGGCATCCTGAAGCAACTTAGGATCCACTAAGCCAGGTGGATTGGAGGCCCCCTTACTGCGCTGCTCTCTATGAGGTCCTTGCTGACTAAAGCTATGCTCAGTCCTCTGTTCCTTATTGTTCCTCAGTACTTGCCTGTATGACAGGCAGCTTGAGCCTATTAAAGGTGTCGCTCCGTTGTTGCGGCTCCGGGCTCTGATATGCTGCTGTTCCCTGAGTGTTTGATGTGGCAGGAGACTTGCAGTTCCCTGCTCTCTGGATTTAGCTGCTGGGACCATAGTAACCTGCAGCTACGGACTCCGGTGTCCGGTTCTTAGCGTTCTGCTCTGGGGTGAGCGTGGTCACAGCTTCACTCCCCAAATTTTCCTAGACTTCTCTCTTTCTCTCTAACTCTTCCATGAATTAGACTGCAACTCTAGTCTGGGGACGAGCTCCTCACTCTTCCAGTCCCCAGCACTAATTGACTAACCCTGCCTCCAGGCCAGAACTCATAGGGAAGCTCCCCTAAAACCGAGTATAGATCTCCCCCTTCTGGTCTGGAGTTAGGAAAAGTATTGCATGTTGGTATTACCTGGCCAGGGGATCCCTCCTTGATTTCAGGCATGACATCACCCCCTGTGAGGGAGGCAATGCCACTATGGCAACCGGACTCCTGGGGTGCCACAGCAACTCTGTGTATCCCGGAAAAGAATCAGCCAACAGCTACTGTCCTCAGCATACAAAGAAACAATTGTGTGTACCAAAACACACAACTATATACATAGTTAGAAAGGACAGGGAAACTCTACAATGAGTAATGTCACAATATTAGACCACATGAACAAAAGCACAGACACTCAGAATGCGGGCTTGAGGGTTCTACTGTATCTGAGATGATTGTCTAGACAAGTAGTGGCGGTAGCGTGTCATTTCTGAAATATTTTACTTTTTCTTCTATGGCTATCATCCTCCTGTGACACACTTTAATGGATCTGATAACTTATTGCTATGTTTGGCTGCATTCTATTTTGTATGTTTTTGCTCATTTGGACTAATACTGTAAAATACTGTTTGCTGGGTTCCCAGATCAATCAGTAAATTGTTGTGGAAAATGCATCAGAACTCCCTGTAACCTTTTAAGACTTAAAAAAATCTGTCACCTAATCTGAGCATAATGTAGAGACAGAGACACTGATTTCAGCAAAATATTATTTACTGGACTGCTTGCTGTACTTACTGCTTACCAAGGGCGGACACTGGCCTGTAGATTGTGAGCCTTCGCTGGCAGGGTCCTCTCTCCTTCTGTACTTATGTGTGTCCTGTATTGCTCATATTTATTGTACTTGTCTATATTCGCCCCCTCTCACATGTAAAGCGCCATGGAATAAATGGCGCTATAAAAATGAATAATAATATATATATATAGCCACACACACATACATGTTTATATATTACATAGTCTCCTTTATTATGTATATTGCCAACCCTTATTATACAGTGCCCACTCTTGTTATGTACAGCACCGTCCCTTATTTATTGGATTATATAGAGCCCTGTTTTTTATTACATACCGTCCTGTCTTGTTAGCTGCATAATGCAATGATGGCTGATGGAGCATGGCAAAGCTTCTTTTCTAATGGAGGAGCTGATCAACTGGTTGTCTGGTCACCAGCTCCTCCATCATTTTATATCTTAAAAGAGAGGGAACTATGTAATAAAAGAGCGCACTGTGAATAACAAAATTAACAAGAATACACTATGTAAGAGACAACACTACATAACAGCAGAGGAAGCTATATAATAAGATATGGCACCATATATGACTAGAGAGGATAGTACATAATAAGGGACGGTGTTATACATAATACAAGAGGAAACTATGTTACTAAGGATGGTGTTATACAGAATTAGTGAGAACACTATATATTAAGGGACTGTGTTATACATAATAAGCAAGTACACTATATATTAAGGGACTGTGTTAGACATAAGTGAGTAAACTATATACTAAGGGACTGTGCTATACATAAGTGAGTACACTATAAACTAAGGGACTGTGATATACATAATAAATGAGTACACTGTATACTAAGGGACTGTATTATAAATAAAAAGTGACTACACTATATACTGAGGGATGGCGCTATACATAATAAGCGAGTACACGATATGTGCTATGTATAATAAGTATGTAAGTTATCAAGCAGGAACGCGGGATGTCGCCACGGACAGGAGACAGATCAAGAGTTAAAGTATTTATTAAACAAGGAATGTGTTGTGAATGTTTTAGAAATGAATTCTGAGCAGAAGCTCCCTCTGGTGGTTACAAACAGTACTGAACCATTCAATGAGGATTGGCAATCAGGAATCACAGACTGGCTGGATATAAGGGAGGTTCCCTCCCATCATTGTTGCCGATGATCAATTGCTCTTGTCTCAACGTTGTTTCCTGGTTCACTTGGAAGCTTGCTGAGTCTTGCCTCTTCTCCTGCTCTCAGATAAGATATTTTCTGTTTTTTGTTTTTGTGCTTGCCATTTTCATATTTCTCTGCATTTCTGTGAGGTTAGCCAGGTTTCCCCCCCCCCCCCCCGGGGGCTTGGGCTCCTCTCAGTTCCTCTGGAGCCACTGTTATTTGTTCATTTGCCTTTTCCAGTTTTTTCAGTGGCTGCGGCTTAGTTTTGTTACACCAGAGAACTAATTTAGGTGGTGGAGGTCGTGTGATCTCAGGTGATTTTGCAATTAGTAGCGTTGGCATTTTTTAGGGTTTTTGTGGATTGCAGTGAGTATCCTTCCTATCCTTTTCTGTCTAGGCAGATTGGGCCCCAGCATTTGCTCATACTATTTTCTGTCTGTGTCTGTATTTCCTCTTGTCTAACTCCATTACATGTTTGGGGGCTTCCTATGTTCTTTGGGGATTTGCTACGGGGCAGATAGCTTTCCTCTTTCTATCTTTAGGTGTAGTTAACCTCTCAGGCTGTGACGAGGCGTCTAGGAACAACGTAGGAACACTCCACGGCTGCCTTTAGTTGTGGTGGTTAGTCAGGGTACTGCAATCCAGTAGATTCCAACCTCTCTGGTGTTTTGCCGTTTTTGCCTGCTCTCCTCAGCTACCAAATCATAACAGGAATGTACTCCACGCAGGTAGTGAGAGTTTGTAGAGTGACGGTAAGGAATAGGGCAGAGCTGGGAGAGTGGCAGGGTAGGTCATGGACGAACGAAAGTTCAGTAATAGAAAGGTGAAACTTATCAGTCTGCAGTCTTCTTGGGTGCAACTCCTCGGGGTTCCAATGGTGGCACAGACAATAGCGGCATGTGATGTATCGGTCGAGGTCTGTAACAGGCGGGGGATCCAATGGTGGCACCAGCAACAGCAGCGCTGGATGCCTTGGCGAAGCCACTGGGAGGCAGAAAGATTTCCCGTGCTCAAACGTAACTAGCACGGTACTGAGTCAAGTTTGGGAATCGCAGGAACGGGACTTCGCTCTGCGGTGTACACAAGTCCTTAGTAGTCAGGCTCTGGCCTAGCCGTCTGTCTCTCTCTGCGTCCCACACTCAGTGCTATATAGTGAAAATATATCGCAGCACTACCGTGATGGTAAACAAAAAAAGAAAAAGTTTTTTTCTTATATACATATATACATTCCTATGTCCAATGGATCTATCCAGAGAAAAATAACAAAGAGGAGGACATCCATGGTGAATTCATTCTATTAAGTAGAGGGTGTACTAAAGATGTGATAAAGAGAAGTTCCAATACTTACCCGACTGCTTGTGGCGAGGGAATAGTGTGAATGAAAGGCAGTTCGCCTAGGAGAAAGACAAAGTGCTATTTCGTTTGTGTAATCCTATATTGTCCTAGGTAAGGTATCACCGAGTATGTTTTAAAACAAATATAGATGCTTTATTCTTAAATAAAGGAGTATAGATCATATTCTCTGTTCAGACCCTTCGGTGAGAGGGTCTGTAACTCATGTATCCAGTACGCCTCCCGTTTCTTCAGGAGGCGTACTCTGTTCTCCCCCTCGTCTAGGGGCACGGACCTGTTCTATTATTTGAAATTTCAATTGCGAGATCTGGTGACCTTTGGCGATAAAGTGGGACGGTATTGGGAGGAGAAGGTTTTTACACCTAATTGTACTTTTATGTTTAGAGATTCTTTCTTTAATGGCCTGCGTGGTTTCGCCCACATACAGAAGGCCGCACGGGCATTTGATTAAATAGACAACGAAGGTTGAATTACAGGTAGTGTAACATTTTATGTTATATCTCTTCCCAGAATGGGGATGATGTATGATGTTTCCTTTCATAACGTTATGGCATTGGTTACATTGAAGGCAAGGGAATGTACCTGTTTTCGGTGTGGAAAGGAATCTCTGGATTGTACTTGTCTATTATCACCTATATCTGCCCTCACCAGATCATCGCGGAGATTAGGTGCCCTTTTGTAGCACGGGAGAAAAGGGTTTTGGAACTCAGGTACCTCAGGATGGGCTTTACCAAGAAGTCCCCAATGTTGTCTAATTGTCTTGTGGAGTATTTCCACAAAGGGGTGGTATGTATGAACAAAGGGGATTCTATTGCCAACCTGAGAATTGGATCTTAATGATGGTGTCGCTGCTTCAGTTAAGAGGTTGGAGGGGTATCCTCGCTCCAAAAACTTATTGTGCATCTCACTTTGACGGAGAGAGAGAGTGTCATGGTTTGATACGATTCTCTGCACACGTTTGAATTGTGAACGTGGTATGGACTTCTTTATTGCTGGTGGGTGTAGGCTATTAAAGTGTAGCAGACTGTTAAGGTCCGTCTCTTTGGTAAAGAGATCCGTGCCTAAGTTGCCATTAGTGTCTTTGATTATGGTGGTATCAAGGAAACTAACCTTCTCTTTGCTTTCTGACATGGTAAAGTTGAGGTCTGGCCATGATTCATTTAATGTGGTAAAGAATTCCTGTAAGGTAGACATGGGTCCGTCCCAAATGCAAAAAATGTCGTCTATGTATCTCTTCCATAGACGACAGTGAGTACAGAACAGCACATTGTTGTATACTATCTCCTCCTCAAAATTAGCCATGTAGCAGATTTCGTATGGGGGGGCCACATTGGACCCCATGGCCGTACCCTTAATCTGCATATAAAAAGTTTCTTCAAAGAGAAAGAAGTTTTTTGTAAGGACAATTGTCAAAAGTTCCAAACATAGTTGGATCGAATCATTTTGCATATTGGATGTTTGTAACAATTGTCTACCGCAAGAGATCCCTCTGTCATGTGGTATAGATGTATAAAGATCTTTCACATCTAACGTTACTAAGATGGATGTTTCTGTCAATATGCCTAATGAGCCTATCATCTTAAGAAAGTCGCCTGTATCCAGAATGAAGGATGGTACTTTACGGACCAATGGGGTGAGTATCTTTTCCAAAAAGATAGATAAAGGTGATAGGATAGATTCAGTTGACGCGACTATAGGTCTCCCTGGGGGATTTTTCAGACTCTTGTGTATTTTTGGCAAGGTGTAAAACACCGGTGTCAAAAAATCTCGACAATACTGAGTCAATCTGATCACTGATCTCACTGGTGGGATTTCTTGATAATTTAACATATACAGAACTATCATTAAGTTGTCGATGGATTTCTTTTAAGTAGTCTGATTTATTCATTACTACTATGGAGCCACCCTTATCGGCCGGCTTCATAATGATTGTCTTGTCCTCCCTTAGGGAACGCAAAGCCTGTTGGTCGAGTGGATTGAGGTTGGGATTCAGGTGTAATTTCCCATTTTCCATATTATGTCTTAGTTGTTTTGATGCTACGTCAACAAATTCAATAAACGCCTCCAATGCATGGGAACCCCGTGGTGGAATATAAGTACTTTTGGTACGAAGACCTAATTTAGTAATAGAAAGTGATCCCCTTTCGCATGGTGGTTCCGGTACACTCGGTGGTTTGTTGGCAAAATGAATCTTTAGCCGAAGGTTACGGTAGAACCTTTGGAGTTCCATGTCAAGGTTGAAGGTATTCAACCGGTATGCCGGACAAAATGATAGTCCCCTCTGGAGGAGATGATGTTCCGCTATACTGAGTGTACGTGATGATATATTAGTCACCAATGGGCATGTACCTGTGAGCGCGTCACTACTTGGTCCGTATCCCTTCTTATGCCGTCCTCTCCGTATCCTCTTCCTCGTCGGCGTCTGGTTCTTTGTCCTAAAAAACGACTTGGTCCTGGATGTGGGTCCCTCCGTTCTGTTTCAGATCCTGACGTAGAAATGTCGAAGAAGGATCTGTAATTGGGCCTAGTATGGGATGAACGAAAATTATTAACAAATTGCCAGCGGTAGAACGCGACCCTGTTCGTAATCATCGGCGTCTCTTTGGAATTTAATTCTTTTCCTATGTTCTGTATCCTTCCTATGTTGGTCTGTCACAGATTTGATACGATTTTTAAGCGTCGTAAGTTCCTCAGGAGTTCCTATTGAAGA
The DNA here is from genome assembly GCA_033576555.1 of Oophaga sylvatica. Taxonomy (NCBI): domain Eukaryota; kingdom Metazoa; phylum Chordata; class Amphibia; order Anura; family Dendrobatidae; genus Oophaga; species Oophaga sylvatica. The sequence goes on along the minus strand of JARQOD010000004.1, from coordinate 343,280,905 downwards.
TAGTTGAACCTCTATATTTGCAATCTCTTCCTTAGTTTTGGTAATTGCTGACTGTAAGTGTTCAATAGTTAGAGTCATAAGATCGAACGAGCACTTGTTTAGGATCTGTTCAAATTTAAGACAGAAATCAGTCGAGTCGGGGAACAGAGTGGGTTGCAATGATACCCTCAGTCCTCTAGGGATCCTCTTCATCCGTAAGTACTCGGACAATGTAGCATAATGTAATTCATAGTTAATCTGATGGCGTAATTCTCTCTCTAGGTCCCTTCCCCTTGTCTCCCTAGGAGGAACTTTCAGAAAATCACTTGAGAGATTTAATTTTGACAAAATATTCGTGGTCTCCTCAGTGTTATATGAAAAAGTATTAGTGGACATAACTCCCGGTGTGCATGCGGAATACGACTATATAGTGAAAATATATCGCAGCACTACCGTGATGGTGCACAAGTAGGTTTCCCAACCAATATATAGTGAATAGATAAACTTGGCACTCAACTTATAGACGAGAAATTCCAGATTTATTGCAGTCAAAAAACAGATAGAGACGTTTCGGTCCAACAAGGGCCTTCCTCAATCTGATAGCAACACTGTATAGATGACCTAGACCCCTGCCTGCTAGCCCAGCAAGTAAGTACTGCCACCAATGCTTAACCACTTAGGGGACTACTGCTTTATAATATCCACACTGCCACTAATGCTTATGGTACTAAACAATATGCAACAATTTAACTAACTTATTTGGTCATCTATACAGTGTTCACACTAATACCTATATATATAGCCTACTATGCTATTTACCATCATTTGGATTTTGTGCATTATGTAGCCACGCTTTGTAGGTATATAATCCAACATAGGCTAGTCTAGGACCTATGTTATGTCCAGTTTGAGCCATATTGACCCTGATATCAAACACTGGATTATACCATACTATAGTATACAGCGAGTAGAATGAAATACAACAGGGTTTATTTACACCATAATACATATATTCTTAATATGGTACATCCTCTAATATTTCAGGTCATTTGGGGAGCCATTCTGGCCCATAGCCCTGGATCTCAATTGTGATAATGTGAGTCTTCCATATTACCACTCTTTCTATTCACACTTATCCATATGACCATTAATCACTTATAATCCTATATCTTAGGCCCTAACTAGTTATTACCATCCAGGAACGCACAAAATAACGGAACCATAAGAGGAACTCTTTTCCACTAAGGTATTTGGTGGCCAGCATCTATATTTGTTTTAAAACATACTCGGTGATACCTTACCTAGGACAATATAGGATTACACAAACGAAATAGCACTTTGTCTTTCTCCTAGGCGAACTGCCTTTCATTCACACTATTCCCTCGCCACAAGCAGTCGGGTAAGTATTGGAACTTCTCTTTATCACATCTTTAGTACACCCTCTACTTAATAGAATGAATTCACCATGGATGTCCTCCTCTTTGTTATTTTTCTCTGGATAGATCCATTGGACATAGGAATGTATATATGTATATAAGAAAAAAACTTTTTCTTTTTTTGTTGTGCCTTAAGTTATGTTTTCATTCTTTAATTGTAATATATTGTAATGTACTCTATGTTGCTATCAGATTGAGGAAGGCCCTTGTTGGACCGAAACGTCTCTATCTGTTTTTTGACTGCAATAAATCTGGAATTTCTCGTCTATAAGTTGAGTGCCAAGTTTATCTATTCACCACACTCAGTGCTGTCTCTGCCTTCAACTGGTGTCACCTCCTAGCGTGTAGTGGGGAGCTGACAGTCGGTCGTCCACAAACGTGTGGACCTGTATGCAGGGGTCTGTCAAGTATGCAGTCACTCTTGGACTGAGCGTGTGCAATACTCACTATCACGCTGGGTACGGCACCAGGCTCAGCTCCGCTCTACTGCCACTGCTTTGCACGGCTCCGCTCTGCTGGCACAGCTCTGCATGGCTCCGATCCTCAGGCGACGGGGGCCCCTTCGATTCAGCCAATCGTCACACCGGCACTCTCTGGTGGGGGAAGCAGAGCGTGTTGCTCTCCGCTCTGCGTGCTGCTCCCTGCTCTGTCCTCCGTGCTGCTCTGCGCCGGCGCCAGTCTCACCTTTTTGGCACGCTTTTCCCTTTTATCCCCCCCGCTGCTGCGTGTGCTTTCCCAGCTCTCCTCAGTCAGCAAGAAGCTCCGTCTCTCTCCTCCTTCCCTCCTGCAGCAGGGAAGGTCGGCCTCTCTCAGGCTTCACCCCGGAAACAGAGAATGCAGCCTCTCTAGTTCCGGACCCGGCATGCAGGTACCCACAGTCCGGTCAACCTCCCCACAAGCACACTATATACTAAGGGACTGTGTTAGACATAATAAGCGATAATAATGTCTTCTGCCACCTCTCCCTGTTCCCAAGTCCATTATAAGACCCCCTTCCTCCCATCCCAATCCCCCACACCCTCATTGTCATCCTCCCCATCCCATTATTGTCATCTCCCCCACCCCATTATTGCCCTCTTCACCATCTCCATCATTGCCTTCTCCCACACCACTACCATTGTTTTCTCCCCACCACCCCATCATTGCCCATTCCAACATTGCCTTCTTCCCACCACCCAATCATTGCCCAATCAAACACATCCATCATTTCCTCCTCCCCAACACCCCATTATTGCCCTTTCCACCACCTCCATCATTGATTTTCCACCACCACCCCATCATTGCCTTCCCCCACCATTGCCCTTTCCACCACTTCCATCATTGCCTCCTTTGCCTCCTTCCCTACCACTCCCATCATTGTCCTTTCTACTACAACCATCATTGCCTTCTCCCCACCAACCCCATCATTGACCTTTCCACCAACTCCATCATTGCCTTCTCCCCCACTCCATCATTGCCCTTTCCACCACCTCCATAATTGCCTCCTCTCCCACCACCCTCATCATTGCCCATTCCACCACCTCCATTATTTCCTCAACCCCCACCACCCCATAATTGCCCTCTTCACCACCTCCATCATTGCCTTATCCTCACCACTACCATTGATTTCTTCCCACCACCCCATCATTGCCCATTCCTCCACCTCCAACATTGCCTTCTCCCCCTCCACCCCATCATTGCCAATTCGACCACCTCCATCATTTGCTCCTCCCCCACCACCCAATATTGCCCTTTCCACCACCTCCATCATTGCTTTCTCCCCCTACCACTCCATAATTGCCCTCTCCATCACCCCATCATTGCCTTCCCCCAACATTTCCCTTTCCACCACCTTCATCATTGCCTCCTTCCCCACCACTCCCATCATTGTCCTTTCCACTACCACCATCACTGCCTTCTCCCCCACCACCCCATCATTTCCCATTTCACCACCTCCATCATTTCCTCCTCCCCACCATCCCCATCATTGCCCTTTTCACCACCACCATTATTGTCTTTTCCACCACCAACATCCTTGCCCATTCCACCACCTCCATCATTTCCTCCCCCTCCACCTCCATTATTGCCCTTTCCACCACCTCCATCATTGTCTTCTCCCCCCACCACCATCTCATCTCCACAAACACACACATACAACACACATACACACAAAAAACACACACAGCACCTCTCACCTCTCCGCATGCTCTCCCGAAGCCGCAGCATCACCGTCGCCAGCAACTTCCTCTCTTTGGCACAGCCGACTGCTGAATAATGATGTCATCCAGCCACGCTGCTGTCTGTGTGAGACGGGCGGGCAGGAAGCTGGACAGATCGCTGCCGCTTCGATCCGCTGCTATTTTCTCTTGTAGGCAGCAGAGCTGCAGGGATCACACCCTGCCTGCCGCACATGAGGGCAATCTGGCAAGGGGCCCCCTGGAGCCCTTGGGCCAGATAAACAGGCCCTCATTATTAGCCGCCCTGCAGGGCCCCCCCTCCACCTCTGGGCCCCAGTGAAAGCGCACAGGCTGCACATGCAGTATGTCCACCCCTGCTGCTTACTCATTTAGGTTAATCAGCAGGAGATTCTCACAAGAGGACTGGAAAACCTACTGCTTTTTAGTCCTCCATATTCATGTGCTCTGTATAACCCCGCAGCCACCACTGATTGGCAGCTTTCTGCCTATGCACAGTGTACACAGAAAGCTGCCATTCCGTGGTGTTGGCGGGGTTATACAGAGCTTAGTATTGAGAAAACTGGTAGATCTGCAGCAGACAAGACAGTAATTTTATCAGAACTACACTAAACATCCCAATAAGTGATACATTGCTGGAATCCTGGTCTCTGCCTCTACATCATGCTCTTCTTAGATGGGGTAGCAAAAATCCGGTGACAGATTCACTTTAAGCTGGTCATACTCAGACAGACACAGCCCGAGGTTCTACTACAATGCCTTTTAGTGTTTTTTTTAAGTCTTTACAAAAGTGATATTGCTTTTTTAGATATAGTCTATATTCAATTAAAAATTAAAATTTAGACTCTATGTGCCATGTTTAGAGACATGAAAATTCTAACCTTTACGTGGAGAAAACTGGTTACTAACAAATAATGGTTTGTTTTTGCCTTCTTCTGTTGGACTTGTGACTTTTTCCAACTTGATTATGTAGAAGAATGGTAGCTAATAGAACTGTCATTAATAATGGCAAAAGCATGGAGTAGACAAGATAGACGTATTATTATTTTAGAAATTCTTGACAAAAACACTTAGAGAAAATCACTGAGAAAGTATATTGCTTCTCCTTAATATGTTTTTTTCCCATCCAGTGTGTGATGCCATTGTTGGTCTCAACTGAAATGACCTATAAAATAAAAACAAATATTTTTGTGAAGTCTGCTGATGATTTTGCCCATGAAGCATTGAACACTGTTGGGTACACAGAAAGAACTAGTGGCTGTATGTCACACTCTCTGCAGGTAAAAATCATTATCCTTCTACGTAAAATTCAAAATCAAATGTATTTTCATATTCTATGTCCACTGCACTGGTTATGCTATAGTTCATCATTGAAGTTTCTTACCGTTGTTTGCCAGAAGTGCCTTTAATTATAATTGCCCCTTATACTTCATATACGGTAAATCATATGCGGAGCAAGAGTTTAAATTTCCATTTTTCTTTCCTTTTATGATTTACCATAATATTTTTTTCTCTACAGAGTTATGCTCTGGACCTCTTACCAGATGAACTTTTATACCTTGTACTGCAATCGAAATCAGTGGAGAAACGTTTAAATGATATGATCAGCTCTAAAAATAAAGAAAACTGAGTATTATTTTTCCTGCCATACAAACGCCGAACTGATCAGCTATATGGATGTCCATAAAAGTTTAATAAACATTTGGTTTCAATATTTTTCTCCTTGTGTTATTATTCTGTATGCTATGGAGTCATTGACTTAGCTAGCAAGAAAATAAAGATATATAAAGTTGTGGTCATCATTATTGGCACCCTAGAATATTATGTACCCCACGTACAGTAGCTCCTGAAATAAAGTGTTTTGTGATACTGTTTGGATATATAAATTATTATTTGATGCAAAAAATCACAAGGCACAAAATATTGACGGGTTTGGCTGACATTCTTGTATGTATTGGGTTCCCTGACAGATGATTGTTGTGAAGGAAGTATATCATTGTAAGGTAGACTAATGTCAATAGTAGAAATGGCTAAGGCTACAGCCAAATATTGTCTCTACACAAAGGAGACAGCATCTGCCTGCTCTTATTGCAGGAACTTAGCCACAGGGGGAATTTCCTGCAAGTATGTGGAGGTGTCAGAACATGGTTGTAACTAAAAGGAATACCGTATATACTCGAGTATAAGCCGACCCGAGTATAAGCCGACCCCCCTAATTTTGCCACAATAAACTGGGAAAACTTACTGACTCAAGTATAAGCCTAGGGTGGAAAATGAGATTATGCCCTATATGCTGCCCATGTATTATGCCCCCATAGATGCTCCATAGATTGTGCCCCCATAGATGCTCCATAGATTGTGCACCCCATAGATGATCCATAGATTGTGCCCCCATAGATGATCCATAGATTGTGCCCCATAGATGATCCATAGATTGTACCCCCATAGATGCTCCATAGATTGTGCCCCCATAGATGCTCCATAGATTGTGCCCCCATAGATGATCCATAGATTGTGCCCCCATAGATGATCCATAGATTGTGCCCCCATAGATGCTCCATAGATTGTGCCCCCATAGATGCTCCATAGATTGTGCCCCCATAGATGATCCATAGATTGTGCCCCATAGATGCTCCACAGATTGTGCCCCCATAGATGCTCCACAGATTGTGCCCCCATAGTTGCTCCATAGATTGTGCCCCCATAGATGCTCCATAGATTGTGCCCCCATAGATGCTCCATAGATTGTGCCCCCATTGATGCTCCATAGATTGTGCCCCCATTGATGCTCCATAGATTGTGCCTCCATAGATTATGCCCCCATATATGATCCATAGATTATGCCCCCATAGATTATGCTCCATAGTATAGGCCTCAATTGCTGCCGCTGCTGCTGCAACCGAAAAAAAAAAGACATACTCACCTGTCGTCGCTGGGGGCCAGGTGCCGGTGTCCTGAGCAGGCGGGGACACCGGCGTGCTATGGGGGACAGATGCCGGTGTCACCGCTCGCTCAGGGCCCCGGCACCTGAGACATTTACCTGTCACCGGGTCCACTGCTGCTCGCCGCTGTCTTCCGGGTCCTCCAGCAGTCAATGATCAGGCAGAGGGTGCTGCGCGCAGTAACCACGTCATCGCGCCCTCTGCCTGAACATCGCAGCAAGAGGACCCGAGGACACAGCGGAACGGGACAGGTAAATATCGCTTATACTTACCCTTCCGCCGGCGCGGTCTCTGCAGCCACTGCTCTTCTCCCATGGTCCCGGCGCCAGTGTTCAGCGGTCACGTGTTACCGCTCATTAAAGTCATGAATATGTGCATATTCATGACTTTAATGAGCGGTACCAGCTGACCGCTGAACACAGGCGCCGGACCGTTGGAGAAGAGCAGGGGCTGCAGAGACCGCGCTGGCGGAAGGATAAGTATATAGGACAGCTGCGCTCCCCCTCCCCTGCCGACCCCCTGGTATATGACTCGAATATAAGCCGAGAGGGGGACTTTCAGCCCTAAAAAATGGACTGAAAATCTCGGCTTATATTCGAGTATATACGGTATTTCTTATTGTCTGTATATAGAGAGGAATGGAGGGAGGTGACACAGGGTATTTGAAATGCTACAGCTTGTCTTATCGTCCAGTCACAGACAGCAACCTTTCAATGAGCCAATCCGAGTCATCCTGGAAATATGAGCCTATGATCAGTGCAATAAAAAGCTGGTTGACACAAAGAGAAGGTGTTCACATGTGAGGGCAGCCTGGAAGGCTGATGTGCACCCTTATCCACTTCTCCTTCCCTCAGGACAATAGATGATAACTGCAAATGGAAACGTTTAGGTATTTGAGGTATTTCCCATTTTTATTTTAGAATGGTTTTACATATCTGTGTGTCGTTTTCTTTTTACCTTTTTATATATTTATTGTAAGCACTGTATATTTTTACATTAAAGCTTAAAATCTTTAATAAGTTTGACCTTGTATGGTCTAATAGTTCAATAGCCCTTCAGCGTGTGTGTGTTCTTTTTATTGTCTGTAACACATTTTTGGGACTCATCGCCACGTGTGTTTGATGAGTAGTGGCAGCAAGTTAAACTGGGGTGTGCTAAATTTGTTGGGGTATGATTTATGCTCACTTTTATTATCCCGTAGAATGTAAGTCCGCAAGGACAGGGTCCTCTCCCCTCTGTACCAGTGTGTAAATTTGTTTACTGTAAACGATATCTATAACTTTGTATGTAACCCCTTCTCATGTACAGCACCATGGAATTAATGGCGCTATATTAATAAATAATAATAATAACTTTATAGCCTAAAACAGAAATTGAGAGCTGGATTGAGTGAGAGGAGATAAATTAACTTGTGCATGCACACTCCATGTCACTTGCTGAGAAGTGTTTACGTGACAATTGTGTAGGGCACATGTCAAACTCTGGCCTATGGGCCAAATCTGACCCGCATGGTAAGTATATTTAGCCCACAAAGACAGGCAGGTCCCCTGCCTGGCATCACACTTTCGACTGTATCGCCTTCCTGGATGCATATAGTTGAAAGTTATGATGGAGGAAGGAGCTGACGCTCCCTGTCCCGTCATGCCCCCTCTGCGCTTGACGTCTCAGCGCAGTTGGTACGATGAGGTCATTACAATGCACCCACTGTGCCGGGATGTGCAGAGGATCTGAAGACACCATGAAGCGACCGTAGCAGCAGGGGAACTGGGAGAGGTGAGTATATATATTTTTTAATGTTGGGCCTCTTATACTATATGAAGCCCTATGTGGGCCATTATACTGTATGGCGGTCTATGTAGGGCCATTATACTGTGTGGAGCACTATGTGAGGCCATTATATTGTATGGAGCTGTATGTTAGGCCTAGTATGCTGTATGAAGCACTATGTAAGGCCATTATACTGTATGGAGCACTATGTGAGGCCATTATATTGTATGGAGCCGTATGTGAGGCCTATTATGCTCTATGAAGGACTATGTAAGGCCATTATACTTTATGGAGCACTATGTGGGGCCCATTATACTATATGGAGGACTATGTTGGATCATTGTACTGTATGGAGCACTACATGGGGCTATTATACTGTATGAAGCACTTTTTGGGGCCATTATACCGTATGGAGCACTATGTGGGGCCATTATACTGTATAGAAGGCAATGCAGGGCCCCATTATACTTTATGGAGCACTGCGTGAGGACCATTATACCATATGGAGCATTTTTAGAGGCCATTATACAGTATGGAGCACTATGTAGGGCCATTATACTTTTTGGAAGGCAGTGCATGGCCCCGCTACACTATATGGAGCACTATATGGGGCCCGTTATACTGTATGGAGCACTATGTAGGGCCCATTATAACTGTATGGAGCACTATGTGGGGGATATTACACTATATGGAGCACTTTTGTGGCCATTAAACTGTATAGAAGGAAGTGAATGTAGGTACTGTATGGAGCACAATGTGGAGCCCATTATACTGTATTGGGCACCTTGTGGCCATTGTACTATATGGTATCATAGTTTATTATCTGTATTATTCAAGGTTTTGTTTTGTTAGCACATATTTAAATTAGGCAATTTGCTTTTTACTGCTCTTACATAACATATTATATCATTCCAATATTTTATTCTAAGATCTATTAATTCAAATGTACTTTGTTCGGGGGACAACCCCTTTATGTTTGCTTCCATATGAAGTTTCATCATTATATTTGAATAAAAAAAAGTCTACAATTGAAGTTTTTCCTTAATAAATATCAAGGTTGTCTCACGACTTTGTCCAAGCTTTTAATTTTGTCCCTCTGTGTATTTGAGGTTGACATTCCTGATCTAGGGAGATAAGGTTCCACTATGTCAATTTTGGACTACAGATCTTTTTATTCTCTAAAAGATAAGTCACTGCCAGACATGTCTGGTGATGGCTCTCATATTGTGAGTGTAGGAACGCTCATTAGCGCTTCTGTATATTTGGAGAATTGAGCAAGATAGTTGATTTAATTGTTCAACAGGCAGCTATCAAGTTTATGGAGGGCTTTGTCATATACTTGTTCGACTGACATCTATGGCTCTAATCTATATTATATGGCATTCAGAAGACTGTATTTTCAGTCTAAAGGTACTGTAACACTAAGCGAGATCGCTAACGAGATCGCTAAAGCGTCAGCGATTTTATGACGCAGTAGCGATCTCGTTAAAAAAAAAAAGCAGCGATTTCGCATTTAATTTCTCTCTCCTCTGATGTGATCGCACATCAAAGGGGAGAGAAATAGAGTCCCCGGGTCCCCCGTACCTCCCGGTGTCCCCCCAGTCCTCCCACAGCTCCTGGCGTCTTCTTCCTGTAAAGAAAATGGCGGGCGAATGAACAGTGCCACCGCCCGCCTAATCGGCCGGCCGGCAGATTCCATTCATTCAATGTACATTTTGATCACTGTGATAAACCCTATCACAGTGATCAAAATAAAAAAAAAAGTAAATAACCCCTCCCTTTATCACCCCCTTAGTTAGGGAAATATAATGAAATAAAGAAAATATATTTATTTTCATTTTTCCATTAGATTAGGGTTAGAATTAGACTTAGGGTTAGAAATAGGGTTGGAATTAGGGTTATGATTAGAGTTAGGGTTGAGATTAGGGTTAAGGGTGTGTTGGGGTTAGGGATGGAGCTAGAATTGAGGGGTTTCCACTATTATTCAGGGGGTCTCCAAACGCAACATGATGCCTGCAGAACATTCCATCAAAGTCTGCATTCCAAAACGGCGCTCCTTTCCTTCTGAGCTCTCCCATGCACCCAAACAGTGGTTCCAGGGCCGGCGTCAGCACCTGGCGCACCCGGGCACGTCTGTGCGCCCTCTTCCTGAACAGTCACAGTGCAGAGAGCTGGAAGATAACAACGCTGAGGAGTCCAGAGTAGAGCAGTGCCCAGCGAGGAGAGGTATTTCATTTTTTTAATGTTTGGAGCAATATATGGAGAGATTATACACTGGAGAATTATATATGGGGCCAATCATACACTTGAGCATCATAGATAGGGTCCATTATACACTGGAGCATTATATATGGGGCACATCATACACTGGAGCATTATAAATGGGGCCCATCATACACTGGAGTGTTGTGAATGGGTTTAACATGAGTTCTGAGCAGAGGCTCCCTCTGGTGGTTACAAGCGGTACTAGTGAGGATTGTGAGGACTGGGAATCAGGTGTTACTGATTGGTCTTATATAAGGGAGTCATTTTCCCATCAGGGTTGCCGGTGGTCAATTGTTCTGGTCTGAATCCTTCTTTCCAGTTTCCCTTGTAGCCTGCTGTGTCGTGTCTGCATCTCCTGCTATCAGATAAGACAATTTCTTATTTTGTGTTTTTGCTATATTTTTGCATTTTGTCCTGCACTTCTGTGGGGGCCTTCAGGGTCCCCTCCGGGTGCTTTTGCCCTCTCAGTTTAGTCCAGCCACTGTGTTTTGTATTTTTGCTTTTTCCAGTTTTTTTTCAGTGGCTGCTGTTTTGTTTTTGTTACACCAGAGAACTAATTTAGGTGGTAGAGGTCGTGTGATCTCAGGTGATTTTGAAATTAGTAGAGTTGGTGTTTTTTCAGGGTTTACTGAGATTGCAGTAAGTACCCTTCCTATCCTTTTCTATTTAGATAGTTTGGGCCCCAGCGTTTGCTCATACTATTTTCTTTCTGTGTCAGTATTTCCTCTTGTCTAACCGCCATTACATGTTTGGGGGCTTTCTATTATCTTTGGGGTTCTGCTCCGGGGCAGATAGCTTTCCTATTTCTATCTTTAGGTGTAGTTAGTTTCTCAGGCTGTGACGAGGCGTCTAGGACCAACGTAGGAACGCTCCACGGCTGCCTCTAGTTGCTGTGGTTAGTCAGGGTACTGCAATCTCATAGATTCCAACTGCTCTGGTGTATTTCCTTTTTTACCTGCACTCCTCAGCTACCGTAACATAACAGTATCACCGGCCATAAAAATTGTATGGTACTCATAGAATGGAAAAAATATTTTGAAGGAAGAAAAGTTGTCAGAGATATTTTTCTGTTTGTTGCATTTTTTTTTTTTTTCCCTCTGTATCTCTGGGTGCTGGGGAGGATCTTTTCTCCCAATGGAGTTTGCACAGTTGTCTGGCCGTGTGGATCAGCTTGCCACTGAGGTTCAGAGTATTGCTGCATATCTTGCTAGGTTGCCTGTTGTGGAACCTAGGATCCCCATGCCAGATTTGTTTTTAGGGGATCGAGCTAAGTTTCAGAATTTCAAAAATAATTGTAAATTGTTTCTTGCCTTAAAATCTAAGTCCTCAGGGAACGCAGCGCAGCAGGTTCAAATTATCATCTCTCTCCTGCGCGGCGATCCTCAGGATTGGGCTTTTTCCCTGATACCTGGGGATCCTGTTTTGAGTGATGTTGATGCATTTTTTCAGGCTTTGGGGTTATTGTACGATGAGCCTAATGTCACTGATCAAGCTGAAAAAGCCTTGTTGGCATTAAATCAGGGGCTTGATGACGCTGAGTTATACTGTCAGAGATTCCGTAGGTGGGCAGTCCTGTCCAAGTGGAATGACGACGCTTTGGCGGCCCTTTTCCGGAAGGGTCTGTCGGATAATGTAAAGGATGTTATGGTGGGATTCCCTGTCCCCTCTGGTCTCAATGATTCTATGTCATTAGCAATTCAAATTGACAGACGTTTGCGTGAGCGGAGAAGTATGCGTGGAGTGGTGTTGCCTTGTGAGCCAGCTGCTGAGCCCATGCAGTGTGATGGAGTGGTGTCTGGGGCACAGCGTCATGAGTTTCGAAAGCGCAATGGGTTATGTTTCTACTGTGGTGATGCCTCTCATGCTATTTCAGTCTGCCCTAAGCGGGGAAGACATTTTGCACGCTCAGTTGTCTTGGGTAGTGTTCAGACTAAGTTTTTATTAACTGTCACTCTGATATGCTCTCTGTCCTCATTTTCTGCTCAGGCTTTCGTTGATTCTGGAGCAGCTATTAACCTGATGGATTATGATTTTGCTAAACGTTGTGGGTTTTCCTTGATACCCCTACAGAAGTCTATTCCTTTACTGGGGATCGATTCTACCCCTTTGGCTGAGAATAAACCCCAGTTTTTTACTCAGGTGATAATGAGGGTTGAACCTGATCACCAGGAGTGCTGCAAATTTTTGGTTCTATATAATCTGCATGACATTATAGTGCTGTGTTTCCCTTGGTTACAGTCTCATAATCCTGTTTTGGATTGGAAATCTGTGTCTGTAACCAGTTGGGGCTGCCAATGTGTTAATACCAACACTCCTGTTTTTTCTGCCTCCCCCCAGGCTGAGGATGTTCCTGACTTTTTGTTTGATTTTTCTGATGTGTTTAGCGAAAGTAAATCTGCATCCTTGCCTCCCCATAGGAGCTATGACTGCGCTATTGAATTAGTGCCAGGTAGTAAATTCCCTAAAGGTCACCTTTTTAACTTGTCTGTACCTGAACATGACGCTATGCGGTCTTATATCAAGGAATCATTGGAGAAGGGTCATATCAGACCATCCTCTTCACCCTTAGGTGCCGGTTTTTCTTTGTGGCCAAAAAGATGGTTCATTAAGGCCGTGTATTGATTATCGTCTCTTGAACAATATTACTGTGAAATATCAATACCCGTTACCCTTGATTTCTAACCTGTTTTCCAGGGTGAAAAACGCTACTTGGTTTACCAAGCTTGACCTCAGGGGGGCGTATAACCTTATTCGCATTAAGCACGGGGATGAATGGAAGACGGCATTTAACACCCCTGAAGGGCATTTTGAGTACCTTGTGATGCCCTTTGGGCTCACTAATGCTCCTTCCGTCTTCCAGTCCTTCATGAATGACATTTTCAGGGATTTTGTGGACAAGTTTCTGATTGTTTATTTGGATGATATCTTGATTTTTTCTAATGACTGGGACTCTCATGTGAAACATGTTCGAACTGTATTCCAGATTTTGAGAGAGAATGCTCTGTATGTGAAGGGATCAAAGTGTCTTTTTGGCGTACAGAAGATCTCATTTCTGGGATTCATTTTGTCCCCATCTGTTATTGAAATGGACCCGGTCAAGGTTCAGGCCATCTGTGATTGGGTCCAACCTACTTCATTAAAGGCTCTTCAGAGATTTTTGGGTTTTGCCAATTTTTATCGTAAATTTATTGTTAATTTCTCGGTTATTGTTAAACCATTAACTGATTTGACCAGAAAGGGTTCTGATGTGGTGAATTGGCCTCCTGAGGCAGTCTCTGCGTTTCAGGAACTTAAGCAGAGATTCACTTCTGCTCCTGTTCTACGGCAGCCTGATGTTTCTCTGCCATTTCAGGTGGAGGTTGATGCCTCTGAAATTGGGGCAGGTGCCGTTTTGTCCCAAAAAGATCCAGAGACCTCTAAAAGTAACCCTTGTGCCTTTTTCTCTCGAAAATTTTCTCCTACTGAACGTAATTATGACGTGGGTAATCGGGAGTTATTGGCCATGAAGTGGGCTTTTGAAGAGTGGAGACATTGGCTGGAGGGAGCCAAACATCAGGTGGTGGTCCTTACGGACCATAAGAATCTGGTCTATCTGGAATCTGCCAAGCGACTCAATCCTAGACAGGCCAGGTGGGCCTTGTTTTTCACACGTTTTAATTTTGTGGTTTCCTTTCTTCCTGGCACTAAGAATGTTAAGGCGGATGCCCTCTCGAGGAGTTTCCTTGCGGACTCTCCTGAGCTATCTGATCCCTCTGTTATTTTGAAGGAGGGTGTAGTTCTTTCCGCCATCTCGCCCAATTTGAGACTTGCTCTGGAGGGGTGTCAGGAGGATAGGCCCGAGCGCTGCCCTGTTGGAAAATTGTTTGTCCCGGACCAATGGAAAAAGAGTGTGATGTCTGAGATTCATTGTTCCGCATTGGCTGGGCATCCCGGAATTTTTGGTACCAGAGACTTGGTTAGTCGGTCCTTTTGGTGGCCTACCTTGTCTCGCGATGTCAGGGAATTTGTGCAGTCCTGCGGGACTTGCTCTCGCTCCAAGCCTTGCTCTCGCTCTAGTGGTTTGTTGATGCCATTGCCTGTGCCCAAGAGACCATGGACCCATATCTCTATGGATTTCATTTCCGATCTTCCTGTTTCTCAGAGAATGACCACCATCTGGGTAATTTGTGATAGGTTTTCCAAAATGATACATCTTGTGCCATTACCTAAGTTGCCTTCCTCCTCTGAATTGGTGCCGTTGTTCCTTCAGCACGTGGTTCGTTTACACGGTATTCCTGAGAACATTGTGTCTGACAGAGGAGTTCAGTTTGTTTCCAGATTTTGGAGGACTTTTTGTTCTAAACTGGGTGTTCAATTGTCTTTCTCCTCGGCATTTCATCCTCAGACCAATGGTCAAACTGAGAGAACAAACCAGACATTGGAGACTTATCTAAGATGCTTTGTGTCTGCTGATCAGGATGACTGGGTCTCTTTTTTGCCTTTGGCTGAGTTTGCTCTTAATAATAGGGCTAGCTCTGCCACTTTGATGTCTCCGTTTTTCTGTAATTCTGGGTTTCACCCTCAATTTTCTTCAGGACAGACGGAGGCTTCTGTCTGTCCAGGTGTTGACTCTGTTGTTGAGCGTATGCAGCAGATTTGGGACCAGGTAGTGGAGAGGTTGTCCCTCTCTCAGGAGAAGGCCCAGCGGTTTGCTAACCGGGATAGGACTGATGGTCCTCGGTTTAAAGTGGGGGACTTGGTCTGGTTGTCCTCAAAGAATATTCCTATGAGAGTAGCATCTCCTAAATTTAAGCCTAGGTTCATTGGACCTTATAAGATCATGGAGATTATTAATCCTGTTTCTTTTCGTTTGCTTCTTCCAGGGACATTTAAGATCCATAACGTGTTCCACAAGTCCTTGTTGAAGAGGTTTGTTGAGCCAGTGGTTCCTGCTGCTGTGCCTCCTGACCCTGTTTTGGTTGAGGGCAATCTGGAGTATGTGGTTGAGAAAATATTGGATTCTCGTTTTTCTAGACGAAGACTCCAGTATTTGGTTAAATGGAGAGGTTATGGTCAGGAAGACAATTCTTGGGTGTTTGCTTCGGACATCCATGCTAGGAGACTTATCCGTGCGTATCATAGAACTCATCCTGACCGACCTGGTTGCTCAAATGAGGGTTCGGTGACCCCTCCTCAAGGGGGGGGTACTGTTGTGAATGGGTTTGAGATGAGTTCTGAGCAGAGGCTCCTCTTGTGGTTACAAGCGGTACTAGTGAGGATTGTGAGGACTGGGAATCAGGTGTTACTGATTGGTCTTATATAAGGGAGTCATTTTCCCATCAGGGTTGCCGGTGATCAATTGTTCTGGTCTGAATCCTTCTTTCCAGTTTCCCTTGTAGCCTGCTGTGTCGTGTCTGCATCTCCTGCTATCAGATAAGACAATTTCTTATTTTGTGTTTTTGCTATATTTTTGCATTTTGTCCTGCACTTCTGTGGGGGCCTTCAGGGTCCCCTCCGGGGGCTTTTGCCCTCTCAGTTTAGTCCAGCCACTGTGTTTTGTATTTTTGCTTTTTCCAGTTTTTTTTCAGTGGCTGCTGTTTTGTTTTTGTTACACCAGAGAACTAATTTAGGTGGTAGAGGTCGTGTGATCTCAGGTGATTTTGAAATTAGTAGAGTTGGTGTTTTTTCAGGGTTTTCTGAGATTGCAGTAAGTACCCTTCCTATCCTTTTCTATTTAGATAGTTTGGGCCCCAGCGTTTGCTCATACTATTTTCTTTCTGTGTCAGTATTTCCTCTTGTCTAACCGCCATTACATGTTTGGGGCTTTCTATTATCTTTGGGGTTCTGCTCCGGGGCAGATAGCTTTCCTATTTCTATCTTTAGGTGTAGTTAGTTTCTCAGGCTGTGACGAGGCGTCTAGGACCAACGTAGGAACGCTCCACGGCTGCCTCTAGTTGCTGTGGTTAGTCAGGGTACTGCAATCTCATAGATTCCAACTGCTCTGGTGTATTTCCTTTTTTACCTGCACTCCTCAGCTACCGTAACATAACACTGGAGCATCATATATGGGGCCCATTATACACTGGAACATCATATATGGGGCCCATTATACAGTCATGGCCAAAAGTTTTGAGAATGACACAAATATTATATTTTCACATGATCTGCTGCCCTCTGGTTTTTATGTGTATTTAACAGATGTTTTTATCACAGACAGAAATATAATTGCAAACATATGAGTAACAAAAGCTTATATTGACAGTTAGAATGAGTTAATGCAGCAAGTCAATATTTGCAGTGCAGTGTTGACCCTTCTTCTTCAGGACCTCTGCAATTCTCCCTGGCATGCTCTCAATCAACTTCTGGACCAAATCCTGACTGATAGCAGTCCATTCTTGTACAATCAATGCTTTCATTTTGTCAGAATTTTTAGGTTTTTGTTTGTCCACCCGTCTCTTGATGATTGACCACAAGTTCTCAATGGGATTAAGATCTGGGGAGTTTCCAGGCCATGGACCCAAAATCTCTATGTTTTGTTCCCTGAGCCATTTAGTTATCACCTTTGCTTTATGACAAGGTGCTCCATCATGCTGGAAAAGGCATTGTTGATCGCCAAACTGCTCTTGGAGGGTTGGGAGAAGTTGCTCTTGGAGGACATTCTGGTACCATTCTTTATTCATGGCTGTGTTTTTAGGCAAGACTGTGAGAGAGCCGATTCCCTTGGCTGAGAAGCAACCCCACACATGAATAGTTTTCAGGATGCTTAACAGTTGGCATGAGACAAGACTGGTGGTAGCGCTCACCTTGTCTTCTCCGAGTGAGGCGTTTTCCTGATGTCCCAAGCAATCGAAAAGGGGATTCATCAGAGAAAATAACTTTACCCCAGTCCTCAGCAGTCCACTGCCTGTACCTTTTGCAGAATATCAGTCTGTCCATGATGTTTTTTCTGGAGAAAAGTGGCTTCTTTGCTGCCCTCCTTGAGACCAGGCCTTGCTCCAAGAGTGTCCGCCTCACAGTGCGTGCAGATGCACTCACACCTGCCTGCTGCCATTTCTGAGCAAGCTCTGCACTGCTGGTAGCCCGATCCCGCAGCTGAAACACTTTTAAGAGACGGTCCTGGCGCTTGCTGGTCTTTCTTGGGCGCCCTGGAGCCTTTTTGGCAACAATGGAACCTCCTTGAAGTTCTTGATGATGCGATAGATTGTTGACTGAGGTGCAATCTTTCTAGCTGCGATACTCTTCCCTGTTAGGCCATTTTTGTGCATTGCAATGATGACTGCACGTGTTTCTTTAGAGATAACCATGGTTAACAGAAGAGAAACAATGATGCCAAGCACCAGCCTCCTTTTAAAGTGTCCAGTGGTGTCATTCTTACTTAATCATGACAGATTGATCTCCAGCCATGTCCTCATCAACACCCACACCTGTGTTAATGGAGCAATGACTGAAAAGAGGTTAGCTGGTCCTTTTAAGGCAGGGCTGCAATGATGTTGAAATGTGTTTTGGGGGATAAAGTTCATTTTCTAGCCAAATATTGACTTTGCAAGTAATTGCTGTTAAGCTGATCACTCTTTATAACAATCTGGAGTATATGCAAATTGCCATTAGAAAAAGTGAAGCAGTAGACTTTGTAAAAATTAATATTTGTGTCATTCTCAAAACTTTTGTCCATGACTGTATACTGGAGCATCATATGGGGCCCATTATATATGGAGCATTATATTGGCCCATCATACACTGGAGCATCATCCATGGGGCCCATCATATACTGGAGCATCATATGGGGCCCATTATATATGGCGCATCATATATGGAGCATCACATGGAGCTCATTATATATGGAGCATTATATATGGGGACTATTATATTTACATAGTAACATAGTTATTAAGGTTGAATGAAGACTTTAAGTCCATCTAGTTCAACCCATATCCTATCCTAACCTGCCCTAACATGTTGATCCAGAGGAAGGCAAAAATAACCCAAGTGGCAAACAGTAAGCTTCACATTGGGGAAAAAAATTCCTTCCCGACTCCACATACGGCAATCAGACTAGCTCCCTGGATCAACGCTGTATCTAGGAAACTAGTGAATATAGCCTGTAATATTATACTTTTCAAGAAAGGCATCCAGTCCCTTCTTAAATTTTAGTAAGGAATCACTCATTACAACATTAGACGGCAGAGAGTTCCATAGTCTCACTGCTCTTACAGTAAAGAATCTGCGTCTGTGATTATGGCTAAACCTTCTTTCCTCCAGACGTAGAGGATGCCCCCTTGTCCCCGTCACAGGTCTAAGAGTAAAATTGGAGCATTATATGGGGCTCATCATACACTGGAGCATCATATATGGGGCCCATCATATACTAGAGCATCATATGGGGTTCATTATTTATGGGGCATCATATAGGGCCCTTTATATATGGAGCATCATATGGAGCACATATGGGGCCTATTCTGTATGGAGGATTATATGGAGCCCATTCTGTATGGCGCACTATGTGGTGCCCATAATACTGTATGGAGGACTATACTGTCCGGTTTTTGAGCTATTGCAGAATTTACAATAGATATCACTCATGTAATGTAAGAAGTGAAGTATTTGGCATTGCACTATACCTATATTTCTCTGCCGTATCGGAGCATCATGAATTGTGGTTTGTGTTAAAGGGGCCCACTGAGACTCTTTCGCCCGGGGCCCACGAAAACCTGGAGCCAGCCCTGAGTGGTTCCCCCCCACATCTAGATAAAAGTTTCTTAAGGGGTCTAGTTTCCAAAATGGTGTCACTTGTGGGGGGTTTTCACTGTTTAGGCACATCAGGGGCTCTCCAAATGCAACATGGCGTCTGATCTCAATTCCAGCCAATTCTGCGTTGAAAAAGTCAAACAGCGCTCCTTTCCTTGTGAGCTCTGCCGTGCGCCCAAAGAGGGGTTTACTCCCACATATGGGGTATCAGCATATTCAGGAGAAATTGCTCAACAAATTTTGTGGTTAATTTTATCTTTTAATACTTGTGAAAATAAAAAAATTGGTTCTGAAGCATTTTTTTGCAAAAAAAGTTAATTTTTTCCTTCCACATGGCTTCAGTTCCTGTGAAGCACGTAAAGGGCTAATAAACTTCTTGAATGTGGTTTTGAGCACCTTGAGGCCCAGTTTTTAGAATGGTGTCACTTTTGGGTATTTTCTGTCATGTACACCCCTCAAAATGACTTTAAATATCTTGTGGTCCCTAAAAAAATGGCTTTGTAAAAATGAGAAATCGCTGGTCAACTTTTAACCCTTATAACTTCCCAACAAAAAAAAATTTTGTTTCCAAAATTGTGCTGATGTAAAGTAGACATGTGGGAAATGTTATTTATTAAGAAATTTGTGTGACATATCTCTCTGATTTAAGGGCATAAAAATTTAAAGTTTGAAAATTGCAAAATTTTCGCCATATTTCCATTTTTTTCACAAACACAATTCATATTGAAGAAATTTTACCACTAACATGAAGTAAAATATGTCACAAAAAAACAGTCTCAGAATAAGCGGGATCCGTTAAAGCGTTCCAGAGTTATAACCTCATAAAATGACAATGATCATAATTGTAAAAATTGGCCTGGTCATTAAGCTGCAAATTGGCTCCGTCACTAAGGGGTTAAATGTCCTGTCATCCCTATGTGCTAAAACAGGGATAATAGTGTGGACTCAAAACAAACCGCTGATCGCTAAATGTCTTATAGCAGAACTTGTTTTGGGCTTTATACTTCTACTAATACTACTGTTCTATTTACCAGAGCTGTCAGGGAAGGGGGAGAGCGTGCCCTGCTAGAAACCAAGAAGGAAACTGTATGGTATGGGTATATTGTTGATTTTTTATTTAGTCTTTTTTTCCAGGAGAACGAGGGCTTCGAATGGATTGGGAGTTTAATAAAGATGGAAAACCTGTGTGTTGTATTATTTCATTAAAATACTTTATTCTTAATGTATGTGTTTTTTTAACCCTTTCAAATGGCAAGATTAATAATGGATAGGTGTCTAATTGACAACTCTCCATTATTAACCTGGCTTAATGTCACTTTGCAATAGCAAGGTGACATTAAGCCTTTATTACCTCATATGCCACCTTGAGATGGGCCTTTCCTGGGGTGGCTGGGGGCAGATGTTTTGAGCTGGAGGGGGGGCAAAAACAATGGTCCCTTACTAGGCTCTTAATATCCGCCCTCAGTCACTGGCTTTCTCTCTCTAGCAAAAAAAATTGCGCGGGAGCCCATGCAATTTTTTTCCGTGAATACATCCTTTTATTAAATACCTACAGCTCACAAATTTTACACACACTAAGTACTAACAGTAGTAGTCACTGACATATAAAACCAAATGTTCTGCAATGGTTTACTGTATGCAAACCATGTCTCCTATCCTGTTAGCTCCTGCAGAAATTCTACAGAAGCCGACAACTGAATTATCGCCTATTCTATTTCTCTATGAAATATTATATATATATATATATATATATATATACACATATATACAGTACAGACCAAAAGTATGGACACACCTTCTCATTTAAAGATGTTTCTGTATTTTGAGGACTATGAAAATTGTTAATTCACACTGAAGGCATCAAAACTATGAATTAACACATGTGGAATTACTGTATATACTTAACAAAAAATGTCAAACTACTGAAAATATTTCTTATAATTCTAGGCTCTTCAAAGTAGCCACATTTTTCTTTGATGACTGCTTTGCACACTCTTGGCATTCTCTTGATGAGCTTCAAGAGGTAGTCACCGGAAGTGAACACCATAGTTTTGATGGTCGGGAGCTCCCTCTGCCTCAGATCGGCGCCCTGCAATGTATTTGCAGGGCCCGATCTCTGCCTTGATGACCCGGGGTTGTCATGACAACCTCCGGGTCATCTAGCTACGGAAAGCTGCTGTGATCATGCTCACAGCAGCTTTCCCCATAGGTACAATGCATTGCAATGCTGGAGCATTGCAATGCATTGTAACTGCAATAAAAAGTAAAAAAAGTGAAAGTCCCATAAAGGGACAAGTTAAAAAAATCATTTTTTTAAAAAAATATTAAAAAATAATTTAAAAAAAATCCCCTAAAAAAATACACATTTTTATGTAATAAAAAAATAAAAAACAAAAAAAATACACGTTTGGTATCGCCACGTCCGTAAAAATCCCATCTATAAAAGCGTAACCCTAGTTAACCCCTTCAGTGAAAGCCGTAAAAAAAAACACAAAAAAAGTAGTAAATTATACTTTTTCCAAGCGGTATCATCATACCGCTTGGAAAAAGTGCAATAACACACGATCAAAAAGTCAGATATAAATAATCATGGTACCGCTGAAAACGTCATCTTGTCCCGCAAAAAACAAGCCACTATACAGCATCATCAGCGAAAAAACAAAAAAGTTATAGCTCGCGGAATAAACTGATGCAAAAATAATTATTTTTTCTATAAAAATTTTTATTGTGTAAAAAATGCCAAAACATAAAAAAATATATAAATGAGGTATCGCTGTAATCGTAGTAACCCGAAGAATAAAGCTGCTTATCAATTTTACCACACGCGGAACGGAGGAAAAAAAAAAAAAAACAATTCCTGAATTGCTGGTTTTTGTTCATTCTGCTTCTACAAAAATCGGAATAGGAAGCGATCAAAAAACGTTATGTGCCCGAATATGGTACCAATAAAAACGTCAGCTCGTCCCGCAAAAAATAAGCCCACAGATAACACTGTCGGCCGAAATATGGAAAAATTATAGCTCTCAAAATACGGCGATGCAAAAATTTCTTACAAAAAATTATTCCAAAAAAAAGCATCTTTTAGTGTGTGACAGAAGCTAAACATGAAAAAAGGATGTAAATCTTGTATCGCTGTAATCGCACCGATCCGAGGAATAAAGTCGCCTAATCACTAATACCGCACGAGGAACGGCGTAAAAAAGAAAACCAATTCTTCACCTTTTGTGGATTTGTTCATTGTGCCTCCCAAAGATCGCAGTAAGGCGATCACAGTGGTTCCCCTCACATATAGGGTATCAGCGTACTCAGGACAAAATGCACATCAACTTTTGGGGACTTAATTCTCCTGTTACCCTTAGAAAAATAAAAATTTGGGGGCAAAAAGGTCATTTTTGTGGAAAAAAATATGATTTTTTTATTTTCACGGCTCTACGTTATAAACTTCTGTGAAGCCCTTGGGGGTTCAAAGTGCTGACCACACATCTAGATAAGTTCCTTGGGGGTCTAGTTTGCAAAATGGGTCATTTGTGGGGGGTTTCTACTGTTTAGGCACATCAGGGGCTCTCCAAGCGCGACATGACACCCGCAGACCATTCCATCAAAGTCTGCATTTAAAAACGGTGCTCCTTCCCTTCCGATCTCTGCCATGCGTCAAAATAGTGGTTCCCCCCCACATATGGGATATCAGCGTACTAAGGACAAATTGCACAATAGCTTTTGGGGTCCTATTTCTCCTGTTACCCTTATAAAAATAAA
Source organism: Oophaga sylvatica (assembly GCA_033576555.1). Lineage (NCBI taxonomy): Eukaryota > Metazoa > Chordata > Amphibia > Anura > Dendrobatidae > Oophaga > Oophaga sylvatica. The sequence goes on along the minus strand of JARQOD010000004.1, from coordinate 343,257,862 downwards.
AATTTGGGGGCAAAAAGATTATTTTTGTGGAAAAAAATATGATTTTTTTATTTTCACGGCTCTACGTTATAAACTTCTGTGAAGCACTTGGGGGTTCAAAGTGCTCACCACATATCTAGATAAGTTCCTTGGGGGTCTAGTTTCCAAAATGGAGTCACTTGTGGGGGTTTCTACTGTTTAGGCACATCAGGGGCTCTCCAAACGTGACATGACACCCGCAGACCATTCCATCAAAGTCTGCATTTGAAAAAGGCGCTCCTTCCCTTTCGAGCTCTGCCATGCGTCAAAATAGTGGTTTACCCCCACATATGGGTATCAGCGTACTCAGGACAAATTGTACAATAACTTTTGCGGTCCTGTTACCCTTTGGAAAATAACAATTGGGGGTGGAAAGATCATTTTTGTGGAAAAGATATGATTTTTTAAATTTACTGCTCTACGTTATAACCTTCTGTGAAGCCCTTGGGGTTCAAAGCTCTCACCACACATCTAGATAAGTTCCTTGGGGGGTCTAGTTTCCAAAATGGGGTCACTTGTGGGGGGTTTCCACTGTTTAGGCACACAGGGGCTCTCCAAATACGACATGGCGTCCAATCTCAATTCCAGCCAAAAAAGTCAAATGGCGCTACTTCCCTTCCGAGCTCTGCCATGCGCCCAAATAGTGGTTTACCCCCACATATGGGTATCAGCGTACTCAGGACTAATTGCACGATAACTTTTGGGGTCCTTTTATCCTTTGGAAAATAAAAATTGGGATGAAAAGATCATTTTTGTGGAAAAAATATGATTTTTTAATTTTACGGCTCTACGTTATAACCTTCTGTGAAGCCCTTGGGGGTTAAAAGCTCTCACAACACATTTAGATAAGTTCCTTGGGGGGTCCAGTTTCCAAAATGGGGTCACTTGTGGGGGGTTTCCACTGTTTAGGCACACAGGGACTCTCCAAATTCGACATGGCGTCCAATCTCAATTCCAGCCAAAAAAGTCAAATGGCGCTGCTTCCCTTCCGAGCTCTGCCATGCGCCCAAATAGTGGTTTACCCCCACACATGGGTATCGGTGTACTCTGGAGAAATTGTACAACAAATATTGTGGTTCATTTTCTACTGATACCCTTGACAAAATGTAACAAAATTGTGTCGAAAGAAAAATTTTGGGAAAAAAAGTTAAATGTTCATTTTTTCCTTCCACATTGCTTCAATTCTTGTGAAGTACCTAAAGGGTTAATAAACTTCTTGAATGTGGCTTTGAACACGTTGAGGGTGCAGTTTTTAGAATGGTGTCACTTTTGGGTATTTTCTGTCATATTGACCCCTCAAATTCACTTCAAATGTGAGGTGGCCCCTAAAAAAATGGTTTTGTAAATTTTGTTGGAAAAATGAGAAATTGCTGGTCAACTTTTAACACTTATAACTTCCTAACAAAAAAACATTTTGGTTCCAAAATTGTGCTGATGTAAAGTAGACATGTGGGAAATGTTATTTATTAACTAATTTTTGTGACATATCTCTCTGATTTAATGGCATAAAAATTAAAATTTGAAAATTGCAAAATTTTCTAAATTTTTGCCATATTTCCGTTTTTTTCATAAATAAATGCAAGTTATATTGAAGAAATTTTACCACTATCATGAAGTATAATATGTCACGAGAAAACATTCTCAGAATCGCCAAGATCCGTAGAAGCGTTACAGAGTTATAACCTCATAAAGAGACAGTGGTCAGAATTGTAAAAATTGGCCTGGTCTTTAACCTACAAAATGGCTTGGTCTTTAAGGGGTTAAATGAGGTGTGTCCAAACTTTTGGTCTGTACTGTACTGTATATGTGTCAATGACACAATGACATTGAATATATATATATATATATATATATATATATATACACAAACACATATACATACACACCTCAATGACGTGAGGTCATTATTGCCCTCTAATCCTCTTTGGTCAGACCTCATCTGGAATACTGTGTCCAGTTTTGGGCACCACATTTTAAAAAAGACATCAACAAACTGGAGCAAGTTCAGAGAAGAGCCACCAGAATGGTGACCGGTCTGCAAACCATGTCCTATGAGGAACGGTTGCAGGATTTGGGAATGTTTAGCTTGCAAAAAAGAAGACTGAGAGGAGACTTAATAGCTGTCTACAAATATCTCAAGGGCTGTCACATTGTAGAAGGATCATCTTTATTCTCATTTGCACAAGGAAAGACTAGAAGCAATGGGATGAAACTGAATGGGAGGAGACTCAAATTAGATATTAGAAAAAACTTTTTGACAGTTAGGGTGATCAATGAGTGGAACAGGCTGCCACAAGAGGTGGTGAGTTCTCCTTCAATGGAAGTCTTCAAACAGAGGCTGGACAGACATCTGTCTGGGATGATTTAGAGAATCCTGCTTTGAGCAGGGGGTTGGACCAGATGACCCAGGAGGTCCCTTCCAACTCTACCATTCTATGATTCTACCTATACTATGTGTATACATGTATTCTATCTATTCTATTGTAACCTGTCAGTGTGACTTTACAGTATAGCGCACTGAATTGCCGGCTTTTTTAAGGACACCGGTGCGTATTTCTCGCAAGTCACACGCATGGTCCGTGTGTAATCTGTTGTTTTCTCGCCCCCATAGACTTGCATTGGCGAGTCTCACCAGTAATGCGGTGCAAATCGCAGCATCCTGCGATTTCTCTCGCACGTATAATATGCCCGAGAAAAAAAAACGGATGATGGGAGCTGTCCCATAGATTAATATTGGTCTGAGTGCTATGCGATTTTTTCTCGCTTAGCACTTGTCCGCATTCCTCTCTAGTATGACTTCGGCCTAATAAACAGCTTTAAGAGCTGGCTATATAGGCATACCCTCACACATGCTATTTAATATTGTGCAGGACTGCAGCCGCACTATCTAGCAACAGCAAACAACAATACTATTATACTGGATTATTTGGATAGAAATTAATACTACTGAGAGTTTATATCCCGCTAGTTAACCATACCCAATGACCACATGTGCTTTTAGTACCTAGTGCATTAGGTATAGATAATAAAAGTGATACTTTAACAGTCTTTTCTTAAGGGATTTTTTTTCCCTTGAGGCAATTTGTAAGCATGATTAATTATCCCCATGCAGACTGTGGAACAGTTTTGCTACAGTTAGTACTCTCCTCAAAGTCCTCCCTCACGCTGCCCCCCTCTTCATACTGTGGCCTTATACTATCTATCCGTTGGTAGCCTGCCCTCCTCCTAAACTGTATCTTCACACTATCCCTCCTTCTCTATATTGCCCTCTCATACTGTGCCTTCACCCTATGACTCCTCTATGTTGACACCCTAATGCTACTCCCTCACGCTGACCCTTTTTCTGTATACTGACCCTCCATACTCAGACCTCACTGTTTACTGCTCTTCCCATATACCAAGTCATTTACTATCCTTCCTTCTTTATACAGCCCCCTCTCCCATACTGTGCCCTCACACCATCCCTCATTTATGTATACTGACCCCCCCACCATACTGTGCGCAGACTGTCTTATATATGTATATATAGTGGCAAATACAACCCTGCCTCTCACTAAAAAAAAGTTAGATTCATCTGTTCGCAACCTGATAGTGCTCACTAGAATTTGTGATTTCAATGCTTGAAAAAGACAAAATTGCTGTCTGAGTAGAGCAGAAATGCTATAATTATAGTACCAGCAGTGTAAAGTGTACAAAATTATCTCTAAAATCCTGGTCATCTCAGCTTTAACAGGCAATGCATATTAACATCACACTTAAATGAAATAAATTAAGTATAACCTATAAAGGAAGTGTACTCTAGCTACAGTGAAATATGGTGGAATGTTATGATTTGGTAACTGAGGAGAGCAGGCAAAAAAGGAAATACACCAGAGCAGTTGGAAACAATGAGATTGCAGTACCCTGACTAACCACCACAACTAGAGGCAGCCGTGGAGCGTTCCTACGTTGGTCCTAGACGCCTCGTCACAGCCTGAGAAACTAACTACACCTAAAGATAGAAAGAGGAAAGCTATCTGCCCCGGAGCAGATCCCCAAAGAACATAGAAAGCCCCCAAACATGTAATGGCGGTTAGACAAGAAGAAATACTGACACAGACAGAAAATAGTATGAGCAAACGTTGTGGCCCAAACTTACTAAATAGAAAAGGATAGGAAGGGCACTTACTGCAATCCCAAAAAACCCTGAAAAGCACCAACTCTACTAATTTCAAAAACACCTGAGATCACACGACCTCTACCACCTAAATTAGTTCTCTGGTGTAACCAAAAACAAAACAGCAGCCACTGAAAAAACTGGAAAAAGCAAATGTACAAACATCAGTGGCTGAACTGAACTGAGAGGGCAAAAGCCCCCAGAAGGGACCCTGAAGGCCCCCACAGAAGTGCAGGACAAAATGCAAAAATCAAGCACAAAAACAAAAAGCAGAAAATGTCTTATCTGTTAGCAGGGGATTCAGACACGACACAGCAGGCTACCAAGGAAACAGGAATCAAGGATTGAGACCAGAACAATTGATCACCGGCAACCCTGATGGGAAGGCGACTCCCTTATATAAGACCAGTCAGTAACACCTGATTCCCAATCCTCACAATCTTCACTGGACAGTCCAGTACCGTTTGTAACCACCAGAGGGAGCTTCTGCTCAGAACTCATTTCCAGCCTATTCACAACAGTACCCCCCCCCCTTGAGGAGGGGGCACCGAACCCTCATTTGAGCAACCAGGTCGGTCAGGATGAGTTCTATGATAAGCACGGATGAGTCTCCTAGCATGGATGTCCGAAGCAAACACCCAAGAATTGTCTTCCTGACCATAACCTCTCCATTTAACCAAATACTGGAGTTTCCGTCTAGAAAAACGAGAATTCAATATTTTCTCAACCACATACTCCAGATTGCCCTCAACCAAAACAGGGTCAGGAGGCACAGTAGTAGGAACCACTGGCTCAACAAACCTCTTCAACAAGGACTTGTGGAACACTTTATGGATCTTAAATGTCCCTGGAAGAAGCAAACGAAAAGAAATAGGATTAAGAATCTCCATGATCTTATAAGGTCCAATGAACCTAGGCTTAAATTTAGGAGATGCCACTCTCATAGGAATATTTCTTGAGGACAACCAGACCAAGTCCCCCACTTTAAACCGAGGACCATCAGTCCTATGCCGGTTAGCAAACCGCTGGGCCCTCTCCTGAGAGAGGGACAACCTCTCCACTACCTGGTCCCAAATCTGTTGCATACGCTCCACAACAGAGTCAACACCTGGACAGACAGAAGCCTCCGTCTGTCCTGAAGAAAATCGAGGGTGAAACCCAGAATTACAGAAAAATGGAGACATCAAAGTGGCAGAGCTAGCCCTATTATTAAGAGCAAACTCAGCCAAAGGCAAAAAAGAGACCCAGTCATCCTGATCAGCAGACACAAAGCATCTTAGATAAGTCTCCAATGTCTGGTTTGTTCTCTCAGTTTGACCATTGGTCTGAGGATGAAACGCCGAGGAGAAAGACAATTGAACACCAATTTTAAAACAAAAGGTCCTCCAAAATCTGGAAACAAACTGGACTCCTCTGTCAGACACAATGTTCTCAGGAATGCCGTGTAAACGAACCATGTGCTGAAGGAACAAAGTCACCAATTCAGAGGAGGAAGGCAACTTAGGTAATGGCACAAGATGTATCATCTTGGAAAACCTATCGCAAATCACCCAGATGACGGTCATTCTCTGAGAAACAGGGAGGTCGGAAATGAAATCCATAGAGATATGGGTCCATGGTCTCTTGGGCACGGGTAATGGCATCAACAAACCACTAGAACGAGAGCAAGGCTTGGAGCGAGAGCAAGTCCCGCAGGACTGCACAAACTCCCTGACATCACGAGACAAGGTAGACCACCAAAAGGACCGACTAACCAAGTCTCTGGTACCAAAAATTCCGGGATGATCGGCCAACGCGGAACAATGAATCTCAGACATTACACTCTTTTTCCACTGGTCCGGGACAAACAATTTCCCAACAGGGCAGCGCTCGGGCTTATCCTCCTGACACCCCTCCAGAGCCAGTCTCAAATTGGGCGAGATGGCGGAAAGAACTACACCCTCTTTCAAAATAACAGAAGGATCAGATAACTCAGGAGAGTCCGCCAGGAAACTCCTCGAGAGGGCATCCGCCTTAACATTTTTAGTGCCAGGAAGAAATGAAACCACAAATTAAAACGTGTGAAAAACAAGGCCCACCTGGCCTGTCTAGGATTAAGTCGCTTGGCAGATTCCAGATAAACTAGATTCTTATGGTCCGTAAGGACCACCACCTGATGTTTGGCTCCTCCAGCCAATGTCTCCACTCTTCAAAAGCCCACTTCATGGCTAATAACTCCCGATTACCCACGTCATAATTACATTCAGTGGGAGAAAATTTTCGAGAGAAAAAGGCACAAGGGTTACTCTTAGAGGTCTCTGGATCTCTTTGGGACAAAACGGCACCTGCCCCAATTTCAGAGGCATCCACCTCCACCTGAAATGGTAGAGAAACATCAGGCTGCCGTAGAACAGGAGCAGAAGTGAATCTCTGCTTAAGTTCCTGAAATGCAGAGACTGCCTCAGGAGGCCAATTCACCACATCAGAACCCTTCCTGGTCAAATCAGTTAATGGTTTAACAATAACAGAGAAATTACCAATAAATTTACGATAAAAATTGGCAAAACCCAAGAATCTTTGAAGAGCCTTTAATGAAGTAGGTTGGACCCAATCACAGATGGCCTGAACTTTGACCGGGTCCATTTCAATAACAGATGGGGACAAAATGAATCCCAGAAATGAGATCCTCTGAATGCCAAAAAGACACTTTGATCCCTTCACATAAAGAGCATTCTCTCTCAAAATCTGGAACACAGTCCGAACATGTTTTACATGAGAGTCCCAGTCATTGGAAAAAATCAAGATATCATCCAAATAAACAATCAGAAATTTATCCACAAAATCCCTGAAAATGTCATTCATGAAGGACTGGAAGACAGAAGGAGCATTTGTGAGCCCAAAGGGCATCACAAGGTACTCAAAATGCCCTTCAGGGGTATTAAATCCCGTCTTCCATTCATCCCCGTGCTTAATGCGAATAAGGTTATATGCCCCCCTGAGGTCAAGCTTGGTAAACCAAGTAGCGTTTTTCACCCTGGAAAACAGATCAGAGATCAAGGGTAACGGATATTGATATTTCACAGTAATATTGTTCAAGAGACGATAATCAATACACGGCCTTAATGAACCATCCTTTTTGGCCACAAAGAAAAAACCGGCACCCAAGGGTGAAGAGGATGGTCTGATATGACCCTTCTCCAATGACTCCTTGATATAAGACCGCATAGCGTCATGTTCAGGTACAGACAAGTTAAAAAGGCGACCTTTAGGGAATTTACTACCAGGCACTAATTCAATAGCGCAGTCATAGCTCCTATGGGAGGTAAGGATGCAGATTTACTTTCGCTAAACACATCAGAAAAATCAATCAAAAAGTCAGGAACATCCTGAGCCTGGGGGGAGGCAGAAAAAACAGGAGTGTTGGTATTAACACATTGGCAGCCCCAACTGGTAACAGACACAGATTTCCAATCCAAAACAGGATTATGAGACTGTAACCAAGGGAAAACCAGTACGATAATGTCATGCAGATTATACAGAACCAAAAATTTGCAACTCTCCTGATGATCAGGTTCTACCCTCATTATCACCTGAGTAGAGAACTGAGGTTTATTCTCAGCCAAAGGGGTAGAATCGATCCCCAGTAGGGGAATAGACTTCCATAGGGGTATCAAGGGAAACCCACAACGTTTAGCAAAATCAAAATCCATCAGGTTAATAGCTGCTCCAGAATCAACAAAAGCCTGAGCAGAAAATGAGGACAGAGAGCATATCAGGGTAACAGTTAATAAAAACTTAGTCTGAACACTACCCAAGACAACTGAGCGTGCAAAACGTCTTCCCCGCTTAGGGCAGACTGAAATAGCATGAGAGGCATCACCACAGTAGAAACATAACCCATTGCGCTTTCGAAATTCATGACGCTGTGCCCCAGAAACCACTCTATCACACTGCATGGATTCAGAAGCAGGTTCACAAGGCAACATTATTCCAAGCATACCTTTCCGCTCACGCAAACGTCTGTCAATTTGAATCGCTAATGACATAGAATCATTGAGACCAGAGGGAACAGGGAATCCCACCATAACATCCTTTATATTATCTGACAGTCCCTTCCGAAAAAGAGCTGCCAAAGCGTCGTCATTCCATTTGGTCAGGACTGCCCACTTACGGAATCTCTGACAGTATAACTCAGCATCCTCAAGCCCCTGACTTAATGCCAACAAAGTTTTTTCAGCTTGATCAGTGACATTAGGCTCATCGTACAATAACCCCAAAGCCTGAAAAAACGCATCAACATCACTCAAAACAGGATCCCCAGGTGTCAGGGAAAAAGCCCAATCCTGAGGATCGCCGCGCAGGAGAGAGATGACAATTTGAACCTGCTGCGCTGCGTTCCCTGAGGACTTAGATTTTAAGGCAAAAAACAATTTACAGTTATTTTTGAAATTCAGAAACTTAGCTCGATCCCCTAAAAACAAATCTGGCATGGGGATCCTAGGTTCCACAACAGGCAACCCAGCAAGATAGGTAGCAATACTCCGAACTTCAGTGGCAAGCTGATCCACACGGCCAGACAACTGTGCAAACTCCATTGAGAGAAAAAAAAAATCCTCCTCAGCACCCAGAGATACAGAGGAAAAAAAAATGCAACAAACAGAAAAAAAAATCTCTGACAACTTTTTTCTTTCCACAATATTTTTCCCTTCTGTGAGTACCATATAATTTTCAGTTTAGGCCGGTGATACTGTTATGATTTGGTAACTGAGGAGAGCAGGCAAAAAAGGAAATACACCAGAGCAGTTGGAAACTATGAGATTGCAGTACCCTGACTAACCACCACAACTAGAGGCAGCCGTGGAGCGTTCCTACGTTGGTCCTAGACGCCTCGTCACAGCCTGAGAAACTAACTACACCTAAAGATAGAAAGAGGAAAGCTATCTGCCCCGGAGCAGATCCCCAAAGAACATAGAAAGCCCCCAAACATGTAATGGCGGTTAGACAAGAAGAAATACTGACACAGACAGAAAATAGTATGAGCAAACGTTGGGGCCCAAACTTACTAAATAGAAAAGGATAGGAAGGGCACTTACTGCAATCCCAAAAAACCCTGAAAAGCACCAACTCTACTAATTTCAAAAACACCTGAGATCACACGACCTCTACCACCTAAATTAGTTCTCTGGTGTAACCAAAAACAAAACAGCAGCCACTGAAAAAACTGGAAAAAGCAAATGTACAAACATCAGTGGCTGAACTGAACTGAGAGGGCAAAAGCCCCCAGAAGGGACCCTGATGGCCCCCACAGAAGTGCAGGACAAAATGCAAAAATCAAGCACAAAAACAAAAAGCAGAAAATGTCTTATCTGTTAGCAGGAGATTCAGACACGACACAGCAGGCTACCAAGGAAACAGGAATCAAGGATTGAGACCAGAACAATTGATCACCGGCAACCCTGATGGAAAGGCGACTCCCTTATATAAGACCAGTCAGTAACACCTGATTCCCAATCCTCACAATCTTCACTGGACAGTCCAGTACCATTTGTAACCACCAGAGGGAGCTTCTGCTCAGAACTCATTTCCAGCCTATTCACAACAGTGGAATATCCATAATGTGGGGCTGATTTTCTGCCTCTGGGACTGGAGGGCCTTGAAAGTATTACAGGACCAGTGACATCAGAGTATTATCAGAGCATCATAGAGCTCTGTACCTAAGAAAAAATAGGTTTTGCGTTGAACAAAATGGGTACTATAGAAAGATTGTAACCCAAAGCACACAAGATTAGTTAAAGAAAAAGTAAACATTTGTATATTTGTTTTTATATGTTTTAGGTGCTTTAATTATGAGCAAATTGGTGGGGGTAGAGTCCTAGCAAATTAGCTCCCAAACAAAAAATGGGTATATCAACACAACTAACCATTCAAAATCTGCAATAGATTGCTCATGTTCCTGTTCTCTGCAAATCCACCTCCTCAATTCATGGCATAAGATTACTTTTATATGGTTAATAGGTTAAGACTTTAGATCTCAACACTTCTCTTACATGTACAACACTTCCCTCATTACTATATATTTGCAAGGACATTGGATTTCTACAGTACACAGGAAATTGTTCATTGAGATATGCAATGGAATAGCAAAACATGTTTTACATAACATTGTATGGCTTATATGCAGCATGTGGATTTGTTCTGTTGTAAAGTTTGACACTTTATAAATATATATTTTATTTTCATAAATGAACATAAAAGGTAATTGCAGATTCTAGTACATAGGTTAAATTTTGGACAATTCCAAAATACAATTGTGTCAATGTATTAAAACCAAGATATACTGTTGACAATTTCACACAATCATATAATGACTACAAAATTATTCCATCTCCAATTCCCCATTACAATTCTGCCATACAATATTAAAATGTTCCCTTCGGACTCTCTGACGAGTACCATTTCATCACAAGGAGAGGGTAACTATTTGATTTTTTTTTCCCCCAGTACAGTACTTTAGAATAAACTGTTTCCATATTTTCTGGAAGTTTTCTGCTAGGATTTCTTTCTTCATTTCTGTGTCTAGTCTACCCATATTTAAAATAAGTTTATTTTGTGCTATAGTCCCTATAAAGATAGGGATGACCTCTAGCAGTCAGTGCTTTAGTAATAACCTTTTGGGCACTGTAAGGGTCTGTGCACACTTTGCGGATTTGCCTGCGGATTTTTCCGCGCCGAAACCGCACCTCTTGGCAGAAACCGCAGGCGCGGTTTTGATGCGGTTTTTGATGATTTTTCTCATGCGGTTTTGTATGCGGTTTTGACAGCTAAATAAAGATATGTTGTTTAACAAAAAAAAAAAGATTTGTGATGTCATTTCTTGTCCAACCTCCTCTTTTACATTTGTCCAACCCACACACAGATAGAGATAGGCCGGCGTCACACTTGCGAGTGTGATGCGAGTAAGGCTGTGTTTCCATGGTACGGAAACAGCGTTTTGGACGGAGCGGAAATTCCGCTCCGCCCAAAGCCCCGCCCCCTTTTGAACGCGCGCTCATTCCGGATGTGTTCAGGACACCTCCGGAACACATGCAGAATGACCGCAGGGCTACATAGCCCTGTGTTATTTCCCTTGCGGCGACGCAGCGTCGCCGCAAGGGACTAGGACATGCTGCGGTCTGAAAGGACGCACCGCATGTCCGGAAACGCAGGTCTTCCGCCTGCGTGTTTTGCAGCATAGTGGAGACGGGATTTCTTGAAATCCCCTCCACTATGCTGTAACATCTGGACGCTGCGTGTTTGACGCTGCGCCAACGCACAGCATCAAACACGCAGCTAATCCGGACTGTTTCCTGAACGTGGAAACATACCCTAACACGCTCAGATCCAAGTGACGCCCTCGATCTCCTGTAAAAAAACGTAAAAAATAAAAAAAACGTATACTCCCTGTCCGACGCAGTCCAATTAATAACGAGTGTCCCACGACGGTCTTCCCTATAAAACAGTGACATCAGGTGATGCCACTGCTCTGTAGGGCCTCCCAGTGATGCACTGACAGGAGACAATGGCTCCTGCAGTGCATCACTGAGGTTACCTGAGTTCATTGTCTCGCTTTATCGCAATGCTGCGTGGGAATTTTCTCACCCAGCATTGCCGGGAGAGAATGAACTGTAGTGACGTCATTCTCTCCCGGCGGCAGAGCGGAACACAGATGGATGGCGTCAGGGAATAGGTGAGTATGTACTCTATGTTATGTGTTGTATGTCATTGTATGTTCTGTATGTCATGTGTATGTTATATGTTGTATGTTCTGTATGTTTTTTTTTTTACATTCAGCACATTAGCCGGATGATGGGACTACTACTGTCCCATCATTGGCTAATGTGTCAGTCACTGTCACTGTAGCAGACATAGCCGGATGGGACTTGTAGTCCCATCCGATGATGCCTGCATACACAGATCTCGCACACAGCCCCGCACACCGATCACGCAGACACCGGCACACAATCACCGCCCACACACACAGCGCCGCACACTATACATGCCCACGCACCGCCCACACACTTCCCTCCTCCCAAACTGCAGCGGTTTCACCCGCAGCAAAACCGCAGATCTTTTTTAGATCTGCGGTTTTGCTGCGGAAGTGCCCGACTCTATGCAAGTCAATGGACGCCGAACCGCTGCAGTTCCGCACAAAGAATTGACATGCTGCGGAAAATAAAGCGCGGCGAAACCGCGCGTTTTTTTTCCGCAGCATGTGCACAGCAGACATGCGGTTCCCATTGGATTGCATTGCATGTGCACTGTGTTGCGGGTTGGATGCGTTTCCGCACATTGATAAACGCAGCGGAAACGCATCTAAAAATGCAACGTGTGGACAGGGCCTAAGGGCCTGTGCACACTTTGCGGATTTGCCTGCGGATTTTTCCGCACCGAAACCGCACCTCTTGGCAGAAACCGCAGGCTCGGTTTTGACGCGGTTTTTGGCGCGGTTTTTCATGATTTTTCTCATGCGGTTTTGTATGCGGTTTTGACAGCTAAATAAAGATATGTTGTTTAACAAAAAAAAAGATTTGTGATGTCAAAGATTTGTCCAACCTCCTCTTTTACATTTGTCCAACCCACACTCCATTACACACACACAGATAGAGATAGGCCGGCGTCACACTTGCGAGTGTGATGCGAGTAAGTCGCACGACTTTCTCGCATCAACACCCGGCACGGCCACCCGCTCTCGGACCTGAGTGTGCGGCTGCATGTATTTCCATGCAGCCGCACACTCGGGTCAGAGAGCGGGCAGCCGTGCCGGGTGTTGATGCGAGAAAGTCGTGCGACTTACTCGCATCACACTCGCAAGTGTGACGCCGGCCATAGATAGATAATAGATACCAGTAGTTAGATAGAAAATACATAGATAGATGGATAATAGATAGTTAGAAATATATATATATATATATATATATATATATATATATATATAGAAAGATAGATATATAGACAGAAAGATATATACTGTAGGTAGATAGATAAAATGGTACATAAATAGTTAAAGACACACACGCGTACACACACACAAAATCTTAACGCAATAAAAAAATAAAAAAAAATAGGAAAAAAAATGGCGTGGGCTCACACGCAATTTTCTGCGCCAGAGGGGGAAAGCCGACAGCTGGGGCCAATATTTCTAGCCTGGGAAGGGGTTAATACCCATAGATCTTCCCAGGCTTTGAATATCAGCCCGCAGCTAGTCTTCACTGGCTATTAAAATAGGGTCCCCAAAAAAATGACGTGGGGTCCGCAGGCTCGGTTTTGACGCGGTTTTTGGCGCGGTTTTTCATGATTTTTCTCATGCGGTTTTGACAGCTAAATAAAGATATGTTGTTTAACAAAAAAAAAAAAGATTTGTGATTAGAGTTGAGCGATACTTTCCGATATCCAAAAGTATCGGAATCGGAATGGTATCGCCGATATCACTAAAATATCGGCGATACCCGATACCGATACCGGAAGTCCCATGTGAGTCTATGGGAACAAAATATCGGAATTAAAAAAAACCCATTCTTTCCTTGTAAACACTAAATATACACACATAGAATACATATATATATATACATGTCATTGTGACATATATATATACATATATTTATAGTTTATACACTTCTACATAGTAAAATAGCCTCTGATTCAATTGCCGGGTAAAGTCGGCTTTTGTGAAAAGACTGAAGCACCCGACATGAAATGACACTTGGTTTACATAGAGTTAACCATGTCTTTTCATGTAGTTTGATATCTGATTTGCACAAACAATTACATGAGTGGCTGTGTGCAAAATTTCACACCTGTAGGGGTTAATTAAAGGTGTAAATTCGTTGTAAAAAAAAAAGGACTTTTTTGCTACGAATTTACACCTTTAATTAACCCCTTACAGGTGTGAAATTTTGCACACTTAAGGTACTGCCACACTAAACAATCCCGCTAGCGATCACGATAACGACGCATACTAATGCGATCGCTAGCGGGATTGTTTCTATATCGCTAAGTGCGGCCACATTTAGCGATATAGTTAACGACGCTATCGCCGTTAGCGATCTTCTTAACGACTTTAGCGGTACAAAAGTACCGCTAAATCGGTAAGAAAAGGTGCCACACTAGCGATATATACTTACCCAGTGGGAGCGCCGACGAGAAAATAGGGTCCGGAACGATTCCAGCGACGAGCGAGATCACAGCAGGAAGCTCGTCGCTGGCAGCTGCCGCACTGAACAACATCGCTAACGGGATCGCTAAATAGTGACGTTTTTTAGCGATCCCGTTAGCGATATTGTTCAGTGTGGCATACCCTTTACACTCATGTAATTGTTTGTGCAAATCAGATATCAAACTACATGAAAAGACATGGTTAACTCTATGTAAACCAAGTGTCATTTCATGTCGGGTTCTGCATTTTCACAAAAGCCGGCAATTGAATTAGCGGCTATTATACTATGTAGAAGTGTATGAACTATAAATATATATATATATGTGTCACAAACTCAATGACATGTATATATACAGTGCCTACAAGTAGTATTCAACCTCCTGCAGATTTAGCTGGTTGACACATGCGGAATTAACTTGGCATTGTGACATTTGTACTGTAGATCAGCCTGGAAGTGGGAAATGCACTGCTGCAAAAATTTTTGTTTTAATTTTTTTTTTTTTTTTTAAAAAACATTAAAAGTTAATTCAGAGTGTCATTTATTATTCAACCCCTCAAACCACAAGAATTCTGTTTGGTCCCCCTAAAGTATTAAGAAGTAGTTCAGGCACCAAGAATAATGAGCTTCACATGTGTGGATTAATGATCTCTTTTGCCAGCCTTTTCTGACTATTTAAGACCCTCCCCAAACTTGTGAACAGCACTCATACATGGTCAACATGGGAAAGACAAAGGAGCATTCCAAGGCCATCAGAGACAAGATCGTGGAGGGTCACAAGGCTGGCAAGGGGTACAAAACCCTTTCCAAGGAGTTGGCCCTACCTGTCTCCACTGTTGGGAGCATCATCCGTAAGTGGAAGGCTTATGGAACTACTGTTAGCCTTCCACGGCCTGGACAGCCTTTGAAAGTTTCCTCCCGTGCCGAGGCCAGGCTTGTCCGAAGAGTCAAGGCTAACCCAAGGACAACAAGGAAGGAGCTCCGGGAAGATCTCATGGCAGTGGGGACATTGGTTTCAGTCAATACCATAAGTAACGTACTCCACCGCAATGGTCTCCGTTCCAGACGAGCCCGTAAGGCACCTTTACTTTCAAAGCGTCATGTCAAGGCTCGTCTACAGTTTGCTCATGATCACTTGGAGGACTCTGAGACAGACTGGTTCAAGGTTCTATGGTCTGATGAGACCAAGATCGAGATCTTTGGTGCCAACCACATACGTGATGTTTGGAGACTGGATGGCACTGCATACGACCCCAAGAATACCATCCCTACAGTCAAGCATGGTGGTGGCAGCATCATGCTGTGGGGCTGTTTCTCAGCCAAGGGGCCTGGCCATCTGGTCCGCATCCATGGGAGGATGGATAGCACGGCCTACCTGGAGATTTTGGCCAAGAACCTCCGCTCCTCCATCAAGGATCTTAAGATGGGTCGTAATTTCATCTTCCAACAAGACAACGACCCAAAGCACACAGCCAAGAAAACCAAGGCCTGGTTCAAGAGGGAAAAAGTCAAGGTGTTGGAGTGGCCTAGTCAGTGTCCTGACCTTAACCCAATTGAAAACTTGTGGAAGGAGCTCAAGATTAAAGTCCACATGAGACACCCAAAGAACCTAGATAACTTGGAGAAGATCTGCATGGAGGAGTGGGCCAAGATAACTCCACAGACCTGTGCCGGCCTGATCAGGTCTTATAAAAGACGATTATTAGCTGTAATTGCAAACAAGGGTTATTCCACGAAATATTAAACATAGGGGTTAGTGTTGAGCATTCCGATACCGCAAGTATCGGGTATCGGCCGATATTCGCGTTATCGGAATTCCGATACTTAATTCCGATACTTTTTCAATATCGTATACCGGAATCGGAAGTTCCCATAATTCTTTGAGAGGCAATGTGATTTTAGTCAGCCAATGAGGAATCCTACGAAGTGTGGGCACATCCTGTAATGCTGCGGTCATCTTAACTAATGGCATGGCTGTGATTGGCTGCTGAAATGATGTCAGAATGCACTATAAAAGGCGCCGCCGCCATTTTAGCGTCACTGTGCTGTGAACTCAGTAAGGGACAGAACGCTACTCTGCTCACTCTGAGGGACAGTTAGATATTGCGATTTTGTGTACTACTGTGCTTGAGGCAGGCTAGTTTACCAACCGCTGTGTAAAGCTTCATTTTGCCAGTGTTGTTTTAACAGCTCTGTGCAAGGTGTGTGTGTGACAGTGCAGGTGACGCTGCAGTTTGCTCAGCATCCACCGCTGTTTGTAGGCATCTGCACGTGTCACTGACTTTTTTTTTTTTATTTTATTTTGTGGAATTGGTGCAGCTCCATTATATTAGAAAAAAATCAAATCTATTAGTGTGACGTGCTTCCATCCGTATACAATACATTGGTTGCAAACACTATAGAAGTACAGAAAGGAGCCTTTCACAGCTACTGAACAGTTGTCTGCAGGGTTTACTGTAGTCTGTGAGCTTTTCATTTTGTGAGTGCAGATTACGCTCCAGTTAGTTCTTCAACCACTGCCGGTTGTAGTCTGCTGAGCGTGTGTCACTGCCTCATCCTTCACATTTTTCTCTAATTGGTGCTGCTCCATTTTAGTGGAAAAAAATCTAATCTATTAGTGTGACGCGCTTCCATCCGTATACAATACATTGGTTGCAAACACTATAGAAGTACACAAAGGGGCCTTTAACAGCTACTGAACAGTTGTGTTTCAGTGTTCACTGTAGTCTGTGAGCTTTTCATTTTGTGAGTGCAGATTACGCTCCAGTTAGTTCTTCAACCACTGCCGGTTGTAGTCTGCTGAGCGTGTGTCACTGCCTCATCCTTCACATTTTTCTCTAATTGGTGCTGCTCCATTTTAGTGGAAAAAAATCTAATCTATTAGTGTGACGCGCTTCCATCCGTATACAATACATTGGTTGCAAACACTATAGAAGTACACAAAGGGGCCTTTAACAGCTACTGAACAGTTGTGTTTCAGTGTTCACTGTAGTCTGTGAGCTTTTCATTTTGTGAGTGCAGATTACGCTCCAGTTAGTTCTTCAACCACTGCCGGTTGTAGTCTGCTGAGCGTGTGTCACTGCCTCATCCTTCACATTTTTCTCTAATTGGTGCTGCTCCATTTTAGTGGAAAAAAATCTAATCTATTAGTGTGACGCGCTTCCATCCGTATACAATACATTGGTTGCAAACACTATAGAAGTACACAAAGGGGCCTTTAACAGCTACTGAACAGTTGTGTTTCAGTGTTCACTGTAGTCTGTGAGCTTTTCATTTTGTGAGTGCAGATTACGCTCCAGTTTGTTCTTCAACCACTGCCGGTTGTAGTCTGCTGAGCGTGTGTCACTGCCTCATCCTTCACATTTTTCTCTAATTGGTGCTGCTCCATTTTAGTGGAAAAAAATCTAATCTATTAGTGTGACGCGCTTCCATCCGTATACAATACATTGGTTGCAAACACTATAGAAGTACACAAAGGGGCCTTTAACAGATACTGAACAGTTGTCTGCAGGGTTCACTGTAGTCTGTGAGGAATAACCACACTTAGGCCTTATAACTTTTCTGACTTTCTTTATCAATCTACCAAGATGAAGAAGTCAGTGAGTAAGGCACGTGGTCGTGGTCGTGGCCGTGGATTTGCAGCAGGGAGAGGACGTGGGGATTCTGTGGCTGCTGCCGCACCCAGTGACACAGCATCCACCAGTTTTCCCCGTGAGCGTTCCTTTATGCGCACTTTTGTAGGAGCTCAGCGTACCCCCCTGCTGCGTGAAGAACAAATTGAAGCCGTTGTTGGTTGGATGGCAGCCAATGCATCGACTTCAATACCTTCCACCTCCTCTCAGGACCACAGCACTGTTGAACAACCATCAGTCTCTTCACCGCCTGCCAAATTGCCCAGGCAGTCAGAGAGCTCTGTACAGGAGCCAGCTGAGTCTCTGCTTCTGTTCTCAGAATCTGTTGGCTTGCAAACAGGGGCCCAGCTAAGCAGCATTCTGGAATGTGAAGAATGTGAAGAATGCAGTGATGCGCAACAGCTGTGTCTCTCTGAATCTGAAGAGGCGGGTGAGCCAGTGCCGATGGTCAGCACACCGCAGAACGCATCTGATGATGATGAGACTCAGTTGCCAGTTTCTGTTGAGCATGGTGCTGGCCAGACCACCCAACAACAGCAGGTGTTGGAAGAGGGTAGTGGTGGAGATGATGAGGTCCAAGACCCAACATGGCGTGAGGAACAGGAAGGTGGTGGGAGCAGCTCTGAGGAAGAGATTGCCCCAACGGTCCAAACAGTAGGGAGAGGTAGGCTGCAGACTCGCTTGCCTGTAGCCTCCAGTTTGGCACCCGTTCGGAGCAGTTCTCTTCCAACAGCCAAACCGGGCGCTCCCAGGACTTGCTCTGCGTGGTCCTTTTTTGATACAGTTGCAGATGATATTTGCTATGTCAAATGCAAGCTGTGTAATCAAAAAATTAAAAGAGGTAAAAGTGTCAGTAACCTTAATACAACAAATATGTGGAAACATGTGCGGTCAAAGCACTTTGTTGAGTTACAAAGACACACTGGAGATGTAGGCCAACCTACAGCAGCACCTACATCTTCAGCTCGTGTTGGAGCCTCTTCCTCCAGTTCACACACAGCTGTTTCGGCTTCCTCACAGGATCGCCATGGAAGAACCTCTGTCACTGTTGTCCAGAGACACAGTGTTATTCCACCCACAGCTGCAAGTTCCCTGTCATCCTCACACACCCAGGCCACAAAACAGCCATCGGTAGCACAGGCATGGGATAAAAGACGGCCATACTCGGCAAACCATCCACGAGCACAGGCTCTGAATGCTGGCATTGCAAAACTCCTGTCCCTTGAAATGCTGTCATTCAGGCTGGTGGAGACTGACAGTTTCCGTGAATTAATGGCATTGGCAGTCCCACAATACAATGTGCCCAGCCGATTTTATTTCAGCAGGCAAGCCGTCCCTGGTCTGCAAAAGCATGTTGAGGCAAAAATTAAACATGCGCTACTAAACGCCGTCAGTAGCAAGGTCCACCTGACCACCGATGCGTGGACCAGTACCCATGGCCAGGGACGATACCTTTCACTCACTGCCCATTGGGTGAATGTTGTGGAGCCGGGTACAGATCTTGCGAGTGGCGCTGTACGTGTTCTGCCAACTCCAAGGATTGCCGGAATTAAGTCTGTCCACATTGACTCCTCCTCCTACTCCAGTTCCTCAGAATCATCGCTGCAGGAGCCGTCACGGTCTACCTCCACATGGACCCGTGGACGCTTACCTGATGCGACCGATATGAGCACAGCCGTGGCCAAACGGCAACAGGCCGTTCTGAAATTAATTTACATGGGGAATCGAAGCCACACAGCGCAGGAGGTCTGGAATGCCATCAAGCAGGAGAGCGACGTGTGGTTTTTGCCAGCGAATCTCCAGCCAGGCTTGGTAGTGTGTGACAATGGCCGAAATCTGGTGGCAGCTCTGGGCCTTGGCAAACTCACTCACATACCATGTCTGGCACATGTGCTCAACTTGGTCGTGCAGAGTTTTTTGAGGGACTATCCGGATCTTGATGCACTGCTGCACAAGGTCCGCCTAGAGTGCGCTCACTTGCGACGTTCCAGCATGGCCAGATCGCGCATTGCAGCTCTGCAACGCAGATTGCGCCTTCCTGAACATCGCATCATATGTGACGTATCCACCAGGTGGAATTCAACGTTACATATGTTGGAGCGGTTGTGTGAGCAGCAGCCAGCAGTAATGGAGTATCAGCTGCATCAGGCGCAAGCAACACGCAATTTGCGCCGTCCACACTTCACCATTAATGAGTGGGCCACTATGAAGGACATGTGCCACGTTTTGCGTGCGTTTGATGAGTCAACGCGGATGGCGAGTGCAGATGATGCACTAGTCAGCCTGACTGTCCCCCTTATCTGCCTGCTTCAAAAAACACTGCAAGCAATAAGGGATGAGGTTTTGGAAGAGGTGGAGGATGAGGAGTCACAAATTCCATCACCTTCTGGAAAGTCAGCGCAACGTGGTTCCTCACAAAGGGCTGGGCAGGGCTCACTTTGTGAGGAGGATGAGGAGGAGGAGTCAATGGAGGAGGAAGACATCGCTCCAGAGGGAGGTACACAACGCTCTAGTCAGTATGTAGAGCGAGGGTGGGGTGATGCAGAGCAGGCAGAGATGACGCCTCTTGCAGAGGACAGCGTTTCTTTGCCAGTTGGGAGTCTGCAGCACATGGTTGATTTCATGCTGCAGTGCCTAAGAAACGACCGCCGCATCGCCCACATTCTCACGACGTCTGATTATTGGGTGTACACCCTCCTAGACCCTCGCTACCGGGACAACGTCAAAAGCCTCATCACACCGTTGAACCGGGAGCGTAAAATGCGGGAGTACCAAGACACACTGGTGCAATCCCTAATGTTCTACCTTACTGCCGAGAGCACTGCTGCTGCTACTGCTTTACAAAGCAGCTCTGTGCGTCGAGGCAGTGTAGAGAGCTCTGCAACAAGAGGGAGCACACGCAGTGCCTCTGCACAGGGAAAGACCAGTATGTTAAAAATGTGGCAAAGTTTTGTGGCAGCGCCACAAATGTCTACACCATCCGAGAGGGCTCCAGTCAGCGGGAGGCAACGTATCCGTCAGATGGTGACAGACTACTTGGCTTTGCCTCTCAGTGTACTCCCAGATGGCTCTTCCCCATTCAAGTTTTGGGTCTCTAAGCTGGATACATGGCCAGAGCTTAGCCAGTATGCATTGGAGGTGCTGGCTTGCCCTGCTGCCAGTGTATTATCGGAGCGCGTCTTTAGTGCTGCAGGTGGTGTACTAACAGACCGTCGCATGCGACTATCCTCCGATAATGTAGACCGGCTTACTTTTCTGAAAATGAACAAGGCATGGATCTCGCCAGAATTTGTCTGTCCGTTTTCAGATTAAATAACTGGTTCGCAACGTTATCCATGTCTCCTGTTATGTTCATCTTTCTACCACCTGAACTCTACTCCCTGGGCTCCAACACTGCCAGTTGCTGCTCAGAAGTGTCGTGTC
The DNA here is from genome assembly GCA_033576555.1 of Oophaga sylvatica. Lineage (NCBI taxonomy): Eukaryota > Metazoa > Chordata > Amphibia > Anura > Dendrobatidae > Oophaga > Oophaga sylvatica. The sequence continues at coordinate 343,236,464 of JARQOD010000004.1, read as the reverse complement.
CACAGAACAAAACACAAGCTCTACTGTTAGTGGGGTTCAGTAACGCCAGCTGTTCCCCTGCTGTGTGAACGGCAAGAAGTCTCCTGTTCCCGACACATGGACAGAAAAACACATGACCAACATGCTCCAAATAGGGAAGAGCCGTCACCCTGCTTGTTATGCTGAAAACATGAAATTGTGAAGTTTTGCAGGCCTAGAATGATAAATTTTTATGACAAATATGGACAAATAATAATTTGTCATCACAGCGCATATCTGCACATGTCTATTAGAAATGGTAACAAAAAATAAAACATAGTCTACTCTTCACATTTTGAAATTAATGCATAAAAGTACATTTCATACTTATGAATTAATGCTTTTTAAGGAACTTTATCTGTACCTGTAAGATAATGCAGTCAATGGATGTACGAATCATTAAATCCTCATCATCATCATCACGAGTTTTATTTATGACAGACATTATAAAATACACATACTGATGCCAACTGTAACTTCAAACACCATATATGAAATGGCCAGCATGTAAACATGGTAATAATGTCCAATAATAAATTATTACATCTAGAAAGTGCATCATGCATACTGACAATAGGTAGTTATACCTGCAAGTGCTGTTGAAACAACCACAAGAGATATAAATTAATACTGGTATATAGGTATCACAGTGCATAGTTACTCATGGACAATGTTGATGTAATACTGTATCTCAATTAAGTCAGCGTGAACCATTAGGCTTGTTAGTCTTGTACATTGTTAAAGAGGGAACGTAATTTTTTTGTTTGTCATAGGTGGAGTATTACACATTAAATTATTACTGCTGTATTTTTTTTTGCGTCCCTAGTGCGCAATAACGCAGCCTAACCTCACATTTTATAGTCAGCTAATTGCCACACGCTACCCTACCCTACGCGTGACAGTAGGAAGGTAGTGTTGTTGGATAAAGCTTTGCGCAACCAGACATTCTTTTACCCTCTTCAACACTCTACAAGCAAAAAATGCATGATTTCAGCCACAGACTTTATTGACGTACAGTATAACATCGGCATTACCCATCAGAGGCTGTCCACTGTCTGATACAGACATAGAATATACCTTTGCTATCCGTAGCCTTTGTTTCACCTACACTTGCAGGCACACACTTAAATTGTGACAAACAATGCCTAATGTTTTTTTAAATGGTTATTTTTTATCGTACATTATTGTGTCATCAATCATCACATTGATGAGTCCATGCTGGACATGTCATACATGCTATAGAAAGTTACGATTTTATGAACTTAAATAATTGAAATGTCTGTGACTATCACATAAAATTTGCGATGATGATGATGAGTGACTATTACAAAATCCATTGTCTTCACTATGTTATGGTTTAACATAGCGTTCCTTAAGCATTATTCATAAAAAAAAAAATGGACTTTTATTCTTACATTTACAACACTATATTTTGTTACCAATTTTTTGGGTGTTGTGTTGGTCCATTTTTTTTTGGCATGTGCATATATGCGTTTATATTTGTATTTTCTTTATTTTTCCTTCTTGAAATTAGAAAACATGTGTATCTTTGTACCGTGTTAGCCAGTAGATAGAAAAATATTTAGACTTCAGAGTCAGCAGTGGTTGATACCTTTTAATGGATAACTGAAAAGATGGAAACAAATTGCAAGCTTTCAAGGCTACTCACGTCTCTTCATCAGGCAAAGACTAAATAAAAAAATTAAGCATCACATATTTCTATACACAACAGGACACAGGAATAGTGCAATAGGTAAGACAAGTAAGTGACGTGTATCAGAACTGTCATTATCTCACAGGGATGAACATAAATATTGGAACAGTTCCTACATAAGGATAGAAAGTTTGATTGCCCTCTCATTGGCTTTTTTTTTTGGGTTTTCATGACCCTGGAAGGGCATAGACGCAGATTCCTTAATTGATATAGAATGACATAAATCCATGTGATCTATTCATTCCATCACTAACAGTGTCAAAGGTCATGATGAGCTTATATTCTGAAACCTTTGTACGTTTCTCATATTTGAAGTTATATTTTAATACCAGTAATTCCATATCCATCATGCTATGACCGGGCATACAAAAGTCTTTTGCCACAGGTAAATTCATTAATTTATCTCTGATTGTGTGGCGCTGATAATTCATCCTTGTTCTCCTTTTTGTTGCCGGTCTCCCCCCACTTGTCCCTCCCTCACTTGTCTTAGCTATTCCTGTGTCCTGTTGTGTGTAGAAATATGTGATTCTTCATTTTTGGCTTTACTCTTAGCCTGATGAAGACACCTGAGTAGTCTCGAAAGCTTTGAATTTGTTACCATATTTTCAGTTAGCCATTAAACGTTATCAACCACAGAGGACTGTCAAGTATAAATATTTTTCTATTCTTGTAATTGAAATTCATCATTTTATTGTCGTAGTAAAACTTCATTTATTCTTGTTTGAAGTACATACATTTGCAATGGCCACGTAACAAGGCAATAACTCAATATTTTATGCCTACACCCTCCTTGACCCTGGGTTACAACACCGCCAGTTGTTTCTCGGAAGTGCTGTTAGCACAGTCTACATTTGCTCCTGTGTTACTGGGGTTCAGTAATGTCAGCTGTTCCCCTGCTGTGTGAACGGCAAACAGTCCTGCTGCCTCCACCATGTTCTCTTCTCATCCCTGGTTACAACACCGCCAGTTGTTTCTCGGAAGTGCTGTTAGCACAGTTAACACTTGCTCCCGTGTTACTGGGGTTCAGTAATGTCAGCTGTTCCCCTGCTGTGTGAACGGCAAACAGTCCTGCTGCCTCCACCCTGTTCTCTTCTCATCCCTGGGTTACAACATCGCCAGTTGTTTCTCGGAAGTGCTGTTAGCACAGTCTACACTTGCTCCTGTGTTACTGGGGTTCAGTAATGTCAGCTGTTCCCCTGCTGTGTGAACGGCAAAAAGTCCTGCTGCCTCCACCTGTTCTCTTCTCATCCCTGGGCTACAACACCGCCAGTTGTTTCTCGGAAGTGCTGTTAGCACAGTTAACACTTGCTCCGTGTTACTGGGGTTCAGTAATGTCAGCTGTTCCCCTGCTGTGTGAACGGCAAAAAGTCCTGCTGCCTCCACCCTGTTCTCTTCTCATCCCTGGGCTACAACACCGCCAGTTGTTTCTCGGAAGTGCTGTTAGCACAGTCTACACTTGCTCCTGTGTTACTGGGGTTCAGTAATGTCAGCTGTTCCCCTGCTGTGTGAACGGCAAAAAGTCCTGCTGCCTCCACCTGTTCTCTTCTCATCCCTGGGCTACAACACCGCCAGTTGTTTCTCGGAAGTGCTGTTAGCACAGTTAACACTTGCTCCGTGTTACTGGGGTTCAGTAATGTCAGCTGTTCCCCTGCTGTGTGAACGGCAAACAGTCCTGCTGCCTCCACCCTGTTCTCTTCTCATCCCTGGGCTACAACACCGCCAGTTGTTTCTCGGAAGTGCTGTTAGCACAGTCTACACTTGCTCCTGTGTTACTGGGGTTCAGTAATGTCAGCTGTTCCCCTGCTGTGTGAACGGCAAACAGTCCTGCTGCTCCACCCTGTTCTCTTCTCATCCCTGGGTTACAACATCGCCAGTTGTTTCTCGGAAGTGCTGTTAGCACAGTCTACACTTGCTCCTGTGTTACTGGGGTTCAGTAATGTCAGCTGTTCCCCTGCTGTGTGAACGGCAAAAAGTCCTGCTGCCTCCACCCTGTTCTCTTCTCATCCCTGGGCTACAACACCGCCAGTTGTTTCTCGGAAGTGCTGTTAGCACAGTCTACACTTGCTCCTGTGTTACTGGGGTTCAGTAATGTCAGCTGTTCCCCTGCTGTGTGAACGGCAAACAGTCCTGCTGCCTCCACCATGTTCTCTTCTCATCCCTGGGTTACAACACCGCCAGTTGTTTCTCGGAAGTGCTGTTAGCACAGTCTACACTTGCTCCTGTGTTACTGGGGTTCAGTAATGTCAGCTGTTCCCCTGCTGTGTGAACGGCAAAAAGTCCTGCTGCCTCCACCATGTTCTCTTCTCATCCCTGGGTTACAACACCGCCAGTTGTTTCTCAGAAGTGCTGTTAGCACAGTCTACACTTGCTCCTGTGTTACTGGGGTTCAGTAATGTCAGCTGTTCCCCTGCTGTGTGAACGGCAAAAAGTCCTGCTGCCTCCACCATGTTCTCTTCTCATCCCTGGGTTACAACACCGCCAGTTGTTTCTCGGAAGTGCTTGTTAGCACAGTTAACACTTGCTCCCGTGTTACTGGGGTTCAGTAATGTCAGCTGTTCCCCTGCTGTGTGAACGGCAAAACAGTCCTGCTGCCTCCACCATGTTCTTTTCTCATCCCTGGGTTACAACACCGCCAGTTGTTTCTCGGAAGTGCTGTTAGCACAGTCTACACTTGCTCCTGTGTTACTGGGGTTCAGTAATGTCAGCTGTTCCCCTGCTGTGTGAACGGCAAACAGTCCTGCTGCCTCCACCCTGTTCTCTTCTCATCCCTGGGTTACAACATCGCCAGTTGTTTCTCGGAAGTGCTGTTAGCACAGTGTACACTTGCTCCTGTGTTACTGGGGTTCAGTAATGTCAGCTGTTCCCCTGCTGTGTGAACGGCAAAAAGTCCTGCTGCCTCCACCCTGTTCTCTTCTCATCCCTGGGCTACAACACCGCCAGTTGTTTCTCGGAAGTGCTGTTAGCACAGTCTACACTTGCTCCTGTGTTACTGGGGTTCAGTAATGTCAGCTGTTCCCCTGCTGTGTGAACGGCAAAAAGTCCTGCTGCCTCCACCATGTTCTCTTCTCATCCCTGGGTTACAACACCGCCAGTTGTTTCTCGGAAGTGCTGTTAGCACAGTTAACACTTGCTCCCGTGTTACTGGGGTTCAGTAATGTCAGCTGTTCCCCTGCTGTGTGAACGGCAAAAAGTCCTGCTGCCTCCACCCTGTTCTCTTCTCATCCCTGGGCTACAACACCGCCAGTTGTTTCTCGGAAGTGCTGTTAGCACAGTCTACACTTGCTCCTGTGTTACTGGGGTTCAGTAATGTCAGCTGTTCCCCTGCTGTGTGAACGGCAAACAGTCCTGCTGCCTCCACCATGTTCTCTTCTCATCCCTGGGTTACAACACCGCCAGTTGTTTCTCGGAAGTGCTGTTAGCACAGTCTACACTTGCTCCTGTGTTACTGGGGTTCAGTAATGTCAGCTGTTCCCTGCTGTGTGAACGGCAAACAGTCCTGCTGCCTCCACCCTGTTCTCTTCTCATCCCTGGGTTACATCGCCAGTTGTTTCTCGGAAGTGCTGTTAGCACAGTCTACACTTGCTCCTGTGTTACTGGGGTTCAGTAATGTCAGCTGTTCCCCTGCTGTGTGAACGGCAAAAAGTCCTGCTGCCTCCACCATGTTCTCTTCTCATCCCTGGGTTACAACACCGCCAGTTGTTTCTCGGAAGTGCTGTTAGCACAGTCTACACTTGCTCCCGTGTTACTGGGGTTCAGTAATGTCAGCTGTTCCCCTGCTGTGTGAACGGCAAAAAGTCCTGCTGCCTCCACCATGTTCTCTTCTCTTCCCTGGGTTACAACACCGCCAGTTGTTTCTCGGAAGTGCTGTTAGCACAGTCTACACTTGCTCCTGTGTTACTGGGGTTCAGTAATGTCAGCTGTTCCCTGCTGTGTGAACGGCAAAAAGTCCTGCTGCCTCCACCCTGTTCTCTTCTCATCCCTGGCTACAACACCGCCAGTTGTTTCTCGGAAGTGCTGTTAGCACAGTGTACACTTGCTCCTGTGTTACTGGGGTTCAGTAATGTCAGCTGTTCCCCTGCTGTGTGAACGGCAAACAGTCCTGCTGCCTCCACCATGTTCTCTTCTCATCCCTGGGTTACAACACCGCCAGTTGTTTCTCGGAAGTGCTGTTAGCACAGTCTACACTTGCTCCTGTGTTACTGGGGTTCAGTAATGTCAGCTGTTCCCTGCTGTGTGAACGGCAAAAAGTCCTGCTGCCTCCACCATGTTCTCTTCTCATCCCTGGCTTACAACACCGCCAGTTGTTTCTCGGAAGTGCTGTTAGCACAGTTAACACTTGCTCCCGTGTTACTGGGGTTCAGTAATGTCAGCTGTTCCCCTGCTGTGTGAACGGCAAACAGTCCTGCTGCCTCCACCATGTTCTCTTCTCATCCCTGGGTTACAACACCGCCAGTTGTTTCTCGGAAGTGCTGTTAGCACAGTCTACACTTGCTCCTGTGTTACTGGGGTTCAGTAATGTCAGCTGTTCCCCTGCTGTGTGAACGGCAAAAAGTCCTGCTGCCTCCACCCTGTTCTCTTCTCATCCCTGGGCTACAACACCGCCAGTTGTTTCTCGGAAGTGCTGTTAGCACAGTCTACACTTGCTCCTGTGTTACTGGGGTTCAGTAATGTCAGCTGTTCCCCTGCTGTGTGAACGGCAAAAAAGTCCTGCTGCCTCAACTTTAATTTCCATGGGTACCTTCTGCTACCCATCCGGGTTCCAGTACCGTCAGCTGGTTCTCCGCAGTGCCTTTGGCCTAGGTGCCTCCATGTCGGTATCCGAGTTCCAGCAACGTCTGCTGGTCCTTGGTAGTGCTTTGGAGCACAGGTACCTCCTGCTTAGTAACCGTGTCCCAGTAACGTCAGCTGGTCCTCGGTTGTGCCATTGGCTCTTTTCCTTCTGCTGACCCTCTGGGTTCCAGCACAGTCAGCTGGTCCTCGTTACTTCCATTGGCTTTTGTACCATCACCAACAGGACAAAAAAGGTTAAGACAAACTACAAGATACAGAACAAGAGACAGAAGAACAATAAGCAGAAGATCAAAAAGCAGAAGAACATTAAGTATAAGACCAAAATGAAGAGCAAAATATATGCTCTAAATTCTAAGCAGAAGAAGACTAAGCAGTGTATGGGGGTGAGTCCGTTCCTCCTCGTGGTGCCCCTGGAAAATGCCTGATGCTGCTGCAGGCTAAACTGAACGCGGACAAATACTGTTGTAATTAAAATCTTTCGTGACAGCAAGAACGGAAGGATGAAAATTCAGAGTTTTACAGATTACAAGTACAGGAATCTCTGTCACAAATAAGAATATGATGAAAAGGATGAATAGGAAGAAGATGAAGAAGTAGAATATGAAGAATAATAACTGTTTAATAAGAACAATATAAGTAATGTTAACAAAAAGATGAATAGCAAGAAGTTTTAGAAGATTAAGAAGGTGAAGATGAAGAATAATTTGATGAGAAAGATGATGCTGCTGAAGATTATGAAGGAGAAAGTGTGTGAAAAGTTAAAAAGGTGAAGAGCATGGAAGTTGTGAAACAGACATATTTGACAAAATAGAAAAAAGGTTAACAACATTGTCAATTTCTTCGTCAATCCGAACGTATTTCCTAAAAAAAAAAAATTAATGCTATTCCATTGGATTGGGTTAAACATCTATGCCTTTAATGTCTCCTCAACCTCCCCCAATACATTCTACATTACTCTTTGTTGTTTTCCTTCATGTACAATTAACCTACAAGGCAAGAATGGGTTTTTTTTTATTTCGATATTTTGTTCCCATAGACTTACATTGGACTTCCGGTATCGGGTATCGCCGATATTTTTTGGGTATCGGCGATACCATTCCGATGCCGATACTTTTGGATATCGGAAAGTATCGCTCAACTCTAATAGGGGTTGTATAATAATTGACCCACACTTTTATGTTTAAAATTTATTAAAATTCAACTGAGCAACATAACTTTTTGTTTTGTAAGATTTATGCTTCTGTTAATAAATCCTACTCTCGTTTGCAGTTTGAAGGGTCTAACTTATTTGCATCTTATCAAACCAGCTAAATCTGCAGGGGGTTGAATACTACTTGTAGGCACTGTATATATGAGGTGTAAAATTGCTGAAAAAAAATGCGTGGGCTCCCGCCCTATTTTCGCAACCAGACAGACAAAGCCAGTGAGTGGGGGCAGATAATAATAGCCCAGAGAGGGACCATTATTTTTGGCCCCCCCCCGGCTACTAACATCTGCCCCCAGACACCCCAGAAAGGGCAAATCTCTAATTAGATTTGCCCTTTCTGGCACTTTGCCCGTCTATTCCCATTGCCCTGTAGCGGTGGCGAATGGGTTAATAAGGGGTTAAAATGACCTTGCAATTGAAAGGTCACTTTAAGCCAGGTTAATAATTGAGAGCTGTCAATTAGACAACTATCAATTATTAATCCTATTGTATGAAAGAAAAATCAAACACACACACTTTAATAAAAAAGAAGTTTAATGAAATAATCACACAGTTTTTGACCATATTTTATTTTCCTGCTAAAACCATTTCCTGTAATAAAAATAAAATAATAAAGCAAAATTATTCTTACCAATCCGATGTACAGTCAGGTCCCACGGTGTAATCCTTCAGAAAGGGTTAATGTTTACTGCAGGGACCGCAGCTAATGCTGCAGCCTCACAGTAAACCCCCAAATGAATGAGTTCCTCTCCTGGCTGACAGGAGAGGAAGTGGAAAGCTTAATTGATTGCTTTCCACTTTCACTTCAGGTCAGCCAGGGACACAATCAATGACGTCAGAGGGAACTGGTTAACAAAAATAGGGGATCCCCTCGAAAAAAATTGGCGTGGGGTCCCCCCTATTTTTGTTAACCAGCCAGATGAAGCAGACCGCTGAGGCCTGGATTTTCAGGCTGTTAAGGAGCCAAGATCCATGGACCTTGCCAGCCTGATAATACCAGGCCACAGCAGTCTGCATATCTTGGCTGATTAACAAAAATAGGGGATCCCCTCGAAAAAAATTGGCGTGGGGTCCCCCTATTTTTGTTAACCAGCCAGATGAAGCAGACCGCTGAGGCCTGGTTTTTCAGGCTGGTAAGGATCCAATATCCATGGACCTTGCAAGCCTGATAATACCAGGCCACAGCAGTCTGCTTAGCTTGGCTGGTTAACAAAAATAGGGGATCCCCTCGAAAAAAAAAACCGGCGTAGGGGTCCCCCTATTTTTGTAAAATGCAGACTGCTGCGGCCTGGTATTAAAAGACTGTCAAGGCCCATGGATTTTGGCCCTCAACAGCCTGATAATACCAGGCTACAGCAGCCCCACATTTGGCGCATCAAAAGATGTGCCAATTGTGGCACTTTACCCGGCTCTTCCCACTTGCCCTGTAGCGGTGGCAAGCGGGGTAATAAGGGGTTAATGTCACCGTTGATTGCACGGTGACAATAAGCCCGGTTAATAATGGAGAGGTGTCAATAAGACACCGATCCATTATTAATCCCAAAGTTTTTAAATGTTTAAAAAAAAGACACAGCAAGAAAAAAGTCTTTTAATGAAATAAAAGAGACAACACAGTTTTCATTTCTTTTATTATACACTCATTCCTGCGACGCCATCGATCTCCTGTAAAAAAAGAAAAAAAACAAACCAACAGTATACCACCTGTCCGACGCAGTCCATAGTAACGACTGTCCCACGACGATCCAGCTCTGCTACATCGCAATGACAGGCAGAGCCTGTCATCCCGACGCAGCACAGCTGATTACCTGCTTCCCCGGCGGTGACGTCATCGGACTGCTTTACGGCCGCGATTACCCAGCAGTCACTGCAGTTATCGCGAGAAACTGCATGTGACCGCCGGGGAAAGATGATGGCGGCCATGAAGCAGTCCGGGATGTGACCGCCGGAGATCTTCTGCCGGGTAAGTGCCGCTGACTCCTGACAGACCCGACAGACGGACACTGACAATTCCGATTCCGGTATCCGATATGACGAAAATATCGGTACTCAGAATCGGAATTCCGATACAGCCAATATCGGCCGATACCCGATATTTGCAGTATCGGAATGCTCAACCCTATTTGTGATGTCAAAGATTTGTCCAACCTCCTCTTTTACATTTGTCCAACCCACACTCCATTACACACACACAGAGATATGCCGGCGTCACACTTGCGAGTGTGATGCGAGTAAGTCGCACGACTTTCTCGCATCAACACCCGGCACGGCCACCGCTCTCGGACCCGAGTGTGCGGCTGCATGTATTTCTATGCAGCCGCACACTCGGGTCAGAGAGCGGGCAGCCGTGCCGGGTGTTGATGCGAGAGTCGTGCGACTTACTCGCATCACACTCGCAAGTGTGACGCCGGCCATAGATAGATAATAGATATCAGTAGTTAGATAGAAAATACATAGATAGATGGATAATAGTTAGAAATATATATAGAAAGATAGACAGAAAGATATATAGGTAGATAAAATGGTACATAGTTAAAGACACACACGCGTATACACACACAAAATCTTAACGCAATAGTTAATAAAAAAAAAAAAATATATAGGAAAAAAAGGCGTGGGCTCCCGCGCAATTTTCTGCGCCAGAGGGGGAAAGCCGACAGCTGGGGCCAATATTTCTAGCCTGGGAAGGGGTTAATACCCATGGATCTTCCCAGGCTTTGAATATCAGCCCCCAGCTAGCCTTCACTGGCTATTAAAATAGGGGTCTCCAAAAAAATGACTTGGGGTCCCCCTATAATTTATAGCCAGAAAGGCTACGCAGACAGCTGCGGGCTATTCATAGCCTAGGAAGGGGCCATGGATATTGGCACCCCCCGTGGCTAAAAATACCAGCACCCAGCCGCCCCAGAATTGGCGCATCTGTACGATGCGCCAATTCCGGCACTTAGCCCCTCTCTTCCCACTCCCCTGTAGTGGTGGGATATGGGGTAATAAGGGGTTAATAGCACCTTGCTATTGTAAGGTGATATTAAGCCCGGTTAATAATAGAGAGGCGTCAATAAGACACCTATCCATTATTAATCTTATATTAATAAAGGGTTAAAAAAAAACACACACATAAGAATAAATTATTTTAATGAAATAAAACACAAAACGGTTTTCATATCTTTATTATACGCTCAGATCCAAGCAACGCCCTCGATGATCTGTAAAAATACGTAAAAAAATAAAACAACCGTATACTCCCTGTCCGACACAGTCCAATTAATAACGAGTGTCCCACGACGGTCTCCCCTATAGAACGGTGACATCAGGTGATGCCACTGCTCTGTAGGGCCTCCCAGTGATGCACTGACAGGAGACAATGGCTCCTGCAGTGCATCACTGAGGTTACCTGAGTTCATTGTCGCGCTTTATGGCAATGCTGTGTGGGAATTTTCTCACCCAGCATTGCCGGGAGAGAATGAACTGTAGTGACGTCATTCTCTCCCGGCGGCAGAGCGGTACACGGATGGATGGTGTCGTGGAATAGGTGAGTATGTACTCTAAAGGGTATGCCACACTAAACAATATCGCTAACGGGATCGCTAAAAAACGTCACTATTTAGCGATCCCGTTAGCGATATTGTTCAGTGCGGCAGCTTCCAGCGACGAGCTTCCTGCTGTGATCTCGCTCGTCGCTGGAATCGCTCCGGACCCTATTTTCTCGTCGGCGCTCCCGCTGGGTAAGTATTTAATCGCTGTGTGGCACCTTTTCTTAGCGATTTAGCGGTACTTTTGTACCGCTAAAGTCGTTAAGAAGATCGCTAACGGCGATAGCGTCGTTAACTATATCGCTAAATGTGGCAGCATTTAGCGATATAGAAACAATCCCGCTAGCGATCGCATTAGTATGCGTCGTTATCGCGATCGCTAGCGGGATTGTTTAGTGTGGCAGTACCTTAAGTTATATGTCATTGTATGTTCTGTATGTTTTTTTTTTTACATTCAGCACATTAGCTGGATGATGGGACTACTACTGTCCCATCATTGGCTAATGTGTCAGTCACTGTCACTGTAGCAGGCATAGCAGGATGGGACTTGTAGTCCCATCCAACGATGCCTGCATACACAGATCACGCACACAGGCCCGCACACCGATCCCGCACACAGATCACGCACACAGAGGCACACAATCACCGCCCACACACACAGCGCCGCACACTATACACACCCACGCACCGCCCACACACTTCCCTCCTCCCGAACTGCAGCGATTTCACCCGCAGCAAAACCGCAGATCTTTTTTAGATCTGCGGTTTTGCTGCGGAAGTGCCCGACTCTATGCAAGTCAATGGACGCCGAACCGCTGCAGTTCCGCACACAGAATTGACATGCTGCGGAAAATAAAGCGCGGCGAAACCGCGTGTTTTTTTCCGCAGCATGTGCACAGCAGACATGCGGTTCCCATTGGATTGAATTGCATGTGCACTGTGCTGCGGGTTGGATGCGTTTCCACACGTTGAAAAACGCAGAGGAAACGCATCTAAAAACGCAACGTGTGCACAGGGCCTAAGGGTATGTTTACACAGTTTTTGAAGCAGAAACTCCTGGAACTCTTCTAAAACTTCTTAAAAACCTGGGTTTTAGTCTATGTAAAAGTTGGGGAGAATTCTTCAAACGTCAAGATCTACCAAATCCCACACACCATTTGTGGATAAAAATCAATTATAATTCCCATATATCTTTGACAATAATCCAGTAAGACAAGTGTGAGTACATTGCCAAAGACCATGATAACGATCTGTAGAATTCATTTTATGTGTTGGGCAAGCAGTTACTCTGCATGGGTTAAATTGATTTTTACACAAGTTAAAAGTGTACATTATTCCCGATCCCGAATTGTGTTCTCTCCATATTCCCTTAACGGCTTTGTGCAATCAAGACCAGCCATCCATTTTACTCCGAAATTTCCCGTTCTTCTTGTTGTGTGCCCCATTTCTTGGGAAAAAAAAAACAATAACTGTATTGTATTTCATTACATTGGTCTTTGATTTTTGCAGATAAATTATAATGATATTTCTTAACACAAAAGTCTTTGCTCTGTACAAAGCATCTGATGAATATAGTGTAGGTTCTTATTTGTACCTTCTAATTAAATCAAAGGATTAATTACAAACATAAGGAAAAAAAATACTATTTTGGACTGATCAACAATGAGCCCTGATCTCAATCCAATGGAAAATCCTTGAACTCTAATGTTTCCAGGAATCTTCTCCCCAATAGCAGAGCCTAAGAGAATTGGAGAGTCAAAACTTCCAGCAGACAAGGTAAAGCAGCAGAGGTTGTGGTGATTCTGTTCATTTCATGTACAAAGTTTCCTTGTCATTCTTTTTTTCTAATTACTACAGATAAAAAAATATATATTATAATATATACATACATACATAACACACATATACATACGCACATATATATACACATACATACATACATACACACAAATATACATACCCATATACATATACACACATACATACACACATACTCGTACACACATATACATATTAGTATTTGGACATGTTATTGAAATATTGTAATGATTCAAAGTTGGTACATATCTACTAATTTCTGAAGATATTGGCTTTTCCGTATCAGAAGTGCGGATAGTGACACAAGGTATTTATGTCCAGCCATTTTGAAACTACATGTCCCATATGGGGTTAATCTGATAGGTTAATAGCGCTCAGAGCTGTCTGGCACGGAGCGTCCTGCTGCTGGTAGGAAATTAACTTTATTCCTCCCGGCAGACTCGAGCTTCAGTCACTGCTCAGTATATAGTGAGCGGCGGCTGTAACTGCACCCCCTGGCACAGACTGACAACTGGGGCGTTGTTACAACTGCTCCCCACTGTATACTGTTCTGTGACTGAAGCTACGCCGGCCTTACCCTTATGACTGGAAGCCCCAGGCAGCCCCGAGGAATAAAGTTTATTTCCTCCCAGCAGTGGGGATCTCGGTGTGGCTGCTGGCAGTTTAAGAATGCAATTAACCGGCAGAAATAACCCCATATCTGCAGGCTAATAGCATTTTTTTTTTTGCATGACAGGTTCCCTTTAACATGGTAGTCCGAGGAGTTGCTTTCGGGTAAGACTATAGTGGCATTAGATCGGCAAGAAGTGTCAGCGTTTCCCAGGGTAAGCAATCAGACCACAGCTGGTTTGCTGGCAAGAACATAAATGAGACTGCTATTACCTTAAGTTTTATGAACTGAGTATATTACGGTAACACCATAATTACAATATGGGACATAGGGACACTACACAAAATAGAAATATGCACAATACATATTATTTTGCGTTGAATAGGTAGATTTTAAATATGTACAACAGAATAAAAACTTCCCCTAGTCTCTGATTTTCTTCTTGCCCAGTTTCTCTTTTTTTGTAGTGGACGAGTCAAGCAGACTAATGATCAGCAGAACATAGAAATAACGTTTGCATTGTCTACGTCTTAGCACAGTACTTTGTGTGCCGTCACAGGTAAAACTTTCTTGGAGAGGATCGTCTTCATTTCACTGTCAATGACACATTATCTCACTGGGATCAGAAAACCGTTGAACCACCACCACCACAAGGAGTGGATCCTGTAATCAGATGTGGCATGGAACATTTGATCCATAATAAACTGATCTTGAAGGTCCTGAAATTTAGTGAGGACATTGTGCACCCTGCAGGAGTTCATCTTCACAGTTTGCACATTGCTTGGGCCACTTTCGAATTGCTTTTTCTTCCGAGAGCTTTGCAGATAAAGGCCCCAGCTTCTGTAAGTTTCTTTAAATCAACACCCTAAGAAAAAAAAAAAAGATTCATGCAATTCAGTTAAAGACAATGTCTTCATTTTAGCAATAAAGGGGTTGTCCAATATTCTATACAGCTATTATCTAACTTACATAATCATAAGTTACCCCCATTTCTTACCCCTTTGCTGCATTTTTACCCCTTCTTGCAGCTGACACTTTCCGTATTTTTTGTTTTTAAATCTTCTTAGAAGAGCCATAACTTTAATATTTTTTTTTGTCCAAATAGATACAAGGGCTTGTTTTTTGCAGGAAGAGTTGTACTTTTGATTGACACAATTCATTTTACAACATAATGTACTGGAAAACAGGGAAAAAAAATTCCAAGCGTGGTGAAATTGCGAGGAAAAAACGCAATTCTGACTGTTTTGGGGCAATTGTTTTTACAGCGTACATTTTGTGGTAAAAATGACCTGACAATATATTTCTCCTTATTTATAAGATTACGGCGATACCAAACTTGTCAATTTTTTTAATTAAACCCTACATTTTTTGTTTATTGTGTCACTATTTTCCGAGACCCATAACGATTTCATTTTTGTGCTCAATGGGGTTTTGTTAGGGCTTATCATTAGGGCTTATTATTCGTGGGGTAAGACAACATTTTTAGTGTGATAACAGTTTGATCTCTTCTTATAGTATTTTTTTGGCGAACACCAGAAAAAAAAAATTTGGCGTTTTGATTTTTTTCTATTTTTGACGTTTACTGATCAGGTTAATTATTTTTATATTTTGATAGAGCACACATTTCAGCGATATATGGTGTGGTTTTTTTTTTATTTTCAATCTGAAGATGATTTGAACTTACCATATTTTTCGGACCATACGACGCACTTTTTTCCTCCAAATTTGGGAGGAAAGTGTGGGGTAAGTCTTATACTCTAAATGTAACATGTGGGGAGGGGGCAGCGGCTGAGTGGGATCACACTTACAGGAGGCAGGAGAATGTCGTCACTGCAAGAATCTGGCGCTGGGGAAACCACGTGGTCCAGATGCTTAAAGTGAAGGAATATTCACGAGCTGCTTCCCGCCCACCTGTCAGCGCCGGGCAGTAGGCCGGGAGCAGCAAATGAATATTCCTTCAATTAAAACAGCAGACCCACATGGTTTCCCCAGTGCCCGATTCCAGCAGCGGCTGGGGAGATCGTGTGTCCGGTGGAGTAGGAGCCGGCAGGAGCAGGGTGCCACAGAAGAGAGAGCCGCAGTCACATACCTGACAGCACAGCCGTCTTCACTATGTCATCACAGGTCCTGCAGGCACCGCACTAGAAACAATGCAGCTTCCTCTTACAGGACCTGTGGTGAGGTAAGGGAGGGGTGCTCTGTGTGGTCATGTGATGCTCCAGCCCTTCATTACCTCACCACAGGTCCTGTAGAGCAGTGGTCCCCAACCTTTTTTGCACCAGGGACCGGCTTCAAGAAAGACCATTCTTCCATGGCCCAGCAGGGCGGGGATGGAGGTGTGGCAGGGGTGGGGCTTTGGTCATAAGGGGGCGGGGCTATGGACGGGGTTGTAGTTTAGCAGTAGTGGTGCATACTCATCATTTAATTATAACATATTGTATATATGACTCCGCTCCACCCTCCCATCCTGTATACATGGCTCCGCTCCACCCTCCCATCCTTGTATATATGGCTCCGCTCCACCCTCCCATCCTTGTATACATGGCTCCGCTCCACCCTCCCATCCTTGTATACATGGCTCCGCTCCACCCTCCCATCCTTGTATATATGGCTCCGCTCCCACCCTCCCATCCTTGTATACATGGCTCCGCTCCACCCTCCCATCCTGTATACATGGCTCCGCTCCCCCTCCCATCCTGTCTATATGGCTCCGCTCCCCCTCCCATCCTGTCTGTATGGCTCCGCTCCCCCTCCCATCCTGTATACATGGCTCCGCTCCCACCCTCCCATCCTGTATACATGGCTCCGCTCCCACCCTCCCATCCTGTATACATGGCTCCGCTCCCACCCTCCCATCCTGTATACATGCTCCGCTCCCACCTCCCATCCTGTTACATGGCTCCGCTCCCACCCTCCCATCCTGTATACATGGCTCCGCTCCCACCCTCCCATCCTGTATACATGGCTCCGCTCCCACCCTCCCATCCTGTATACATAGCTCTGCTCCACCCTCCCATCCTGTATACATGGCTCCGCTCCACCCTCCCATCCTGTATACATGGCTCCGCTCTCCCTCCCATCCTGTATATATGGCTCCGCTCCCCCTCCCATCCTGTATATATGGCTCCGCTCCCCCTCCCATCCTGTCTATATGGCTCCGCTCCCCCTCCCATCCTGTCTGTATGGCTCCGCTCCCCCTCCCATCCTGTATACATGGCTCCGCTCCCACCCTCCCATCCTGTATACATAGCTCCGCTCCCCCTCCCATCCTGTATACATGGCTCCGCTCCCACCCTCCCATCCTGCATACATAGCTCCGCTCCACCCTCCCATCCTGTATGCATGGCTCCACTCCACCCTCCCATCCTGTATATATGGCTCCGCTCCCCCTCCCATCCTGTCTATATGGCTCCGCCTCCCATCCTGTATACATGGCTCCGCTCCCCCTTCCATCCTGTATACATGGCTCCGCTCCCCCTCCCATCCTGTATATATGGCTCCGCTCCCCCTCCCATCCTGTCTATATGGCTCCGCCTCCCATCCTGTATACAAGGCTCCGCTCCCCCTCCCATCCTGTATATATGGCTCCGCTCCCCCTCCCATCCTGTATACATGGCTGGGCTCCCCCGTCCTCCCCCCCCCATCATACTTACCTCCCTCGCTGAACTTCCCTGCGTCCCTGTCGGCGCCGGCAGCTTCCTCCTGTGCGCAGCGGTGACGTAATACCGCTCATTAAGGACATGAATATGGACGCCACGCCTATGGGAGTGGCGTCACGTCCATATTCATTACCTTAATGAGCGGTACTACGTCACCGCTCAGCGCTGGATGAAGCTGCCGCGGCCGACAGTGACGCAGCGACGGAAGGTGAGTATCGATGTCTTCTTGAAGCCGGCGGCTGCAGCTGTCACTACAGTGCTGCAGCCGCCGGCTCCATGTATGTACAGCGTTCTGTGCCGTGGCTCCGCGGCCCGGCAACAGAACTGCTACAGCCGGTAATGGGCCGCGGACCGGCGGTTGGGGACCCCTGCTGTAGAGAGAGATACTTTCGGTTTTCTAGCATGGCTGGCTGCAGGACCTGCACTGATGTGAGCACAGCCTGTACAAGTAAGAATTAAAGGTTTAGTAATTACAACACATAAAAATGCACTCTGCCACTTCTGTGGTGAACTATAACTCCCAGCATGCCATAGGATCTGCAGGACAGGCTGGGAGTTATAGTTCTCCCATGGGATCTTAAAGCAGCACTCCAGTGTTATTTTTCAGCGCTGGAGTGGTGCTTTTAATATAAGCCCTGTGCCCCCATTCTTATACTCACCCTCCAGCGTCTTCATATAGTTCTTTACAGACACCACACAGGTCCCGCAGCACCATCTTCTACCCTTAGCTTCCAACATAATAACATACTATTATATATAATAACACCACATATAATAGTATGTTATTTATGTTATTAAATATTTTACCACACTTTTTGCTTCAAATATTTTTTTCCCTATTTTCCACCTCTAAAACCTGGGTGTGTCTTATAGTCCAGTGCATCTTATAGTCCGAAAAATACGGTATTTTTTTTTAATATTTTTTTTTTATGTATTTATTATTCCCTTTTGGGGACTTAAACCTGCGATCATCTGATCGCTTGTACTTTACACAGTAGAGTGTGTAGATGCGTAGTTGTTGCTGCACATAGTAAAAATCACGGCCTCCTTTGAAGCCCGGCCACAGACTCCCCTGCTGTCACAACAGCCCATCGGGGCCCTGCATTCGCGTCATCGGAGTACCAAGGAGAGCACAGAATGACGTGCCCATATGTCAGAGATTGACAGCAGCATGTCTCTGGCTAACAATCGCGGGTGGAGCTCCACAGCCATTACCTTCCAAGTATGGGGACATTTCACCCCATGAGCCTTCTCCATACACCCGCGACCGACTTGCACTATACATGTATGGTGGATGTCGGTAAGCGGTTAAGGCAGTGCAAACACTTGATGCTAGTGCTGTTCAGTCCTGGCTCAATCCTCATCTGCACAGATGATAAAAGATTTCATCACATGTGCAGATACAGGAAGTCAAATCTCGTTTGCCTGCATTAAATGGATCAGGGAAGTGGCCGTATAAAATCGCAAGTGTCATGATCCCAGTGCAGGGTTGACCTGCACGCTAGGGGTTAAGGTTTTGATCCCAGTGCAAGCTCTTACCTGCACACCTGGGGCTTATTATTGTGGCCTCTCCTTGGTTCGGGGAGAGCTTCTTATAGCCCTAGGAAGCTCCAATCCCTGTCAGTTATACTTTCGCCCTTGGCAGAGTGTGTTGACCCCTGAGTGTGTTTGTGCTGTGTTCTGGTTTGCCTGATACTTTGGTTTTGACTCGGTCTGTTCTCTGGATACTGCTTGTTGGATTCTGTTTCTGTACCTTCGCTGTCTGTTTGGTTTTGACCTCTGCCTGGCCCCGACTATCCGTTCTGTCTCATCCTTGGTACTATACTGTCTTCTCGTGCTTTGACCTTGGCTTGTTCAGATTTACGTCTCTGTCTGTGCCCCTGGGTAACTTTGTCCCGTAGTTACCTTTCTAGGAGTTTTCCCTCAGCTTCTAGCTCCCTGGAGCTGAAGCCACGCCCCTCAACTGTCAGGTGATTCAGGCCCTGTAACCATCTCTCTCCTGCCTTGCTCACCCTGCGTTCCTAGGAGCCTGAAGCTTTCTTCTGCACTCGTCTTCCGGGAGATTGCACTGGTGAGTTCTCTTGCAATCCTCACCGTGATATTATAACTGACCACTAAGTTTTTTTTTTTTTTTTGCTTCACGGCTGTGTTTAGGGCGCAGGTTGTGCAGAGAGTTATGGATCCCATACAGTCGCTGTCCGAACAGATGAAAAATCTGAGTCAGATGTTTCAGGATTTATCTCTGGAACAGCAAGCGCTGTCGTGTTCACAGCAGCAGGTTTCTGAGACTGTGCAGAGGGCTTTATCTGCTGGTTCTCTGAAGGCTATGGCGAGTGATGTTGCGCTCGTGTCCTCAGAACCACCTGTTAAACTGCCTGACTTCTTTTCTGGGAACAAAAAGGAGTTTAGGATCTTCATGGAGGGTTGCAAACTTTTCTTTAGTTTGAGACCACGGTCCTCTGGGGATGAAAGTCAGAGGGTAGGGGTCATCATGTCTTTATTAAGAGGGTCCCCACAAGCATGGGCATTTTCCCTTCCTCCCACTGCCCCTGAGAGAGTGTCGGTGAATGCATTCTTTGAGGCCCTCGGGCACATATATGATGAGCCTGACCGAGTGCGATTGGCAGAGGACATGGTGATGAGTGTCTGTCAGGGGAAGCACTCGGCCGAGTGGTTTTGTACGGAGTTCCGCCGCTGGGCCGCAGAGATTTCTTGGGAGGACGCCGCCCTCCGAGGACTATTTCGCAGAGGCTTGTCCGAGCGGTTGCAGGATGCTTTGGCGTTACACCCCCCACCTAACTCACTCGAGGACGCCATGACCCAGGCCGTCCGGATGGACCGCAGGTTGCGGGCCAGAGGGGTGATGCAGGTGGAGACTACATTGTTCCCCAGTGGAAAAGAGACTGTCTCTGAGCCCATGGATGTGGGCGCTATCACTCTGAAGGAAAAGGAGAGAAAACGCCGTCGGGAAGAACAGTTGTGCTTCTACTGCGGTAAAGCTGGACATTGGAAAAAGGAGTGTCCTGTCTGCCCGTCCTCAACCCGGTCGACGGGAAACGACTAGGTCTGGGTAGTCAGCAAGGAGACTACTCAGACCCTCAGGTACACTTTTCCTCGTTCTCTAAGGTGTTGCTTCATGTGGAACTGTTAGTGGATGGTTGTTCTTTTTGCAAGAAATTGGGGATGTCTCTGTCTTTTTCATCTGCATACCATCCTGAGAGCAATGGTCAGACGGAACGCACTAATCAGTCTCTGGAACAGATCCTCAGATGTCTGACTTCTGCAAGACAGAATGACTGGTGTGATGTACTGCCTTTGGCGGAATTCGCCTTCAATAGTCGGGTGAGCCAATCTACTGGTATGTCTCCTTTCCTGATCAATTATGGTTTTAGTCCTCATTTTGGTGAGTTTTCTCGTTTGGATTTTGGGTGTCCAGGGGCAGAGGGGTCTGTTCAGCGATTAAAGAATACATGGGCGGAGGTCTAGCGGAATATATCCAGGTCTCAAGGCAGGTACAAGTTTTTCGCTGACAGGAAAAGAACACCAGGTCCTATGTTTCGGGTTGGAGAGAAAGTTTGGCTCTCCACGCGAAACATTAAGTTGAAGGTTCCATCAGCCAAGTTGGGCCCCAAGTTCATTGGCCCATACAAGATTGTGGAAAAGATCAATCCGGCGGCTTACAGGTTGTGTCTTCCAGTCTCATTCAAGATCCCTAACGTCTTCCATAAATCCCTACTGAAACCTTTTGAGGCAGTCCGGGGGGAGTCCGAGTCCGCTGCTCCTCCTGTTTTGGTTGAGGGACACGTGGAATATGAGATTGAGCATATCGTTGACTCCAGGTTGGTGCAGCGGTCGGTACAGTACCTGGTTCATTGGAAGGGGTATGGACCGGAGGACAGATCCTTGGTGCCGGCCCGTTTGATGCATGCGGATCGCCTGGTTCGGGCTTTCCATGCCAGGTTCCCGGGCAAGCCTGGGGGTCCAGAGGCCCCCCGTTGAGAGGGGGGTACTGTCATGATCCCAGTGCAGGGTTGACCTGCACGCTATGGGTTAAGGTTTTGATCCCAGTGCAAGCTCTTACCTGCACACCTGGGGCTTATTATTGTGGCCTCTCCTTGGTTCGGGGAGAGCTTCTTATAGCCCTAGGAAGCTCCAATCCCTGTCAGTTATACTTTCGCCCTTGGCAGAGTGTGTTGACCCCTGAGTGTGTTTGTGCTGTGTTCTGGTTTGCCTGATACTTTGGTTTTGACTCGGTCTGTTCTCTGGATACTGCTTGTTGGATTCTGTTTCTGTACCTTCGCTGTCTGTTTGGTTTTGACCTCTGCCTGTCCCCGACTATCCGTTCTGTCTCATCCTTGGTACTATACTGTCTTCTCGTGCTTTGACCTTGGCTTGTTCAGATTTACGTCTCTGTCTGTGCCCCTGGGTAACTTTGTCCCGTAGTTACCTTTCTAGGAGTTTTCCCTCAGCTTCTAGCTCCCTGGAGCTGAAGCCACGCCCCTCAACTGTCAGGTGATTCAGGCCCTGAAACCATCTTTCTCCTGCCTTGCTCACCCTGCGTTCCTAGGAGCCTGAAGCTTTCTTCTGCACTCGTCTTCCGGGAGATTGCACTGGTGAGTTCTCTTGCAATCCTCACAGTGATAGCAAGATCATTGACATCTTGCATGCTATACAGTGGTGGCCAAAAGTATTGGCACCTCTGCAATTCTGTCAGATAATACTCAGTTTCTGCCTGAAAATGATTGCAATCACAAATTATTCACTATTTTTATCTTCATTTAATTTGCTTGCAAGGAAAAAACACAAGAGAGAATGAAGCAAAAATCAAATCCTTGATCATTTCACACAAAACTCCAAAAATGGGCCAGACAAAAGTATTGGCACCTCAGCCTAATACTTGGTTGCACAACCTTTAGCCAAAATAACTGCGAACAACAGCTTCCGGTAACCATCAATGAGTTTCTTACAATGCTCTGCTGGAATTGTAGACCATTCTTCTTTGGCAAACTGATCCAGGTCCCTGATATTTGAAGGGTGCCTTCTCCAAACTGCCATTTTGAGATCTCTCCACAGGTGTTCTATGGGATTCAGGTCTGGACTCATTGCTGGCCACCTTAGAAGTCTCCAGTGCTTTCTCTCAAAACATTTTATGGTGCTTTTGGAAGTGTGTTTTGGGTCATTGTCCTGCTGGAAGACCCAAGACCTCTGAGGGAGACCCAGCTTTCTCACACTGGGCCCTACATTATGCTGCAAAATTTGTTGGTAGTCTTCAGACTTCATAATGCCATGCACACGGTCAAGCAGTCCAGTGCCAGAGGCAGCAAAGCAACCCCAAAACATCAGGGAACCTCCGCCATGTTTGACTGTAGGGACCGTGTTCTTTTCTTTGAATGCCTCTTTTTTTTTCCTGTTTTCTATGTTGATGGTTTTTCCCAAAAAGCTCGACTTTTGTCTCATCTGACCAGAGAACATTCTTCCAAATGTTTTAGGCTTTCTCAGGTAAGTTTTGGCAAACTCCAGCCTGGCTTTTTTATGTCTCAGGGTAAGAAGTGGGGTCTTCCTGGGTATCCTACCATACAGTCCCTTTTCATTCAGACGCCGATGGATAGTACGGGTTGACACTGTTGTACCCTCGGACTGCAGGGCAGCTTGAACTTGTTTGGATGTTAGTCGAGGTTCTTTAT
The DNA here is from genome assembly GCA_033576555.1 of Oophaga sylvatica. Taxonomy (NCBI): domain Eukaryota; kingdom Metazoa; phylum Chordata; class Amphibia; order Anura; family Dendrobatidae; genus Oophaga; species Oophaga sylvatica. The sequence goes on along the minus strand of JARQOD010000004.1, from coordinate 343,213,433 downwards.
CCACCATCCGCACAATCTTGCGTTGAAATCTCTCATCAATTTTTCTTTTCCTTCCACATCTAGGGAGGTTAGCCACAGTGCCATGGGCTTTAAACTTCTTGATGACACTGCGCACGGAAGACACAGGAACATAAACTTCTTTTCTCCATGCTCAATGTGGTACACACAAGGACACAGGTTGAGTCAACTTTAATCCATGTTAACTGGCTGCAAGTATGATTTAGTTATTGCCAACACCTGTTAGGTGCCACAGGTAAGGCCTCTTTCACACTTCAGTCGTGTGACGTCCGCCCAAGTGTGAAAATGGCGGATCCATCAGAAAAGTGTAAAAACGGATCAGTTTTCTGACGGATCCACCAAGAAGTTTTCACCCGGAAAAGATGAAATTTTCGTTCCGGAAATGTAAGTTTGCAAGTCCGGACCGAGGAGAGAGAGAGAGAGCCCGGACAGTTTTGGCAGCATTTTCAATGGTTTTCTATGGAGGCGACGGACCCGCTGGCGGATTCCGTCAAAGACGGATGCCAGCGGACCCACCGCCCATAGGCGGCCATTATACAAAATGGCGGATCCGTCACACTCCGCCATTTTGGCAGACCGAAAAAACGTTGCATTGGACGTTTTTCTGAAATGACGGACGCCAATTTTTTGGCGGATCCGTCAAAAAACGAACCTAACGTACGACCATCCGTCAAAACCCGTCACTAATGCAAGTCAATGGGAAAAAAACGGATCCGCCAAAAAAAAAAAAAAAATGGCGGATCAGTTTTTTTCACATTTTGACGGATTTTGACTGACGTCGCACGACTGAAGTGTGAAAGAGGCCTAAGTTACAGGTGCTGGTGATTACACGAAGTAGAGAAGCATCACATGATTTTTCAAACAGTGCCAATACTTTTGTCCACCCCCTTTTTTGAGGTTTGGTGTGGAATTATATCCAATTTGGCTTTAGGTCAATTCTTTTTGTGTTTTTTCATTGAAGACAAATTAAATGAAGATAATAATACCAAAGAATTTGTGTTTGTAATCATTTTCAGGAAGAAACGGAGTATTATCTGACAGAATTGCAGGGGTGCCAATACTTTTGGCCACCACTGTAGATGTGATAGTGCTAAGCACTATCATGGGGTGGGGCAGCACGGTGGATCAGTGGATAGCACGGCAGCCTTGCAGCGCTAGAGTCCAGGGTTCATATCCCACCAAGGACAACATCTGCAAGGAGTTTGTATGTTCTCCCCGTGTTTGGGTGGGTTTCCTCCAGGTTCTCCGGTTTCCTCCCACATTTCAAAGACATACTGATAGGGAATTTAGACTGTGAGCCCCATCAGGGACAGCAATGATAATGTGTGCAAACTGTAACGCGCTGCGGAATATGTTAGCGCTATATAAAAATAAAGATTATTATTATGGGGTCATATTGCACGGTAGAAATTTGTCTAGAAAGTGCCCAACTGCTTCAACCTGTTATCTTCTGAAATGTTGGAAACATGACAACCCTAGAAAGAGGATTGTACATACCGTATTAATGCCAAGCCCTTGTAGCATGTAAACAACATCTTCTGTGGCTACATTCCCAGAAGCTCCTTGTGCGTAAGGACACCCACCTAATCCTGCAATAGAGGAATCGACCACCCGCACTCCCATCTGTTGAAAAGTTAGAGACACAACGTTACTGACAATGTATCAAATGGGGAAATAAACAGAACTGCGTATGTGTGTGTGTGTGTGTAAAATTACAGATATTAGATCGTTATACTGAAGTATAGTGACAACCAATCGAATAATATATCAACACGCTCCTAAAGCGCATCCAGGCTCACAAGTACATTTTAGCAACATGTTGAACGAATTATCTACGGCTATTATGGTTGTGAGAATACCTAACGTGTCTTTTTTTACATACAGTACTGTGCAAATCAATGAATAGGGGGGTGCTCACTTTTTTGTAGGTGCTCAGGAGAAAAATAGTAATATAATATAATAAACTCCGGCACACAAAATTTTGCAGAAAAAAGTCACTCTTTATTTAATAAATCACACGCAGGTGAAAAAAGAGATAGTTCATCAAGGAATATATCTATTCATCCAAAAAAGAATTATATCTCATAGGTATATCCAGGTATATAATTATTTCAGGTACATAAGTATTTCAACTTATGATAACTTGAGATGAATCATGATAACGGAGAACAGCATCCCAGAAGAGGTGCAGCAGCAGCTGCTGCACCTCTTCTGGGACACTGTTCTCCGTTATCATGATTCATCTCAAGTTATAGGTACTTCTTGAAAAAGGCTGAGTTATGCCAAAACATTGAAATACTTATGTACCTGGATATACCTATGAGATATAATTCTTTTTTGGATGAATAGATATATTCCTTGATGAACTATCTCTTTTTTCACCTGCGTGTGATTTATTAAATAAAGTGACTTTTTTCTGCAATATTTTGTGTGCCGGAGTTTATTATATTATATTAGTACTGTGCAAATGTTATGGGTAGGTATGAAGAAAAAAATGTGGCAAAGTAAGAATGCTTTCAAAAGCAGAAGTGTTAATACTTTTTTTTACTCAATTAACAAAATGCAAAGTGAAATTAAATCAAACCAATATTTGGTGTGACCATCCTAGAAGAATTGATGCTGTGTGATAGACAAAGACCGGAATTTTGTAGGATTATAGTTAGATTTATGAATAACCAATTCTAAGAAACAGTCATTAACACAGAAACTGCTGTATAAAAAGCTTAGAAGGGTATTCCCATCTCCAAGATCCTATCCCTATATGTAGTATGTATAATAATATAAGCAAATCAGAAAAACTATACAACATTTAGAGTACAGACCAAAAGTTTGGACACACCTCATTTAAAGATTTTTCTGTATTTTCATGACTATGAAAATTGTAAATTCACACTGAAGGCATCAAAACTATGAATTAACACATGTGGAATTATACATTACACTTTACAAAAAAGTGTGAAACAACTGAAAATATGTCTTATATTCTAGGTTCTTCAAAGTAGCCACCTTTTGCTTTGATGACTGCTTTGCACACTCTTGGCATTCTCTTGATGAGCTTCAAGAGGTAGTCACCGGGAATGGTTTTCACTTCACAGGTGTGCCCTGTCAGGTTTAATAAGTGGGATTTCTGGCCTTATAAATGGGGTTGGGACCATCAGTTGTGTTGTGCAGAAGTCTGGTGGATACACAGCTGATAGTCCTACTGAATAGACTATTAGAATTTGTATTATGGCAAGAACAAAGCAGCTAAGTAAAGAATAACGAGTGGCCATCATTACTTTAAGAAATGAAGGTCAGTCAGTCTGAAAAATTGGGAAAACTTTGAAAGTGTCCCCAAGTGCAGTTGCAAATACCATCAAGCGCTACAAAGAAACTGGCTCACATGAGGACCGCCCCAGGAAAGGAAGACCAAGAGTCACCTCTGCTTCTGAGGATAAGTTTATCCGAGTCACCTGCCTCAGAAATAGCAGGTTTACAGCAGCTCAGATTAGAGACCAGGTCAATGCCACACAGAGTTCTAGCAGCAGACACATCTCTACAACAACTGTTAAGAGGAGACTTTGTGCAGCAGGCCTACATGGTAAAATAGCTGCTAGGAAACCACTGCTAAGGACAGGCAACAAGCAGAAGAGACTTGTTTGGGCTAAAGAACACAAGGAATGGACATTAGACCAGTGGAAATCTGTGCTTTGGTCTGACGAGTCCAAATTTGAGATCTCTGATTCCAACCACCGTGTCTTTGTGCGACGCAGAAAAGGTGAACGGATGGACTCTACATGCCTGGTTCCCACTGTGAAGCATGGAGGAGGATGGTGTGGGGGTGCTTTGCTGGTGACTGTTGGGGATTTATTCAAAATTGAAGGCATACTGAACCAGCATGGCTACCACAGCATCTTGCAGCGGCATGCTATTCCATCCAGTTTGCGTTTAGTTGGACCATCATTTATTTTTCAACAGGACAATGACCCCAAACACATCTCCAGGCTGTGTAAGGGCTATTTGACCAAGAAGGAGAGTGATGGGGTGCTACGCCAGATGACCTGGCCTCCACAGTCACCAGACCAGAACCCAATCGAGATGGTTTTGGGTGAGCTGGACCGCAGAGAGAAGGCAAAAGGGCCAACAAGTGCTAAGCATCTCTGGGAACTCCTTCAAGATTGTTGGAAGACCATTTCCGGTGACTACCTCTTGAAGCTCATCAAGAGAATGCAAAGAGTGTGCAAAGCAGTCATCAAAGCAAAAGTTGGCTACTTGAAGAGCCTAGAATATAAGACATATTTTCAGTTGTTTCACACTTTTTGTTAAGTATATAATTCCACATGTGTTAATTCATAGTTTTGATGCCTTCAGTGTGAATGTACAATTTTCAGAAAAATCTTTAAATGAGAAGGTGTGTCTAAACTTTTGGTCTGTACTTTATGTCTCTTTCCTCATGTGTAGGTATTGCAGGACCTTAGGTATCCATGGTTACTAACCACTAGCAACTAGCTGTCACTTTATCAGTGGACGTAACCATGGATACCTAAGGTCCTGCAATGCCGGCACATGATGAAAGACATTGCGAATCAGAAAAACTATACAACATTTCTAACTAGAGGTATTTGCTAATATTATTAAACCTACTGTATATTGGGTTAGGATATTCAGGATGGGAATACCCCTTTAAAGGGACGCTGTCAGAAATCATTTATATACATCTTCCCACCTGCTTGGTTTCCATCTCCACCCTTCTCTGGCACTATGAGCTGCCAAAAAAACAGGTGCATATAACGGATTGGCCCCACCATGAAGCAACGAGGGGCAGAACTTCGTTTGAGCAGTCACTTGGTGCTGACAGAGTCCCTTTAAAAACTGGGTGAGGAACAGCCAAACTCTTCTACAAACATACATGGCAGGACTCAGCACAGCAACAAGACACAAGGTAGTTATACTCCATCAGCAAGGTCTCTCTCAGTCAAAGATTTAAGATTGAGGTTTCAAGATGTGCTGTTCAACCTCTTTTGAAGAAGCACCAAGAGTAACTGTCTTTCATTATAGTGAATGGCTCTGTCTGAATCACACACTGCGCAAATTTACATGTAAACCTTGATGCAAGTGCTCAGTGTAGAGAACAGGATAAATGTGAACTTTGCCTTAGAAGTGATCCAAAATGTTAGGTGCCTCCAAATGCTACCAACAAAAGCTTCAATTTAACCCATGAAAAAATGTCACTACTCAGGTAAATCATCTGTTAACAGAAATATAGGGAGCGTTTCCACATTACTGGTAACACAAAAGCTCTGGAAACGCAACATTGCTGCCCCCAAACAAATTCTGTGAAGGCTGTGCTCCAAAAGCCAAATGCCCTCCACCATGCTAAGCTCTACAGTGTGCCTAAACCACATTTAGCATGCACGTCTGGTATTTCTATAGTGGGCAGAGCTCAATTTATAGGGTCTATGTCTCCAGAAATACAAGCTGGGCACAATGTATTGGGCAATACAATGGCATATTTTCAATTTTCATTCTGCAACATCAACTCGCTTATTTCTGGAAAACACCCACAAGACAAATAGTCGCTGCACCTGGAGATGAATTCATTGGGGCCGACTCATCAAGACTGTTGTAGAACATAAGCAACCACCACTTAATTTGGCTCCTCTTTTAAGTGTGTTGTGCCTCAATGCTACTCCGGTCAGTGAATGGAGTATCATGTGTACTTTTGTAGCATACAAAACCATCATTTTTTATTAATTTGATCTTGGAGAGGAGAATGGCAACCCCTTTATTCGGCTTGTCTTTCCCCCAGCGATGGAGCTAAATCAAACTGCACAAAATTCTTGTGACTTGCAATTTTTCGACAGTCTGTGCAATGGCAAAGTGTTTTTGACTTTTTAAAGCTTTTACTTAAGTTTTCTGGTATAAAAGCTTTGATGATTCCACTCTATTGAGCTGTGTAATTTTCAAAATAGGATTACTTTGGGGGGATTTCAGCTTTTCTGGCACTTTAGGGACTCTGCAAATGACGCCCACAAACTATTACAGGAAAATCTGAGCTCCAAAAGGTAAATAGTGCTTGCTTATTTTTTGCCACATATGGGGTATTGTCGCATTCACAACAGATAGTGTAATAAATTGTAGGGTCCAGTTCCAATTATTACCCCTGGTGAAAAAGAAAAATATGAGGGGGGGGGGGGGGGGGGGCTATAACTTTGTGATAAAACAGGATTTTGGTACTTACCGTCGGAGCGTTCATTGGGGAACACAGGAAACCATGGGTGTATGCTGCTGCCACTAGGAGGCGCTGACACTATGCATATGCAAAAAAGGTTGGCTCCTCCTCTGCAGTATACACCCCACCGACTGGCATCAAGCTAATCAGTTAGTGAGAAAGCAGTAGGAGAAGACAGAACCAAACAACACAGACAACTCAATCCTAAAAATAACAAAATCAGAAGAAAGGACAAGAGTTGTAAACATATGGGAGGGTGCTGTGTCCCCAATGAACGCTCCGAGAAACAGATTTTACGGTAAGTACCAAAATCCTGTTTTCTCTATCGCTTCATTGGGGACACAGGAAACCATGGGACGTCCCAAAGCAGTCCCTGGGGTGGGAAAAAAATGTCAGGAAACTCCATTCAGGTCCGCGAAGTCCGCCTGCAAGATCATTCTGCCTAGGCTGGCGTTCGCCGAAGCGTAGGTGTGGACCTTGTAAAATTTGGCAAACGTGTGGATGGAAGACCAGGTTGCCGCTTTGCAAAGTTGTAGGACGGATGCCCCACGGTGAATCACCCAGGAGGCGCCTACTGCCCAGGAGGAGTGAGCCTTACTCCCGGAGGGGGGGCACTCTGTTCTTAACCCGGTAAGCCTCCAATATTCCCGTCCTAATCCAACGCGCAATCGTAGTCTTCGAGGTCGGCAGGCCTCTCCGCACTCCGTCTGGAATGACGAACAGAAGATCCGACTTCCTGAAAGAAGCAGTCATATGCAGGTATATTCTCACTGCCCGGACCAGGTCTAGTCTGTTCAATGAGCGCTCCAGAGAATGAGTCGGAGCCGGACAGAAGGAAGGTAGGACAATCTCCTCATTCAAGTGAAAAGTGGATACCACCTTGGGAAGAAAGGAAGGCGGAGGCCGCAACACTACCGTATCCTGGTGAAGAACCAGGAAAGGGGGGCGACAGGACAGAGCCGCTAATTCTGAAACTCGTCTGATGGAAGTGATCGCAACGAGAAAGGCAACTTTCCAGGACAAAACAGACAGTGGAACCTCTCTGAGAGGTTCAAATGGAGCACCTCTCAAAACCTCCAAAACTAGATTGAGGTCCCAAGGATCCACAGGATTCCGGTACGAGGGGGTCGTATGCGCCACTCCCTGAAGGAAAGTCTTGACCTGAGCACGAGATGTCAAGGATTTTTGAAAGAGGATAGAAAGGGCTGACACTTGCCCTTTTAGAGTGGCAAGGAAGAGGCCAGCATCCAGTCCCGCTTGGAGAAAAGCCAAAATAGCTGGGAGCGACAACTTCATTGGCGGGGTGACGTTGGACTCACACCAGCGCAAATAGGCCTTCCAGGTTCGATAGTAGACCCTGGAGGACGACGGTCTCCTGGCCTGGATCATGGTGTGAATCGCCCAATCGGAGAACCCAGAAGCTCTCAATACCGCGGTCTCAACAGCCACGCCGTCAAATTGAGCGACGGAGAACTCAGGTGGCAGATCGGACCTGTGACAGGAGATCTGGCCTCTCTGGAAGTCTCCAGGGGGCGTCCGCCAGAAGATTGGTAATGTCTGCGAACCAAGACCTCCTGGGCCAATCTGGGGCGATCAGAATGACCGGCACCCCTTCCGCCTTGATCTTCTTCAGCAATCTGGGAAGAAGGGGAAGAGGAGGGAACAGGTAGGGAAGAGCGAATTGCGACCAGGGAATAGCTAGAGCATTGACGTCCAAAGCGAGAGGGTCGCGGGACCTGGAGACGAAACGCGGGACCTTCCTGTTTAGCCGGGACGCCATGAGGTCCACATCCGGAGTCCCCCATCGAAGACAGATCTGATGGAAGACGTCCGGATGCAGGGACCATTCTCCTGCCGCGAGACCCTCGCGGCTGAGGAAGTCGGCGGCCCAGTTGTGCACGCCGGGGGTATGCACAGCGGATATTGCCGAAACCGTCGGCTACGCCCAATGAAGGATTCTGGACACCTCAGCCATTGCCAGTGAACTTCTGGTCCCTCCTTGGTGATTGATGTACGCCACGGCCGTGGCATTGTACGTCTGAATTCTGACCGGCAGGCCCCTGAAAAGCGTTTCCCAGTGACGGAGGGAGCGAAAGATGGCCCTGATTTCGAGGATGTTGATCGGTAGGGAGGATTCCTGTGCCGACCAACGACCCTGAGCCGTCAGATGGCGAAAAACTGCCCCCCAGCCCCGAAGGCTTGCGTCCGTCGTTATAACCTGCCAGTGGACTGGCAGGAAGGACCGGCCCGGGAGGATGAGGGGGGATGACAGCCACCAGTTGAGAGACTGCTTGACTCTGAGAGGGAGACGAAACGGACGATCCAACGATCGGACAGACCTGTCCCACTGAGACAGGATAGCACGCTGAAGGGGTCTCAAGTGAAACTGCGCAAAAGGGATTGCCTCTGAGGCTGCAACCATTCTGCCCAGCACCTTCATTGCTGACCGGAAGGAAGGAAGCCGAGGGCCCCGCAGAGATCGAACTCCTTGCTGGAGGATTGCTCTCTTCTCCTTGGGGAGAAAAACTTTCGCCTGTCGGGTATCGAACAGCATGCCCAGGAAGACCAGGCGTTGGGATGGAACAAGGCAGGACTTCTTCCTGTTGACAATCCACCCGAACCGGGCCAGGGTGTCGAGAATGATGGACAGGCTTTCTTGGGCTTGGGGAAGGGACGGGACCTTGATGAGGATGTCGTCGAGGTATGAAATGAGAACCAGGCTCCTGATTCTCAAGATGGCCATCAATGCCACCATGATCTTGGTGAAGACCCTGGGAGCGGTCGCAAGGCCGAACGGCCGGGCAACAAACTGAAAATGGTTCTGCTGACCTGCAAAACGCAAGAACCTTTGATGAGCTGGGCAAATTGGAACATGGAGGTAGGCGTCTTGGATGTCTATGGAGCACAGAAATTCCTGTGTCTCCATGGAAGAGATTACTGAACGAAGAGACTCCATCCTGAAGTGACGCAGGCAAACCCTCCTGTTCAGCAACTTGAGGTCCAGAATGGGACGAACCGCGCCACCCTTCTTTGGTACAACAAACAGGTTTGAATAGAAACCTGTGAAGCGTTCTTGCTGTGGAACGGGGACGATAACCCCACAACCTAGAGGGGAGTCGATGGATGCAAAGAAACCCGGGACCAAAGTAGGATCCCTTGGGGGCGGGATTCGAAAAAACGATCTCGTGGACGGGAAGTGAACTCTATTTTGTATCCTGAGGATACAACCTCCCTGACCCAAGTGTCTTTTCACAAAGTCGAGCCAAACGTCCCTGAACAGCAGGAGACAACCGCCGAGCCTGGGAGGAACGCTGGGCCCTGGAAATGAGTCATGCCGAGGAAGATCTGCCGGGTTTTGATCTGGCGGATCTACCGTGGGAGTTATGGGAACGCCAGGAAGGCGTGTGCCTGAAGGAAGGTTTCTTTTTAATCTGGCGATTCTGCGGCCTGCGTTGACCGGAGGAATCCTCCGACGTCGGGAAACGGCGAAAGGGCCGAAAGGAGCGGAACTGTCGCCTTTGAACGGGTCTGCGAGGCTTGGACTGAGGGAGGAGGGAACTCGTGCCTCCTGTTGCCTCTTTAATGATCTGGTCCAACCTAGAGCCGAACAGACGGTCTTCCTGGAAGGGGTTGCCTGTGAGCGACTTCTTTGATGAAAGGTCTGCTTGCCACGCTTTAAGCCAAATGTTCCCCCAGATGGCCACAGAATTGCTGGATGCCTGAGCAGCGCAGGACGCGGCATCCAGGGAGGCCGATACTAAATATTGCCCAGCATGGGAGATTTCGTCGGCAAGCTCAGCGAACTCTCTCTGAGGGGCTCCAGCTATAATGCCCCGGCGAAGTTGTTTGGCCCATCTGGCTATGGCTTTTGAGACCCAAGTAGAGGCAAAGGCCGGGCATAAAGCAGAAGTGGCTGCTTCAAAGGCTGATTTTGCCAGCGATTCTATAATTCTAACGTTGGCATCCTTGAGCGAAGCTGCATTAGAAAGTGGAAGGACCGTATTGGTGGACAGTCTGGAGACCGGTGGGTCCACTGAAGGGGAGATCGTCCAGTTAGTGGTAAGATCCGGGGGGGGGGAAAGGGATATAGGATGCCGAGGCGCTTCCCTCTCTGAAAACGCCTGGTTGGATTCTCCCTCTCCTTCTTGAGTATTTCCAAGAACTCAGTATGTGGGGCAAAGACCTTGGAAGGTGGTTTGGACCGTCTGAACAAAACCGCCTGATCTGCGGATTCCGTAGCGGTATCTTTGATGCCTAAGGTCTGATTGACTGCCACAATCAGGCTCTGCACCGTATCCGTCATGCTGGAGGCCTGTTCTGAATCCAGGTCCGACTCATCTTCCGAAAGCGCGTCCGAAGACGCTTCGCCTGACTCCGGAGAGGAGGGCGCTAGAGAGGGATCGCACCGTGAAAGGTCGTCTGGTGAGGCGGAGCGGGAAGAGGACCTAGAACGGTGCTCCAGTCTAGGTCTCTTACGGCCTGGGTTGGAAGGACAGGGTTGCGAGTCTTGTGACTCGCTGGTGACCGTGGGTGTTGAAAGGGGCAATCTGTTCAAAACACACACCAGGGTCTGTGATACCCTGGTGAGGTCCGCCACGGATTGTGACAGAGAAGCAGCCCACTCCGGGGTAGGGGGCTCCGAACCGCCAGGGGCAGAAGGGGATTCTTGGGTGGGTACCGTGGGGTCGCTGAAGGCCTGGCAGAGGGGAGATGGCTGACCTGAAGGAAGTCTGTCATTACAAGAAGAGCACACAAAGTGTCTGACAAGAGTGGTGGAGGAAGAAGAAGGTGGAGAGCGAGCAGGCTCTGCCTTGTGCTTAGGCATGGTGAAAACAATCCCACTAACTGATGCCAGAAGGTCTGGGGGACAGAAAAAAGGAGACAGAGGAGAGTGTCAGCTCTGCAGGGCAGAGCAACTCACGGTTTCCTATGCGCTGCTCCTGAGGTGGTAGTCAGAAGCTCCAGTAGCCGAAGATGGCGTCTGGCAGAGGACCCAGCCCAGCCCAGGAACAAACGCGCGCTGCTGAGTAAAAACCCCTCTTAGTGGAGGAAGGGGGGGCGGAGCTAAGCGCAGTTATCTGGTGGCCATATAGCTGCAGCTCCAGCCCACAGGAACACTGGTGAGGTTGGCGGAGCCTAAAGCAGCGCTGGGAGGAAGGACGGGCGGGAGAAAAGCACGCCAGGAAGCTAAAGGGAAGGGGGCGGAGCCGGCAAGAACTAGGCCCGAGGTGAAGCCGGGGCCTCAATTAGAAGACGCAGGCGCCGATGGAGGGGGGCGGCGCGGAGGTCACCCCATCGCTCCCCGAGGACCCCCAAAAGGAGCAACCATACAAGGGGCCCCCACAAGGGGCGCGCAGCACCGCGACTAGGCACCTGGAGCTGTAAGGTGGCCCCAAAGAAGGATACGAGGGACCCCTAAAAAGATCGGGGCCCCTAAAGTGCTACCACTGATCCTCCAGGAGAGCCCAAAGGAAGCGAGGAGGACTCTCCCTGAGCGCTAGCTTTCCCCTTTACTCTGTGCTAAAAAAATTTATTTATTTATTTTTTTAAATGTTCTTTTCTTCTGTCTTATTTCGTGTCTAGGGGGAAAGAGCGACAGTACCTCTGACGAGAGTCGGACGTCCGGCATCCGGTTGTAGGATGTCCGTGTCTCCTCAACCGACAGGCTCTGGTGTGCGAGTAGGTGGGAGACAGAGGCAGGCCCGGGGTCTTCCGTCCTTTTCGAGATCACCCAAACACACGTCCGTGTTAGGGATCTTCTTTGGGGTCCTGCCGAGAGAACAGACGTATGAGGATACGGGGTGGCAGTACACGCCGTACTCATAGTCTCTGCGTGGGAGTACAGTAGTGACTGTTCACACTGTATCCCTCCGGAAAATACCTGAAAAGGAACGACGCACATTAGGTAGATATGAGTCTCAAAAGAGACCCGTGACCACCTCCTACTGACACTAAGCTAAAACTGATTAGCTTGATGCCAGTCGGTGGGGTGTATACTGCAGAGGAGGAGCCAACCTTTTTTGCATATGCATAGTGTCAGCGCCTCCTAGTGGCAGCAGCATACACCTATGGTTTCCTGTGTCCCCCAATGAAGCGATAGAGAAAAATGTATTTTTATGGGCCAACGGTATAAAATTCTGTGAAACACCTGCTCATTTCCTGCTCATTTCCACTATAAATTTCTGAGGGGTGTAGATTGTAAAATGGGGTCAATTTGGGGGGGGGGGGATAAACCTACTTGTTCTGGCAATTTAGAATTAGTTTCTGACCATATACAGTGCCTACAAGTAGTATTCAACCCCCTGCAGATTTAGCTGGTTTGATAAGATGCAAATAAGTTAGAGCCTTCAAACTGCAAACGAGAGTAGGATTTATTAACAGAAGCATAAATCTTACAAAACAAAAAGTTATGTTGCTCAGTTGAATTTTATAAATTTTAAACATAAAAGTGTGGGTCAATTATTATACAACCCCTATGTTTAATATTTCGTGGAATAACCCTTGTTTGCAATTACAGCTAATAATCGTCTTTTATAAGACCTGATCAGGTCGGCACAGGTCTGTGGAGTTATCTTGGCCCACTCCTCCATGCAGATCTTCTCCAAGTTATCTAGGTTCTTTGGGTGTCTCATGTGGACTTTAATCTTGAGCTCCTTCCACAAGTTTTCAATTGGGTTAAGGTCAGGAGACTGACCAGGCCACTCCAACACCTTGACTTTTTCCCTCTTGAACCAGGCCTTGGTTTTCTTGGCTGTGTGCTTTGGGTCGTTGTCTTGTTGGAAGATGAAATTACGACCCATCTTAAGATCCTTGATGGAGGAGCGGAGGTTCTTGGCCAAAATCTCCAGGTAGGCCGTGCTATCCATCCTCCCATGGATGCGGACCAGATGGCCAGGCCCCTTGGCTGAGAAACAGCCCCACAGCATGATGCTGCCACCACCATGCTTGACTGTAGGGATGGTATTCTTGGGGTCGTATGCAGTGCCATCCAGTCTCCAAACGTCACGTGTGTGGTTGGCACCAAAGATCTCGATCTTGGTCTCATCAGACCATAGAACCTTGAACCAGTCTGTCTCAGAGTCCTCCAAGTGATCATGAGCAAACTGTAGACGAGCCTTGACATGACGCTTTGAAAGTAAAGGTACCTTACGGGCTCGTCTGGAACGGAGACCATTGCGGTGGAGTACGTTACTTATGGTATTGACTGAAACCAATGTCCCCACTGCCATGAGATCTTCCCGGAGCTCCTTCCTTGTTGTCCTTGGGTTAGCCTTGACTCTTCGGACAAGCCTGGCCTCGGCACGGGAGGAAACTTTCAAAGGCTGTCCAGGCCGTGGAAGGCTAACAGTAGTTCCATAAGCCTTCCACTTACGGATGATGCTCCCAACAGTGGAGACAGGTAGGGCCAACTCCTTGGAAAGGGTTTTGTACCCCTTGCCAGCCTTGTGACCCTCCACGATCTTGTCTCTGATGGCCTTGGAATGCTCCTTTGTCTTTCCCATGTTGACCATGTATGAGTGCTGTTCACAAGTTTGGGGAGGGTCTTAAATAGTCAGAAAAGGCTGGCAAAAGAGATCATTAATCCACACACGTGAAGCTCATTATTATTGGTGCCTGAACTACTTCTTAATACTTTAGGGGGACCAAACAGAATTCTTGTGGTTTGAGGGTTGAATAATAAATGACACTCTGAATTAACTTTTAACATTTAAAAAAAAAAAAAAATTACAACAAAAATTTTTGCTGCAGTGCATTTCCCACTTCCAGGCTGATCTACAGTACAAATGTCACAATGCCAAGTTAATTCCGCATGTGTCAACCAGCTAAATCTGCAGGGGGTTGAATACTACTTGTAGGCACTGTATTTGGTATTGGTGTTACAAAATCCAGGGTACATTTTCTCCTATTACTCCTTGAAAAAATGCATAATTTAGTGCAAAAGCAACATTTTAGTGGGAAAAATATATTTTTTTTTCATTTTAACCGTCAACTGTTATTGAATCCTATCAATCACCTCCAGATGCTCACTACACCCAGAGATGAATTCTTTAAGCTGGGACACTTGTGAGAGATTTTTCTGTTTAGGAAGAACTGTTTCTGCTCTTCAAATGCGACATGATAACTACACTCTATTTCACCAAAACTGTGAGCCAAAAGTTAAATTACTCTCATTCGCTTCAGAGTCCTGAGTTGTGCCCAATCAGTAGTTTCCCTTCACATATGGGGTATCTGTGCGCCAAAAAAAAAAAAATAATTGACCACCCATTTTGTTGTGCAATTCCTCTAGTTAACGTGAAAATAAATAGGGTTACAGCTGAACGTTTCAAATGGGCTGCGTCATTAAGGGTCAAAATAGAAGGTTAAAGGATTTGCACCAGTATAACAACCGTGACAAAATGCTCCGATCCCCAGTGTAAAAATAAAAACAAAGCTACTCCTCACCTGGTCTCCAGCACTTGTGTGACACTGCTATGTCATGTGAGAGGCTGCAGTGGCTGCTAATGGACTGTAGTCCTCACATTTCCATCATATGTACAAGTTTTGTCTGAGGGAAGCATGAGAGAGGGTATGTGCTCATGATCCGGAGTTGCTGCGGGTTTGACACTGCGTATTTAGGCGCTGTCAGACCCGCAGGGGCCACATGTTACAGCATAGTGAATGGGATTTCTGGAAATCCCATGCCTACTATGCGTCAATGGAAGCCGGCGGCTCATGTGCGGAGATGGACATGCCATGCAGTGTGTCTTTCCAGACCGCAGCATGTCAATTTCTCTTGCGGAGACGCTAGTTTCCGCAAGAGAAATTTCACCAATGGAATATATTGAACATGGTGAATCTGCACGATTCAGTGATCACATGCGGATTCACCTGTGTTCAATAGAAGGCAGCGCTTTGGACGCAGCGAACATACGTTCCATCCAAAGCTCTGCTAGTTCTGGATCGTAGACACCCAGTCAGAACCAGCCACCGATTGGATGCAGCGCTTACGTGGCATTTCAAAGTCATGTGAGTGCCAGGAGACCAAACGTCAATATCGCTGCAACAGCATCGATGCAAGAGCTGAACATCTTCCTAGCAGTAGAAAAATCACTTTAAAAGGGAGTGGATATTGCAGAAAAAAATATTTAAAGTCTGCTAGTGACATCCTCATAGACCTTATAACACCCCCTTTTTCCTGGTAGAGAGTTGTCTGTACACACAACTTTACACGGAAATAAACTGGAAACAGCCAAGTGCGCTAATTCGGCTATTTCTGTGTAACCCATAGGTGACCAGAAAAAAGCCAGATATGCTGCTTCGTCTGATTCTTTATCTTCAATTGTGCTGCAAGCAAATAATCACCCATAAAACCTTTATGGCATATCAAACGCCCTGTAGGAAAACCCTCTGACCCCCATACGGTAAACAGACCTAAGGAAACCACATACCATATATATCATGTATCTGTATTTGTTTCAAGGAAGAATGGACTAAGACAGAAGGCTGGATGATTATCCTCAAGCTCCAAAGGAGGAAATGATTATACACATTCTAAATACAGAAATGCATACAGTGAGTGAGAAACACATGGAAATAAGCTAAATGCACACATTACCTGCAGAGCCACAAGTATGTTTGCCAGAGCCTGCCCATATGTATCATGACAGTGAACTGCCAGAGCCTTGGCAGGAATGACATCCAGAACTGCTGCCAACATTTCTCTCATGCTGCCAGGTGTCCCCACTCCAATAGTGTCCCCTAAGGAGATCTCGTAGCAACCCATGGAAAACATCTTGAGCGCCACCTGACATCAGACAAGTACAATATAATTGTTGTATGGTATGCAAGTGTTTACTTTGTCTTTTTCGAATTGTTAGTTGACATTACATATGATGTTAATTGATTGAAATAGAACTTCTACTTGCATCTATTTTAGACACTTTATTAAAACATTTTTATTTCCCTTAATCGTCCTAATCATGCATGTGATGAAGTGCGAGTGTATTAAAATACTTACATATTGACACCTTCCCTGGTTTCCAGCTCTGGTCCTCTTCTGGGTCACACGACCTGGAAATAGACATTGGGCCGCGAGTCACTTTCATAATGTAAGCCTATGGAGGCTCCCTCTGAAAGCAGCACTGCCCACAGTCCCTGTGCGAGCCGGAATAAAGCGCTCATGTGACTCAGAAGAGGACCAGAGCAGCGCTGGAAACTGGGCAAGACAGCAATCAGTAAATACAGCAATCACTTGCACTACATCCCATACATAATTAGGAGGCTTTAAGATAAAGTTTACGGAGACTTAGGTACCGTATATACTCGAATATAAGCCGAGATTTTCAGCCCATTTTTTAGGGCTGAAAGTCCCCCTCTCGGCTTATATTCGAGTCATATACCAGGGGGTCGGCGGGGGAGGGGGAGCGCAGCTGTCCTATATACTCACCCCTTCGCTGGCGCGGTCTCTGCAGCCCCCATGCTCTTCTCCCACGGTCCCGCGCCTGTGTTCAGCCCTCAGTGGTACCGCTCATTAAAGTCATGAATATGCACATATTCATGACTTTAATGAGCGGTAACACGTGACCGCTGAACACTGGCGCCGGGACCGTGGGAGAAGAGCAGGGGGGCTGCAGAGACCGCGCCGGCGGAGGGGTGAGTATAAGGGATATTTACCTGTCCCGTTCCACCGATGCGCTGCTGTGTCCTCGGGTTCTCTTGCGATATTCAGGCAGAGGGCGCGATGACGTCATTAGTGAGCGCCGCACCCTCTGCCTGATCATTCACTGCAGAGGACCCGGAAGACAGCGGTGAACCCGGTGACAGGTAAATGTCTCAGGTGCCGGGCCCTGAGCGAGCGGTGACACCGGCACCTGTCCCCCATATCGCGCCGGTGTCCCCGCCTGCTCAGGACACCGGCACCTGGCCCCCAGCGACAAGAGGTGAGTATGTCTTTTTTTTTTCGATTGCAGCAGCAGCGACAGCATAAAGGGGCCTATACTATGGGGCATCTATGGGAGCATAATCTATGAAGCATCTATAGGGGCATAATCTATGGGGGCACAATCTATGGGGCACAATCTATGGCTCATATATGGGGGCACAATCTATGGAGCATCTATGGGAGCACAATCTATGGATCATATATGGGGGCACAATCTATGGAGCATCTATGGGGGAATAATCTATGGATCATCTATGGGGGCACAATCTATGGATCATCTATGGGGGCACAATCTATGGATCATCTATGGGGGCACAATCTATGGATCATATATGGGGGCACAATCTATGGAGCATCTATGGGGGCACAATCTATGGAGCATCTATGGGGGCATAATACATGGGGCAGCATATAGGGCATAATCTAATTTTCCACCCTAGGCTTATACTCGAGTCAGTAAGTTTTCCCAGTTTTTTGTGACAAAATTAGGGGGGGTCGGCCTATACTCGAGTATATACGGTAAATGGAATTAAATATTATATAAGGGATGGATGAAATTACTTAGAGGGCAGGGATGCTGAAGGGTGCAGTCAGAATGCAAATTTTATTTTTATTTTTTTAAAGGAGAGAACAGAGGGATATAGACATCCTTTTTTCTTTCAATATGATAATATTAGCACATAAATTCTTTAACAAAAACACTAATATGAATAACTATATACACTGCAATGTAAAAATGTTTTGCTTTGCATATGTTCATGCTTTTGAGCTTTTTTTTTTTTTTTTTTTTTAACTGCTTTAGGCTTCGAAAGACCCCATGTAGTTAAAAGAAGTGCCAGGACCATTATTCAGGCGGATTTCATTTCTATTGTAAAACTACTTTGCTTTTCCCATGTTCAGTTTTTTTTAGCATGCTTTTTTCTGTAGCAGGCTTTTTGAATGCCACAGAAAAAAAAAAAAGCTTTGTATGCACTTACACTAAGGCTATGTTCACCCGTTGTGTTATGCTGTGGTTTTTATGACTAGTTTTAGGTGCATTTAAGCTGCATACAAAAGCAGGTTTTGCCTAGTTTTTGCTGTTTTTGTTTGTTTTTTACCGCATCAGGGTGTACATTTGTCTCTTGTGCATGCTGATAAAAAGTTTAGTGCATAAAAAAAAAACTGATTCAAAGTCATCAGGTTTTGGCACCAAAAACACAGCAAAACCTGATACCTGCTTTTTCTGCAGCACTCATTACTTTCAATGGGTGAAAAAAGCTGAAAAAACGCTGAAAGAAGTGACATGGTGCAGTTTGCAAAAAAAGAATAATTGCAGTAGTTTGACAAAACACTCAGGAAAAAAAAAACAAGCGGTGTGCATAAAATTTCTGAAATCTCAGACTTTGCTGATACTGTGATACAGCTGAAAATTTGCATTAAAAAGGTAGAAAAAAAAAAAAAACACTGCAAAACTGCAAGTTGTGAACATAGCCCTAGAGTGAAATGACACGTAGTGGTTACTGTTTTTTTTTTACCCAAACCCATGAGTAGAACTAAAATGAACAGGAAATATAAAGAAATTACTTCTGCTTCTGAATCTCCACCTGGCCTAGAGTCAAAAGCTGCACATGTATTTCCCGCCTATGTACACACTATATACAAATAATTCATACACACAACTTTAGCCTGTCAACCGAGTTGAATATTTTGGGATGGAAAATCACAATGCATTTTGGAGAGGCGTTCAAAGAACAGGGGTTGGCCTGTAGATCCGGCAGCCCCACTCTTGGTGTGACCACAGCCACCAGAGCTCTACCAATTGCACCGTTTTGGCATCCAGTGGACGAGGCACAGAGGTTTTTCTGTTCCACAGGTAGTCACCATTCCACTTGTCAATGTGTCATGTCTTCCAAATTCTGACATTGGAGAATCAGTGCCTGTAGGAACACACATTTGTGGACAGGAGAATGGCACCACCTAGCTGGTAATATTTTCATACTTTTTCAGGAGCAAAACAGATGAACGGCACAACACGAGTGAGTTTTAAGAAAAGGTGCTCAAGCATTGTAAGTCATGGACAATGCAGATATTTGATCAACGGTCAGTTATAACCACGTCAGTCTAAAGTACTCCAATTATATAGAAAATATTTTTCTACAACTTTTACTAATGTGACTTACCTCAGCCACTTTACTGGGAGATACTTTCCCTCATATGGGCAACCAAGAACACAAGAGACATACCTGACAACAGAAGCCAAGCAAGTATGAGTTAGTGCGGAGTAACATAAATCATATGGTCAGCTCCAAGTTATGCAGCTAAAATACTTATCAACTGAATTGGGTCTGAAAATGATGCTGAGCTCGGGAACTACTGGTGCCAGGTTTAGCACTCATCTTTCTATAACCTTTTTCTACAGTTTTTCTGGCCAGGCGCACAAGACTGAGAAGATGTGCCAAGTTCATCAAGATGACGCCAGTCCTAAGGAATTGGGGTCATTGTTTTTTGGCACAAAGTGGCACATTTAATTTGATAAATGTCTCTGAGAATCTGCAATCTATGTCATTCAGATGTTTCGGCCTCATTAACAAATTGCAGATCTAGTCAGTATTTTGAAGACTAAATCATGACTAAAACAAGAGCAATATAAAAGCAAGTTTTATATTTCTTTTTATCCACTCTCAAATTTAGCTTCAACATATGAAAAATACTGATCAAATCTGCAATGTGTAAATGACACGTTCCAGTGAAATACTAATATATACCGGCACTTAAAAGTAACCTATCAGGAGTTTCTACTCTAAAGTAATTGTTTAGGTACTGCAACACTAATTAAAATCGATACTCTTATAGAAAACGTCCCTGAAATTCCTGCAAAAAAATCTGACTTTGAAATTCTATTCAAATTAGATGAAAGTGCTCTGGGCGTGTCAGTGCACTTCCAGCTCTCCAACCACACTGCTTATTCCTCACCCAGCACGATTCACATAATGGTCCAGGCAGAGTAATCTGCCTTTCCTTGCGGAGATCTCCTAGGGTGGCACAGGCAAGTCTCATCTGTGTGCCAGCACCAATCTATAGCACTGCACTCAGGAACGGCATCGCCACCCCGAGCACCACGGGCATGTGCCAGGGCCCTGGACCGGGCACCCCCTCAAAAACTTTACCTTTTCATTCCATGATGCTCTGGTCTCTTCAGTCTTCTGACTCTCTGTGACGCCTCAGAGCAGAGGATGCGATGACGTCACTACAGTACGCCCTCTGCCAAGCAATGCAGAGTCAGAAGATGCTGAGGCGACCGCAGCAGCAGGAACGAGGAGTAGTGAGTATTTGATTATTTTTTTTTATGTATGTAGCAATATATGGGGTCATTATATACTGTATGGAGCACTATGTGGTGCCCATAATACCGTATGGAAGACTATACTGTCCGGTCTAAAATGAAGAGTCTGCAGTCACTCTGCAGACTTGAATCCTCAAGGATTTGCCGGTTTCAGAGCTATACCATATACCATATCAGAACGTACCATAGATTTCACTTACTGCTTACATTACATGAGTGATATCTTTGGCATTGTGCTATACCTATATTTCTTATCTGTGCATCATAAATCATGGCACGTGTTAAAGGGGCCCACTGAGTTTCATCCAAGGCTCATGAAAACCTGGAGCCGACCCTGACTGCACTGCCCTAAGCTTGTGAGACGTCTCCAAAAGGGAAGGCATATGTCTTCACCCTGGACTAATATGTTAATCATAGGCAAGAAGGAGGTGCCGGGCAGAGAAGTAGTGAGGGCCTGAGAACTGGGAGTGCACCAACACGCCCAGAGCACTTACAGCTATTATGTTTACAACTGCAAGGTCAGATTGCTCAGGAATAACAGGGCAATTTTCTACAAAAAAAAAAGGATCATTGTAATCAGGGTAACACCACCATACCATTAGTTTAGGAGTAGAAATTCCTCCTGACAGGTTCCCTTTAGACACAATGATTTAGGTAATAATAATGTCAATTCCCAAATATCCTGTACCGGACCATTACATTACAGTGAAGCACCTTTATAGATTTGCCCGATGCTGTGCCCAGATTAAAGGGTATGCCACACTAAACAGCGTCGCTAACGAGATTGCTAAAATACGTCACTATTTAGCGATCTCGTTAGTGACGCTGTTGTGTGTGGCATGTAGCAACGACGTGGCCCATGCTGTGATCTCGCTGATCGTTCACTAGAGTTCTGGACCGTATTTTGATCGTTGGCGTCCCGCTGGTGAGCCTATATCGCTGTGTCTGGCACCTTTTGTGAACGATGTGCGCTGTTTTTTACATCGCAATGACCGCCAAAGTCGTTAAGGAGATCGCTAACCGCTTATGTGTCGTTAACGAGATCGCTAAGTGTGGCAGCTACTAGCGACATTAAAACGATCACAAAAACGATCGCATTAGTATGCGTCGTTATTGTGATCGTTAGCGGGAGCGTTTAGTGTGGCAGTACCTTAAGGCAATGACAGTCTGTAATCTGTGACTGGAGGCCGCACAAGCACTCTACACTCTCCATACAAAAATGACATGGTTTCCTTTCTTTCCTCCATTTACAAGTGTAGATGTCAAGAATTATGATCTTCATATATAAATAATCTGTGAGTCTTACCCTCGCACAGGTATTTTTGCCGCTTTAGCTGCCTCTGTCACTGCCTCAAACCTTTGTAAACTTTCTTCTATGGAGCAGTTAATATTCTTCTTACTGAAAAGCTCAGAAGCTGCACCAAATATGGCTACTTCTTTGGCACCACATTCAACCTGAAAGAGAAGGATGATGAGAAGCTACACATGCAGCCAAGCTAATGCCATTTCTTAACCCCAACCCTAATTTATGCATATTGTTTCCCCATGTGTAAGGTAGACCTTACTAATAATCTTTATTTTTATATAGCGCTAACATATTCCGCAGCGCTTTACAGTTTGCACACATTATCATCGCTGTCGCCGATGGGGCTCACAATCTAGATTCCCTATCAGTATGTCTTTGGAATGTGGGAGGAAACCGGAGAACACGGAAGAAACCCACGCAAACACGGGGAGAACATACAAACTCCTTGCAGATGTTGTCCTTGGGATTTGAACCCAGGACCCCAGCGCTGAAAAGGCTGCAGTGCTAACCATATTTAAGGGTCAAAACAACTAAAACATTTTGCTTCTGCTTGGAATATCTGTCCCACCAGCCTGCATTCACAACTCACAGAATTGTGGTTTTTTCAAGAAGGCTGGGGTTACATGTGTTGCATGACAGCAATTCTCAAAAAAAGCTGTGTGAAAAAAAAAAAAAAAAATAAATAAAAAATCTATTGAACTAGTCTGCGACTCGCTGTTGGACAACTACCATATATACTCGTGTATAAGCCGAGATTTTCAGCACCTTTTTTCATGCTGAAAATGCCCCCTCGGCTTATACACGAGTCATAGGGCAGAAACCAGCGGGGGAGGGGATGCCGTGGCAGGAGCCGGTGGCTGGGACATCATACTCACCCCTCCCCGTGCCATCGCTGAACGTCCCTGCAATCCTGCGTTCTCCCCTGCTTCCTGCAGCTCTCCAGCGCTGAGCGGTGACGTAATACCCGCTCATTAAGGTCATGTAATATGGACGCGACGCCACTCCCATGGGCGTGGCGTCCATATTCATGGCCTTAATGAGCGGTATTACGTCACCGCTCAGCGCTGGAGAGCTGCAGGAAGCCGGGGAGAACGCAGGATTGCAGGGACGTTCAGCTATGGCACAGGGAGGGGTGAGTATGATGGAGGAGAGGACAAGGAGCACGGAGCAGGACGGGGGGGGGGGGGGAACGGTGGACGGGCGAAGCATGGAGGACGGGGGGGGGAGAACGGAGGACGGGGGAAGCATGGAGCAGGACGGGGGGAGAACGGAGGATGGGGAAGCATCATGGAGGACGGGGGGAGAACAGAGGACGGGGGAAGCATGGAGCAGGACGGGGGGAGGATGGAGGGCACAGAGGAGCACGGAGCAGGACGGGGGAGAGGATGGAGGGCACAGAAAAGCACGGAGCAGGACGGGGGGGGGCACAGGAGGACGGAGAAGGAATGGGGGAGCACAGCAGAGGACGGAGCAGGGGGGGGAAACAGAGGAGAATGGGGGAGCACAGAGCTGGATGGGGGAGCAAGGAGCAGGACGGGGGCAGCACAGAGCAGGAGGGCAGTTTATACACCAGGCTTATACACGAGTCAATAAGTTTTCCCAGTTTTTGTGGCAAAATTAGGGGGGTCGGCTTATACACGGGTCGGCTTATACACGAGTATATACGGTAATTTTAAAGATGCGACTTTTGACAGAATCAAGCACATTTGGAAACATTTTGTGACATTTGCTATTAATTTTTTCATCAGTGAAAATCAATATTGAAACAGTTATGGTAAAAACTAACAATGACAAAACAATAATGAGCATTGGATAGAGAACACTGATTGACAGCAGAACACCTTTTTACCTACACTGTGTTCCAAATTATTATGCAAAAATTGTTTAGGAGTGATAAGGTAAGAATTTTTTTGTTTGTCAGTTAAACTCATTGATGGTGATGTGTGTCAGGGCTCTTTATATCACTGTAAGCAATTGCAGAAACCTGTGCTAATTAGTTTGGCAGGTGTGTCCAATGAAAGGCAAGACTACTTAAGAAGGCTGTCCCACATTATTAAGCAGCCTACATTTTCTGCCAAAATGGGAAAGAAAAAGGATGTGTCGGCTGCTGAGAAGCAACAAATTGTGGAGTGTTTAGGTCAAGGCATGACTACAATCAACATTGCCAAGACACTTCATCGTAATCATCGCACAAGAAGTATGTAGCTGATTCACAGTACACACGTGTGTGTGCGCTGAAAAGGGAAAATTGAGGACTCTTTCCTACAGGCAATTACGTCAGGTTAAAAGAGCAGCGGCAAAAAAGCCTTGTCATACCAGCAGACAAGTTTTTGAAGCTGCTGGTGCCTCCAACATCCCCCGAACAACAAGATACAGGGTCCTTCAGAGGTCTGCAGCTGTGCATAAGTCATCCTGTCAACCTCCTCTATCCACTGCACACAAGCAGAAACGGCTCCAGTGGGCCAAACAATACATGAAGACTGACTTCAAAACTGCTTTGTTCACCGATGAGTGCCGTGCAACGCTCGATGGTCCAGATGGATGGAGTGGAGGATGGCTGGTTGATGGACACCCATGCAAACACGGCTACGGCGCCAACAAGGAGGAGGAGGTGGAGTAATGTTTTGGGCTGGAATCATGGGGAGAGAGATTGTCAGCCCCTTTAGGATCCCTGAAGGGGTAAAGATGAACTCCATAGTGTATGTTGAGTTTCTCAAACAGCACTTCCTGCCATGGTTCAAGAAGAAGAACCGTGCATTCCGCAGCAAGATCATTTTCATGCATGATAATGCACCGTCTCATGCTGCACATTACACATCTGCATCTCTGGCTGCTATGGGCATAAAAGGGGACAAACTTATGGTGTGGCCCCATGCTCCCCTGACCTCAACCCCATTGAGAACATCTGGAGCATCATCAAAAGGAGTGTCTATGATGGCGGGAGGCAGTTCACATCTAAGCAACAGCTCTGGGAGGGTATTCTGTCCTCATGCAAAACAATTGAAGCAGAAACCATCCAAAACCTGACAAATTCAATGGACGAGAGAGTTCAGAAGCTCCTTTCGAACAAGGGGTCCTATGTGCAAATGTAACATCACCTATAATAAAGTTTTGAGTTGAAAACTGTTTGATTTCAGTTTGTAATAACCTGCTAATGCTTATAATTTCAAAAATGACCATTTTTTATTAAAATGAAAGGTTGAAAACTCTGCTGTGCATAATAATTTGGAACATGCATTTTGAGTGCAGTTTGAGTGTTTTATTTTTTAAAAAATATACTGTTATCATAGGCAGTTTGTACAAAAACATTTCAATTGTACTCTAATAGTTATTTGACTGGAAAATTACAATGACTGCAATTCATAAAGGTAATTTGGGAAAATCTGAGAAAATATTATTTGCATAATAATTTGGAACACAGTGTATGTCTGAATGAGGCCTAATATAACAAGTGAGATAAAACTTACCGCCTTTTGAAATCCTGTGAGATTTGGAGTTAACACAGGATAGCTGACATTGGGGAGCCTCTTTATTCCATTCATTACACTGATATGATCCGACATCTAAGTGACAGAGAACGATACTATTTATTAAGTATATTGTGAGCACAATTGTTATGTAGCTCCATTTATTAACAAAAGCTCATATGCAGCATTACTAGAAGTCTTAACTCTGCAATGTAGTAGATTACCAAAGTCCATATCAATTGAGGTCCAGCAGCACAGCCACCCATGCTGTACTCTAGTACTACTGACTGTAAAGCTCCAGCAGCACAGACACCCATTCTACACTCTCCTACTACTGACTGTAAAGCTCCAGCAGCACCAGACACCCGTGCTACACTCTCCTACTACTGACTGTAAAGCTCCAGCAGCACCAGACACCCGTGCTACACTCTCCTACTACTGACTGTAAAGCTCCAGCAGCACCAGACACCCTGCTACACTCTCCTACTACTGACTGTAAAGCTCCAGCAGCACAGACACCCATACTGTACCCTACTACTACTGACTGTAAAGCTCCAGCAGCACAGACACCCGTGCTACAGTCTCCTACTAATGACTGTAAAGCTCCAGCAGCACAGACACCCATACTGTACCCTACTACTACTGACTGTAAACCTCCAGCACCAGACACTCGTGCTACACTCTCCTACTACTGACTGTAAAGCTCTAGCAGCACCAGACACCCGTGGTACACTCTTCTACTACTGACTGTAAAGCTCCAGCAGCACCAGACACCCTTGCTACACTCTCCTACTACTGACTGTAAAGCTCCAGCAGTACCAGACACCCGTGCTACACTCTTCTACTACTGACTGTAAAGCTCCAGCAGCACCAGACGCCCGTGCTACACTCTTCTACTACTGATTGTAAAGCTCCAGCAGCACCAGACACCCTTGCTACACTCTCCTACTACTGACTGTAAAGCTTCAGCAGTACCAGACACCCGTGCTACACTCTTCTACCACTGACTGTAAAGCTACAGCAGCACAGACAAACATGCTTCATACTCCTACTATTGACTGTAAAGCTCCAGCAGCAAACACCTGTGCTACACTTTCCTACTACTGACTGTAAAGCTCCAGCAGCACAGACACCCGTGCTACACTCTCCTACTACTGACTGTAAAGCTCCAGCAGCAAACACCTGTGCTACACTTTCCTACTACTGACTGTAAAGCTCCAGCAGCACAGACACCCGTGCTACACTCTCCTACTACTGACTGTAAAGCTACAGCAGCACAGACACCCATACTGTACTCTCCTACTACTGACTGTAAAGCTCCAGCAGCACCAGACACCCTGCTACACTCTCCTTCTAATGACTGTAAAGCTCCAGCAGCACAGACACCCGTGCTACACTCTCCTACTAATGACTGTAAAGCTCCAGCAGCACAGACACCCATACTGTACCCTACTACTACTGACTGTAAACCTCCAGCACCAGACACTCGTGCTACACTCTCCTAATATTGACTGTAAAGCTACAGCAGCACAGACAAACATGGTTCATACTCCTACTATTGACTATAAAGCTCCAGCAGCAAACACCTGTGCTGTACTCTCCTATTAATGACTAAAGCTACAACAGCACAGACACCCGTGCTGGAGTCTCCTACTACTGACTGTAAAGCTCCAGCAGCAAAGTCCTGCATGGTTTCTTCTAAATGTTCATTTTTGCTAAGAATATTCTGCTGCAAAGTTTTTAGATTACAAATTAACCAACACAGTAAGGGCCCCATCACACATAGCGACACACCAGTGATCCCGACAACGGTATGAACTTGTCAGGATCGCTGGTGTGTCCCTACATGATCGCTGGTGAGCTGCCAAACAGGCAGCTCAGGCAGCGATCAGGACAGCGACACTGCGGGTAACGCAGCTCCTCCTACTCCAGCTCTCCAGTCGTACACAAGCTAAGGAAGAGCAAATATCACCAGCGGAGCAACATAACCCCTTCTGAAGGACTTCAGAGAAAAAAACACAAGAATACAGGTTATGCATGCAACAGGTAAAAAAATCACACAGTTCCAGGTACTACTCACTGAACCTGACTACTGCGATGAGCTGGCAATGCTGGAACACAGCCTTAGCGCGCCGACCTCAGCTCAGATAATCGCTATCAGAGAAGGGTCACGCCGCATCTGAAAACACAACACACTTCTGCCATGGGAGGGCTGGAGAGCTGGAGTAGGAGGAGCCCGAGCTGGAGGGGCCGGTCAACACTCTTTTTAATCTGAGGTGTCTATCCCATCTGGGCTACGCCTACCCACTAGTAATGACTAGTGTGTCTCCCTTCCTTCTTCGCTGAAAAGGATTTTGCAAGTAAGTTCTTACCAAAATCCGTCTTTCAGCTGCAGATGAAGGAAGGGAGACACACTAGTCATTACTAGTGGGACGTCCCAAAGCAGTCCAAAAATAAGGGTGGGAAAACAAAACCAAAAAAGGCAGATCCCAACAACCTAGATAAATGCGCAACAAGCGCTAAACACAAGTTAACAAGAACTTTAGACTACAGCCGCCTGCAGGACCCTTCGTCCTAAGGCCGCATCAGCGGAAGCACTGACGTCCACCTTATAAAATTTTGTAAACGTGTGGACGGAGCGCCAGGTCGCCGCCCGGCAGAGCTGAGCTGCCGAAGCCCCTTGATGAAAGGCCCACGATGAAGCCACAGCCCTCGTGGAGTGAGCTCGAATCTTGATCGGGCAAGGTTCACCCTTAAGTCGGTAAGCCTCTAAAATGGCCGACCGAATCCAACGAGCTATAGAGTCCTTGGAAGCTTTTTTGACCACGCCGACGACCTGCTGGAATCACAAACAGAGAGTCCGATTTCCGAAAACCTTGAGTAATCGACAAATAGAACTTCAAAGCCCGCACCAAATCCAATGTGTGCAAGGCCCGTTCCTTCGCATTCCTCGGCTCCGGGCAGAGCGAGGGCAACACAATATCCTGGTTAACATGAAATTGCGATACCACCTTAGGTAGAAAGTCGCCCCGTGTGCGAAGCACTACGCGATCCGGGTAAAACTCCAGGAAAGGAGGCGAGCAAGAAAAAAGCCGCCAACTCAGAAACCCTTCTCAAAGAGGTGACCGCCACAAGGAAGGCAACCTTCCAAGAGAGCAAAGAAAGGTTAGCAGAGCCCATAGGCTCAAAAGGCCCATGCTGAAGAGCCTCCAAGACAAGATTGAGCCGCCAAGGAGACACAGGCGCCTTCCGCGGCGGAAACTGACGGGTTACTTCGCGAAAAAGGGAACCTACGTCCCTACGCGAGGCGATAGCCTTCCGAAACCGCAAGGACAGAGCAGAAACCTGACCCTTCAGAGTGCTAACTGCCAAACCCTTGTCCAGGCCGTACTGCAGAAAGGCCAACAAAATGGGAATGGAAAAAAAACCTCGGGTTCCTTGAAGAACCCGAACACCACGAAAAGAAGGCTTCCCAAGTCTTGTGATAAATCCTAGTAGTAGCCGGACCTCTGGCAGCTCGCAGAGTGGCAATGACTTCGGCTGAAAAACCCTGACGGGTCAATATTTCGGTCTCAAGAGCCACGCCGTCAAACGCAGAGACTTCAAGTCCGGATGACGAACGGGCCCTTGGGTTAACAGGTCCGGGCGAAGAGGAAGTGGAAATGGAGGTGCTGCCAGAAGCGACACCAGTGTCGGGAACCACGTCCTCCTTGGCCAATCTGGGGCTATCAACATAGCCGGGATTCTCTCCAGTCTGATCCG
The DNA here is from genome assembly GCA_033576555.1 of Oophaga sylvatica. Taxonomy (NCBI): domain Eukaryota; kingdom Metazoa; phylum Chordata; class Amphibia; order Anura; family Dendrobatidae; genus Oophaga; species Oophaga sylvatica. The sequence continues at coordinate 343,184,426 of JARQOD010000004.1, read as the reverse complement.
ACGCAACACCAGAGGAAGTAAGGATATCGGCGGGAACACAGATTAGCTCGAATTGGCCCCACGGAGCCACCAGAGCATCCACCGCCACAGCCTTCGGGTCCTTGTACCTGGACATGAACGTCGGTAACTTGGCATTGAACCTGGATGCCATCAAATCCACTTGGGGAGTTCCCCAACGGGAGCACAGCAGTGCAAAAATTTTCGGATGAAGACTCCATTCTCCGGGATCCATCTTCTCGCGACTGAGGAAGTCCGCCGTGGTATTCTGGACTCCTGGAATGTGAATCGCAGAGATGGCCGGTACCCTGGCCTCGGCCCATACCAGGATACGAGACACCTCCACCATGAGCCTGGAACTCCTCGTCCCGCCTTGATGGTTGATATACGCGACCGCCGTCGCGTTGTCTGTCTGCACTCGGACTGGTAGACCGCTTAAAGGGACCGTCCAGTGTTGGAGGCAAAGGAAAATTGCCCTCAATTCCAGGATGTTGATCGGTAGGACAGACTCTTCCGACGACCATATTCCCTGAATCCAGAGATCGTTCCAGACACCCCCCCAGTCCGTCAGGCTGGCATCAGTGGTTATGACCGACCACCTCGGAGGGAGAAATGACTTCCCCAGGGATAACGCTTCCGGACTTAACCACCATCCTAGAGACTCCCGCACCCTGTGGGAGATGATGACACTGCAATCCAGGGAAGCCTGCGATCGATCCCAACGGCTCAGAATGAGCCTTTGGAGGGCCCTGGAATGAAACTGGGCAAACAGAAGTGCCTCCATGGACGCCATCAAACCCAGAAGGTGCATACACCTTCGAAGGGACATTGCTGTCGAAGACTTCATAACCTGTACATGTCGAAGGAGACATGCTTGCTTGTCTGGAGGCAGGGACACCACTGCTCGTACCGTGTCGAAATGCATCCCCAAAAACAGGATTGACTGCGACGGTTCCAGAGACGACTTTTCCCAATTGACCAGCCACCCGAAGTCCTCCAGGAGCTGAAGGGATAGATTGCGAGCCGTCACCGCCTCCTCCTTTGGGGACGCCACCATCAAAAGGTCGTCCAGGTAGGGAGAATCGAAACCCCCTGTCTTTGAAGAATTGCCATGAGAGGCGCCAGAATTTTTGTAAAAACTCTTGGCGCTGAGGCCAACACGAATGGCAGAGCCACAAACTGGTAATGGTCCTGACCTATGGCAAAACAAAGGAAGCGTTGGTGAGCCCTTCCGACTGTAACATGCAAAATAAGCGTCGCGAATGTCGATTGACACCAAAAAGTCGTTCTGCGACAAGGCTGCCACAACGGAGCGAAGCGACTCCATGCGGAATTTCCGGGTGTGGACATGCCGATTCGATCTTTTGAGATCCAGAATGGGGCGAAATTTGTCCTCCTTTTTGGGGACCACAAAGAGGTTGGAATAAAACCCTCTTCCCCGGTCCTCCTGCGGAACCGGTACCACCACACCCTTCTGCAGAAGGGAATCGACCTCTCGCAGTAGAGCGGCAAATAGCTCGGGCTCTGACGGAATGCGAGATTGGCAAAAACTGTCTGGGGGTCGAGAAGAAAACTCTATAAAATAGCCTGCCGATACAACCCGCGTCATCCAGGCATCCGGGTCGCGGGAAACCCAAGTCAATTTGAATTGGAGCAGGCGACCCCCCACTCGAGAGCCCTCGAGTGAGACTCTGGCGTCAGTCCACCTTAGCGGGCTTTTTGTCAGCTTCTCGCTTGTCTTGACGGAAACTTTGTTTCCAGGGAGTGCGGGATTTCTGAGAGGTCTCTTTTCCTGAAAAAGAGGGACGACCCGATCCCCAAGAGGGCTGACCGAACCGTCCCCTGGACCGAAAGGACCGCCGACTACTACCGGCACTAGTCCTGCCAGACGCAGAAGTCACAGCTCTTCGCTGCAGTAAAGCCGTTTCTTTTGCCTTGGCAATCAGCTCCGTGAGGTCAGATCCAAATAGCTGACCACCTGCTTGAAAATCGCGTCCCCGGTCCACTGTGCTCTTCTGACTGTGAGCGCCGAGGATTGCGCCCTGGACAGCAGTGACGCAGTATCCTCCAACACCTTGAAAAGCCCATCTACCTCGATAGAGGGGATCCATCTTGCCACGCCGTCCGTAGACGGTCCAACCAGCTCAGGGAAGCTTTACAAGCACACATGGTGCCCTGAATCCATGACCTGCGGCCTCGTAGATGGATTTTTCTGCCATCTCCGTTTTCCTGTCCAGCGGGTCCTGCAGACTCGCCTTCCCTCGCTAAGCTGGAATAAAGGGGCATCCACTTCAGGAGAAGGAATCCAATTATCAATCAACTCCGTAGAACACGGATACAGTCTGAAACATCCGGGCCGACTTACCAGGACGTCTAGTTACCTCCTCCGGTAACTGTAACGCCCTCATGGCTCCAATAAAAGCCTTCGTACGGCCAAAAGAGAGGCAGTGTCCCTGCCGATCCTCCTTATCCGAATCGGACATCTTTACGCGGGAAGGAAGGCACCGGCTTGTGTCGCTTCCTGCCATGAGAAGATCTAGCTGACACCCAATAACCTAGAAGGTCAGACAGGCCATCAATAGAACTAGCGAGGGCCTCCATTTTGACATCACTGGAACCTCCGACCGCTGTGACGTCGTCGAGGTCTGCGTGTCAGATACGCGAGACTGATCCTGTAGCGGATCTGGGAGACGGTCCGCACCTCTGATCTGACATGTCCTTACACAGTATATGGCAGGTTAAACCTGTCAGTAACTAGAACAGTGTGGTTTCTTAAAGAAAAAACGAACGCTGAAGGGTTAAAGCTCTTAAAGAGAGAGCTACCCCAGCTGTCCCCATTATGAGTTAACCGCCTAAGAAGGGGTTAAAATCGCAGACTCCCCACAACCTCTGTTAATGAAAAGGGTGTGCGAGCCCCAAGTGCCTCTTATAAGGCAGCAGCTGCAGGACAGCTATGGCACAGTAAATCGCAATGACCAACAAAGTCGTCAAGGATATCGCTAACCACCCATGTGCCGCCAATGAGATCGCCCAGATTGGCAGGCACCAGCGACATCAAAACGATCACACAAACGATCGCATCAGCACGCGTCGCCACCGGGATCGCCAGCGGGAACGCATAGCGGCAGCAACTTTAATGTCGCAGACTCCCCACAACCTCTTTAATGGAAAGGGTGTGTGAGCCCCTCTTATGAGGTAACAGCTGCAGGACAGCGCAGTCTGTCACCCATTTGTGCCTCAGAAAGGCGCCTGCGCTGTGGGGGTGAGGGGGTTAAGCTTCTGCTCTGACGGGCAGAAGCAACTCACCCAGCTGATCGCGGTGTAGCGTCTTGTCGGGAGGGGGAGAGATGGGGAGCCGGAGGAAGCTTTCCGCTCCCTGCTTCAGTAATGGCCGCCGACCTGTGCCTCCGATGTGCTCCATGTAGAAAAGCCGGAAGATGAAACAGCAGTAAAGCGCGCGCTCAGAGCGCCGCGTAAATTTTAAAAAAAAGGCGCGCAACTCCTCTCGCCCCCGCTCCTATGTCCTGCAGGCATCCACCTGCGGACAAAAAACACTAGTCACCAACATGTATACATGTAACAGTGGCTGCCGCAGCAGTCGCTGAAGCACTCAAAACACATTAAAATGTGGAGTACTCACCCAGCTGAGCGCCACAGGGACCCCCAGGGATTTGTGGCGCTGTGCCCATCGCTTCCCCCCAGGGCGGGGAACGCAGTGACCCCAGAAGCGCGGTTTGCGTCCCCGCCAGGGAAGCCACCCTCATCCCCCAGGGCCGGCAGGGTTCTGCAGGGACCTCCGTACAGGGTATATAGATCCGCCAAGGGAGAGGTGGGGGTCCAGCAGCGCTGAGACCCCTGAGACCTCAAGACCCTAAGTCCAAGTCTCTGTCCGATAAAAATAATAAAATCTTCTGAGGAGCTGCTTCAGCAGCGACTATCCTCTGAGACCTCAAATTTTAGACTGGAGAGCTGGAGTAGGAGGAGCCCGAGCTGGAGGGGCCGGTCAACACTTTTTAATCTGAGGTGTCTATCCCATCTGGGCTCCGCCTACCCACTAGTAATGACTAGTGTGTCTCCCTTCCTTCATCTGCAGCTGAAAAGCCTGTTTTGCTTTTTTTCTGTTTTGGTTGCCCTGTGATCTGCTGTTATTGCTGATGGTGCATTAAACTACCTACATTTCCACAGCAGCAAATGCAAATCAATGGCAGTCCTTTTAATGCATGGATGAAAGGGATTAGATTAGACAAAAATAAGTCACAGGCCCCTGGGTCCAGTCGGTAGTGTGTGTAAAGATGAACTAAAAACCTGTAGACCTCCTCCTACCTGCATCCCTGGCACCTCTTCTGATTAGCATGCTAATCAGAGGATGGGCTGGGGTTTCGGACTGGTAGGAGGCTGGCAGGTCTCTCGTCAGACAGCCATGGACTACAGATAAGGCTTCTGGACAATGGTGCTGAAAATCTATTTGCTGAACTCTAGAAGAAACCACTGTCATGGAGCAGTTCTCCATTTTATCTTTAGGACAAAATCCCTTTAACAACTTACAGTTCACTGACTGATTTATACCTCGGAGAAGTATGTGCTTACTTCTTCAATGACACTGTTTATAGAGTTTAAAAAAGAAACTTGCTCTCTTATATACAGAAGCTACATCTTGATATTGTTACCTCCTAGGAAGCAAATTCAAACAGGTAACTATGTATTGCATGGACTAGCAGAGCTGCTCTTCAGTTTGGCTTATACGGCGTCCATATGCCCCATCATAGAAGGTGAGCTGGGGATTGTTTCATAGAATCTGTTTAACGACTTGCATACCACTGACTGGCTCTGCAAGTCAGGACTGTAAGCTTATTTCTTCAGTGCTATTTTTATATGGCCGCTGCACTTGCAGGATGACAGCGCCCAATGCTGCTGTACTATACATTATTGGTCACTCAGCAGGTGACCTCTTAGATGTCACAGTCAATGACCCTGTAATTTAGGTGGCTAAGAGTAAGGCACTGGCCTGATGGGTAAAAAAAAAAAAGAAAAAAAAGAAAAAGATAGCCGAGAGGCTAATAAAAGGTCACACAGGTCTCGCTTGGTTCTATACTTAAAATGCTGTACCAAAATCATTGACCGACAGATTGCCTGTTAGTTTATACAGGTTATAGAAATGTGAGGTCTACCTGGCTGAGTAAAAGGATCCTTAGACACCAAATAATTTAATTGTATAGAACAAGTCACCTACCCTACGATGTAGCTGCTGCAGCCATTACCCATCTGCTAGTTCAGAATGTGCCTTCTTCATTCAGAGTGGACGGGCCCATTAAAATGTGTTCTTGATTACCTTATCTACATACCTGTGGAACCCATTTTGGAGACACAAAGCTCGTAGCTTCTATTGCTTGTAGGCCAGACTCCGATAACATGTTAATCAACTGGATTTTAAGTTCAGTTGGGACAATATTCTGGAAAAAAATTAAAGAAATGTCAGCAGAATTTTAAAGAATATTAAAAGATTGTTACCAATACAGAATGCCTAAAGACTATCCAACAACTGTATGAGTGTGCAGATGAGAGCGGAAGGCAATATGTACTACTCTAACATCATGGGTTAGAAATAATTACAGGCAGAGATGGCACATACCTTTTCATTCTGCAGTCCATCTCTAGGTCCGACTTCCACAATCTTTACCTCTTTGGGGAAAGAATAGTTTGGTATTGAGCTGACCTGTAAAATAATAATAATAGTAATAATAATAATCTTTATTTATATAGCGCCAACATATTCCGCAGCGCTTTACAGCATAACAGTTTCAAAACACAAGTCATAAGTAGCAACGTTAACAATACAATAATTTAAGCAAAATAAGATGAGATGACCCTGCTCGTGAGAGCTTACAATCTACAATGAGGTGGGGGAGATACAAAGTACAGGTGTGTATATACAATGGTGTATTTACAATGATAGTCCAGCCATCTTGAGGGAGTGAGGGATGGATGGAGATAGTGAATGGGCTACACACACACTTACACATAGAATGACTTTGATTAGTGAACGTGATAGGCTGCTCTGAACAAATGTGTTTTGAGGGAGTGCCTGAAACCATGCAAATTGTGGATAGTCCTAATTTCTTGGGGTAGAGCATTCCAGAGGATTGGCACAGCGCGGGAGAAGTCTTGGAGTCGGGAGTTGGAGGTACGGATTAGTGCAGAGGTTAGTCGAAAGTCGTTTGCAGAGCGCAGCAATCGGTTAGGCTGATGGATAGAAATGAGGGAGGAGATGTAGGGGGTGATGCACTGTGGAGAGCTTTGTGGGTGAGAGCAAGTACTTTGAATTGGATCCTATAATGAATGGGCAGCCAATGTAAGGACTGGTGAAGAGCGGACGCGTCCGAGTACCGATTAGCCAGATGGATGACCCTGGCTGCTGTATTAAGGATGGACTGGAGAGGGGATAGTCGAGTAATGGGGAGGCCAAGTAATAGAGCGTTGCTTTAGTCCAGGCGGGAGTGGATCAATGCTACAGTGAGGGTTTTTGTCGTTTCCATGGTGAGAAAAGGGCGGATTCTAGAGATGTTCTTTAGGTGTAGGCGACAAGAGCGGGCAAGAGATTTGGATTTCTGGATCACGGAGTGAATTACCTATACGATGGACTACTTGCTAGAGATGGGGTGCACCTTACGAAGACTGGAAAACATGTATTTGGAAGTCGCCTTGCTACACTCATCAGGAGAGCTTTAAACTAGAACAATGTGGGAAGGGAAGCAAAACGCCAGCAAAAGCCATACACCTGACAAATGCTATTGAGAACTCTGCTATTAGAAGTGAAGGGGAAGAACAAAGACAAAAAAATCTACATAATAAAAATATTGAAGAAAGAGAAACCAATCACAAACTAAAGTGTTTCTATACGAATGCACAAAGCATGGGCAACAAACAAGGAGAACTGGAGCTACTAACGCAGGAGAAGAAATATGATGTCATTGGAATCACTGAGACTTGGTGGGACGATACACATGATTGGAATACAAGGCTAGAAGGTTACAACTTATTTGCAAGAAACAGACTTGATAAACGAGGAGGAGGTGTTGCATTGTATGTTAGAAAAGCGTATATCTGCACAGAGATTGAAGCTTCAGAGACTGGGAGTTCTGTGGAAACTGTTTGGGTAAGAATACAAGGAGCGAACAATGGAAAGGACACCATTGTAGGCATTTACTACAGGCCGCCTGTGCAAGCTGAAGATATGGATGAACTCTTTATGCATCAAATGGCCAAGTTCTCCAAAAAATATGACATAGTGGTCATGGGAGATTTCAACTATCCAGACATTAGTTGGGAATCTCTCTCAGGCAAAACTAACAGGTCCAGGAAATTCTTATCCTCTCTTGCTGACAACTTTATCTTCCAAAAGGTAATGGAGAAAACAAGGGGATCTGCTACCTTGGATCTAATCCTCATAAACAGGGAGGAAATGGTGGAGGAGGTAAGAGTGGCTGGGACCCTAGGAGGTAGTGACCATGCTATTTTAGAATTTTGGATAACAAGAGGAGGAAGACCTGTGAAGACTCAGACGTCAAGGTTAGATTTCAGAAAGGCAGATTTTAAGGAACTCAGAAAGAGAATAGGAGGGATCCAATGGCTGGATATCCTTAAGGACAAAAATGTCCAGGAAGGATGGAAAATCTTGAAAAATGAGATTCTCAAAGCACAATCGTTAACAATTCCGAAAAGAGGGAAGAATGGGAAGCATTTAAGGAAACCAGGATGGATGAACACAGAACTTAAACACATGCTAAAAAGGAAGAAAGAAATGTTTATCAAATGGAAAGAGGGAGGCATATCTAAAGAAGAATATAATGCCGTCTGCAGAACCTGCAGGGCACAAATCAGATTATCTAAAGCTGACAATGAATTAAGGCTTGCAAGTGACGTCAAAAGCAACAAAAAAGGATTTTGGGGATACGTCAAAAGTAAAAGTCAAAGATGCTATAGGATTTTTACAGGATGAAAATGATGAAATGGTAAGTCAGGATGTTGAGAAGGCTGAACTTTTAAATTCCTATTTTGCATCTGTTTTCTCTCAGAAAGGAAATGTAACATCAACTGATCTTCACTGTCCTATTAAAGGAATAGAAGAATCCAGGATATCTATAAACAGAAAGACAGTGAGGAAACACTTAGCTAACCTAAATGAATTCAAGTCTCCAGGTCCAGATGAATTACACCCCAGGGTACTGAAGGAGATAGCAGAAGAAATTCTTGAACCACTGTCCATAATCTTTGAAAATTCTTGGAGAACAGGAGAAGTCCCAGAAGACTGGAGAAGAGCAAATGTTGTTCCTATCTTCAAAAAGGGGAAGAAGGTGGACCCAGGGAACTACAGGCCGGTGAGTCTGACTTCTATACCAGGAAAGATCTTTGAACAAATTATTAAAGAACATGTATGCAAGTACCTGGATAAGAATGAAGTGATTAAACAGAGTCAGCATGGGTTTGTAACTAATAAGTCATGTCAGACTAACTTAATTTCCTTCTATGACAGAATCACTGACTGGGTGGATCAGGGAAATGCTGTAGATATAGTATATCTTGACTTCAGCAAAGCATTTGACAAAGTATCTCACACAATCCTTATTGAAAAAATGACTAAGTATGGAATGGACAAGGCAACTGTTAGGTGGATTCATAACTGGCTTAGTGATCGGACCCAAAGAGTGGTTGTAAATGGCTGCACATCCAGTTGGAAGAATGTCTCAAGTGGGGTACCACAAGGCTCTGTTTTGGGCCCTGTATTGTTCAACATCTTTATCAATGATTTAGATGAAGGAATTGAGGGTAAACTGATCAAATTTGCTGATGACACAAAGCTAGGAGGGGTAGCTAATACTAGAGAAGAGAGAGAGAGGATTCAAAAAGATATACATAAACTGGAGCAGTGGGCAGCAACTAACAGAATGGATTTTAACAGGGAAAAATGCAAAGTACTACATCTGGGCAATAAAATGAAAAAAGCATATACAAAATGGGAGGAATAAGGCTAAGTAACAGCACATGTGAAAAAGACTTGGGTATACTAATTGATCACAGACTTAACATGAGTCAACAGTGTGATGCAGCAGCAAAAAAGGCAAATGCAATTCTAGGATGTATCAACAGAAGCATACAGTCTAGATCACGTGAGGTCATTATTGCCCTCTACTCCTCTTTGGTCAGACCTCATCTGGAATACTGTGTCCAGTTTTGGGCACCACATTTTAAAAAAGACATCAACAAACTGGAGCAAGTTCAGAGAAGAGCCACCAGAATGGTGACCGGTCTGCAAACCATGTCCTATGAGGAACGGTTGCAGGATTTGGGAATGTTTAGCTTGCAAAAAAGAAGACTGAGAGGAGACTTAATAGCTGTCTACAAATATCTCAAGGGCTGTCACATTATAGAAGGATCATCTTTATTCTCATTTGCGCAAGAAAAGACTAGAAGCAATGGGATGAAACTGAATGGGAGGAGACACAGATTAGATATTAGAAAAAACTTTTTGACAGTTAGGGTGATCAATGAGTGGAACAGGCTGCCACAAGAGGTGGTGAGTTCTCCTTCAATGGAAGTCTTCAAACAGAGGCTGGATAGACATCTGTCTGGGATGATTTAGAGAATCCTGCTTTGAGCAGGGGGTTGGACCAGATGACCCAGGAGGTCCCTTCCAACTCTACCATTCTATGATTCTATATGGGAGGTGAAGGAGAGATTGGTGTCAAACATAACACCCAGACAGCGAGCCTGCTGCCGGGGTGTTATTATGATGCCGCCCACGGAGAGGGAAATGTCAAATTTAGGGAAGTTAGTAGTCGGCGGGAGCAGAAGAAGTTCAGTTTTGGAGAGGTTGAGTTTCAGATAGAGAGCGGACATGATGTTGGAGACTGCGGACAGACAGTCGGTGGCGTTCTATAGAACAGCGGGGGTAAGGTCGGGGGATGACGTGTATAGTTGTGTGTCATCAGCATAAAGATGGTACTGAAAGTCAAATCTGCTGATGGCCTGTCCAATTGGGGCCGTGTAGAGAGAGAAGAGAAGGGGGCCAAGGACTGAGCCCTGGGGTACACCGACAGCGAGAGGAAGAGGAGATGACGTAGAGCCAGAGAACAAAACACTGAAGGAGCGGTCAGAAAGATAGGAAGAGAACCAAGAGAGGGCAGTGTCCTTAATGCCTAGTGACTGGAGCCTAGACAGTAGGAGACAGTGGTCAACTGTGTCAAAAGATGCAGAAAGGTCGAGAAGAATGAGCAGAGAGTGGTCACCGTTACGTTTTGCTGTCAGAAGGTCATTGGTCACTTTGATGAGTGCAGTTTCAGTCGAATGTAGAGGCGGAAGCCGGACTGTGAAGGGTCTAGAAGGGAGTAAGTGGAGAGGTAACGGGTACGGGGGGTGGGGGGGGAGACTAGGCGCTCCAAAAGTTTAGAGATGAAGGGGAGATTGGAGACCAGTCTGTAGTTGTTTGTGCAGGAAGGGTCGAGAGCGGGTTTCTTTAGTAATGGAGTAGCGATGGAGTGTTTGAAGGAGGATGGGAAAATGCCAGAGGAGAGTGAGAGATTAAAGATTGTAGTTAGGTGAGTTGTGACAACTGGAGAGAGAGACTGGAGGAGATGTGAGGGGATGGGGTCGATAGTGCATGTAGAGAGGAAGAGAGGAGTCTGGAGACTACTTCTGTGATGGGATCAAATGTGGAAAGTGAGCCAGGGGAAATGCAGGGAGGGAGTCACAGCACATGGTGATTGAGAGCAGATTTCTTAAGTTCCATTTAATACGGGAAGTAGTGTTATACCTAGTGATGAGCGAGCGCGCTCGTGTGCTAATAGAGTGTCTTATGATTGAGTCCTCGCGGCTGCATGTCTCGTGGCTGTTCAACAGCTGAAACACAGGCTGGCATTGTCTGTTTGTTAGTTAATCCCTGCCTGGGTTGTGGCTGTTGAAAAGCTGCGAGACATGCAGCCGCGGGGACTCAAACATAATATACACGCATGCTGAAGACACTATTAGCACACGAGTGTGCTCGGATAACACATTATTATTATTACACATTTATATAGCGCCATTTTTTCCATGGCGCTTTACATATGAAAAAGGAAAATATAGACAGGTACAATAAACATGTGCTAGACAAGGGACACACAAGTACAGAAGGAGAGAGGACTCTGACCGCGAGGGCTCACAGTCTACAGGCTTATCCTATAATACCTTATCCGAGAACGCTCGCTCATCACTAGATATGGAATTATATCAATACAAATAAGCGCCGTCTCCTAAGCGAATGCAAGAAAAGGCCTATCAGCACTAGTTTATCTCTTGGTGTGCGCACACATTTATTATATTAAAGGCAGGATGTTCCCAGCAGCCAATCACAATGTGATATACACCAATTTCTACAGGCAAACTATACTAAAAGTTTTTATAATATCACTATGAAGTTGACATTATAAAAGCATGCACTCTGTTTCTAGGAAAAAAGGAGACTATTACCACTGGAACAATGGCTTTAAGTCAACGAGGAAAAGCTGCAGGAATTTCGGTGGTAATAACTGAAATCACCCGGCTTTTCCCCAGTGAAAAATAAAAAAGGATTTATTCACCATGTCACCGCACTTAAATGGAATCTGTCACCTCATTTTTGGGATATAAGCTGCGGCCACCGCCATTAGGGGCTTATATACAGCATCACTCCGGGCCGCATCCCCCACGTGTGGGCTGGACACAGATCAATCTGGGCCGCATCCCCCACGTGTGGGCTGGACGCGCATCACTCCTGCCCATCCCCAAAGTGTGGGCTGGACACAAATCACTCCGGCGCATCCCCCACGTGTGGGCTGGACGTGCATCACTCCGGGCCGAATCCCCCAGTGTGGGCTGGACGCACATCACTCTGGCCCGTCCCCCACGTGTGGGCAGGACGCGCATCACTCTGGCCCGTCCCCAAAGTCCCCACTGGAACAACGGCTTTAAGTCAACGAGGAAAAGCTGCAGGAATTTTGGTGGTAATAACTGAAATCACTCGGCTTTTCCCCAGTGAAAAATAAATGAAATGATTTATTCACCATGTCACCGCACTTAAAGGGAATCTGTCACCTCATTTTTGGGATATAAGCTGCGGCCACCACCATTAGGGACTTATCTACAGCATCACTCCGGGCCGCATCCCCCACGTGTGGGCTGGACACGCATCACTCCGGCTCGTCCCCCACGTGTGGGCTGGACACCCATCGCTCCGGCTCGTCCCCCACGTGTGGGCTGGACACCCATCGCTCCGGCTCGTCCCCCACGTGTGGGCTGGACACGCATCGCTCCGGCTCGTCCCCCACGTGTGGGCTGGACACGCATCGCTCCGGCTCATCCCCCACATGTGGGCTGGACACGCATCGCTCCGGCTCGTCCCCCACATGTGGGCTGGACACGCATCACTCCGGCTCGTCCCCCACGTGTGGGCTGGACACGCATCACTCCGGCCCGCGTCCCCAACGTGTGGGCTGGATACGAATCACTCCGGCCCATCCCCCACGTGTGGGTAGGACGCACATCACTCCGGCTCGTCCCCCACGTGTGGGCTGGACGCGCATCACTCCGGCTTGTCCCCCACGTGTGGGCTGGACGCGCATCACTCCGGCTCGTCCCCCACATGTGGGTAGGACGCGCATCACTCCGGCCCGTCCCCCACGAGTAGGCTGGACACGCATCACTCCGGCTCATCCCCCACGTGTGGGCTGGACACGCATCACTCCGGCTCGTCCCCCACGTGTGGGCTGGACATGCATCACTCCGGCTCGTCCCCCACATGTGGGCTGGACACGCATCACTCCGGCCCGTTCCCAACGTGTGGGCTGGACACGCATCACTCCGGCCCGTTCCCAACGTGTGGGCTGGACAAGCATCACTCCGGCTCGTCCCCCACGTGTGGGCTGGACACGCATCACTCCGGCTCGTCCCCCACGTGTGGGCTGGACACGCATCACTCCGGCTCGTCCCCCACGTGTGGGCTGGACACGCATCACTCCGGCTCGTCCCCCACGTGCGGGCTGGACACGCATCACTCCGGCTCGTCCCCCACGTGTGGGCTGGACACGCATCACTCTGGCCCGTCCTCCATGCGGGCTGGTCACGCCTCACTCCGGCCCGTGACCCACGTGTGGGCTGGACGCGCATCACTCCGGCTCGTCCCCCACGTGTGGGCTGGACACGCATCACTCAGGCCCGCATGCCCCACGTATGGGCTGGACGAGCATCACTCCTGCCCGTCCCCAACGTGTGGGCTGGACACGCATCACTCCGGCTCGTCCCCCACGTGTGGGCTGGACACGCATCACTCCGGCTCGTCCCCCACATGTGGGCTGGACACGCATCACTCCGGCCCGTTCCCAACGTGTGGGCTGGACACGCATCACTCCGGCCCGTTCCCAACATGTGGGCTGGACAAGCATCACTCCGGCCCGTTCCCAACATGTGGGCTGGACAAGCATCACTCCGGCCCGTTCCCAACATGTGGGCTGGACAAGCATCACTCCGGCTCGTCCCCCACGTGTGGGCTGGACACGCATCACTCCGGCTCGTCCCCCACGTGTGGGCTGGACACGCATCACTCCGGCTCGTCCCCCACGTGTGGGCTGGACACGCATCACTCCGGCTCGTCCCCCACGTGTGGGCTGGACACGCATCACTCTGGCTCGTCCCCCACGTGTGGGCTGGACACGCATCACTCCAGCTCGTCCCCCACGTGTGGGCTGGACACGCATCACTCCGGCTCGTCCCCCACGTGCGGGCTGGACACGCATCACTCCGGCTCGTCCCCCACGTGTGGGCTGGACACGCATCACTCTGGCCCGTCCTCCATGCGGGCTGGTCACGCCTCACTCCGGCCCGTGACCCACGTGTGGGCTGGACGCGCATCACTCCGGCTCGTCCCCCACGTGTGGGCTGGACACGCATCACTCAGGCCCGCATGCCCCACGTATGGGCTGGACGAGCATCACTCAGGCCCGCATGCCCCACGTATGGGCTGGACGAGCATCACTCCTGCCCGTCCCCAACGTGTGGGCTGGATGCGCATCACTCCGGCCTGTCCCCCACGTGTGGGCTGGACGCGCATCACTCCGAGCCGCATGCCCCACATGTGGGCTGGACACGCATCACTCCGGCTCGTCCCCCACGTGTGGGCTGGATGCGCCTCACTCCGGCCTGTCCCCAACGTGTGGGCTGGATGCGTGTCACTCTGGCCCGTCCCTAATGTGTGAGCTGGACGCGCATCACTCCGCCCAAGTGGACTGGAAGCATAATCTATGACCCTCACACTTTGTTCCGCTATAGCTTGCACTTTTTCCGTATTCATTGCCAGTCTGAGAGGGGAAGGATACTCCAATCGCATTTATGTGATGTGTATTCATCCCACTGTAATCTGCAGACAGGATTCGTAGACATGGACGAGACATGAACTATTACTTCTCTATTGTTACACCCAAAGCTTCCAATGTTCATTCTTCCAGTAGGTGGCGCTAGCGTTCCTGTCCTGACAATTTGCATACGTAATTTCTCGGAGGAGCATTGCGCGGCCTGTAAGCCTCCTCACACCCGCGTGTCAAGGAGAAACAACCACTGCGCTCCATATTTATTCTTCTCCGTACAGCCACTGCTCCGGTGCAACACAGCTGGATATATAACCGGTATAACGTGTGTACATCGTGTCTCACCTGCCGCTGCAGCACCACAGAGGCCCAGCCCGCCCCGAGCCCCCTGGGCACAGCTCTCCTCGCGGTCACCGCCAACATTATCCGACCACAGACCACGGTCGCCTCTAGAATGGAGTTGTTAGGGAAAGCGCTGACGTAGGAGTCACATGATATAAATCGGTCACATGACTGGTACTGGAGGCGGGTGGCAGAAGCTAGATGCTGATTGGTAGAGAGCGGGATTCCTCCCACCGGAAGTTTCTCTCAGCAGGGGCGGCCGTTGTCTTAGTAACTGGCGCGCCCTTACTCTGTACTGCCCTCTGCTGTCACTTCTGAACCACGCATGTTTACCGTACAGTAGTTCCGTGTTGTGCTCAGGCCTCCTGGTGCAGCCCACGTGTCGCAGATAGACGTCTCGCCTGACTGAACTACGGCTCCCGGCAGCCCTCGCTGCGAGACTCGGAAAATCCGGGAACTGCGGGTTACCGCGCCTGGGAGAGCAGAGACTGAGGTTTGGAGGAATTTCGCCCGTGTTATAAGCGCCTGTGTAGGCGAATAGTGGTGTATACCGGCAGGGCAGACATAGCCGGTGCCTATAGGTGCATGGCGGGTGTGCGCCCTGCAGGGGGCGGAATGTGCATGTCCTGTGCGCATATATACTGGGGTGCAGCTATAGGTGCAGGGGGCGGAATGTGCATGTCCTGTGCGCATATATACAGGGGTGCAGCTATAGGTGCAGGGGGCGGAATGTGCATGTCCTGTGCGCATATATACTGGGGTGCAGCTATAGGTGCAGGGGGCGGAATGTGCATGTCCTGTGCGCATATATACAGGGGTGCAGCTATAGGTGCAGGGGGCGGAATGTGCATGTCCTGTGCGCATATATACTGGGGTGCAGCTATAGGTGCAGGGGGCGGAATGTGCATGTCCTGTGCGCATATATACTGGGGTGCAGCTATAGCTGCAGGGGGCGGAATGTGCATGTCCTGTGCGCATATATACAGGGGTGCAGCTATAGGTGCAGGGGGCGGAATGTGCATGTCCTGTGCGCATATATACAGGGGTGCAGCTATAGGTGCAGGGGGCGGAATGTGCATGTCCTGTGCGCATATATACAGGGGTGCAGCTATAGGTGCAGGGGGCGGAATGTGCATGTCCTGTGCGCATATATACTGGGGTGCAGCTATAGGTGCAGGGGGCGGAATGTGCATGTCCTGTGCGCATATATACAGGGGTGCAGCTATAGGTGCAGGGGGCGGAATGTGCATGTCCTGTGCGCATATATACCGGGGTGCAGCTATAGGTGCAGGGGGCGGAATGTGCATGTCCTGTGCGCATATATACTGGGGTGCAGCTATAGGTGCAGGGGGCGGAATGTACATGTCCTGTGCGCATATATACAGGGGTGCAGCTATAGGTGCAGGGGGCGGAATGTGCATGTCCTGTGCGCATATATACTGGGGTGCAGCTATAGGTGCAGGGGGCGGAATGTGCATGTCCTGTGCGCATATATACAGGGGTGCAGCTATAGGTGCAGGGGGCGGAATGTGCATGTCCTGTGCGCATATATACTGGGGTGCAGCTATAGGTGCAGGGGGCGGAATGTGCATGTCCTGTGCGCATATATACAGGGGTGCAGCTATAGGTGCAGGGGGCGGAATGTGCATGTCCTGTGCGCATATGTACTGGGGTGCAGCTATAGGTGCAGGGGGCGGAATGTGCATGTCCTGTGCGCATATGTACTGGGGTGCAGCTATAGGTGCAGGGGGCGGAATGTGCATGTCCTGTGCGCATATATACAGGGGTGCAGCTATAGGTGCAGGGGGCGGAATGTGCATGTCCTGTGCGCATATATACAGGGGTGCAGCTATAGGTGCAGGGGGCGGAATGTGCATGTCCTGTGCGCATATATACAGGGGTGCAGCTATAGGTGCAGGGGCGGAATGTGCATGTCCTGTGCGCATATATACTGGGGTGCAGCTATAGGTGCAGGGGGCGGAATGTGCATGTCCTGTGCGCATATATACTGGGGTGCAGCTATAGGTGCAGGGGGCGGAATGTGCATGTCCTGTGCGCATATATACAGGGGTGCAGCTATAGGTGCAGGGGGCGGAATGTGCATGTCCTGTGCGCATATATACAGGGGTGCAGCTATAGGTGCAGGGGCGGAATGTGCATGTCCTGTGCGCATATATACTGGGGTGCAGCTATAGGTGCAGGGGCGGAATGTGCATGTCCTGTGCGCATATATACTGGGGTGCAGCTATAGGTGCAGGGGGCGGAATGTGCATGTCCTGTGCGCATATATACAGGGGTGCAGCTATAGGTGCAGGGGGCGGAATGTGCATGTCCTGTGCGCATATATACTGGGGTGCAGCTATAGGTGCAGGGGGCGGAATGTGCATGTCCTGTGCGCATATATACAGGGGTGCAGCTATAGGTGCAGGGGGCGGAATGTGCATGTCCTGTGCGCATATATACAGGGTGCAGCTATAGGTGCAGGGGGCGGAATGTGCATGTCCTGTGCGCATATATACAGGGGTGCAGCTATAGGTGCAGGGGGCGGAATGTGCATGTCCTGTGCGCATATATACTGGGGTGCAGCTATAGGTGCAGGGGGCGGAATGTGCATGTCCTGTGCGCATATATACTGGGGTGCAGCTATAGGTGCAGGGGGCGGAATGTGCATGTCCTGTGCGCATATATACAGGGGTGCAGCTATAGGTGCAGGGGCGGAATGTGCATGTCCTGTGCGCATATATACAGGGGTGCAGCTATAGGTGCAGGGGGCGGAATGTGCATGTCCTGTGCGCATATATACAGGGGTGCAGCTATAGGTGCAGGGGCGGAATGTGCATGTCCTGTGCGCATATATACTGGGGTGCAGCTATAGGTGCAGGGGGCGGAATGTGCATGTCCTGTGCGCATATATACAGGGGTGCAGCTATAGGTGCAGGGGGCGGAATGTGCATGTCCTGTGCGCATATATACTGGGTGCAGCTATAGGTGCAGGGGGCGGAATGTGCATGTCCTGTGCGCATATATACGGGGTGCAGCTATAGGTGCAGGGGGCGAATGTGCATGTCCTGTGCGCATATATACAGGGGTGCAGCTATAGGTGCAGGGGCGGAATGTGCATGTCCTGTGCGCATATATACTGGGGTGCAGCTATAGGTGCAGGGCGGAATGTGCATTCCTGTGCGCATATATACGGGGTGCAGCTATAGGTGCAGGGGGCGAATGTGCATGTCCTGTGCGCATATATACTGGGTGCAGCTATAGGTGCAGGGGCGAATGTGCATGTCCTGTGCGCATATATACTGGGGTGCAGCTATAGGTGCAGGGGGCGGAATGTGCATGTCCTGTGCGCATATATACAGGGGTGCAGCTATAGGTGCAGGGGCGAATGTGCATGTCCTGTGCGCATATATACTGGGGTGCAGCTATAGGTGCAGGGCGAATGTGCATGTCCTGTGCGCATATATACGGGGTGCAGCTATAGTGCAGGCGGAATTGCATCCTGTGCGCATATATACTGGGGTGCAGCTATAGGTGCAGGGGGCGAATGTCAGCTGGCTCAATATACTGGGGTGCAGCATAGGTGCGGGGCGGAATGTGCATGTCCTGTGCGCATATATACGAGGGTGCAGCTATAGGTGCACGGGGCGGAATGTGATGTCTTGCGCATATATACTAGGGTGCAGCTATAGGTGCAGGGGTGCGGAATGTGCATGTCCTAGTCGCATATAAACGGGTTGCAGCTATAGGTGCAGGGGGCGGAATGTGCATGTCCTGTGCGGCATTATTACAGGGGTGCAGCTATAGGTGCAGGGGGCGGATGTGCATGCCTGTCGCATATATACTGGGGTGCAGCTATAGGTGCAGGGGGCGGAATGTGCATGTCCTGTGCGCATATATACTGGGTGCAGCTATAGGTGCAGGGGCGGAATGTGCATGTCCTGTGCGCATATATACGGGGTGCAGCTATAGTGCAGGGGGGGAATGTGCATGTCCTGTGCGCATATATGACGGGTGCGCTATAGGTGGCAGGGGCGGAATGTGCATGTCCTGTGCGCATATAGACTGGGGTGCAGCTATGGTGCAGGGGGCGGAATGTGCATGTCCTGGCATATATACTGGTGTCAGCTATAGGGCGGGCGATGTGTGCATGTCCTGTGCATATAACTGGGTGCAGCAGGGGTGCAGCTATAGGTCAGGGGGCGGAATGTGCATGTCCTGTGCGCATTATACAGGGGTGCAGCTATAGGTGCAGGGGGCGGAATGTGCATGTCCTGTGCGCATATATACTGGGGTGCAGCTATAGGTGCAGGGGGCGGAATGTGCATGTCCTGTGCGCATATATACTGGGGTGCAGCTATAGGTGCAGGGGCGGAATGTGCATGTCCTGTGCGCATATATACTGGGGTGCAGCTATAGGTGCAGGGGGCGGAATGTGCATGTCCTGTGCGCATATATACTGGGGTGCAGCTATAGGTGCAGGGGGCGGAATGTGCATGTCCTGTGCGCATATATACTGGGGTGCAGCTATAGGTGCAGGGGGCGGAATGTGCATGTCCTGTGCGCATATATACAGGGGTGCAGCTATAGGTGCAGGGGGCGGAATGTGCATGTCCTGTGCGCATATATACAGGGGTGCAGCTATAGGTGCAGGGGGCGGAATGTGCATGTCCTGTGCGCATATATACTGGGGTGCACTATAGGTGCAGGGGGCGGAATGTGCATGTCCTGTGCGCATATATACTGGGGTGCAGCTATAGGTGCAGGGGCGGAATGTGCATGTCCTGTGCGCATATATACGGGGTGCAGCTATAGGTGCAGGGGGCGGAATGTGCATGTCCTGTGCGCATATATACTGGTGGTGCAGCTATAGGTGCAGGGGGCGGAATGTGCATGTCCTGTGCGCATATATACTGGGGTGCAGCTATAGGTGCAGGGGCGGAATGTGCATGTCCTGTGCGCATATATACTGGGTGCAGCATAGTGCAGGGGGCGGAATGTATGTCTGTATATATACAGGGGTGAGCTATAGGGCAGGGCGATTGCATGTCTTCATATACGGGTCAGCATAGGTGCAGGGGGCGGAATGTGCATGTCCTGTGCGCATATATACAGGGTGCAGCTATAGTGCAGCGAATTGCCCTGTCCTGTGCGCATATATACTGGGGTGCAGCTATAGGTGCAGGGGGCCGGAAGTGCCTGTCCTAGTGGCAAATACTCGGGGTGCAGCTATGGTGCCGGAGAGGGCGGAATAGTGCATGTCCTGTGCGCATATATTAACTGGGGTTGCAGTAATAGGTGCAGGGGCGGAATTGTAATGTCCTGTGCGATATATACAGGGTTGCAGCTATAGGGTTCAGGGGGCGAATGTGCATGTCCTGTGCGCATATATACAGGGGTTGCATGCTTATAGGTGCAGGGGCGGAATGTGATGTCCTGGCGCATATACAGGGGTGCAGCTATTTGGTGCAGGGGCGGAATGTGTAGTCCTGTGCGCAATATAACGGGGTGCAGCTATAGGTGCAGTGGGCGGAATGTGCATGTCCGTGCGCATATATCAATGGGGTCTAGCCTATAGTGCAGGGGCGGAAATGTGCATGTCCTAGTGCGCATATATACTGGTGCACGATAGGTTGAGGGGGCGAATTGCATGTCCTGTGCGCATAATGACGGGGTGCAGCTATAGGTGCAGGGGCGGAAATGTGCTGTCCTGCGCATAATAAACGGGGTGCAGTATAGGTGCAGGGGCGGAATGTGCTTCCTGGTCGCATTATACAGGGGTTGCAGCTATAGGTGCAGGGGGTGCACTGCAGTGTCACCCCGGCCTAGGAGGCTCAACAGTACTCTGGGGTCTTTGCCCTGCAATAGTTGGGGGCCCCGGAGATTTTGATCTGGGGCCTACGAGCTTCACAATCCACCGCTGTCTATATATATATATATATATATATATATATATATATATATATATATATATATATATATATATATATATATACACACCCAGGTTACAACAGCTCAGCTTCATAGGCCTAAGGCTCCATTCACACGTGTGTGACACAACCCAGTCCTGTTTTTTTTCGGACAGTACACTGCATATAGAGTTTCATCAGCTTTAGACCTCATTCAGACTCGTTTTTGCGTAGGAGTGTGATCTGTGATGGTCTATGGGGCCATTCCCATATCCGTTATTTTTTTTTTGCATCATGTGTAAGATGATGCGGCTAAACAACGCTGTGTAAAGATGCGTTTGCGTATGCAGATGATCCGCTGCGGACATGTACGCAAATGTGTACTTAGCCTATCAGTGGAGAAATATTTTTTTTTCTTTAATTTGTCCACATACGACAAAAACTGTTGACCCTCGGACCACTCTCTGATAGTGCCTTTTTTCTCAGTAGTGTGTATTAAGACGGGTCCGGGTCTCCAGTGTGTGAATCTCTGGGCACGGCCTAACCTCATTCGTTGTGTCAATCAGACTCGGCCAACAAAGACTGTACTGGTCTATGTAAAATGGATGAGAAGCAGAAGACGGACTTTGTACTTCACATCATGGTCTGAGTTTCATCTGTTTTTAACTAATCCATTGTTGGCAGTCCATTGATACAATTAGTAAAAACATACCTAATTAATAATATTAATTGTATTACGCTGTGCAAGCACCATCATCACTGGGATATACTAAGTGTGGTGGCTTTCCCTGCTTGGTATGCAGTCGCCTTGAATACTTGATTGTTATGTACACAGATTTTAATCATGTTTAACCCCTTAAGGGTATGCCACACTAAGCGAGATCGCTAGCGAGATCGCACCTGCGTCACATTTATGACGCAGTAGCGATCTCGTTAGCGACTTAGCTGTGTGATTCCAAACACAACTCATCAGCGATCTGTGATTCCAAACACATCTCATCAGCGATCTGTATAACGACCTCTGCGGTCGTTGGGAAAACCTAGTCCCACCTGCGATGCTGGTGAAGTCGTTCATAAAGGGTGTCACACTCAGCGATTCAGGCTCACCAGCGGGACACCAACGACCAAAAAACGGCTCAGAACGTTCATGAACGATCAACGACATCTCAGCAGGGGCCACATTGCTGCTACATGTCACACACAGCTAAGTCGCTAACGAGATCGCTACTGCGTCATAAATGGTGACGCAGGTGCGATCTCGCTTAGTGTGGCATACCCTTTAGTGACAAAGCCATTTTGCAGCTTAATGACCGGGCCAATTTTTGCATTTCTGACCACTGTCACTGAGGTTATAACTCTGGAACGCTTTAACGAATCAAGCTGATTCTGAGAATGTTTTTTTCGTGACATATTGTACTTCACGTTAGTGGTAAAAAATTTTTTATATGACTTGCTTTTATTTATGAAAAAAACGGAAATATGGCAAAAATTTTGAAAATGTAGCAATTTTCAAACTTTACATTTTTATGCCCTTAAATCAGAGAGATATGTCACACAAATTTCTTAATAAATAACATTTCCCACATGTCTACTTTACATCAGCACAATTTTGGGAACAAAATTTTTTTTTGTTACGAAGTTATAAGGGTTAAGAGTTGACCAGCGATTTCTCATTTTTACAACACCATTTTTTTTTTAGGGACCACATCACATTTGAAGTCACTTTGAGGGGTCTATATGATAGAAAATACCCAAAAGTGACACCATTCTAAAAACTGCACCCCTCAATGTGCTCAAAACCACATTCAAGAAGTTTATTAACCATTTACGTGCTTCACAGGAACTGAAGCAATGTGGAAGGAAAAAATTAACATTTAACTTTTTTGCAAAAACTTTACTTCGGAACCAATTTTTTTTTTTTATTTTCACAAGTGTTAAAAGAAAAAATGAACCACAAAATTTGTTGTGCAATTTCTCCTGAATACGCCGATACCTCATATGTGGAGGTAAACCACTTTTTGGGCTCACGGCAGAGGTCACAAGGGAAGGAGCGCAGTTTGACGTTTTCAACGCAGAATTGGCTGGACGCCATAACGCGTTTAGAAAGCCCCTGATGTGCCTAAACAGTGGAAACCCCCAACAAGTGACCCCATTTTGGAAACTAGACCCCCTAAGGAGCTTATCTAGATGTGTGGTGAGCACTTTGAACCCCTAAGTGCTTCACAGAAGTTTATAACGTAGAGCAGTGAAAATAAAAAATCATTTTTTTTCCTCAAAAATGATTCTTTAGCCCGCCATTTTTTTAATTTCCCAAGGGTAACAGGAGAAATTGGACCCCAAGAGTTGTTGTGCAATTTTTCCTGAGTACATTGATACCCCATATGTGGGGTGGAACCACTGTTTGGGCGCATGGGAGAGCTTGGAAGGGAAGGAGCGCCATTTTGAAATGCAGACTTTGATGGAATGTTCTGCGGGCATCATGTTGTATTTGCAGAGCCCTTGATGTGCCTAAACATTAGAAACCCCCTGCAAGTGACACCATTTTGGAAACTAGACCCCCCAAGGAGCTTATCTAGATGTGTGGTGAGCACTTTGAACCCCCAAGTGCTTCACAGAAATTTATAAACTCAGAGCCGTGAAAATAAAAAATCTTTTTTTTCCACAAAAATGATCTTTTCACCCCAATTTTTATTTTCTCAAGGGTAACAAGACCCCAAAAGTTTTTGTGCAATTTGTCCTGAGCATGCTGATACACCATATGTGGGTAAACCACTGTTTGTGTGCATGGCAGAGCTTGGAAGGGAAGGAGCGCCGTTTGACTTTTTCAACGCAGAATTGGCTGGACGCCATGTCGCGTTTGTAGAGGCCCTGATGTGTCTAAACAGTGGAAACCCCCCCCAAGTGACCCCATTTTGGAAACTAGACCCCCTAAGGAACTTATCTAGATGTGTGGTGAGCACTTTGAACCCCCAAGTGCTTCACAGAAGTTTATAACGTAAAGCAGTGAAAATAAAAAATTATTTTTTTTCCTCAAAAATGATTCTTTAGCCCGCTATTTTTTTAATTTCCCAAGGGTAACAGGAGAAATTGGACCCCAAGAGTTGTGCAATTTTTCCTGAGTACGCGGATACACCATATGTGGGCGCATGGGAGAGCTTGGAAGGGAAGGAGCGCCATTTTGAAATGCAGACTTTGATGGAATGTTCTGCTGGCGTCATGTTGTATTTGCAGAGCCCTTGATGTGCCTAAACAGTAGAAACCCCCTGCAAGTGACCCCATTTTGGAAACTAGACCCCCCCAAGGAGCTTATCTAGATGTGTGGTGAGCACTTTGAACCCCCAAGTGCTTCACAGAAATTTATAAACTCAGAGCCGTGAAAATAAAAAATCATTTTTTTCCTCAAAAATGATTTTTTTTTTAGCCAGCTATTTTTCATTTTCCCAAGGGTAACAGGAAAAATTAGAACACCAAAATTGGTGTGCAATTTGTCCTGAGTACGCTGATACCCCATATGTTGGGATAAACCACTGTTTGGGCGCACGGCAGGGCTCGGAAGGGAGGGAGCGCCATTTGACTACTTGAACGTCACGTCGTATTTGAAGACCCCCTGATGTGCCTAAATATGGAAACCCCTCAAGTCTAGCTCCAACCCTAACCCCAACACACCCCTAACCCTAATTGTAACCCTAACCCTAATTGTAACCCTAAGGCCGGCGTCACACTGGCGACAAAATCGGACGATTGCAATGCGATGAAAAATCGCATTGCAGTCGGCCCTATGTTAATCTATGGAGCAGCTCCCAGTATCAGATTTGTTGTGGTCCGTTTTAAACGTCCGTGTACAATCGCAGCATGCTGCGATTGTCACCGATTGTCGGTCGACAATCGCCAATGCAAGTCTATGGGAGCGATGAAAAATCTGATTACAAACGGACCACACTGTGTGACTTGCGATGAAATCGCATCGGTGTCCTTTAGAAAAGCCGGCAATTCATCCCCGGCTATACTGTAAAAGCACACTGACAGCTTTAATAAAGACTAGAAAGAATAGATATATACACATAGAACACATATATATATATATATATACATGTCATTGTGACATGTACATATACATATATTTATAGTTCCTAGACTTCTACATACTGTAATAGCCGCTAATTCAATTGCCGGGTTTTGTGAAATCACAGAAGCCGACATGAAATGATACATTGTTTCCACACATTTAACCATGTAATTTCATGTATTTTTATATATGTTTGAAACATACAATTACATGAGTGTATTTGTGCAAAATTTCAGACATGTAGGGGTTAATTAAAGGTGTAATTTCGTTTAAAAAAAATGCGTGGGCTCCCGCTGTATTTTCTCCACCAGACAGACAAAGCAAAGCGAGTGGGGGCAGATAATAATAGCCTAGGGAGGGTACATTTTTTTTGTGCCCCCCCTGGCTACTAACATCTGCCCCCAGACACCCCAGAAAGGGCAAATCTATAATTAGATTCGCCCTTTCTGGCACTTTGCCCGTCTATTCCCATTGCCCTGTAGCGGTGGCGAATGGGTTAATCTCACCTTACTGTCACCTTGCTATTGAAAGGTGACCTTAAGGCAGGTTAATAATTGATAGCTGTCAATTAGACAACTATCAATTATTAATCCTATTGAAGTAAATAAAAAAACACACACACTTTAAGAATAAATAATTTTAATGAAATAAAAACACATTTTTTTGACCATATTTTATTTTACACTTAATCCGTGCAAAGCCATTGATCTCCTAAAATAAAGAAAAAAAAATAAAACAACATTATTCTTACCTATTCCGCTGATCTGTCACGTCCCACGCTGTAATCCTTCACAAAGGGTTAACTAGCTTTGAGCCAAGCAGTGCAAGTAATCCTGCATGCTCAGCTCAAAGCTCATGAATGAATAAGTTCCTCTCCTGGCGACAGGAGAGGATGTGTTTCATGAATGAAGCTTAATTGATTGTGTCCACTTTCCCTTTAGGTCAGGTCACTACAGTTAAATTGGCAATAAATCAATTAAGCTCCATTCATGAATCTATTCCTCTACTTTCGCTGGGAGAGGAACTTATTCATTCAGGGGAATACAGGTCTGAGACAGCATTATTAGCTCTCTGCGACCTGTAACCTGTTAACCCTTTCTGATGGATTACACCGTGGGACCTGACTGTACATCGGATTGGTAAGTATAATTTTGCTTTTTTATTTTATTTTTATTACAGGAAATGGTTTTAGCAGGAAAATAAAATATGGTCAAAAACTGTGTGATTATTTAATTAAACTTATTTTTTATTAAACTGTGTGTGTTTGATTTTTCTTTCATACAATAGGATTAATAATTGATAGTTGTCTGATTGACAGCTCTCAATTATTAACCTGGCTTAAAGTGACCTTTCAATTGCAAGGTCATTTTAACCCCTTATTAACCCATTCGCCACCGCTACAGGGCAATGGGAATAGACGGGCAAAGTGCCAGAAAGGGCGAATCTAATTATAGATTTGCCCTTTCTGGGGTGTCTGGGGGCAGATGTTAGTAGCCAGGGGGGGCACAAAAAAAATGTACCCTCCCTAGGCTATTATTATCTGCCCCCACTCGCTTTGCTTTGTCTGTCTGGTGGAGAAAATACAGCGGGAGCCCACGCATTTTTTTTCAACGAATTTACACCTTTAATTAACCCCTACATGTCTGAAATTTAGCACACATATACTCATGTAATTGTATGTTTCAAACATATATATAAAAATACATGAAATTACATGGTTAAATGTGTGGAAACAATGTATCATTTCATGTCGGCTTCTGTGATTTCACTGATGCCGGCAATTGAATTAGCGGCTATTACAGTATGTAGAAGTGTAAGAATTATAAATATATGTATATATATATGTCACAATGACATATATATATATATATATATATATATATGTGCTCTATGTGTATATATCTATTCTTTCTTTTGGCATTTAAATACTATTCTTTTGGATCCATTATATGTCAGTTTTGCAAGCCTGCGAGAAAATCTCGCAAGTCGGATGAAAATCGGATGTTACAAGGTACACACACATGCGATTAAATCGCATCTTTGAAGGAAAATCGGATGCCAGAAGGATGTGTGATGTTTTTATTTTGATCCGATTGTCGACCGTCTAAAACGGACCGATTTTTTGTGGTTGTGTGTGACGCCGGCCTAACGCTAATTGTAACCCTAACCCTAATTATAACCCTAAGGCTAGGTTCATATTGCGTTTTACCAGCCCGTTCAACATAGCGTTGACGGGCTGGTAACGGTATAGCATAACGCGATCGCGTTATGCTATACCCGCTAGCGCAGAGGAATCAGCAGATGATTCATCTGCGCTAGCGGTGCCGGAGCCCAGACACTGCCGGCCGCGTCCGAGGCTCCGTCACTGAATAACGGCACGTCGCGAACGCATGCCGCTTTACGGCATGCGTCGCCCTCATATGGGGGTGAATGGCAGCGTTAACGGACTGCCATAACGCAGTATGAACCCAGCCTAACCCTAATTATAACCCTAACAATAATTCTAACCCTAATTATAACCCTAATGGAAAAATGAAAATAAATAAAATTTCTATATTTTATTATATGTCCCTAACTAAGGTGGTGATAAAGGGGGGGTTATGTATTGTTTTTTTATTTTGATCACTGTGATAGTTTTACAGTGATCAAAATGTACTTTTAGAGAATGAATGGAATCATTAATTTTTTTTTACAGGAAGAAGAATACGGGAGGATCGGAGGACAGGGGGCGCTGCAGGAGCACAGAGGGGACATGGGGAACACCTGCAGGTACCGGGAAAGATCGGGGGTCCCGGGACCCTATTTCTCTCCCCTCTGATGTGCGATCACATCAGAGGGGAGAGAAATTACAGGCAGGATCGCGGCTGTGTTTTTTCTTTTGCGATCGGCCCCAGGAGGGCCCCAAGACCACCAGGGGCCACAAAGGGGGGATCGGGGACCCTATTTCTCTCTCCTCTGATGTCCGATCACATCAGAGGGGAGAGAAATTAAATGGCACAAAAGATTTTTTTTTTTTGCGATCGCCGTTATAGGGTTAATAACGGCGATCGCAACATTGGGGTCGGTAAAAACCGACCCAACAAGACCCCGGAGAAAATCCGACTGTGGGGGGGGCGCTATTCACTTTTTCCCTGTGGTTGAAGTACCCTTATTGACCGCCGTTAAAAGGCGTATCGGCGGTCGTTAAGGGGTTAAATAAATTTGTCTTTTAATTATCACTATATATTGTAGCTCTGTTGTTTATATCCTTACTCTAAGGCTACGTGCACACGTTGCAGTTTTTTCGCAGCAAAAACGCTTAAAAACGCATGAATTCAGTATCCTATTTAGAATGAATTCTGCAATTTCTGTGCACATGGTGCGTTTTTTTCCACGCAAAAAACGCATCGCGGAAAAAAAAAAGCAGCATGTTCATTAATTTCGCGTTAAATCTGCGTTTTTCCCTCTATATTATTCACCTAGAATGTTCAGGAAAATTTTGCGGTAAAAACGCACCAAAAACCGCGAGAAAAACGCATTCGTTTTTTGGCAGAAAAAGTCAGTTTTTGCTCAGGAATTTTCTGCAAACATTCCTGAACGTGTGCACATAGCCTTATGGTAACCCATCCTTCTTCCGTTTGTCAAACGCTTTAAATAACACAGTTGCTATTGGGTGTGGCATTTAAAGGATTAAACTAGGCTAGGGGCATTGGATGTAATTGGTGCCAGCATTTTCAGCTGAATCCTGGCTGTGGTCAGTACCTAGGAGATCATCATTACAGATGGAGTATATCAGTCATGGTGCTGGGAATGGCAGCCGCTTATGACAGATATCCAATATGGGACGTTAAGGGGTTATGTATTTATTTATTATACTTTGCTTACGTAGCGCCATTAATTCCACAGCACTTTACAGACATTATCATCACTGTCCCCATTGGGGCTCACAATCTAAGTTTTCCATCACTATGCCCTTAGAGGGTAGGAGGAAATCAGAGAACCCTGGAGGAAACCCAACCAACACAGGGAGAAGATACAAACTCCTTGGTGGGATTTGAACTCATAACCACAGCGCTGAATAGCAACAGTGTAAACCACTGACCCATCGTGCTAATTTATAGATTATACTATTAGATTTACTATAGATGTTTTTGTCTTATTTCTTATTATGCTAAAAATGTAACCGCTATTATTCTGTAACCTTTCAACAGATGCTAAAAAGAATGAACAGTGGAAGAGGAGAGTATCGGAAATGGGATACGATAGACTTAATACTCTAGGTCGACCCCCCCTATAGGCATCTGGATATGGATACGGAAAAGACTGATATCGTAGAAGAGAGAGAAGAAACTGGAAATTGGGAAAATATTACTAACACTGGGGTGCAAACTATTGACATTTGTAAGATAATCTACAACGGACACAAACAGTGTATGGATTGTGGGAAATTCTTCACACGGAAATCATCCCTCATTGTCCACCAGAGAATACACACCGGGGAAAAGCTCTTTGCGTGCTTGGAGTGTGGAAGGAGGTTTGGTCTCAAGTCTTCTATGGTCAGACACCTGAAGACTCACTTGCCAAAGACTCTAAAAGTCTGCCCTGTCTGTGGCAGATGTTTCACTCGCTATCCTAGCCTTTTTCAGCACCAGAAAGTTCATGCGGAGGACAGATTCTATAGATGTCAGTACTGCGAGAAGAGCTTCGTTCGAGCATCACAATTGGTAGTTCATCAAAGAGTTCATAAACAAATGTTTCCACCAGATGGGCAGGAAAATGTTAATAGCCTGGACCATTTTGACATCCAGAAGAACTTTGCATGCCTGGAGTGTGGGAAATGTTTTAAAGAGCAAAGATTTCTAACTAGGCATCAGAGAATTCACAAAGGTAAGAAACAGTAATACGTTCTGACTTTTGGGAATTGAACCTGTGGGATTGCATTAGGCAGCCTGGAGTGCCCCAGTACGATCCCATGTAACATCTTGCATCCCCGGTAAGGATTGGTGTATTTACTGACTGAGCTTGTATATGTATATTCCTATCAAGCAGTCCACTTTAATCCCCAGCTTTGGTTATATATGGCTTGTGAGCTACTGAGACTGTAAAGTTTGATTGCAAGTTTTCATTGTTTTTAATTTTGTTTGCTATTTTTCCTTATTTCCTTTTTGTTTGTGCTAGAATCTTCTACCGTCCCCTTACAGCTAAATGAACTTTCACATGACATCCCCTTAAATGCCAATGAAGTTTGTAATGTACCACAGGCCTTACAAGACAAGTCATTTAATGCTGAGAAGAAACCTCGCAGAGTTCATAAACAAGTTGTGTGTATGGAGTGCGGTAAAAGCTTCACGCGGAAAGCATCCCTTGATGTACATCATAGAATACACACAGGAGAGAAGCTGTTTATGTGCACAGAATGTGGAAAAAGGTTTGGTCTGAAGTCATCTTTGGTCAGACACATGAGAACCCACTCTCCAAAAAAACTTCTCCAGCATAAGAAGGTCTACAGAATGAAGGAACCCTATAAATGCCCGCAGTGTGAGAAGAGCTTCTCCCGATCTTCACAATTGGCAGCGCATGAGAGAACCCACAAAAAAGAAAACTTTCATTCAAAATCAGAACCTAAAAACTCAGACTTTCTTTACAATGCAAATATTAAAGATGCAAAAGGTTCCCATAAATGTCTTGAATGTGGAAGGTTGTTCAGAAGGCAGTCTTCATTATTAGGACACCAGAGGATACATAAAGGTTAAGTATCATTTCCATTCTAGCAAATTACATTTTTGTGATAAATGAAGATGTAGCATTTAGCAAACTGATTATTATGCAAAAGTACATTTGTGCCAAAGTGGCTTGGCCCCTTTAATACAAAGCAAATGCTAGGCAAACTGAATTTAATGCCATGGCGAGCTTCCCGTAGCCATTTGATGCCTGCTACTTCTGTAATCGTTTGTCGTGAATTAAAGTGAACCATGGATTGTATGAAGCAGGGACAGACTGTCAGCTAGATTAACTGGTCTCGTCCTAAGAAACTAGGACCGTTTTTCTCATATGTGAATAAAAAACAAAAAACGAACATCTGAATGAGCACTTAGGTGTGCGCTAATACTTTTCTCCAGTTAGTGTATGTGTCATGTTCTATGTGGTTTATTTACGTAAATACAGTATACTGCTAATATATTGAAAACTATTTGTTGTTTTTTGTTTTTTTTGTACTCTTAGATAATAGTTGTCAATTCAGAATCCAGAATGGTATTTTTCAACCGGTTATTGAATCTGGAGTAAACTGCAGCACTTCTGCACCAGTTCATAAAGATGACACAGAAACGCTCACACAAGAGCTGCCTGGTATCACAGAGGAATTACACTCATCCATAGATAAGAGTTACAGTGCCGATAGAATTGGAGACAATACAGCCTGGAAGACCAGCAGTAAGGCCAAAAATATGTGTATGGACTGTGGGAAAAGTTTCACTCGGAATTCATCCCTTATTATGCACCAGAGAACACACAAGGGACAGAAGCTGTTTATGTGCATAGATTGTGGCAAAAGCTTTAGTCTGAAGTTCTCATTGGTAAGACACATGAGAAGTCGCTGTCCAAAAATGCTCAATATCTGTTCGGATTGTGGCAAGTGCTTTAGTAATTTATCCAGCCTTTTCCGGCATCAGAAGGTTCACCGAAAAGAGAAATTTCACAAATGTCCTCATTGTGAGAAAAGCTTCTCTGCAGGTTCAAAACTTTTGTTTCATCTGAAGACTCATAAACTAGAGAAGTCCTGTCCACCGCAGTCAGAGCCTGAAGAAGATAATGATAAATTAGGTAAACCCAACTGTTATGTAAGTGACAGCTGTGCAGGAAAGCCTCATGTACGTCTGGAAAATGGAACACACTCCTCGGAACAACCGCGCCAGAAAGCGCACAGAAGTGAGTATTGATGTAACATGGTATAAAAATAGCCTTCATCTAGTGGGAAATGTTAAGTAAACTAAGCCAGTGATCTGATTTCTCTACCGCTTCATTGGGGGACACAGGAAACCATGGGTGTATGCTGCTGCCACAAGGAGGCTGACACTATGCAGAAAAAAAGTTAGCTCCTCCCCCGCAGTGTACACCCCTCCGACAGGAACTAGGGAATTCAGTTTTAGCTTAGTGTCAGTAGTAGGTGGAAACGGATCTCTGGAGACCCATATCTACCTAATGTGCGTCGTTCCTTTTCAGGTTTTCCGGAGGGATACAGTGTGAACAGTCACTATTGTACTCCCACGCAGAGACTGAGTACGGTGTGTACTGCCACCCCGTATCCTCATATGTCTGTTCTCTCGGCAGGACCCCTGACTGATCCCTGACACGGACGTGTGTTCAGGTGATCGGAAAAAGGAAAGATGACCCGGGCCTGCCTCCGTCTCCCACCTACTCGCCCACCAGAGCCTGTCGGTGAAGGAGACACGGACGTCCTACAATGGATGCCGGACGTCCGACTCTCAAGAGGTATGGTCCTCTTTCATCCTAGGTAAAGAAGATAGAAGACCGGAATGGAATAAAAAAAAAAAAAGGGCAAAATATTGCGGTAGTAGTCTTCTCCCCTTCATTGCTAACATGGAAGCGGGGTTTTTTTCCGGTGGTTTACAAGCGCCCCTCAGCCCCCTTCCCCTGGTCACCTTCATGTTCAGGTGCCTGGTCGCGCACAAAACGCTCCTTGCGGGGGCCCTTTTATGCCACAGCGCCTCGGCGGGCCCCCCTTTTTATTGCGTTTCGGGGCCTCTGCGAAGCCCCCCCCCCCCATCCATCGGCGCCCGCGGGATCTAATCGAGGCCCCGGCTTCATTTTGGGCCTAGTTATAATGCCAACTCCGCACCTTCACTCTAGGCTTCTGGGCGGGTTTTTCTCCCGCCCATTCTTCCTCTCTGCACAGCCTCAGGCTCCGCCCACCGCCTTCAG
Organism: Oophaga sylvatica; assembly: GCA_033576555.1. Taxonomy (NCBI): domain Eukaryota; kingdom Metazoa; phylum Chordata; class Amphibia; order Anura; family Dendrobatidae; genus Oophaga; species Oophaga sylvatica. Next base: position 343,151,823 of record JARQOD010000004.1, on the reverse strand, counting down.
CTCTCTGGTAGACCGCAGACGCTGACATATTCCCCTCTGCAGCAGCGCTGCTGCAGGCCATATTCCTCCAGCCGAGCCCACAGGTGGACGCAGGAAGAAAAAATGGGAAAAATCCCCATCTCCGCTCTGTAGCAGCACGATTCAGCCAGGGGCCTCTGGTTTCGCTCTCTCTCAGGATCAGCTTCAGGAACCGTGAGTAGCTCTGCCCTGTAGAGCTGACACTCTCTGTCTCTTTCTCTGTCCCCCTTCTTCCATACCTCATTCCCTGGGATCTATGGCCCTTTTGCATCCCTTCTTTGTTTTCCCTGCAGCTCCAGGCGCCCTATTGCGCCGCTGCACTCTCTCTGTAGGGCCCCCCCCCCCCCTTTTTTTTTCTGGGATCTGAAGCCCCTTTGGTTTCCAGGTGGAGCTTCCTTCCTGGGGCCACCTGCCAGCTCTGTTGCGCCGCTGCAGGGGGCCCTTTTCGCGCTTTTTTGGTGACCTCCGCGCCGCCCCCCCTCTGCCGGCCGCCGCAGATTCTAATCGAGGCCCCTTCTTCACTCCGCAGCGCACGCCTGATCTCTCCAGCTGGGAGCACACAGGATCCCATCTTCGGCTCGTGATACAGCCTCTACTTTTGCCTCCGCGACCCCACGGTACAGGAGCCCCTTTCTGCCCCAGGTGATTCTGAGACCCCTACCCCTGAGTGGGCTGCGTCTCTCACAATCTGTGGCGGACCTGTGTCTCAGACCCTAGCGTCCGTATTAGACAGGTTGCCCTTTTCAGCACCCGTACTCGCCAGCGGACCACAAGTCTCCCTTTTCCGGCCCATCCAATCCAGGCCATAAGAAACCTAGACTGGAGCTTGGTTCTAGATCCTCTTCCCGCTCCATCTCACCAGACGACCTTTCATGGCGCGATCCCTCTCTAACGTCCTCTTCTCCTGGGTCAGGCGAGGCGCCTTCGGACGCGCTTTCGGAAGATGAGTTGAACCTGGATTCAGAACAGGCCTCCAGCTGGACGGATATGGTGCAGAGCCTGATTGTTGCAGTCAGTCAGACTTTAGGCATCACGGTGGCTCAGTGGATAGCACTGCAGCCTTGCAGCACTGGAGTCGGTTCAAATCCCACCTAGGACAACATCTGCAAGGAGTTTGTATGTTCTCCCCGTGTTTGCGTGGGTTTCCTCCGGGTTCTCCGGTTTCCTCCCACACTCCAAAGACATACTGCTAGGGAATTTAGATTGTGAGCCCCTTCGGGGACAGCGACGATAATGTGTGCAAAACTGTAAAGCGCTGCGGAATATGTTAGCGCTATATAAAAATAAAGATTATTATTATTAGGCATCAAAGATACCGCTACGGAATCCGCAGATCAGGCAGTTTCGTTCAGTCGGTCCAGACCACCTTCCAAGGTCTTTGCCTCGTTTTCTCCGGCATGCTTTGCTGTGTCTCAGTGGACAAAGAAGCTGACCACCAATCGCAGACCCAAGGGTCTTAACCCAGGTGCACAATAGGGAGTAGGGTTTATTCTCCCTCTGATTCCAAGCCCACTGTTCTTCCGTCAGGCCCAAAAGACTGTACAGGTTATACCTCAGCACAGACTTCGAGGTGCGGTTTACTACAGGTAAGACTGTTATACCTAATGCCGTCAGGTGTCCAGACCTTGACCGCGACGCAGAATCGGCTCTCTCCCGTACCCTTCTCCAGGGTTCTCTCCGCACGATTGTAGTCGTAGGATACTGAAAGCCAATCGCAGCAGTACTCCATCCGCATTCCAGGGTTCTGCGCAACGCCACCAGGTACAGTAGCCATTTGAAACTGTTGTATTTTCAGTGGATCAGACGGGTCTTGAGTGGACTGCTGCCGTGGTTTTGGTATTCCGTGCTGTATCAGTGGTTCAGATGTGCTGAGATCAAGTGCTGCATCGGTCCTGCTCTTCTGTCCTAGCCGGTGAGTCAGGAATGCCCTCTTTCTCATACCTCAGGGTCTTTTGCAACATCTGCCCAGGCTCTCTTCTGTTCACCGCTCAGTGAGAGGGCCCCGGTGTTCATTACATCTGGTTGGCTGCAGCAGCGGTTTTTACTCCGCTTTCAGGTCGGTCACAGGCTTTTTTTTTATTCTGCTGTGTGTTTTTCTCGATCAATAACATCTGTGGTTTAGTTACAGAAAGTCTGCACGTACCACAGGAAGGATCTCGATGCCAGAAGGTAGTTCTCAGCGGCAGCATGACTGGCCACGCCATTTTCAGGTAGGTCATACACGCCGGTATCAGATACCAGATGGTCGCAGTTGTTTCTTCGACCACGCACTGGGCCCTGTTTGCTGGTTGATCACCGTCTGATCATTCGGACCTAGCACTGACTATCCGTAGGTCAGTTACAGTGTTCCTTAAGTTACCCTTAGTTACAGTGTGTTACTCCCAGCATAGGAGACCGTTCTCGGTTCTCTCCTAGGGACCTTCGAGCTACCTCAATACCAGAGCTCCCTATTCATATGTCGTTACTTACCTCTTCTTTCTTGCAGACACCGGAAAAAAGCCTCGTGCAGCTCCGGGATTTTATTTCCGAGGGTGGCAGCATGAGGTTCTCCCACCTTAGACAAGAATTGGATCTCACTCTGCATACGCATCAACCAGTGAACACTGCTCCAGGCCAGTATTCAATGAAGAGTTTGGTGATAACACGTTTCTTCCGACAGCAAGATTCTTATCTTTTTTACTAGTATCTTCGGTGGTGTGATGTCTCATACTTGGGTAAGTGGGTTCACACAGTACAATCTTCTCCCCGCTTCAAGGGGCCAGGACATATAGGATCGACATAAAAACTCCTTTCAGATGTTGTCATTGGTGGCATTCGAACCCAGGACTCCAGCGCTGCCAGACTGCAGTGCTGTCCACTGAGCCATCGTGCTGCCCGCAGTACATATAGATACATATACAGATTCCGCCCTGCTTCTCGGCAGAGCGATGGTCGGCTCTCCTTAAATTATAAGATTCTTCAGAGTCCCATGTATTGCTCTGGCGGATACCGGCTTAGCTAGTAAGCCCTTGCAGGTTACGGAGGTGAGTTCTCTGACCTAATTAGTGTTATCTGCTGTTCCCTCCCTTGGGTACTGCTTTGGGACGTCCCATGGTTTCCTGTGTCCCCCAATGAAGCGGTAGAGAAAACAAGATTTTGGTTGCTTACCGTAAAATCTGTTTCTCGGAGCCTTCATTGGGGGACACAGCACCCACCCAGGTTGAACAGCTCTGCTTATTATACTGTTACAGTTTGAGTTTGTGTTTTCTATCTCCTTTATAGATTGCTTCTCCTACTGCTTTCTCACTAACTGAATTCCCTAGTTCATGTCGGAGTGGTGTACACTGCGGACGAGGAGCTAACTTTTTTTCTGCATAGTGTCAGCCTCCTAGTGGCAGCAGCATACACCCATGGTTTCCTGTGTCCCCCAATAAAGGCTCCGAGAAACAGATTTTACGGTAAGCAACCAAAATCTTGTTTTTCTTGGTCAACCAGTTGATCAATTAGGACACAATACTACAAATCTATGGTCGGTGTCAGCTACTTCAGATTATATCTGATGTGGGTCTGTCTTCTGAAACTCCCGGCAACCTTTTTATAAACGATGCCAGCACAACAAATCAATTGATCTGTAAATATAGGGACATGCCAAAAGGCAATAGTAAATGATTGTGTGTTGTCGTGTCCATCTCATCAAATTTCATTAGTGAAATAGCCAATAATTTTTTGTTCTACTTCTCAGGTGTCAGTGGATCCTCCAGTTATACTACTCCAGACTACAATGGTGATACTAGAGAACCTTTAACAGAAATTAAATCCAAAAAAAAGTCAGACGCAGAGCCTGTGGAGGTGGCGAAACGTGAAGGTGCAAATAGTAACTCCATTTGCAAGCCAAGATTGTCTAGCAGTAGAAGCTCCTACCATTGTATCCAGTGTGGGAAAAACTTTTTTAGCAAGGTATCTTTTACTGTCCATCAGAAAATACACTCTGGAGAGAAACCTCTTATATGCACAGACTGTGGGAAGAGATTTAATTTAAAGTCTTCTCTGGTCAGACACCTGAAGAGCCACACGGGGCCCATGCTCAATATCTGCTCTGAATGTGGCATATATTTCAGCAGATACTGCGATCTGTTATTACACATGGAGAATCATATGGGTAAGTGACCTTATATAGTAACGTACTGTATACTAATAAGAAAAATGAAAGGGCAAGTCGGACAAAGTGCCAGAATTGTGCTGGGCTTCCATTTTTACCTGGGGTGGGGAGTCAATATCCATGGCCCCTTACCAGCCTGAGAATTCCAGCCCCTGTTGTCTATTTTAGCTTGTCTGGTTATCAAAAATGCAGAGGAACCCACGCTGTTGTTTTTTTTTTTTTTTATTATTATTATTATTATTTATAACGCAGGTGCCAGTTGATTACTCCCATCAGTAGCCAACTGCTCTCGCTGTTATTGCGGCAACAGGTGTAGTCTGATTGGAGTAGTAGTCCCATCAGCTGACGCCAGTGACTGGAGGTAAACAGCATGGGAACTGCAGATTTCTGACCTGCGGTAATTATTTTACCGCCGATCAAAGGCAGTGTTTGCCGCGCTGGATGCATATGACAGCGTGGCAAACCACTGGATGTTTGGACCCCACATTCAAGTAAATGGTATTCGGGTACTGTTATGGTACCCGAACCAAACTTTTTTAACCGCTTCATAACAGAGCCCTTTTTCGTTTCTGTTTTTCGCTCCCCTCCTTCCCAAAGCCATAAATTTTTATTTTTCCGTCAATATGACTTGTTTTTTGCGGAACAAGTTGTACTTTTGAACGACATCATTGGTTTTACCATATTGTGTACTCAAAAACGGGAAAAAAAATTCTAAGTGTGGTGAAATTGGTAAAAAAAAAGTGCAATTCTACAACTTTTTTTTAGATTTTTTGTTTTTTATCTAAGTGGTTAAAAAAATCCAAAGTTTGTTTAAAAAAAAAAAAAAAAAGTTCCTTTTTCCGACACCGTAGCATCTTCATTTTTCGTGATCTCGGGTTGGGTGAGGGCTTATTTTGTGTGTGCCAAGCTGATGTTTTTAATGATACCAATTTGGTGCAGATTTGGTGCATTTTAATGCAATGTTTGTTGCAGCAACCAAAAATACGTAATTCTGGCGTCTTGACTTTTTTTCTTGCTACGCTGTTTAGCAATCGGGTTAATCCAGTGTTTCTCAACTCCAGTCCTCAGGACCCACCAACCGGTTCATGTTTTCAGGATTTCCTTAGTATTGCACAGGTGATAATTTTATCACCTGCTCAAGCATTAATTTCATCACCTTTGCAATACTAAGGAAATCCTGAAAACATGACCTGTTGGTGGGTCCTGAGGACTGGAGTTGAGAAACACTGGGTTAATCCATCATTTTTTTTTTTTTTTTTTTTTTTGATTGGGCGATTCTGAACGCAGCGATACCAAATGTGTATGTTTGATATTTTTTTTATTGTTTTATTTTGAATGGGGCGAAAGGGAGGTGATTTGAACTTTTATATTTTTTTAATATTTTTAAAAAACTTTTTTTTTTTTTTTACTTTTGGCATGCTTAAATAGGCTCCATAGGAGACTAGAAGCTGCCATAACCTGATCAGCTCTGCTACATACAGGCAATGATCAGATCACTTGTCAGCGTTTGACAGCGGCATTTAACGGGTTAATAGCTGCTTGTGGATCGTGATTCCTCCCGCGCCTGTGTCGAGCACATATCGGCTGTTCAAAACAGCTGACGTGTACTGGGAAAAATGTGGACTCTGCAAAATACTAGATGTAGTAGTTTTCGATATGGGATATATATAGATAGATATATATAATAATAATCTTTATTTTTTTTTATATAGCGCTAACATATTCCGCAGCGCTTTACAGTTTCCACACATTATCGTCGCTGTCCCCGAAGGGTCTCACAATCTAGATTCCCTATCTGTATGTTTTTGGAATGTGGGAGGAAACCGGAGTACCCGGAGGAAACCCACGCAAACACGGGGAGAACATACAAACTCCTTGCAGATGTTGTCCTTGGTGGGATTTGAACCTAGGACTCCAGCGCTGCAAGGCTGTAGTGCTATCCACTGAGCCACCGTGCTGCCCTATATATATCTATATCTATACATATATGTATATATATTATATAATATATGTACAGTGGTGGCCAAAAGTATTGGCACCCCTGCAATTCTGTCAGATAATACTCCGTTTCTTCCTGAAAATGATTGCAAACACAAATTCTTTGGTATTATTATCTTCATTTAATTTGTCTTCAATGAAAAAACACAAAAAGAATTGACCTAAAGCCAAATTGGATATAATTCCACACCAAAACTAAAAAAGGGGGTGGACAAAAGTATTTGCACTGTTTGAAAAATCATGTGATGCTTCTCTAATTCGTGTAATCACCAGCACCTGTAACTTACCTGTGGCACCTAACAGGTGTTGGCAATAAGTAAATCACACTTGCAGCCAGTTAACATGGATTAAAGTTGACTCAACCTCTGTCCTGTGTCCTTGTGTGTACCACATTGAGCATGGAGAAAAGAAGGAAGACCAAAGAACTGTCTGAGGACTTGAGAAACCAAATTGTGAGGAAGCATGAGCAATCTCAAGGCTACAAGTCCATCTCCAAAGACCTGAATGTTCCTGTGTCTTCCGTGTGCAGTGTATTCAAGAAGTTTAAAGCCCATGGCACTGTGGCTAACCTCCCTAGATGTAGAAGGAAAAGAAAAATTGACGAGAGATTTTAACGCAAGATTGTGCGGATGGTGGTTAAAGAACTTCGACTAACATCCAAACAAGTTCAAGCTGCCCTGCAGTCCGAGGGTACAACAGTGTCAACCCGTACTATCCGTCGGCATCTGAATGAAAAGGGACTGTATGGTAGGATACCCAGGAAGACCCCACTTCTTACCCGAGACATAAAAAAGCCAGGCTGTAGTTTGCCAAAACTTACCTGAGAAAGCCTAAAAGTTTTGGAAGAATGTTCTCTGGTCAGATGAGACAAAAGTCGAGCTTTTTGGGAAAAACCATCAACATAGAGTGTACAGGGAAAAAAAGAGGCATTCAAAGAAAAGAACACGGTCCCTACAGTCAAACATGGCGGAGGTTCCCTGATGTTTTGGGGTTGCTTTGCTGCCTCTGGCACTGGACTGCTTGACCGTGTGCATGGCATTATGAAGTCTGAAGACTACCAACAAATTTTGCAGCATAATGTAGGGCCCAGTGTGAGAAAGCTGGGTCTCCCTCAGAGGTCATGGGTCTTCCAGCAGGACAATGACCCAAAACACACATCCAAAAGCACTATAAAATGGTTTGAGAGAAAGCACTGGAGACTTCTAAGGTGGCCAGCAATGAGTCCAGACCTGAATCCCATAGAACACCTGTGGAGAGATCTCAAAATGGCAGTTAGGAGAAGGCACCCTTCAAATATCAGGGACCTGGAGCAGTTTGCCAAAGAAGAATGGTCTACAATTCCAGCGGAGCATTGTAAGAAACTCATTGATGGTTACCGGAAGCGGTTGTTCGCAGTTATTTTGGCTAAAGGTTGAGCAACCAAGTATTAGGGTGAGGGTGCCAATACTTTTGTCTGGCCCATTTTTGGAGTTTTGTGTGAAATGATCAAGGATTTGATTTTTGCTTCATTCTCTTTTGTGTTTTTTTTTCCTTGCAAGCAAATTAAATAATTAAATGAAGATAAAAATAGCAAATAATTTGTGATTGCAAACATTTTCAGGAAGAAACTGAGTATTATCTGACAGAATTGCAGGGGTGCCAATATATATATATATATATATATATATATATATATATATATATATATATATATATATATATATACATATACATACACATACACACACACATCCTTCTCGCCCCCACTGGGGGTGGTCTTTGTTGTCCTTTCTCGGGTCCTCTACCAGAGGCCTGGGAGTTTGAGGGTTCTGCGCAGGATCTTAGCTGTTCCCAGCATTGTTCTTTTCTGGACAGAGAGCTCAGATGTTGCTTCTGGGATCTGTTGTAGCCAATCTTCTAACTTCTTCTCCAAGTGCTCCTATCACCACTGGAATCACTGTTGCCTTCACCTTCCACATCTTCTCCAGTTCTCCTTTGAGGCCCTGGTATTTTTCCAGCTTCTCATATTCCTTCTTTCTGATGTTGCTGTCACTTGGCACTGCCACATCTATTATCATTGCTGTCTTCTGATCCTTGTCTACTATGACAATGTCTGGTTGGTTAGCCAACACCTGCTTATCCGTCTGGATCTTTAAGTCCCACAGGATTTTAGCCCTTTCATTCTCCACCACTTTTTCTGGGGTCTCCCACCTGGACTTAGGAGGACTTAGCCCATATGCTGTGCAGATATTCCGGTATACAATTCCCGCTACTTGGTTTGGCGTTCAGTATACACTGTTCCTGCTTGCATTTTGCATCCTGCCACTATGTGTTGGACGGTTTCTGAGGTTTCTTTGCATAGTCTGCACCTTGGGTCTTGTCTTGTGTGGTATATCCCTGCTTCTATGGATCTGGTACTTAATGCTTGTTCTTGTGCCGCTATGATTAGTGCCTCGGTGCTGTCTCGCAGTCCAGCTTTCTCCAGCCATTGGTAGGATTTCTCCATGTCAGCCACCTCCATTTTGTGTCGATGGCTCATCCCACGCAGAGGCTTGTCTTGCCATGGCACTTCATGTTCCTGTTCTTCTTTCCAGGTCTGTTGTTGTTGTTGCTGCCTTAGGCCTCTTTCACACTTCAGTCGTGTGACGTCCGCCCAAGTGTGAAAATGGCGGATCCGTCAGAAAAGTGTAAAAATGGATGTAAAACGGATCAGTTTTCTGACGGATCCGCCAAGAAGTTCACATGGCGGATCCGTTTTTTTCACATTTTGACGGATTTTGACTGATGTTGCACGACTGAAGTGTGAAAGAGGCCTTAGGCTCTCTCTCAGCATCTCATCTTTTGGTGCCGTTTTTCTGATGTATTCCTGGATACTCCTTGTTTCGTCCGTGATGGTGGCTTGGATACTTATCAAGCCTCGACCACCCTCCTTTCTGTTGGTATACAAGCTTTGGGTGCTAGACTTTTAGGTGGAGACCTCCATGCATTGTGAGGAGTTTTTGTGTCTTCACATCTGCAGCTTCCATTCTTCTTTTGGCCAGGACAGTATGCCAGCAGTGTATCTGATAACTGGCAGGGCATATGTATTGATGGCACAAATCTTATTCTTCCCATTGAGCTGGCATTTCAGGACCTGTCTTACCCTTTGATGGTATTTGGATGTTGCTGCTTTCCTTGCCTCCTCATCATGATTACCGTATCCCTGTGGGATGCCGAGGTACTTGTAGCATGTCTGTGCATCTGCTACGTGCCCTGCTGGTAATTCAACTCCATCGGTCTTGACTACCTTGCCTCTCTTTATTACCAACTGGCTGCACTTCTCCAGTCCAAAGGACATGCCGATGTCTTCGCTGTAGATCCTTGTCGGGTGGATGAGTGAATTGATGTCTCGTTCGTTTTTCGCATACAGCTTGATGTCATCCATATAGCACAGGAGAAAAAAGAGTCATCAGGTGATATAAATCAAAACTTTTTTTATTATTAAAGATCAGTATCAAAAAATGACATAGTAATATTCAACAGACACAATCATAAAAAGACAAGTTACAAGGAAAGAACCCCAGGATCCCCAGAGCACAACAATTCCCCTGAAAGTCAACCCTGTGCAAAAATGTCATAAGAACATGTGTTCAAAATAGGATGCATAGGGTTAATGTCGAATCTGAACTGGCAAGCCATGCGGTGATAAAGATATAATATATATATATATATAGCTAATATGAGCCAACCACTAGAGAAAAGAGCTCAATATCCCAATTGAAATGACCAGTGTACTATATAATATTTGCGCTCCCAATTGGATCGCAATGGGCATTTACCATAGTAAAAGATTGAGATCGCTATCAAGATTGCTTAGTGAGTGCGATATAGTATTTTGCGTTCCAAAACAAATCGCAGCAGAGAACCACTGCAGTAAAGAGGTCACTAATGTGGTCACTGTGGGCATTTACCATAGTAAAAGATTGAGATCGCTATCAAGATTGCTAGTGAGTGCGTTATAGTATTTTGCGTTCCAAAACAAATCGCAGCAGAGAGCCACTGCAGTAAAAAGGTCACCAATGTGGTCACCGGTAGGAAAACTCCATATCCAAATAAGAAATGCCTTAGTGCGCCATATACTAATTTGCGATCACTATGGGATCGCAGCAACCCACCGTAATAGAAAGAAATAGCAGTAAGAATAGCAAGTGCTATAGGCTTTACCAAAAAGCGTTCCCAAGCAAATAGCAGCGGAAAGCCACTACAGTAAAATAGTCACTAATGTGGTCACTAGTAAAAAGAGAGCTCCATATCCAAATGGAAGATGCCTAGTGCGCCATATACTAATTCGCGATCCCAATGGGATCGCAACAAACCCACCGCAATAAAAGTAAAGGTAACATTAGAAATAGCAAGTGCTATGGGCTTACCAAGAGTGTGACGAGAGGGGAAAAGGACCCTGGGTCGGATGGTGTGGACCCCCGACGCGCGTTTCGCGTGCTGACCGCTTCCTCAAGGGGAGTGTATCACATAGACTCAAGCAGGACCTTTAAAAACCCATGTGACGAAGTCACGTGGTAGACTCCCAACCAATGCCAGTGAGTATAGCGGCGCATGCGCACAGTGTCGCAGGTCCTGTGACCATGCTGAGGCGGCGTCAAGACTGTCAGAACATATGGGCCAATCAAGGATTGGACATACGTCCCAGACAAACTGAAGACGCCCCTCGCATGCAAGGAGCCGCAAGACGCTGTTGCGCAAGCGCACATCACCTAGCGATGGTGTCAAATAAACCAGTATATATGCACAAGCAGTTAAGAACAGTTCTTATAGGTACATATAGCAAAACAAACATCATACAATTATAAGCCAAAAATGCAATATATACAGAGTAAAGAAATATATTATTGCATAAATTAAATGCTGCAGAATCCAAATCCAATTCAAGCGTCATGGGTCATTTTGTAGATGATGAAAATGGCGACATTGGTATGGTAATTCAAAGATTTGTGTATAATCGGCGGATAATATATACATCAATTTCAACAAAAGGTCCAACTAGATGAAAATAATAGAAGACAATACAATGTTAATATAACAAATAAAAGCAGAAAACAATAATAAAAACAGACCACAAATACCGATGAAGGTTTCAGAAGACCGATATAAATAAGGATCAACTAAAAAATCAGAAGGACTCATATAGGCATGGGGCATTATACAAAAGATGAAAATGAGTGTCTCGTTCAAGCCCTTAGGAGTCATAGTGTGGTCACTGTGGGCATTTACCATAGTAAAAGATTGATGTTTGTTTTGCTATATGTACCTATAAGAACTGTTCTTAACTGCTTGTGCATATATACTGGTTTATGTGACACCATCGCTAGGTGATGTGCGCTTGCGCAACAGCGTCTTGCGGCTCCTTGCATGCGAGGGGCGTCTTCAGTTTGTCTGGGACATATGTCCAATCCTTGATTGGCCCATATGTTCTGACAGTCTTGACGCCGCCTCAGCATGGTCACAGGACCTGCGACACTGCGCATGCGCCGCTATACTCACTGGCATTGGTTGGGAGTTTACCACGTGACTTCGTCACATGGGTTTTTAAAGGTCCTGCTTGAGTCTATGTGAGACACTCCCCTTGAGGAAGCGGTCAGCACGCGAAACGCGCGTCGGGGGTCCACACCATCCGACCCAGGGTCCTTTTCCCCTCTTGTCACACTCTTGGTAAGCCCATAGCACTTGCTATTTCTAATGTTACCTTTACTTTTATTGCGGTGGGTTTGTTGCGATCCCATTGGGATCGCGAATTAGTATATGGCGCACTAGGCATCTTCCATTTGGATATGGAGCTCTCTTTTTACTAGTGACCACATTAGTGACTATTTTACTGTAGTGGCTTTCCGCTGCTATTTGCTTGGGAACGCTTTTTGGTAAAGCCTATAGCACTTGCTATTCTTACTGCTATTTCTTTCTATTACGGTGGGTTGCTGCGGTCCCATAGTGATTGCAAATTAGTATATGGCGCAAAGGCATTTCTTATTTGGATATGGAGTTTTCCTACCAGTGACCACATTAGTGACCTTTTTTCTGCAGTGGCTCTCTGCTGCGATTTGTTTTGGAACGCAAAATACTATAACGCACTCACTAGCAATCTTGATAGCGATCTCAATCTTTTACTATGGTAAATGCCCACAGTGACCACATTAGTGACCTCTTTACTGCAGTGGTTCTCTGCTGCGATTTGTTTTGGAACGCAAAATACTATATCGCACTCACTAAGCAATCTTGATAGCGATCTCAATCTTTTACTATGGTAAATGCCCATTGCGATCCAATTGGGAGCGCAAATATTATATAGTACACTGGTCATTTCAATTGGGATATTGAGCTCTTTTCTCTAGTGGTTGGCTCATATTAGCTATATATATTATCTTTTTCACCGCATGGCTTGCCAGTTCAGATTCGACATTAACCCTATGCATCCTATTTTGAACACATGTTCTTATGACATTTCTCCTTCGCCTCATTGGGGGACACACAGACCGTGGGTGTTATGCTGCTGCCACTAGGAGGACACTAAGCAATACAAGCACAAAAGATTAACTCCTCCTCCTGCAGTATACACCCTCTGTTGGCTCAATCCTGAACCAGTTCTTGCTTAGTGTCTGTAGGAGGCACTAGGGTCTGCTATCAGACCCCACTTTTTTTCAGATTTTTAAACTTTTTGTTATTTTACTTTCTTCACGCACGGATGGGCGACGAGACTTGTACGAAAAGTCACGATCTCCCAAAAACCAACAACAGGCGGCATCGTGCGAGTGTCGCCTCCACGTACCCCTCCTGCCACGCTACCATGGGGCGACAGATCCTTATAACAGGCCGCTCTCCCCATGAGATACCCTTACTTGAGGATGATGATGATTTTGCGTGGCACTTCGGATGGTATACCCCCTCCACCTCTCCTGGAAGCGGTGGCGGTCTGGAGGCATATAAGAACCCTCTCCACCCCCCTATTGAAAGGGGTCGGTGGATAGAGGATGTACAGCCATAGTTGCTGTAATGCTGCGGAGTTCTCCCTCCTCCATCTTCGGGCTCTCCCCGCAGTGAGTATATGAGGGGCACTGTAATATCGGTCACCGCGACCGCTTTTCTGCGCACTGCGCCGCATGGCGTTGCGCCGCTGCAGCACACAATCGCGCCGCTGGCGCTTCCGTTTAAGTCGCAGCCACGGCCTCAAATTTATCCCCCGGCTTCGGCCCAGGGTAGGCCGCAACTTTAAAATTTACTCCCCGGCTTCGGGCCGGGATAGGCCTCAAGGGGAGAGGGCGGTCCGTGTGGCTCCGCCCACACCGCTCGCTATTGGCCGTCATTAGTTCACAGGGGACTTCCCCTGTGTCCTCCCTCTCTCCTCCCACTGCTTCTGGCGCCTCTCGTCTCACACGAGAGGCGCTTCTAAGATCTCGGGCGCCATATTCTTCTGGGACAGCGCTGCATCGCCATCCTCTCACTTCCCTGGTGCACACACATAGGCCCTGGGTAAGTGCACGCTGCGACTAGGTCTACACAGCGCTTAACCCTTCTCCTGCAGAAGGTTCTTTGGTGAGGAAATATGTCACAATCAAAGGGAATTAAAAAGGCTGACAAGAACTACTCTGTAGTATATGTCACCTGCACTTCATGCAACGCTCCCCTACCATCAATGCATAGTTCCCAATTCTATGCATCATGTGCCCAGGAGCCCATGGCTTCCTCTGCTCAGGAGCCCCCTATTACCGAGCAGGAGTCACTACCTATTCCTGATCCCATTGAGTCAGGTTCTTCAGGGTGGCCCGAATATCTGGCACACTCCATAAACTCTCTGACTAGAGCCTTGGATACCTTCCGTGGATCTGCTCCTAGCCAGAGCGCCCCTTTTTCAGAAAGGGGTCCGTTAGCCTTCAGAGATGTCTCATCTGACAGGGGCCGTCTCACGGCGCCCACTAAGCGGTCGTCCAAAAAACGCCGCCATAATACATCTCCCAATCCATCTAGTGGCTCAGCATCTGCGAGCTCAGGTTCTCGTTCACCTTCTCCCAGGAACATCAGTGACCATGATTCGGAATACGAGTCGGACATTAGCGATGATCCCAACTCGCTGGAATTTCAGGAGTCGTTAGATTCTTTAATTGAGGCAATTAATACAATCCTCAAACTAGAAGAAGAACCTGGGTCTCAGCCGAATCATCCTATCTCCTTCAAAAGGGCAAAACGTGTTCACAAGGTGTTTAGTAACCACCCTGAATTTACTGATATTGTTCAGGGACACAGGGAGCGTCCGGACAGACGTTTTTCAGGACTGAAGTCTCTGAAAGCTCGATACCCTTTTTCAACAACCGTGGCGAAAGAGTGGACGGAATCTCCTGTTGTAGATCCTCCAGTATCTCGTCTATCTTCAAAAACCCTACTCTCTGTTTCTGATAGTTCATCCATTAGGAACCCTTCAGATAAACAGATTGACAACCTCGCCAAATCAATTTTTGAGGCGGCTGGAGCGTCTCTGTCTCCCTCCTTTGCAGCCACCTGGGTAGCAAGAGCTATGGTGGCTTGGGTTGAGGGCCTAGTCAAAATGACTAGTGATATCCCTCTTTCCCCCGAGGCACATAATCTGGCCTATCAGATTACTCGGGCAGGTGATTATATGGTTCATGCGTCCCTGGATGCAGCTAATTGCGCTGCTATCACGGCCGCCAATGCTATCGCCATTCGGAGGTCCCTATGGCTCCGCGAGTGGCGTGCAGACGCTGCTTCAAAGAAGACTTTAACATCATTGCCTTATCATTCAGGGCGTCTTTTTGGAGATCGCCTTGATCAGATTATTTCTGACGCTACTGGTGGCAAAAGCAAATTTCTTCCACAGCGCAGAATCAATAGGCCCTTTCGGCCTCAATACCAAGGTCATTTCCGGCCTTTTCATAGCTCCTTTAATTGGTCCCCTGCTTCGTCCTCTGCTCGAGCATCCCGGTCATCTCGTAGAGATAGGGGCTCGCAACCATCGTCCAGATCCTCTCAGCCCTGGAAAAACAGGTCTTCTCAGGCAGGAAATAGGAGCTCCTCCTCCTCTCGCAAGTTGTCATCACAATGACTCCTTGCTGGGGATGGGAGACCCAAACAAGGTAGGCGGCCGCCTACTCTTGTTTTACAAAGTCTGGGGGTCAGTAGTTCAAGATCAGTGGGTTCTCGATCTAGTACACTCAGGTTACAAAATCGAATTCTTGTCCCTTCCTCCAAGACGTTTCTTTCAGTCTCGCTTCCCCAAGTCCAAGGATCTTACAATTCCTTTTCTTCAGGCTCTGGACACGCTCCGTTCCAGCGGAGTCATCGTCTTAGTTCCTCACAACGAAAAATTCAAAGGGTTTTACTCAAACCTCTTTGTGGTTCCCAAGAAGGACGGCTCCTTGCGTCCTATTCTGGACCTAAAATTGCTGAACAAATTCATCAGAGTCCGTCATTTCAGGATGGAATCCCTCCGTTCTGTTGTGGCATCTCTAGAAAGGAAAGAATACTTGGCGTCTATCGACATCAAGGATGCGTATCTGCACATTCCAATTTTCAGCGGACATCAAAAGTTTCTGCGTTTTGCTGTCGGAGAGGATCATTTTCAGTTTGCCGCTCTGCCCTTCGGTCTCGCAACTGCCCCCAGAGTGTTCACAAAGGTCATGGCGGCCGCCATGTCAATTTTACACTCTCGGGGTGTGGTAGTCCTCCCGTACCTGGACGACCTACTTATAAAAGGTCCGACTTTTCGAGCCTGCGAAGAGAGCGTCGAAATCACTATCGACACCCTCTCCCGCCTTGGTTGGCTTGTCAATTTAGACAAGTCTCTTCCCACTCCCTCTCAGAAAATTCCTTTTCTGGGAATGATTTTGGATACCTCCCAAGGATTGGTATCTCTCCCTCCAGAGAAGATTATCTCTCTGAAGCGGGGAGTGCTCCTGCTGTCGCACAACCGCCCTCATTCTCTGCGGAGCGCCATAATGGTCCTCGGGAAAATGGTAGCTTCCATCGAAGCAGTACCTTTCGCCCAGTTTCATCTCCGCCCTCTTCAACAGGAGTTGATATCAGTCTGGGACAGGAACCCAGCATCTCTAGGTCGCCGCTTCCGTCTGTCTCCCACAGTCAGAAGCTCCTTAAGATGGTGGATGAATGCCTCATCACTGAATCACGGAAAATCTTTCCTGCCTGTCCATTGGCTGGTGGTGACCACCGATGCCAGTATCCTCGGATGGGGAGCTGTGTTTCTTCACCACACGGCTCAGGGCCGCTGGTCTCTACCAGAGTCCCGTCTCCCAATCAACATCTTAGAGATCAGAGCTATCAAGTTAGCTCTCGTGCACTTCCATCATCTCCTGGCCGGTCGTCCCATCAGGATTCAGTCAGACAACGCCACAGCCGTGGCGTACATCAACCGTCAGGGGGGCACTCGGAGCAGAACAGCGATGCTCGAGGTATCGCATATTCTCCGCTGGGCCGAGAAAAACCGCTCTCTCATCTCCGCGGTTCACATTCCAGGTGTGGACAATTGGGAAGCCGACTTCCTAAGTCGCCAGGGCCTAGACTCAGGGGAATGGTCCCTGCACCCGGATGTGTTCCATCTTATTTGCCAGCGATGGGGCATGCCGGACGTAGACCTCATGGCATCCAGACTGAATGCCAAGGTTCAGACCTTCATAAGTCGCTCTCGCGATCCACTAGCCGTCGGCTCGGATGCGCTAGTCCTCCCTTGGAGCCAATTTCGCCTTCCTTACATTTTTCCTCCTCTTCCGTTAATCCCCAGGGTGATTCGGAAGATCAAGGCAGAAGGCGTTCCTCTCATTCTGGTCGCTCTGGACTGGCCTCGCCGTCCGTGGTATGCGGAACTAGTGTGTCTGCTCGCATACGTTCCCTGGAGATTGCCAGATCGGCCGGACCTCCTCTCACAGGGTCCGATTTACCATCACAATTCAAAAGCGCTGAATTTGACGGTATGGCCATTGAAGCCTGGATCTTAACTCAGGCTGGGTTTTCTCACAAAGTCATCTCTACAATGGTCAATGCCAGGAAGCCGGCTTCCGCCCGCATTTATCATCGTGTCTGGAAGACATTCCTTTCCTGGTGTGAGAACAAAGGTCGTTCACCTTTGGTTTTCTCTATCCCTTCCATTCTGGAATTTCTTCAAGCAGGAATGGATTCGGGATTAGCCCTTTCTTCCCTCAAGGGCCAGATTTCTGCCTTGTCCGTCCTTTTCCAACGACGGATCGCATCTAAGTCTCAGGTCAAGACTTTTATTCAGGGAGTGTCTCATCTTGTTCCACCTTACAAGAGGCCTTTGGAGCCTTGGGATCTTAATTTGGTCCTCAGTGCCTTACAGGACTCCCCCTTCGAACCTTTGCCGGAAGTGTCCTTATCGCTTCTTTCCTGGAAGGTGGTCTTCCTAGTGGCGATTACCTCTATCAGACGAGTATCGGAATTGGCAGCCTTATCTTGTAAACCTCCTTTCCTCATTTTTCACCAGGACAAGGTAGTCCTTAGGACTTCTCCGTCTTTCACGCCAAAAGTCGTTTCGGCTTTTCATATCAATGAGGAGATAGTTTTGCCTTCATTCTGTTCGACGCCAATTCACCGTACTGAAAAAGCCCTTCACACTTTAGACTTGGTGAGGGCTCTTCGAAGATACATTTCGAGAACGGCACCTTTCCGGAAATCGGACGCTCTGTTTGTGCTTCCGGAAGGACGCAGACAGGGTCTTCCTGCTTCCAAGGCCACGTTAGCCAGATGGATTCGCTCAGCGATCCAAGAGGCGTACCTTGTTAAAGGACAGCCTATCCCGGCTGGGATTAAGGCACACTCCACTCTTTCTGTGGGGCCTCCTGGGCCATTCGTCACCAGGCTTCGGCACAGCAAGTGTGCAAGGCTGCGACTTGGTCCAGTCTTCATACTTTTGTCAAGCATTACCAAATTCATGCTCAAGTTTCTTCAGATGCGGCTTTTGGCAGACAGATTCTGCAATCAGCTGTTGCGCATCTGTAAGTTGTCTGTTGACTAGTTAAGCGTTATATGCATGAGGTTCACGAGGCTTCATCTGTTGATGAGTTCCCACCCAGGGACTGCTTTGGGACGTCCCACGGTCTGTGTGTCCCCCAATGAGGCGAAGGAGAAAAGGAGATTTTTGTGTACTCACCGTAAAATCCTTTTCTCCGAGATGCTCATTGGGGGACACAGCTCCCACCCTGGTTTATCTTGTAGCCTCGTTGTTCATTTGAATTGTTGGCATATTGCACTCTGTTATGAGCTCCTACTGCTTTGGCACCGAACTGGTTCAGGATTGAGCCAACAGAGGGTGTATACTGCAGGAGGAGGAGTTAATCTTTTGTGCTTGTATTGCTTAGTGTCCTCCTAGTGGCAGCAGCATAACACCCACGGTCTGTGTGTCCCCCAATGAGCGTCTCGGAGAAAAGGATTTTACGGTGAGTACACAAAAATCTCCTTTTTTGCACAGGGTTGACTTTCTGGGGATCCTGGGGTTCTTTCCTTGTAACTTGTCTTTTTATGATTGTGTCTGTTGAATATTACTATGTCATTTTTTGATACTGATCTTTAATAATAAAAAAAGTTTTGATTTATATCACTTGATGACTCTTTTTTTTCTCCTGTGCTATATAATTATCTTGAGTGGGTGTATTAGTGTGGACATGTTGGTCCACAATTCAGGCATTACCTTAATGTCATTATGGGATTTTTTCTTGCTTATTGATGTCATCCATGTAGAGAAGGTGGCTGATTGTGCTTCCACTCTGGAACTTGTATCCATAGCCAGACTCTGTAATTATTTTGTATGTGTGTGTGTGTATATATGTATGTATATGTGTGTATATCCCATGGAGCTTACATTTCTGAATAATATGTGCAACTGTAGTCACAGGAACATCAAGCTGCTTGGAGATGGTCTTATAACTTTTACCTTTAACATGTTTGTCTATAATTTTCTTTCTAATCTCCTGAGACAACTCTTTCCTTCTCTTCCTCTGGTCCATATTGAGTGTGATACACACCATGTCACCAAACAGCACAGTGAGTATCTGTAGCCCTTTATACAGGCCACTCACTGATTCCAAGATTGTAGACACCTGTGATGCTAATTAGTGGACACACCTTGATTTAACATGTCCCTTTTGTCACATTTTTTTCAGGGGTAACCTCATTTCTGTCCAGGCCTATTTCATGAGTTTTATTTTTTTTTATTCTGTGGAGGCATGGTTGAAAAGCAATATCTGACTTTCATTTGTTCATTTTCATAGATTTTTTTATTTATTATTACTTTTGTTAGATTCAAGGTATTTCTGTGACCATTGTGGGTTTTTCTGTCATTAAACGAAGGGTACCAACAATTTTGACCACATGTGTCTCTGAGTCTGTGCTCGTTGCCTCCCATTCATTCCCCAGTAGTTTACAGCCCGAGTGGTCGCATTAGCACCGCTTTGGTTGTAAACTGCTTATCCCCAGATATGGATTGCACCATGGGACTGACTATGCCAGACAGGTATGGGATATTGTTGTTTTTTATTTTTTTATTTTTTTTTACAGGAGAACGAGTGCTTTGCTAGGAATAGCAGTTTAATAAACATGGCAAAACTGTGTGTTGTATTTCATTAAAAGAGTTTATTAATGTGTGTGTGCTTATTTAACCCTTTACTTACTATGTGAGTAGTAATGAGTAGGTGTCTTATTGACACCTCTTCATTGCTAAGCTGGGCTTAATGTCACCTTACAATAGAAAGGTGATATTAACCACTTATTACCCCACTTGCCACCACTACAGGGCAAGTGGGAAGGACCCGCCAAAGCTCCAGAATAGGCGCATCTAATACATGCGCCTTTTCTGGGCAGCTGTGGGCTGCTGTTTTTAGGTTGGGGTGAGCCCATATTCATGGTTCCTTACCAGCCTCAGAATAGCAGCCCGCACCTGTGAGTTTTGCTGGGTTGGTTCAAGATACATGGGGGACCCCACTTCGGGTTTTTCATTCATTCTCTCCTGCTTGTACTGTTGCCGGCAGAGCAGGAGAGAATAATAATAATCTTTATTTTTATATAGCGCTAACATTCCGCAGCGCTCAGCCGGCTTCAGCACCAAAGGGAGGGGAACAGCGCTTACACTAGCCCCTTCTTCCCCGGTGGCCGTCCGTACACACGGAGGACAGTGTACACTGTTCTTGTGCATGTGTGCGGGACGTTTTGCGGTCCGTGTTAAAACAGACATGTCTGCGTGTTTTGCACATGGACACATGGTCAGTGAAAACACACTGACATGTGCATAGATCCATTCGTGTGAAAACTGTCACCACACGTACTGGAGACACGAATGTGTGAAATGGGCCTAAGGGACCTTTTTAAACACTTAGGAAGCCTTTGCAGGTGTTTTGTTAATTTTTCTAATTTACTGAGATAATGAATTTTGGGTTTTCATCCACTGTAAGCCATAATCATCAACATTAACAGAAAAAAACACTTGAAATGGATCACTGTAATGAGTCTATATAATGACTTTCACTTTTTGTATTGAAGAACTGAAATAAATTAACTTTTGATATTCTAATTTTGTGAGTAGCACCTGTATATATCAGTGAGAGTGAAATATCTGTGTGTCATATATTGGCATGTATAAACTTTAATAGTAAACTATTTCTGGATTTTGGTTTTGTAGATGATGGGCCCACTAAGAGCCAGAAGAATGAAGATGAATGCACAGATACTCTTTATTTGGAAAATTATCCTAATATTTCAGAATCTGTCACTGAAAAATGTACAAGGAAAATAGATGAAACCATCAACCATTCAGGACATCAAAAATTAAATGTGCTGGGTATTCACAATTTAGAAGGAGACATTTGGGAAATGCAAAGTGGAACTCGATCCAGAGAAAAGTGCTACTATTGTTTAGAGTGTGGAAAAAACTTTACGCGAAATTCATCTCTTATTGTCCACCAGAGAATACACACAGGGGAGAAGCTTTTCATGTGCACGGAATGTGGGAAGAGATTTGGACTGAAATCTTCATTGGTCAGGCACATGAGGATTCACACGGAGCATTTTTTGTGCGTGACATGTGGGAAACGCTTCAGAGACAATTCTAAGTTTTTAGAACATCGGGTTCTTCATCACTCAGGGTAATTGCCCATTTCAGAATCCTAGCTATCAACACGTTAGATTTCACGTGTCCAAAGCTTTCATTAAGAAAATCTGCAAAAAAAGTTCATCGTTATTCAACATGTTGATTTGTAAGGACAAAAATTAATTTATATCAGGCGTGAAATAATTGCTTGATCCCATCCTGAGTTTGTGTCAACATTAAAAACTACCATGTCTGAAGAATTATTTAGGGACTTGGTCTTGTCTCCTGTGCTATAGTTGGGAATTAGACTGGATTTAAATGATTTGCTGGAGCCTGGTTCAGTGGCTACATCAGTACTCTACGGCAGCTGGATCCGATCACTGCCTCCTGCCTGTTGGCATCCTCGATGACTCTCAGATTGGAGACCTAGTATTCAGAAGAGACGCCGAGGATTCACAGTGGTAGGCAAAGTACATTGCTCTGGTTTGGATGCCATGGAGTACAAACATGGTGACTGAACCATGATCCTGCTAATCATTTTTGTCAGCTCTATTAGGAATGTACAGTTTTCTATAATTTGATTCAATGTTTTAATGTCAAAAAGTTGGTTGTTTTTCTAAGATCCATGTAAAGCTTGCGAGTCCTGATAATCTTCCCTCCTATACAACTAGTGATTGACTGAGCTTTCTGTAACTCATATAGGAAAAGTATTCAGTTATTCTCTGGGATTGAGTGAAAGACCTGCAGGCTGTCCGAATAAAAAAAAACTTTACATATACTGCTCATTGTTTCCCTCTTTGTTTCCCCTGACTGATCCAGTTCAAGTTATAATACAGTTTTAATGTTAAGTAAAAGATTGTGGGCTTACACTTATGTTGCAATACTAGCATCACTGGTTGACCTTAGGCTACTTTCACACATCAGTTTTTTTGTGTCAGACATAATCCGTCGTATACCTGAGAGGACAGATCCGGCGCTGAAATGAAAAAACTGATGCAACTGATCAGTTTTCTTGCCGGATCCGTCCTGACCTTTTCAACCCGGAAAAATAAATTTTCTATGTGGGAAATGCAGGTACGCATGTCTGGACGTGGAAAGAGAGAGAGACCTTGGTTTCCAGAACCCGGATCAGTCTTTTGACGGATTTCACAAAAGACTGGTCCTGTTCCATAGACTTGTATTATTTCCGGCCGCCTGATGCGCCGATTCAGGCACTATCAGGCGGCTCCGGAAAAAAAACAAAAAACGTTGCAGTCAACGTCTTGTCCGGCCGCCGGAATGTACAACGCAATGACATCAGGCGCAATCCGGCGCTAATGAAAGTCAATGGCAAAAAAAACGCATCCGGTACCGGATCCGTTTTTTTAAAAACACGCCGGATCACGCCTCAAGTCAAAAAACTGTTGTGTGAAAGCAGCCTAAGCTATACTGTCGCTATAATGCGTTTTATGCCACTTTCAGATGAGTATGATACGGACAGTTGTATAATGGACAATAGGACACTATAGGCTTCTGTGAGTAAACTCCAGTTCCAATAAACCGTGTGAGGTCCAGGTGTTGTCTATAGTATGTGCTCGAAATAATTGTCTGTATTAGGCTTGTCTAAAAGCGACCGAAGCCTGTTTGATAATTTGCAATATCAAAATGGGAATTCACCTGATGTAGCTACAGTTGTCAATAAAGTAAAGTTTTATATAAAACAGCTGTGTGACGCTGATATTATTTTTCTTTTTTTGTATTTTACAAAGATATCTGGCCTTTGGATATTTTGTTGAAGTACTGGATGATGGTAAATTCATATAATAAAAAATACAACAAAAAGGCAGAGATGCTTACCTGCCCAGGCCTTCAAACAAATGCAGTGGACCCACGTCTTTAAGATGACGGCAAAACAGGTGCAAGAATACCGATGAGACAACCGCTCACAACCTACCAATCCATGGAGGGGGCGGCTGCTTGGTATATTGATGCACAATGAAGACTTGTATGTTCACATGGGATGCATCTTAATAGCGCTGGGCAGCCCGCCTGATCTAATAGAAGGGTGTAAATACTAGGCTGTTTAACTGGATGCTGTTCATTGCCATAATGTGAACAGCGCTGCATACAAGTCTGTTGTGAATGTGCTAGAAATGAATTCTGAGCAGAAGCTCCCTCTGGTGGTTACAAACAGTACTGAACTAGTTTTTTGTGCTTGCTTTTTGCATTTTGTCCTGCACTTCTGTGGGGGTCTGCCGGGTCCCCTCCGGGGGCTTGTGCTCCTCTCAGTTTAGTTCAGCCACTGTTGTTTGTTCATTTGCCTTTTCCAGTTTTTTCAGTGGCTGCTGTTTAGTTTTGTTACACCAGAGAACTAATTTAGGTGGTAGAGGTCGTGTGATCTCAGGTGTTTTTGTAATTAGCAGAGTTGGTACTTTTCAGGGTTTTTTGGGATTGCAGTAAGTGTCCTTCCTATCCTTTTCTATTTAGGAAGTTTGGGCCCCAACGTTTGCTCATACTATTTTCTGTCTGGGTCTGTATTTTCTCTTGTCTAACCGCCATTACATGTTTGGGGGCTTTCTATATTCTTTGGGGATCTGCTCCGGGGCAGGTAGTTTTCCTCTTTCTGTCTTTAGGTGTAGTTAGCTTCTCAGGCTGTGACGAGGCGTCTAGGACCAACGTAGGTAGGCTCCATGGCTGCCTTTAGTTGTGGTGGTTAGTCAGGGTACTGCAATCCCATAGATTCCAACCTCTCTGGTGTATTTCCTTTTTTGCCTGCTCTCCTCAGCTACCAAATCATAACAGTATCACTGGCCCAAAAACTGATATTTGTATGGTACTCACAGAAGGGAAAAATAGTGTTAAAGAAAGAAGATTGTCAGAGTTGTCAGAGATTTTTTTTTTTTCCCTCTGTTTCTCTGAATGCTGAGGAGGATTTTTTTTTTCTCTCAATGGAGTTTGCACAGTTGTCTGGCCGTGTGGATCAGTTTGCCCCTGAAGTTCAGAGTATTGCTGCCTGTCTTTCAGGGTTGCCTGTTGTGGAACCTGGGATTCCCATGCCAGATTTGTTTTTGGGGGATCGAGCTAAATTTCTGAATTTCAAAAATAACTGTAAGTTGTTTTTTGCCTTGAAATCTAAGTCCTCAAGGAACGCAGCACAGCAGGTTCAAATTGTCATCTCTCTCCTGCGCGGCGATCCTCAGGATTGGGCTTTTTCCCTGACACCTGGGGATCCTGTTTTGAGTAATGTTGATGCATTTTTTCAGGCTCTAGGGTTATTGTACGATGAGCCTAATGTCAATGATCAAGCTGAAAAAGCCTTGTTGGCATTAAATCAGGGGCTTGAGGATGCTGAGTTATACTGTCAGAGATTCCGAAGGTGGGCAGTCCTGACCAAATGGAATGACGACGCTTTGGCAGTCCTTTTTCGGAAAGGTCTGTCAGAGAATCTACATTTTTATTAACTGTTACTCTGATATGCTCCCTGTCCACATTTTCTGCTCAGGCTTTTGTTGATTCGGGAGCAGCTATTAACCTGATGGATTTTGATTTTGCTAAACGTGGGTTTCCCTTGATACCCCTACGGAAGTCTATTCCCCTACTGGGGATCGATTCTACCCCTTTGGCTGAGAATAAACCTCAGTTCTCTACTCAGGTGATAATGAGGGTTGAACCTGATCATCAGGAGAGTTGCAAATTTTTGGTGCTGTATAATCTGCATGACATTATCGTACTGGGTTTCCCTTGGTTACAGTCTCATAATCCTGTTTTGGATTGGAAATCTGTGTCTGTAACCAGTTGGGGCTGCCAATGTGTTAATACCAACACTCCTGTTTTTTCTGCCTCCCACCAGGCTCAGGATGTTCCTGACTTTTTGACTGATTTTTCTGATGTGTTTAGCGAAAGTAAATCTGCATCCTTGCCCCCCCATAGGAGCTATGACTGCGCTATTGAATTAGTGCCTGGTAGTAAATTCCCTAAAGGTCGCCTTTTTAACTTGTCTGTACCTGAACATGACGCTATGCGGTCTTATATCAAGGAGTCATTGGAGAAGGGTCATATCAGACCATCCTCTTCACCCTTGGGTGCCGTTTTTTTCTTTGTGGCCAAAAAGGATGGTTCATTAAGGTCGTGTATTGATTATCGTCTCTTGAACAATATCACTGTGAAATATCAATATCCATTACCCTTGATTTCTGACCTGTTTTCCAGGGTGAAAAGTGCTACTTGGTTTACCAAGCTTGACCTCAGGGGGGCATATAACCTTATTCGCATTAAGCACGGGGTTGAATGGAAGACGGCATTTAATACCCCAGAGGGGCATTTTTAGTACCTAGTGATGCCCTTTGGGCTCACTAATGCTCCTTCTGTCTTCCAGTCCTTCATGAATGACATTTTCAGGGATTTTGTGGATAAATTTCTGATTGTTTATTTGGATGATATCTTGATTTTTTCCAATGACTGGGACTCTCATGTGAAACATGTTCGGACTGTGTTCCAGATTTTGAGAGAGAAAGCTCTGTATGTGAAGGGATCAAAGTGTCTTTTTGGCGTACAGAGGATCTCATTTCTGGGATTCATTTTGTCCCCATCTGTTATTGAAATGGACCCTGTCAAGGTTCAGGCCATCTGTGATTGGGTCCAACCTACTTCATTAAAGGCTCTTCAAAGATTCTTGGGTTTTGCCAATTTTTATCGTAAATTTATTGGTAATTTCTGTTATTGTTAAACCATTGACTGATTGGACCAAAAAAGGTTCTGATGTGGTGAATTGGCCTCCTGAGGCAGTCTCTGCGTTTCAGGAACTTAAGCAGAGATTCACTTCTGCTCCTGTTCTACGGCAGCCTGATGTTTCTCTGCCATTTCAGGTGGAGGTTGATGCCTCTGAAATTGGGGCAGGTGCCGTTTTGTCCCAAAGAGATCCAGAGACCTCTAAAAGTAACCCTTGTGCCTTTTTCTCTCGAAAATTTTCTCCAACTGAACGTAATTATGACGTGGGTAATCGGGAGTTATTGGCCATGAAGTGGGCTTTTGAAGAGTGGAGACATTGGCTGGAGGGAGCCAAACATCAGGTGGTGGTCCTCACGGACCATAAGAATCTGGTTTATCTGGAATCAGCCAAACGACTTAATCCTAAACAGGCCAGGTGGGCCTTGTTTTTCACACGTTTTAATTTTGTGGTTTCCTTTCTTCCTGGCACTAAGAATGTTAAGGCGGATGCCCTCTCGAGGAGTTTCCTTGCGGACTCTCCTGAGTTATCTGATCCTGCTGTTATTTTGAAAGAGGGTGTAGTTCTTTCCGCCATCTCGCCCAATTTGAGACTGGCTCTGGAAGGGTGTCAGGAGGATAAACCCGAGCACTGCCCTATTGGGAAATTGTTTGTCCCAGACCGGTGGAAAAAGAGTGTGATGTCTGAGATTCATTGTTCCGCGTTGGCCGGTCATCCCGGAATTTTTGGTACCAGAGACTTGGTTAGTCGGTCCTTTTGGTGGCCTACTTTGTCTCGTGACGTCAGGGAATTTGTGCAGTCCTGCGGGACTTGCTCTCGCTCCAAGCCTTGCTCTCGCTCTAGTGGTTTGTTGATGCCATTGCCTGTGCCCAAGAGACCATGGACCCATATCTCTATGGATTTCATTTCCGACCTCCCTGTTTCTCAGAGAATGACCGTTATCTGGGTGATTTGTGATAGGTTTTCCAAAATGATACATCTTGTGTCATTGCCTAAGTTGCCTTCCTCCTCTGAATTGGTGCCTTTGTTCCTTCAGCACGTGGTTCGGTTACACGGCATTCCTGAGAACATTGTGTCTGACAGAGGAGTCCAGTTTGTTTCCAGATTTTGGAGGACTTTTTGTTCTAGACTTGGTGTTCAGTTGTCTTTCTCCTCGGCTTTTCATCCTCAGACCAATGGACAAACTGAGAGAACAAACCAGACATTGGAGACTTATCTGAGATGCTTTGTGTCTGCTGATCAGGATGACTGGGTCTCTTTTTTGCCTTTGGCTGAGTTTGCTCTTAATAATAGGGCTAGCTCTGCCACTTTGATGTCTCCATTTTTCTGCAATTTTGGGTTTCACCCTCGATTTTCTTGAGGACAGACGGAGGCTTCTGTCTGTCCAGGTGTTGACTCTGTTGTGGAGCGTATGCAGCAGATTTGGGACCAGGTAGTGGAGAGGTTGTCCCTCTCTCAGGAGAGGGCCCAGCGGTTTGCCAACCGGTATAGGACTGATGGTCCTCGGTTTGAAGTGGGGGACTTGGTCTGGTTGTCCTCAAGAAATATCCCTATGAGAGTTGCATCTCCTAAGTTTAAGCCTAGGTTCATTGGACCTTATAAGATCATGGAGATTCTTAATCCTGTTTCCTTTTGTTTACTTCTTCCAGGGACATTTAAGATCCATAACGTGTTCCACAAGTCCTTATTGAAGAGGTTTGTCGAGCCAGTGGTTCCTATGGCTGTGCCTCCTGACCCTGTTTTGGTTGAGGGCAATCTGGAGTATGTGGTTGAGAAAATATTGAATTCTCGTTTTTCTAGACGGAAACTCCAGTATTTGGTTAAGTGGAGAGGTTATGGTCAGGAGGACAATTCTTGGGTGTTTGCTTCGGACATCCATGCTAGGAGACTCATCCGTGCGTATCACAGAGCTCATCCTGACCGACCTGGTTGCTCAAATGAGGGTTCGGTGACCCCTCCTCAAGGGGGGGGTACTGTTGTGAATGTGCTAGAAATGAATTCTGAGCAGAAGCTCCCTCTGGTGGTTACAAACAGTACTGAACTATCCAATGAAGATTGTGAAGATTGGCAATCAGGTGTTACTGACTGGTCTTATATAAGGGAGGTTCCCTCCCATCAGGGTTGCAGGTGATCAATTGTTCTGGTCTCATTTTTGATTCCTGTTCACTTTGTAGCTTGCTGTTTCGTGCCTGCATCTTCTGCTAACAGATAAGACATTTTCTTCTTTTAGTTTTTTGTGCTTGCTTTTTGCATTTTGTCCTGCACTTCTGTGGGGGTCTGCCGGGTCCCCTCCGGGGGCTTGTGCTCCTCTCAGTTTAGTTCAGCCACTGTTGTTTGTTCATTTGCCTTTTCCAGTTTTTTCAGTGGCTGCTGTTTAGTTTTGTTACACCAGAGAACTAATTTAGGTGGTAGAGGTCGTGTGATCTCAGGTGTTTTTGTAATTAGTAGAGTTGGTACTTTTCAGGGTTTTTTGGGATTGCAGTAAGTGTCCTTCCTATCCTTTTCTATTTAGGAAGTTTGGGCCCCAATGTTTGCTCATACTATTTTCTGTCTGGGTCTGTATTTTCTCTTGTCTAACCGCCATTACATGTTTGGGGGCTTTCTATGTTCTTTGGGGATCTGCTCCGGGGCAGATAGTTTTCCTCTTTCTGTCTTTAGGTGTAGTTAGCTTCTCAGGCTGTGACGAGGCGTCTAGGACCAACGTAGGTACGCTCCACGGCTGCCTTTAGTTGTGGTGGTTAGTCAGGGTACTGCAATCCCATAGATTCCAACCTCTCTGGTGTATTTCCTTTTTTGCCTGCTCTCCTCAGCTACCAAATCATAACACAAGTCTTCATTGTGCATCAATATACCAAGCAGCCGCCCCCTCCATGGATTGGTAGGTTGTGAGCGGTTGTCTCATCGGTATTCTTGCACCTGTTTTGCCGTCATCTTAAAGATGTGGGTCCACTGCATCCTGATAGTGCATTTGTTTGAAGGCCTGGGCAGGTGAGCATCTCTGCCTTTTTGTTGTATTTTTGAATTTTTGGAGGATTTTTAAGTCCTTTTTGTGCTATTGCTGTAAACTCATAAAATAATAAAATAAAGATATACTGGCTCGCCATGTGATGTGTCGATACCTGTGCACATACTATACCTCTGGTTACAGTATCAGAAAGAGCTTTGAAAACTTACTGTAATTCATTAAAATTTCCTGATATACAGTATCCGCTAGTGGTTGGACACTGTTCATGCAATGGTGTTCTTTTTTTTCTTTGTGGAATGTGTGTGCACATTGTAGTTTCAGACTGAAGGAAGAAAAAAAACAAAAAGGAACAAATTTAGAAACAAGGAGTAAAAAATGTGTGGAACAAATCAGAATGTGTTAAACCATAGATTACTCAGAAGACAGCTTTAGACCCCCGCAATTGTCTCAAGCAGCTTCATCAGGTAGTCTCACCTGGAATGGCTTTCCAACAGCTTTGTCAGCTTTGCCTTTACTATGAAGTCATGTGAACAATAGTGCAGCGGTCTCAAGGGGCGCCAAAGGAACAATGGACAATTTAATAAATAACCGAACTTTATTCTTCCTCCAATACCACTGCCACAAACCGTTTCGATGGTCCAAACCGTCTTCATCAGGTGGGGTAAAGGAGAATCTTACAATGGCAACTTTATAAAGGGGTGGTAATTAGCATAATTTAGACCACATGTTGTATTAATTTTAACCTTTTCGTTGCAAAACTCCATATAAAACATTCATTGTTAATTAACCTCTTATTTCCCCTTACAGTGCCTACAAGTAGTATTCAACCCCCTGCTGATTTAGCTGGTTGACACATGCGGAATTAACTTGGCATTGTGACATTTGTACTGTAGATCAGCCTGGAAGTGGGAAATGCACTGCAGCAAAAATTTTTGTTTTATTTTTTTTTTTTTTTTTTTTAAAAACGTTAAAAGTTAATTCAGAGTGTCATTTATTATTCAACCCCTCAAACCACAAGAATTCTGTTTGGTCCCCCTAAAGTATTAAGAAGTAGTTCAGGCACCAAGAATAATGAGCTTCACATGTGTGGATTAATGATCTCTTTTGCCAGCCTTTTCTGACTATTTAAGACCCTCCCCAAACTTTTGAACAGCACTCATACATGGTCAACATGGGAAAGACAAAGGAGCATTCCAAGGCCATAGGAGACAAGATCGTGGAGGGTCACAAGGCTGGCGAGGGGTACAAAACCCTTTCCAAGGAGTTGGCCCTACCTGTCTCCACTGTTGGGAGCATCATCCGTAAGTGGAAGGCTTATGGAACTACTGTTAGCCTTCCACGACCTGGACAACCTTTGAAAGTTTCCTCCCGTGCCGAGGCCAGGCTTGTCCGAAGAGTCAAGGCTAACCCAAGGACAACAAGGAAGGAGCTCCAGGAAGATCTCATGGCAGTGGGGACATTGGTTTCAGTCAATACCATAAGTAACGTACTCCACCGCAATGGTCTCCGTTCCAGACGAGCCCGTAAGGTACCTTTACTTTCAAAGCGTCATGTCAAGGCTCGTCTACAGTTTGCTCATGATCACTTGGAGGACTCTGAGACAGACTGGTTCAAGGTTCTATGGTCTGATGAGACCAAGATCGAGATGTTTGGTGCCAACCACACACGTGACGTTTGGAGACTCGATGGCACTGCATACGACCCCAAGAATACCATCCCTACAGTCAAGCATGGTGGTGGCAGCATCATGCTGTGGGGCTGTTTCTCAGCCAAGGGGCCTGGCCATCTGGTCCGCATCCATGGGAGGATGGATAGCACGGCCTACCTGGAGATTTTGGCCAAGAACCTCCGCTCCTCCATCAAGGATCTTAAGATGGGTCGTAATTTAATCTTCCAACAAGACAACGACCCAAAGCACACAGCCAAGAAAACCAAGGCCTGGTTCAAGAGGGAAAAAGTCAAGGTGTTGGAGTGGCCTGGTCAGTCTCCTGACCTTAACCCAATTGAAAACTTGTGGAAGGAGCTCAAGATTAAAGTCCACATGAGACACCCAAAGAACCTAGATAACTTGGAGAAGATCTGCATGGAGGAGTGGGCCAAGATAACTCCACAGACCTGTGCCGGCCTGATCAGGTCTTATAAAAGACGATTATTAGCTGTAATTGCAAACAAGGGTTATTCCACTAAATATTAAACATAGGGGTTGTATAATAATTGACCCACACTTTTATGTTTAAAATTTATTAAAATTCAACTGAGCAATATAACTTTTTGTTTTGTAAGATTTATGCTTCTGTTAATAAATCCTACTCTCGTTTGCAGTTTGAAGGCTCTAACTTATTTGCATCTTATTGCATCTTATCAAACCAGCTAAATCTGCAGGGGGTTGAATACTACTTGTAGGCACTGTAAAACCAGTATTGACACTCCTATTAAAAAACCCTACATGGATTCATAAACTCACAATTTTTTAAATTTTTTTTACAATGATTAGATATCTTAACCCCTTTACCCCCAAGGGTGGTTTGCACGTTAATGACCGGGCCATTTTTTACAATTCTGACCACTGTCTCTATGAGGTTATAACTCTGGAACGCTTCAACGGATCTTCACGATTCTGAGATTGTTTTCTCGTGACATATTGTACTTCACGTTAGTGGTAAAATTTCTTCGATATAACTTGCGTTTATTTTTGAAAAAAAAACGCAAATATGGCGAAAATTTTAAAAAATTTTCAATTTTCAAACTTTGAATTTTTATTCCCTTAAAACAGAGAAATATGTCACACAAAATAGTTAATAAATAACATTTTCCACATGTCTACTTTACATCAGCACAATTTTGGAACCAAAATTTTTGTTAGGAAATTATAAGGGATAAAAGTTGACCAGCGATTTCTCATTTTTACAACAAAATTTACAAAGCCATTTTTTTTAGGGACCATTTTGAAGTCACTTTGAGGGGTCTATATAGCAGAAAATACCAAAAAGTGACACCATTCTAAAAACTGCACCCCTCAAGGTACTCAAAACCACATTCAAGAATTTTATTAACCCTTCAGTTGCTTCACAGGAGCTGAAGCAACGTGGAAGGAAAAAATGAATATTTAACTTTTTAGCCACAAAAATGATCTTTTACAAACTTTTTTTTTTATTTTCACAAGGGTAAAAGGAGAAAATGGACAGATAAAGTTGTACAATTTCTCCTGAGTACGCCAATACCCAATATGTGGGGGGAAACCACTGTTTGGGCACATGGCAGAGCTCGTAAGGGAAGGAGCGCCGTTTGACTTTTTCAAACTAAAATTGGCTGGAATTGAGATTGGATGCCATGTCGCGTTTGGAGAGCCCCTGATGTGCCTAAACAGTGGAAACCCCCCACAAGTGACACCATTTTGGAAACTAGACCCCCTAAGGAACTTATCTAGATATGTTGTGAGCACTTTGAACCCCCAAGTGTTTCACAAAAGTTATAATGCCTGGGTGTGAAAAAAAAAAAAAACAATTTTCCACAAAAATGATTTTTTAGTCCCAAATTTTTGATTTTTCCCAAGGAAATTGGACCCCAAAAGTTGTTGTCCAATTTGTCCTGAGTACGCTGATACCCCATATGTGGGGGGGGGAAACTGTTTA
Source organism: Oophaga sylvatica (assembly GCA_033576555.1). Lineage (NCBI taxonomy): Eukaryota > Metazoa > Chordata > Amphibia > Anura > Dendrobatidae > Oophaga > Oophaga sylvatica. The sequence continues at coordinate 343,119,282 of JARQOD010000004.1, read as the reverse complement.
GGCGCACGGCAGGGCTTGGAAAGGAAGTAGTAACATTTTGGAATGCAGACGTTGATGGGGGTCATGTTCCGTTTGCAGTGCCCCAGATGAGCCTAAACAGTGGAAACCCCCACAAGTGACCCCATTTTGGAAACTAGACCCCCTAAGGAACTTATCTAGATGTGTGGTGAGCACTTTGAACCCCAAGTGCTTCACACAAGTTTATAATGCCCGGCATGAAAATAAAAAATCCTAATTTTTTCCCACAAAAATTATCTTTTAGTCACTAATTTTTTTATTTTCCCATGGGTAACAGGAGAAATTGGACCACAAAAGTTGTTGTCCAATTTGTCCTGAGTACGCTGATACTACCCCATATGTGGGGGTAAACCACTGTTTGGGTGCATGGTACAGTTTGGAAGGGAAGGAGCACCGTTTGACTTTTTCAAAGCAGAATTGGCTGGATGCCATGTCGTGTTTGGAGAGCTCCTGATCTGCCTAGACAATGGAAACCCCCAACAAATGACACCATTTTGGATACTAGACCCCTCAAGAAACTTATCTAGATGTGTGGTGAGCACTTTGAACCCCGAAGTGCTTCACAGAAGTTTATAACGTACAGCCGTAAAAATAAAAAATCTTTTTTTTTTTTTTTTTTAAAAAATGATTTTTTTTTCGCCCCCAATATTTTATTTTCACAAGGGTAACAGGAGAAATTGGACCCCAAAAGTTGTCCAATTTGTCCAGAGTACGCTGATGCCCAATATGTGGGAGAAAACTACTGTATGGGCACACGTTGGGGCTCGGCAGGGAAGTAGTGACGTTTTGGATTGCAGACTTTGATGGAATGGTCTGGGGGCGTCATGTCGCATTTGGAGAGCCCCTGATGCGCCTAAACAGTGGAAACCCCCCACAAGTGACCCCATTTTGGAAAATAGACCCACAAGGAACTTATCTAGATGTGTGGTGAGCACTTTGAACCCCGAAGTGCTTCACAGAAGTTTATAGCGTACAGTCGTAAAAATAAAAAATCCTTTTTTTTTTTTACAAAAATGATTTTTTCGCCCCCAATATTTTATTTTCAAAAGGGTAACAGGAGAAATTGGACCCCAAAAGTTGTTGTCCAATTTGTCCTGAGTACGCTGATACCCAATATGTGGGAGAAAACTACTGTATGGGCGCACGTCAGGGCTCGGAAGGGAAGTAGTGACGTTTTAGATTGCAGACTTTGATGGAATGGTATGGGGGGCGTCATGTCGCATTTGGAGAGCCCCTGATGCGCCTAAACAGTGGAAACCCTCAACAAGTGACCCCATTTTGGAAAATAGACCCACAAGGAACTTATCTAGATGTGTGGTGAGCGCTATGAAGCCCCAAGTGCTTCACAGAAGTTTATAACGTACAGCCGTAAAAACAAAAAAATCATTTTTTTTTTACAAAAATGATATTTTCGCCCTCAGTTTTTTATTTTCCCAAGGGTAACAGAAGAAATAGGACAAATTGCACAATAACTCTTGGGGTCCAGATTACGCTGATACCCCATATGTGGGAGTAAACTACTGTTTGGGCGCATGGCAGAGCTCAGAAGTGAAGGAGCACCGTTTGACTTTTTCAACGCAGAGTTGACTGGAATTGAGATCAGACGCCATGTCACATTTGGAGAGCCCCTGATGTACTTAAACAGCGGAAACCCCCCAATTCTAACTCCAACCCTAACCCCAACACACCCCTAACCCTATTCCCAACCCTAATCCTAACTTTAGCGCCAACCCTAACCCTAACTTTAGCCGCAACACTAACCCTAACGGGAAAATGGAAATAAATACATTTTTTAAATTTTATTATTTTCCCTAACTAAGAGTGTCAGGCTATGGTTCCACGGTCCGGAACCATAGCGCTTTGGACGGAGCGGAAATTCCGCTCCGTCTAAGCCCCGCCCCCTTTATGACGCGCGATCTTTCCGGAGGTGTTCAGGACACCTCCGGAACACCTCCGGAAAGAGCGCAGGGCTACATAGCCCTGTGTTAATTATGTTGCGGCGACGCACCGTCGCCGCAATACGCGAGGACATGCTGCGGTCTAAAAAGACGCGCCGCATGTCTGTTTACGCAGGTCTGCCACCTGCGTATTGTTACGCATAGTGGAGACGGGATTTCTTGAAATCCCCTCCACTATGCTGTAACATCTGGACGCTGCGTGTTTGGCGCTGCGCCAGCGCACAGCGCCAAACACGCAGCGTTTCCTGACCGTGGAAACTCACCCTCATAAAGGGGGGGTTTGATTTACTATTTATAGCGGGTTTTTATGATTGGCAGCTGTCACGCTAAAAGACGCTTTTTATTGCAAAAAATAGTTTTTGCATCACCACATTTTGAGAGCTATAATTTTTGCATATTTTGGCCCACAGAGTCATGTGAGGTCTTATTTTTTGCGGGACGAGTTGACGTTTTTATTGGTACCATTTTTAAGCCCGTGACATTTTTTGATCGCTTTTTATTTCGATTTTTGGGAGGTTAGAATGAGCAAAAATCAGCAATTCATGAATTTCTTTTGGGGGAGGAGATTATACCGTTCCGCGTGTGGTAAAATTGATAAAGCAGTTTTATTCTTCGGGTCAGTACGATTACGGCGATACCTCATTTATATCATTTTTTTATGTTTTGATGCTTTTATAGAATAAAAACAATTTTATATAAAAAATAATTACTTTTGCATCGCTTTATTCTGTGAGCTATAACTTTTTTATTTTTTGCTGATGATGCTGTATGGTGGCTCGTTTTTTGCGGGACAAGATGACGTTTTCAGCGGTGCCATGTTTATATCGGTCTTTTTGGTCGCGTGTTATTCCCCTTTTTGTTCGGCGGTATGATGATAAAGCATTGATTTTTTGCTGTGTTTTTTTTTTTTTGTTTTTAAGGGGTTCACTAAAGGGATTAACTAGTGGGACGGTTTTATAGGGGGGGTCGTTACGGACGCGGCGATACCAAATATGTGTACTTTTTTTGTTTTTTTATTTACAGGAAAAAATGAATTTTTTGGGGAATATTTTTTTTTTATTATTTTTTTGGAATTTTTTTTTGAAACATGTTTATTTTTATTTTTTTCACTTTATTACTTTGTCCCAGGGTGGGACATCACTGTAAAATGTCAGATCGCTGGTGTGACAGTGTGCAGGCTTCTCGGTACCTGTTCTCAGCAGGCACTGAGGAAGCCGCCTCCTTGCAGGACCCGGTTGCCATCTTGGATCCGGGTCCTGGGAGGGAGGAAGCCCTCAGAACAGCGCGATCACATCGCGCTGTTCTGAGGGTCTCAGGGGAGCTCGCAAGGAGCCCCCTCCCTGCGCGATGCTCCCCTGTGCCCCCGGTACACTGCGATCATGTTTGATCGCGGTGTGCCAGGGGTTAATGTGCTGGGAGCGGTCCGTGACCGCTCCTGACACACAGTCCCGGGTGTCAGCTGTGATAATCAGCTGACACCCGGCGGCGATTAGCTGCGCTCCCCACAGGAGCGAAGCTGATCGCCCTGGATGTACTATTCCGTCCATGGGAATGAGGTCCAGGGTCACATAGACGGAATATTACGTCCAATGGAATAAAGGGGTTAAAGAGATGAGTGCATTGGCATTTTTAAATTTAAAAGATTAGCCCTGCGAGTCTACACATGCGCCATTTTTCTTTTCCTTTTTTCACATGTGATTAACACTTTTGCGTTGGTTGAAATAACTATTAAGGCAGCTGCAAGTGGACATCACAAACTATTCAGAAGATCTTTTGATATATGTTTAAAGATCGTTTCATTGGGACCACGGGATCGATTGTATTGTGAACTGAGATCAATACAAAAAAAGTAACTGCAAGAGGAGTTGTATAAAGGTGATATTGGTGTTCAATCTCACCTGTGGAAAAAATTTTGAATCATTGCAGTGATGGACTTTTTTATGGTGAATAGATGTACCCATAGGGAACTACTGATCGCCGTTGCTATAGGTCCGGCCAGTAACATCCAAAGTACGGATGGAATTAATCAGAATTTTTCATCCCACCTTAGTGAAGCTGATAAAAAACATGGCGGACCTGTTTTTTTGAATTAGAAAACAAAAGCAAGGTAGAGATTGTTAATCATATTGACACAATGTTTCTTGGACGTTATATTGAGGAAAACATAGCTCCCAGGGGTCTGAGGTTAATTCAAAGATCCTCGTTTCCTCAAGATGTGGAATTTACAAAAAAAATGGGATGAATATTCGACATCTTGCTCTATAGGATTTATGAAAATGTTAATCTGCAAGAGGGACTCACTAGCCGTTAAGGCCTTGGAGGGGGTTAAATGTCTTAGGGATAACCTGGAAATATATTCCTCGTCCCGACTTCAAAGAATTTGATTTGACATTAAAAGTCAAATTAAATAAATTTGAAGAGGATTTAATTAGAAAAAAAGCTATGAAATTATGGAGGGATAGAAAGGAAAGGATAAGTGAGTGTGAAAACATCACCACCCGAATAAATGCATCTGAAGAGGGATTGAGAGTACAACTAGATGTGGAAAGGAGTGATAAAAAAGAGAAAGGAAAAGGAACTGATAAATTTACCAATTCTAATAAAGGTCATTTACTCTCCTCAAGACAGAAAAACAGAGAGCATATTATGAACAACATATGAATAAAATTACTAGCAATCAGAAAAAGAAAGAAATAATATCAAAACAACAAATAATTAGTATGGTAAATGAATCCAGTAAAGTATTAAACGGAGAAAAGGAAAATATTAGTTTCTCTGAAATTACTATACATGAGGTGACTTCAACTCAAACAACGGGTCGCCCTGGGACAAGGGCTCAGTTGGAAGCCATGGAAATTCCAATTGGTGATTCTCCCAGTGAAATACACATTTTAGAATTGGACGCTAATACAGATAAAAGCGAAAAAAATATAGATCAGAATATTAAAATATGTACACAGGAACCAATAATAAATGAAAGAGAAATCGGGATTATAGAAAACATGAGTGAAAATGGGTTTACAGATAATTTCACTGGTATTACGGTTGGGGGTCAACTGGAAATTTTACCTGTAATTACAGAGACATCAAATGTGAATATGTATGCACCTCAAAGAGAAAGCAATCGCAATGGAGGTAATTTATCAAAATCTACTACTCAAATTAACCTAAAAGACTCAAAAATCACACAATTTTTTCGGATGGCCCCAGGCGGCACCCCAAAAGAAAAAAAGAACAAGAGGGTACAGAGGTAGTGGAGGAACTATACTGTGAGTATAGGTTCTGATTAGGTTAATGGATAGTGTTGGGTTTGAGGAACTTTATAATAGTAGTGGGCAATTGTATAAGGTTATTTTCCGCCATTTTATATGAAAGTGTACTGTCCCTTTAGAAAATTAAACTTTTCAATCGGGGGTTGAAAATTGTAGTATAACAATGTCAAGACATGCTGGGAAGGTTCCCAGGGTGTGTTTGAAAATCTACGGGGTTTACAATAGTTTTAGGAACTGTATAAGGTTATTTTCCACCATTTTATATGAAAGTGTACTGTCCCTTTAAGAAATTAAACGTTTGAATTGGGGGTTGAAAATCGCAGTATAACAATGTTAAGACATGCTAGGAAGGTTCCCAGATTGTGTTTTAAAATTTATGGGGTTTACAATAGTAGTAGGTAACGGTATAAGTCATCTTCAGCTATGAAAGTATAATGTCTCTTTAAGAGATCTAATCATTGTAAAAAAAAATTTAAAAATTGTGAGTTTATGAATCCATGTAGGGTTTTTTAATAGGAGTGTCAATACTGGTTTTAAGGGGAAATAAGAGGTTAATTGACAATGAATGTTTTATATGGAGTTTTGCAACGAAAAGGTTAAAATGAATACAACATGTGGTCTAAATTATGTTAATTACCACCCCTTTATAAAGTTGCCATTGTAAGATTCTCCTTTACCTCACCTGATGAAGACGGTTTGGACCGTCGAAACGCGTTGTGGCAGTGGTATTGGAGGAAGAATAAAGTTTGGTTATTATTTATTAAATTGTCCATTATTCCTTTGGCGCCCCTTGAGACCGCTTCACCATTGTTTACATGTAAAAAGTCTCCATACGGAGTTAACAGCGGCAGGAGCATCCTGGCTCATTTGGATGTTTTGAGGACCTCTGGTTTTCCAGCCACCGGGTTAACAACTGAGGACCTGCGGTGACGTGTCATCCGGTCGAGCAGGATCGTGTGACTACCTGAGAAACACGGAGACTTGATGCAAACACCGATGGGACGACATCACAAATAGAGAGAGGTGACCCGGAGCCTCATTAATCACACGCTTAATCTTGGTTGTGTAGATGCACACAACCATTACAGGTGAGTGCATTGGCATTTTTTAATTTAAAAGAATAGCCCTGTGAGTCTACACATGCGCCCTTTTTCTTTTCTTTTTTTCACATGTTACTATGAAGGCAGACTCATCCCAAACCATCTCAAATGGGTTGAGGTTGTTAGTTTTTGCCCTAAATGACTACGAATTATGCCCCTAAAGAAACATATACACCGTTTCTGCCAAAGTTCATGTTTTATTCCTTTTTGCTGCATTTACTGCTCCCCGAGACAAATTTTGCGGTCACAATGTTCAGAATATAGTCAGTGATGCACAGGAACACAAATATGCATTGTTTGCTGACGACATGCTACTCTTTATTATCTCCCCGCTCATCTGTCTACCTAATATCTTTAGGATCTTCGATATTTTTGGTCAACTTTCCAGACTTAAAGTAAACAATAGCAAAGTCTAAGGCTACTTTCACACATCAGTTTTTTTGTGTCAGGCATAATCCGTCGAATACCTGATAGGACGGATCCGGTGCTGAAATGAAAAAAAACTGATGCAACGGATCAGTTTTTTTGCTGGATCCGACCTAAACTTTTGAACCCGGAAAAAGAAGTTTTGCAGCCGGAAAATGCAGGTACGCATGTCCGGACGTAGTAGTAGATTTCCAGAATCCGGATCAGTCTTTTGATGGATTGCACAAAAGACTGGTCCGGTTCCATAGACTTCTATTATTTCCGGCCGCCTGATGCGCCGATTCAGGCACTATCAGGCGGGTCCAGTGACCGTTTTGTCCGGCCGCCGGAATGTACATTTCCGCCGGATCCGTCCAAAAACGGATGCAACGCAATGACATCAGGCGCGATCCGGCGCTAATGAAAGTCAATGCCAAAAAAACGCATCAGGTACCGGATCCGTTTTTTTTTTTAAAAACACGCCGGATCATGCCTGACGTCAAAAAACTGATGTGTGAAAGCAGCCTTAAACGTCAGTCTCCTCTGCCCAACAGTTAACCCCTTAGTGACAGAGCCATTTTGCAGCTTAATGACCGGGCCAATTTTTACAATTCTGACCACTGTCACTTTATGAGGTTATAACCCCCAACAAGTGACCCCATTTTGGAAACTAGACCCCTTAAGGAACTTATCTAGATGTGTGGTGAGCACTTTGAACCTCCAAGTGCTTCACAGAAGTTTATAACGTAGAGCCGTGAAAATAAAAAATCATATTTTTCCACAAAAATGATCTTTTCACCCCAATTTTTATTTTCCCAAGGGTAACAAGACCCCAAAAGTTTTTGTGCAATTTGTCCTGAGCATGCTGATACCCCATATGTGGGGGTAAACCACTGTTTGGGTGCATGGCAGAGCTTGGAAGGGAAGGAGCGCCGTTTGACTTTTTCAATGCAGAATTGGCTGGACGCCATGTAGCGTTTGTAGAGGCCCTGATGTGTCTAAACAGTGGAAACCCCCTACAAGTGACCCCATTTTGGAAACTAGACCCCCTAAGGAACTTATCTAGATGTGTGGTGAGCACTTTGAACCTCCAAGTGCTTCACAGAAGTTTATAACGTAGAGCCGTGAAAATAAAAAATCATATTTTTCCACAAAAATGATCTTTTCACCCCAATTTTTATTTTCCCAAGGGTAACAAGACCCCAAAAGTTTTTGTGCAATTTGTCCTGAGCATGCTGATACCCCATATGAGGGGGTAAACCACTGTTTGGGCGCACGGCAGAGCTCGGAAGGGAGGGAGCGCCATTTGACTTTTTGAACGCCACGTCGTGTTTGGAGACCCCCTGATGTGCCTAAATAGTGGAAACCCCTCAATTCTAGCTCCAACCCTAACCCCAACACACCCCTAACCCTAATCCCAACCCTAATCCTAACCCTAATTCCAACCCTAATTGTAACCCTAACCCTAATTGTAACCCTCAGGCCGGGGTCACACTGGCGACAAAATCGGACGACTGCAATGCGATGAAATATTGCATTGCAGTCGGACCAATGTTAATCTATGGAGCAGCTCCCCGTATCAGATTTTTTGTGGTCCGTTTTAAATGTGCGAGTGCAATCGCAGCATGCTGCGACTGTCACTGATTGTGGGTCGACTATCACCAATGCAAGTCTATGGGTGCGATGAAAAATCGGATTACAAATGGACCGCACATGTGACTTGCGATTAAATCTCACCGGTGTCCTTTAGAAAAGCCGGCAATTCATCCCCGGCTATACTGTAAAATCACACTGACAGCTTTAATAAAGAATAGAATCAATACATATACACACATAGAATACATATATATATATATATATATATATATATATATGTCATTGTGACATATATATATACATATATTTATAGTTCATACACTTCTACATACTCTAATAGCCGCTAATTCAATTGCCGGCTTTTGTGAAATTACAGAACCCGACATGAAATGACACATAGTTTACATACAGTTAACCATGTCATTTCATGTATTTTGATATATGGTTTTCACTAACAATTACATGAGTGTATGTGTGTGAAATTTCACACATGTAGGGGTTAATTAAAGGTGTAAATTTGTTGAAAAAAAATGCATGGCCTCCCGCTGTATTTTCTCCACCAGACAGACAAAGCAAGTGAGTGGGGGCAAATAATAATAGCCCAGGGAGGGTGCATTTATTTTGTGCCCCCCTGGCTACTAACATCTGACTTTAATCCAGGTTAATAATTGAGAGTTGTCAATTTGACAACTCTCAATTATTAATCCTATTGTATGAAAGGAAAAAAAAAACACTCATTAATTATTAATCCTTTTAATGAAATAAAGACACAGATTTGGACCATATTTTATTGCTCAGCTGTAATCCCCTGAATGAATCAGTTCCTCTCCCGGCGACAGGAGAGGAAGTGATTAGAGTGTGAAGCTTAATTGATTGCTTCCCACTTTCACTTCAGGTCAGGGTGTCTAACGGACTGCCATAACACAGTATGAACCCAGCCTAACCCTAACCCTAATTATAACTCTAACCCTAGCCCTAACCCTAGCCCTAACCCTAATGGAAAAATGAAAATAAATATAATTTCTATATTTTATTATATGTCCCTAACTAAGGGGGTGATAAAGGGGAGGTTATGTATTGTTTTTTTTTTATTTTGATCACTGTGAGGCTAAGTGCACACGATCAGGAATAATTGCGTTTTTTTCGCGGTTTTTCCGCGGTTTTCCGCGGTAAAAACGCGATAAAAACGCAAGCATTAAGCATCCTATACATGTTAATTGATTCCGCATGTTTTGGCCACATGTTGCGTTTTTTTCCGCGAAAAAAACGCTTTGCGGAAAAAAATAGCAACATGTTCATTAATTTTGCGGAATGTAAGCGGTTCATGTGCGGTGGTACCCAGGGTCTGGAGGAGAGGAGACTCTCCTCCAGGCCCTGGGTACCATATCCCTGGTAAAACAATAATTAAAATAAAAAATAATGATATTCTCACCTTCCGGCGGCCCCCGCAGCCTTCCCGCGGCCCCCGCAGCCTTCCCGCCTTCAGCGACGCTCCCGGCAACTTCCGGTCCCAAGAGTCCTTTGCGAGAATCACCCAGATGGCATAGCGGTCTCGCGAGATGTACGTCATCGGTGTGATTTGTCGCAAAGCATCCTTGGGACCGGAGTTGCCGGGAGCGTCGCTGAAGGCGGGAAGGCTGCGGGGGCCGCCGGAAGGTGAGAATATCATTATTTATTATTTTTTTTATTATTTTTACATTAGATCTTTTTACTATTGATGCGACATAGGCGGCATCAATAGTAAAAAGTTGGTCACACTTGTCAAACACTATGTGTGACTCGTGTGACCAACCTGTCAATCAGTTTTCCAAGCGATGCTACAGATCGCTAGGAAAACGCTAGCATTCTGCAAGCTAATTACGCTTGCAAAACGCTATTATTCTGGCGGGAATCAGCATACAAAAAACGTGCGTATTTCCTGCTGGAGAAGTGCGGGATTGCCGCGGAAATTTCCGCGGCAATTCCGCAACGTGTGAACTTAGCCTGATAGTTTATCACAGTGATCAAAATGTACTTTTTGGAGAATGAATGAAAAATTTTTTGAATCTGCCGCCAGACAGATTAGGCGGGCGCACTGCGCATGAGCCCGCCATTTTTTTTTACAGGAAGAAGACCCGGGAGGATCGCAGCACAGGGGGACCTGTCGGAGGACACCGGGAGGTACGGGTGGGGTTCGGGGGTACTGGGGACCCTAATTCTCTCCCCTCTGATGTGCTATCACATTAGAGGGGAGAGAAATCTTTTTTTTTTGTTGCGGTCGCCGTTATACTCAGTATAACGGCGATCGCGACAGCGGGGTCGGTAAATACAGACCCGGATCATGTTCTCTGGGGGCTCGGCTACCCTCGGCAGCCGAGACCCCAGAGAAAATTGCCCAAGCCCCCCAGCACATCGCGGCGGGCGCACTGAGCATGCTCCCGCCATTTTCTAGGCCTCAAACATGGCGGCGCCCACCGGGGGACACCGGAGGGCCCGGGAGCCACATGGAGGGGATCGAGGGCCACAAGGGGGGGGATTGGGGACCTCTTTTCTCTCTCCTCTGATGTCTGATCACATCAGAGGAGAGAGAAATTAAATGGCACACCATTTTTTTTTGTTGTTGCGATCGCCATTATAGGGTTAATAACGGCGATCGCAACATCGAGGTCGGTAAAAACCAACCCGATTCATGTTTTCTGAGGTCTCGGCTACCCCGGTAGCCGAGACCCTGGAGAAAATGCGCCTCTGGGGGGCGCTATTCACTTTTTCCACAGTGCCGTTAATTAACGGCGCTGTGGTTTAAGTACCCTTAATGACCGCCGTTAAAAGGCGTATCGGCGATCGTTAAGGGGTTAAACCATTTTAAGTTTAATTTTGACTTCAAATGGACCTCTTAATTTATTCCATAAATAGGGTTTCATGTTCCCCTTTCATAGTTTTTAAGGTTGAAGGTAGACTTAAAGGGGTATTCCCATCTCTGGATTCTATTACAAAATGTAGTAGGTGTAATAATAGCAAATACCTCCAATTAGAAATTTAGTATAGTTTTTATGATTCGCTATGTCTCTCCTCATATGCAGACATTGCAGGACCTTATGTATCCCTGGTTATGACCATTAGCAACTAGCTGTCACTATATCATATATATTTGGAAACAACCCTAACTACTCCTTTACTCAAACTGCTTTAAAAAAACAACAGGAAACAGAAAGTGTGCCTGAACCAATGCAAATTGATATAATCCGAAAACCTCTCTCTGCAGTAGAGAAGTAGAGGCGACAAACAGAGAATTTATGCCTCTACTGTGGGGACTCTGGACATTTTGCCATTAATTGTCCTAATAAAAGTACTATAGTCTTCACAAATGCCAAAACTGCCAGCAATTTAGACCTTTCTGAATGGCTAGATCCAGTTAAGCAAACCATCTCATCTGTAATGCAGGATAAGGGCAAAGAGCAATCTCCATTTTCTCATTTTGCTGTTCCCATACAGGTCATAATTGGGAGCCAAAAATACAATGCTCTGCCATGTTAGAGTCTGGAGCAGGAGGGAATTTCATAGACTTACTATTCACACTTAATAATAACATTACAAGTAGGACTAAAGCCATGCCCATCAATATGGAAACTGAGGATGGATCACCTTTATCGTCTGGACCTGTTATTCACAAGACAATTGAACTTGAAATCTGTATTAAACCGAATCATCATGAAGCGGTTAGTTTTAATCTTATTTCATCTACAAAATTTCTAGTTATTCTAGGAATTCCCTGGTTTTCAATCCATAACCCTTCTATCAACTGGGCATTGAGGACCCTTACCTTTCCCTCTGAGTACTGTTAAAAACAATTGGCATGCTAATTTATCTGTTCTCAAGCAAATTCAGGTATCCACGATTTCTCATCAGAATTATGATAAACTACCACCTCAGTATCAGTAGTGCAGTGAGGTCTGCAGTAAGAAGAAAGCCGATCAACTGCCTCCTGTGATGAAACGGTGCACACACACGACGGCTGCTGCCGTCCGACCCAGTAAACTGCAGGTATTTATAATTATCCCACTTCCACTTAGGAACTTGCAGCTCTCTGGCGCCCCCTTACCCTCAGGTCAGTCAGGGAACTGCACCTAGGATAATTAGTCGCCAGACGGGTCACTTGGATGTGTGCTGGCTATTGGGCACGCTGCAGTGAGGGAATTATAATTACTCCGAGCCGCAGCCGGGTAATACACTTATAAAACCCGCTCCGTCACCGCCAACGCCACCCCATAGGTCAACACTTTACACCCCTTCTTTATAGCTGCCACCAGCCACGGTTTACTTGGAACAATTTATCAAGAGGGTCCGCAGCAACCCCAAAACAGTAGCGTAGTACTTCAGGCACGTGCAAATTCGTTTATAGAGCAGGAGAATCAAACTAATAATTTTATAGGTTTATTCCTTAAAAAAAAACAGGCAGTGCTTATACAATATAAAAAGATGGAACAAACTGAGACAATATCGTTATGTACAAAAGCAGTTATAAAATAAAATAGGATTAAAGATGAAAATCACTCACATGGTTGTTAGATCATTTACAGGCAAGCCAGGCTGGGGGAAGGAGCCACACGTCATAGTTCATTTGCAGGTCTCTTAGTCAGGACATCACAGCAAGGAATGAGAAAGGGGGCTCGCCACAGGATTTATACCTGGGGCTGCTGACCTCACAAAAGGGGCTGGTTTTTCTGGCCACCTCCCAGGGACAGAAGTGTATGATTTGAGCTCTGAAATATCATAAGGTCCATCCCTCGTCCTGTGAGCCTAGCAGAATAACGGCAGACCTATCAATGATCTTACTTTAAAATGACAGTTCAAATGAGTCCAAACTTGGCTGAGCTAGTTCATGGGGAATCCGAGAATTCCATTTCTCGGGTTCTGTTGGAGTTACGAGTTCACCAGTACCACGGGAACGATGCCCATGGACACAGGCTTCAAAACAGTAACTTTCGTGTTTCTGACGCAAATCCCCACCGTGTTATAACCAAAACAGAATGAAGTCTCCAAAATGGCCGCTAGGGTAGGGACAGCACATGTTGCTGACAATGGGAACCCCTTCGGTGAAGCGGCAAAACTTCCAGCACTGGTAGCTCAGGTTACATTGAGCTTGACTGCAGGTTGGGGGGGGAAAGGGAAGCGTGAGCTGCAGAGAAAAGGAGGGAGGGGTAACTTTGCCCTGTGCTTGCAAACGGTGGGGGTTGTAGTACTATGGGGAAAGTTCTGGAAACAGCACAAGAAATGAAGCTTGCAGTATCATTACACCTCCCCCCCTTAGAGGGCGCTACGGAGGCATGACCTCTCGGTAATCCGCCATGCGCACCTCAGCGGGTTCGCCACGTCGGGACAACCCATCAGCATTCCCATGATCACTGCCTTTCTTGTGTTGTACGGCAAAATCATACTGCTGCAGGGCAAGGCTCCAGCGTAGCAACCTACCATTGGTTCCGGACACTGTGTGCAGCCAGCTCAGAGGGTTGTGGTCGGTGACCACCTTGAAGGTGCGCCCGTACAGGTAGGGCTGCAAACGTTGCAGTGCCCAGACCATGGCCAGGCACTCCTTCTCGATGGTGGAGTATGCCACTTCCCTTGGCAGAAGTTTCCGGCTCAGGTACAACACGGGGTGCTCCTGGTTCCCCGAATCAACCTGGCTGAGTACAGCACCAAGGCCAAATTCGCTGGCGTCAGTCTGTACCAGGAAGGGCCGACTGCTGTCGACGGCTCTCAACACCGGAGAGCTGCACAGGGCTGTTTTCAAAGCTCGGAATGCCGCCTCACAGCCATCTGTTCAGCTGACTGTTTGGGGTAGACCGCCCTTGGTGAGGTCCGTCAAGGGTTTTGCAATGGCGCTATAGTTCGGTACGAAACGCCTATAGTACCCTGCAGTGCCCAGGAAGGACTTCACCTGCTTTTTGGTCCTGGGGGTGGGCCAGGACACGATCGCGTCCACTTTCTCGGGCTCTGGACTCATGGAACCCCCACCTACCCGGTGCCCCAGGTAGTGGACCTCCCTCATGCCCATCTGGCATTTTCCCGGCTTGATGGTCAGACCTGCCTGGTGAATACGCTTGAGCACCTCCTGGAGATGCTGAAGGTGTTCCTCCCAGGTGGAACTGAAGACGGCAATGTCGTCCAGGTACGCCACAGCGTACTCCTCCAGTCCCTGAAGCAGGTGGTTGACCATCCGCTGAAAAGTGGCAGGGGCATTCTTCATGCCGAAAGGCATGACCGTGGACTCGTACAGTCCAAAAGGGGTGATAAAGGCGGATTTCTCCTGCGCCGCAGGGCTCAGGGGAATCTGCCAGTATCCCCGGCTCAAATCCATGATGGATATGTACTTGGCATTCGCCAACAGCTCCAGCAGATCCTCGATGCGTGGCATTGGGTGCGCATCAGAGGTAGTGATGGCGCACCCAATGCCACGCATCGAGGTAGTGATGGCGTTGAGCCCCCTGTAGTCCACGCAGAACCGGGTGGTCCGATCCTTTTTTGGCACGAGAACTACAGGTGAGGCCCACGCGCTTTTGGACGGCCGGATCACCCCCAGCTGCAACATCTCCTGGATCTCCTGGCGCATAATCTGCTGCACTTCCTCAGAGATCCGATAAGGTGTCCGCCGTAACGAGGCGCGATTCCCGGTGTCCACCTCGTGGACTGCCAACTTGGTCCTTCCGTGTCGGTTTGTGAACTCGGCCCGGAAGGGTTCCAGAGTGGTCAGCAACTGCAACCGCTGGGAGACGGTTAGCGAGGCATTTACCTCCATGTCCTCAATGGACCCATTGGCCTGGGCTTGGGCCAGCATGTCCAGGAGGGGATCCTCTTCCCCGTCCTCGGGCAGATTGCAGACCGGTAGGACGCAGGCTTCACGTTCGTGATGGGCCTTCATCATGTTGACGTGAAAGGCCTTGCGCCTACCCCGAGTGTGGTCAAGCGTGACCACGTAGGTGACTGGGTTGAGCTGTTGGTGCACGACGTACGGGCCTTCCCAGGCTGCCTGAAGCTTATCCTTTGGTACGGGGACCAGCACCCACACCTTTTGACCCACCTGGTAGGTCCGCTCCCGGGCGTTCTGGTCGTACCAGTGCTTCTGGTCAGCCTGAGCCTGCGTCATGTTGTCATGCACCAACTGCGTCAAGGCCTGCATCTTGTCGCGGAAGCGCATGACATAATCCACGATGGACACTTCCGTGGGGTTTGGCTCATCTTCCCAGGATTCTCTTATCAACCCAAGGGGTCCCCGGACTCGCCTACCATACAGGAGCTCGAAGGGGGAGAACCCCGTCGAGGCCCGCGGGACTTCTCTGTAGGCAAATAGCAGGTGTGGGAGGTACCGCTCCCAATCGCGTCCCTGGGTCTCAACCAGCATGCGGAGCATCTGTTTGAGGGTACCGTTAAAGCGCTCACACAAACCATTGGTCTGTGGGTGATACGCACTCGATACCATACGCGTCACCTGCATTTTGCTGCAGAGAGCCTTCATTAGGCGAGACATAAATTGGGTCCCTTGATCGGTAAGCATCTCCCTGGGAAATCCTACCCGTGAAAAGATGGTCACCAGTGCATCCGCCACCTTATCTGCCCTAGTTGAGGACAGAGCTACTGCCTCCGGGTACCGGGTAGCGTAGTCTACCACAGTAAGGATGTATTGCTTTCCAGAGCTGCTGGGGACGGCCAGCGGGCCCACAATGTCCACCGCGATCCTCTGGAAAGGCTCCTCTATCACTGGCAACGGGATCAGGGGAGCCTTAAGAGCAGGCCCCGCCTTCCCCACTCTTTGACAGGTGATACAGGAGCGGCAGTAGTTAGTCACATCTGTCTCCATCTTGGGCCAATAGAAGTGTTGAGACAGCCGTGCCTTAGTTTTGCTGATCCCCAAGTGTCCAGCGAGTGGAATCTCATGGGCAATCCTCAACAACTCACCTCGGAACTGGTGCGGGACGACCAGCTGTTTTTCCCTCAACCACTCCTTTTGGGAATCTCCGGGTACTGTCTCCCGGTACAACCTTCCTCGTTCCCAGAACACCCTCTCCTTATCAGTCACGGAGGTGGGCATCTCGGCGAGGTGCCTCAAGTTCTCCAGGCTCGCATCTGAGTGCAGAGCGGCCTGGAACTCCTGGCTGGAGGCAGCCAGAAGGGACGTCAGGGTTCCTTCCTCACTGGGACCCTCTGGGACCGGCTCTGTGTCCAACTCTGGTTCAGTCTCTCCTGTAGCGGAGGAGGGTCCAGATGGTAGGGCGCTACCTGCGATCCGGGCACTCTGACTGCGGGTGACAGCAGCTACATATGCCGTCTCCCCGGGGGTTTCTATAGACCCATCAGCCTGCGCTGCTATGGGCTCTACCTCCCCATCCACCCCCAACACTTCAGGAGCAGTGCTACTTATGGGCCAGTTACCTTCCTCGGTGGTACTGGTCAGTGTCATGGCGTCACCTTCCTCCCGGTTCCCATGCATCTCCCCATTTCCTTGAGCACTGTCGCTTGCTCCTGCTAGGGGTTCCTCAGCCGTCTCACTCCACAGAGCGACGGGACTGAACGCTCCGGTACCTGTGGACACATCTGCCACTTCAGAGAAAGGGTTAACAGATTCAGATGGCACAGATACATCACTATCAACATCATTCCTAGGGAAAGAAAGGTTATCAGTTGCATCATCACTTCGCAAAGCATTAGCAGGTAACACAATCAGTTTCCCATCATCATCAACATCAACATCATGGTTAACGTTAACCTTATCATCAGATTGGGGAGGGGTGTCAGGGACATAGTACGCCACCATCCTCCCCAGATCAGTCCCCAGTAAAACATCAGTGGGCAGGTTTTCGGACACCCCCACTTCCTTCACTCCGCTCCCGGTACCCCAGTCAATGAAAACTCGGGCTATCGGCAAGGGGTAGTGGACGCCCCAATCCCTGTGACAGTTAGGGTTTTCCCCGGAATCAACTCTTCAGGGGCCGCCAGTTCAGGTCGGATGAGGGTTCGTTCAGCCCCGGTGTCCTTGAGGCCTGTAGCAAGACGGGCCCCCACGCGGACGGGCTGCACGTTGTCATCAACCCTCCCCACCACACCACCCACCCAAAGAACAGAGGCGTTGGGCCCGGAGGCCTCGGCTGGGGGGTTCTTCTGCCTCTCCGGACAGGTGGCGCTGATGTGGCCTGTCCGTTTACAGGAGAAACACTGGCGGGGGTCTGATGTAGGCCTGGCGCTGGCAAAGGGGATAGTGCCTCCAGAGGGACGGCTGGCAGGGGCACTGGGGTTGGTTGCAGGCTTACCCCCTCCCCAGCGGGTGGTGACGGGCTTCCGCACCTCGGTTTTCCGGTTGGCCTCATAGCTGTCGGCGATCTGTGCTGTTCTGACCGAGTCCTCCGGTTCTCGGTCCAGGATGAACTGTCGGACCTCAGCTGGGCACAGATGCAGGAACTGGTCTTTGATCATCAGGTCCCTCAGGATCTCAAAGGTGTCAACTGACAGTCCATGGATCCACTGGTCAAAGTGGTTCCTGAGTCCTTGCACCACATCGCTATAACTGTCGTGTGGGCCACGTTGGAGGTTCCGGAACTTCTTTCGGTATACCTCAGGGGTTAGCTGGTACTTGGCGATTAGGGCCTGCTTGATGGCCTGATAGTTGTCATCTTGATCCGGCGTGAGTGAAGCAAACGCCTCCAGAGCTTTGCCCTTTAGCCCGGGAGTCAAGTACCTGGCCCATTGGTTGTCAGGCAGCCGGTACTGTCTGCAGACTTTCTCAAAGGTCCGCAGAAAAGTGTCCAAGTCTCCGTCCTTTTCCATCACGGGAAAGTGCTCCGGCCGGGGCTTGGGACTCTGAGCGCTGCTCTGGGCTGTGGAGGGCATTGCCCCTTGTCTGAGCAGCTCCAGTTCATGGGCTCTCTGAGCTTCCCGCTCGGCTCTCTCAGCCTCCCGCTCGGCTCTCAGCCTCCCGCTGGGCTCTCTCAGCCTTGGGCTTGGCGCTCGGCTCGGGCCTCCTGCTGGTATTGCTGGATCAGCTTCAGGCGCTCCTCCCGGTCGTCGGTGGGGAGTCCCTCCAGGGCCGCCTGCAGGTAAGGGTCCATCCCGCCCTGGGTGTAAGCAGTCAGGGGTTGGGCCTCGGCTCCTGCGACACCAACTTGGCTTGGGCCGGCTCCTGCGCCCTCCTCGCTCCGAGCGTGGTCCCGTGCCATCAGGGCCTGGATCACCTCGGCCTTGGTTTGGGCCATGGGGACAATCTCCCTCCACTCGCACATGGCAAGAAGAGCTTCCTTGCTATTCCGATTATACCAGTCGTATCCCCTCGTAGCCATGGTTGCCAAATAAAAGATAGGATAGAAAAACAAAGAGAAGGGAGGGGTAACCGCAAGTACACACAATTGTCTCAGGACTAATAAACACTGAGTCTGTTCTCCAAAACTTTAGCTGCAGGGTCCCTGAAGAACCGTGCAAGTTTTTTAGTGAATGGAATGATTGCTCAAACCAGATCACTAATGCTCTATAATCCCACCGCTGCCACCAATATGTGATGAAACGGTGCACACACACGACGGCTGCTGCCGTCCGACCCAGTAAACTGCAGGGATTTATAATTATCCCACTTCCACTTAGGAGCTTGCAGCTCTCTGGCGCCCCCCTTACCCTCAGGTCAGTCAGGGAACTGCACCTAGGATAATTAGTCGCCAGACGGGTCACTTGGATGTGTGCTGGCTATTTGGCACGCTGCAGTGAGGGAATTATAATTACTCCGAGCCGCAGCCGGGTAATACACTTATAAAACCTGCTCCGTCACCGCCAACGCCACCCCATAGGTCAACACTTTACACCCCTTCTTTATAGCTGCCACCAGCCACGGTTTACTTGGAACAATTTATCAAGAGGGTCCGCAGCAACCCCAAAACAGTAGCGTAGTACTTCAGGCACGTGCAAATTCGTTTATAGAGCAGGAGAATCAAACTAATAATTTTATAGGTTTATTCCTTAAAAAAAAACAGGCAGTGCTTATACAATATAAAAAGATGGAACAAACTGAGACAATATCGTTATGTACAAAGGCAGTTATAAAATAAAATAGGATTAAAGATGAAAATCACTCACATGGTTGTTAGATCATTTACAGGCAAGCCAGGCTGGGGGAAGGAGCCACACGTCATAGTTCATTTGCAGGTCTCTTAGTCAGGACATCACAGCAAGGAATGAGAAAGGGGGCTCGCCACAGGATTTATACCTGGGGCTGCTGACCTCACAAAAGGGGCAGGGACAGAAGTGTATGATTTGAGCTCTGAAATATCATAAGGTCCATCCCTCGTCCTGTGAGCCTAGCAGAATAACGGCAGACCTATCAATGATCTTACTTTAAAATGACAGTTCAAATGAGTCCAAACTTGGCTGAGCTAGTTCATGGGGAATCCGAGAATTCCATTTCTCGGGTTCTGTTGGAGTTACTGGTTCACCAGTACCACGGGAACGATGCCCATGGACACAGGCTTCAAAACAGTAACTTTCGTGTTTCTGACGCAAATCCCCACCGTGTTATAACCAAAACAGAATGAAGTCTCCAAAATGGCCGCTAGGGTAGGGACAGCACATGTTGCTGACAATGGGGACCCCTGCAGTGAAGCGGCAAAACTTCCAGCACTGGTAGCTCAGGTTACACTGAGCTTGACTGCAGGTTGGGGGGGAAGGAAAGCGTGAGCTGCAGAGAAAAGGAGGGAGGGGTAACTTTGCCCTGTGCTTGCAAACAGTGGGGGTTGTAGTACTATGGGGAAAGTTCTGGAAGCAGCACAAGAAATGAAGCTTGCAGTATCATCACACCTCCTCATTGTTATTCCGACTGCCCCATTGAATTGTTTCCTGGAGCATCCATTCCGTTTGGGCGAATTTATAATCTTTCTGAACCAGAATTGAAAGTACTAACTGAATATCTAGATGAAAATTTAGAGAAAAGCTTTATTCAACATTCTTCCTAGCCAGCTGGAGCACCCTTGTTTTTTGTAGAAAAGAAGGACTCAATCCTGCGGCCATATATTGATTATAGAGAAATAAATAAGATTACCATTAAAAATCGCTTCCCACTTCACTTAATTCCTGAGTTGCTGGAGAGACAGCGTTCTGCCAGAATTTTTGCTAAATTCTATCTAAAACGGGCTTATACTCTCATACGAATGAGTGGGAGATGAGTGGAAAGATGCCTTTAGAGCTAGATACGGACATTTTGGATACCCGGTTATGCCTTTCGGCCTTAGCAACACCCCTGCCACCTTTCAGCACTTCATTAATGTGTTTTTCAAGATTTCTTGTATTGATTTGTTGTTTTATCTCAATGACATTGTTATATTTTCAGATTCCTTGTGGGAACAAACCAGGACTCAATTTATGGGTTATATCCTCCCCCCAGAAGGTCTAAACATGGATCCCAGTAAAATCAGCGGTAATTGACTAGCATACCAAAAGAAATTTAAAAGACGCTCAGCACTTTATAGGATTTGCAAATTTCTTAGAAGATTCATTAAAAATTTTCAAAAATCATTTTATCAATTACTTCACTCACAAAGAAAACCAGCATGTTTTTCTGGTCTCCAGAGACACAAGTGGCTTTCCACAAACTAAAGACACTTTTTATTTCCGCACCATTACTAGTCCATTCAAGTCCTGAACTGCCATTTGTTGTCGAAGAAAACTCATCTGAATCTGCGGTGGAAGCCATTTTATCACAGTGAGTTGGAGTTAAAATGCAGCTTGATACATGTGCATTTCTTTCTCATACCCTGTCATCTGCAGAAAAGAACTATGAGATTGAAAATAAAAATCTTTTCGCTATTAAAGTTGCCTTTTCTGAATGGAGACCTCTTTTGGAAGGGGCCAATCATCCATTGACTGTTCTTCTTACTGATTACAAAAATTTAGAATTTATCCATACAGCTAAGAAGTTGTCTGCAAAACAAGCACGTTGGGCCTTATTTTTCTCCAGCTTTAATTTCTTAATTTATTATTGGCCTGGTTCAAGAAATGGTAAGGCTGATGCTCTGTCCAGGGTATTTACTGAGCCTGGACCTTAAGAGAAGTCTAACACTGACTGCACCATTCTGCGTCCTAAAATTTTTTGGGGAATACTGGACTTAAAAAATTTTTTTAATGAAAATTAAGAATGAATACCAAACTGACTTTTTTCTTAACCATCCATTTAAAGACATTGATCTTTGTTTTAAGGAGCGATTTTGGATGCAGAACCACCAAATATAAGTCCCTGATTCTGCTTGACTTGAAGTCCTCAAACTTGTCCATGACTCTAAACTTGTGGGACAAACTGGAGTCATGAAAATGCAAGAACTACTGTTTTGTTCTTTTTGGTGACCTAATTGTAGGAAGGCTGTGAAAAATGTTTCCTCCATGTGCATTGAACAAGATGCCACGATTTTCTTCTCTAGTACGCCTTCAACCACTTCCAGTTCCATCCAGGCCTAGGGATCAATCTCAATGGATTTTATTGTGGACCTACGTCCATCTAAAGAAATGACTGTTATCCTTGTTGTGGTGGATCAGCTAACAAAGATGGCCCATTTTATTCCAACTAAAGAGTTTCCTACCGCTGAACATACTGTGGAATTAATAGTTAGATATTTAGGCTACTTGGAATTCCTGACAATGTAATTTCTGATAGAGGTATTTAGTTTGCATCAAGATATTGAAAAAGCTTCTGTAGCACTTAAGGAGTTACTGTCAATTTGTCTGCTGTCTTCCACCCTTAATCCAATGGCCAGACTGAAAGAACTAACCAAACCCAAACAATACCTGCGCTGTTTTGTTTCTTACCTACAGGAAGACTAGATGTCTGGATGGACTATTTACCAACAACAGAATTTGCATATAATAACTCCAAACACAGTTCTACATCCCAAAGTCAATTTTTTGTTTGCTATGGCTTGCATCCAATATATATTCCTAATCTTCCATTTAATGCTTTCGCTCCTGCTGTTACAAACAGACTTACAGAGTTGCAAAGAAGCAGCACCTAAACATCGCAAAGCCCCTCCTACCCTTCAGATCGGTGACAAAGTTTGGCTTTCTACAAAAAATCTGAAAACGAACGTACTGTCTTCTAAATTGGGTCAAAAATTCTTTGGACCTTTTCAAATTTCTGCACAATTTAACCCAGCTACTTTCCGTTTAAAGCTTTCTAACAGCCTTAAAATTCACCCTGTGTGCCATGTATCCTTGCTCAAACCATTAACTGAAAACCCATTTCCAGGAAGAACTCAGCCATTTCCTCCACCAGAAAAAATCCATGGTGAAGAGTATGTGAAATTCTGGATTCTAGAAGATTTAGAGGTAGACTACAATATTTGGTGCAATGGAGGGGTTACGGATCAGAAGATAATTCATGGGAGCCAGAGGGCAATATCCATTCACCCACGAATACAAGAGCTTTTCATCAGAGACATCCAGAGAAGCCAGCGCCTGAGATGTCCAGAGGCCTTCCTAGAAGGTGTGGAGTACTGTCAGGACTCGAACCCAAGCAGCTCTTGTGCACCAGATGGCAGCTATTCCCTCTGAGCTATTCAGCTCAGTGGACAGTTCTGTGCTAACCCAGATACTTGTACCTGTGTTATTTCTAATTGTCTCCAGCCTGAGTTTCTGATTATCTCCACCCTGAGTTCCTGATTGTCTCCACCCTGATTGAACACCCTATTTAAACCTGGCATTGCACATCCGTCCCTGTTAGATTGAGCTACTGCCTCTAGTCAAGCTTCCTTTCACTCGCTCCTTCGTTCTAAGATTATACTTCTGCTTCTGTGTATCGACTCCTTGGCTATCCCTGACTACGCTACGTGCTGCTCCTTTAAATTACATTACTGCTCCTGTGTACCAACTCCTTGGCTATCCCTGACTATGCTACGTGCTGTTCCTTTAAACTACATTACTGCTCCTGTGTACCGACTCCTTGGCTATCCCTGACTACGCTACGTGCTGCTCCTTTAAACCACATCACTGCTCCTGTGTACCATCTCCTTGGCCATCACTGACTACTCTACGTGCTGCTTTGCTTTAAACTACATTAGTGCTGTGTACCGACTCCTTCACTATCCCTAACTATGCTACCTTCCGGTGCTGCCCCTGGTGGTTGCAATACCACTACTCCAACCCAGGTCAGTCCATTGCAGGTAGTGTTCCTTTATGGAGTCATGGTGTCCTGGCTGTTGTTCTGTCAAGTCACTTTTGAAACAGGGGCATACCCCCTTATATAGTTCGCAACTATTCTTCAAGCCATCATCCAGAGGTCAAGGGGCAAGTGTGATGAGATTAATTTGCATTGTTTGAGTATTTAATCAATCTGCCTAGTTTCTCCTCCAACAAACTAGCTGGCCCTTTACAATGTGTAATCAACATATTAACAAACATGTATTGTTCAGTTACTCTGTCCCTCAGAGATAGCAGACAATAAGTTGCAACAAACATCAACTCAAGTGTCAACATTCAGGCTTATACGAACAATAGTCTGTGTTTCTTGACCAACTGAAAATAGATGACTGGATAATTAAGATTAAATGCTGTGTTGTCACAAATACCTCTTAGCTTGTGGTCAGGTGCTGCTGAGCTGATGGTCGAATTATAGATGATGTTCGTGGCCTGTTGTGATTTTTTTCAGATATTAACCCCATTCTGACATCGGACGTAATATTCCATCCCAGTGCTCTGGGCCTATTTGAGCAGGGATGAAATATTATATCTGAGTGCTTGCCCACGCTCACGGGGGTGTGCTGGTGATCGCCGCAGGGTGTCAGCTGATTCTGACAGCTGACACCCGGCCATTAAGTGCCAGGAGCGGTCACAGACCGATCCCGGCACTTTAACCCCCGCCCCGAAATGCTAAGATCGCACACAATCGCAGCATTCCGAAAGCTGACAGAGGGCTGGCAGCCCCTCTGCCTTTGAATCGAAGATCCCATGGCGTGACGCGGGGTCCCGATCGTTTCCATGGTGACCCGGTGACGTCATGATGACATCCGGGTCACCAGACCTAGCAAACTTGCTGATCATGCCCAGTGCATGTTGAGCAAGTTTGTTAGTGTAGAGCCAACAGTTTCTGCAGCATGGGGATGCTGCTTCATCTCCATGCTGTAGAATAGATCAGCCTGCAAAAAATGATTGTCCCATATTGGGACAAAGTAAAAAAGTTAAAAAAATTTTTTTTAAATAATTGAAAAAATATTTTTTTAAAAATCAAAAATAATAAGAAAATCAAAAGATATTGTATCTCTAAATAAATATTTGAATTAAAAAAAAACTGACCCGACCTATAAAACTGTCCCACTAGTTAACCCCTTTTAGTGAACACCATAAAAAAGATAAATCAAAAACAAGGCAAAAAACAATGATTTATCATCATACCGCCGAACAAAAAGTAGAATAAAACACGTTCAAAAAGACCGATATAAATAAACATGGTACTGCTGAAACGTCATTTTATCCTGCAAAAAACAAGCTGCCATACTGCTCCATCAGCGGAAAAATAAAGTTATAGCTCTCACATAAAGCGATACAAAAATAATTATTTTTTCTGTAAAGCGCCAAAACATAAAAAAGATTTAAATAAGGTATCGCTGTAATCATACTGACCCTAAAAATAAAACTGCCTTATCAGTTTTACAACACACGGAATGCCATAAACCCCCCAACCCCCAAAAAAGAAATTCCTGAATTGCTGTTTTTTTGTTCGTTCTGCCTCACAAAAATCAGAATTGAAAGTGATCAAAAAATGTCATGTGCCCAAAAATGGTACCAATAAAATGTTAACTCGTCCCACCAAAAAACGAGATCTCACATGACTCTGTGGACCAAAATATGGAAAAATTATAGCTCTCAAAATGTGGTGATGCAAAACTATTTTTTTGCAATAAAAAGCGTCCTTTAGTGTGTGACTGCAACCAAACAAAAAAACCTGATTTAAATCTGGTATCACTGTAATTACAACGACCCAAAGAATAAAGTCTCATAATCACTTATACCACAAGAGGAATGGCATAACAAATAAATAAAACCAATTGTTTACATGCTGTTGATTTTTCCATTCTGCCTCCCAAAGATCGCAATAAGGCTCGGCGCACATTTATTTGTATTGAGCTCTTACAACGGGATTTCCGTGTAAATCTCTGGAATACATGATTCAGACGGAACCTCTGGCGGAAGATTCCCCATAATGAGGCAGATGGAGGCACAGTGGAGGCTGTCTGACCTGTGATCAGTGACTGTCCGTCTTTTTAGGATTACATAAAAGTGCTGTCAGCCACAGTTTTGTGCACTTCTGAAAACAAGGACAGAGGTTACGCTGAACACAGAGGCCAGACGGAGTCCAGAGTAACTCTGCTGCCTCATTATAATGAATGGATCTGTGGAGCCCAGCTGTGCTTGGAATCCTAATCTCCAGAAGGGTGCACTGAAGGTAACCACCACTAGAGGTCCTGTATATACATTCACACACCTTCACCCATCCCTAGAGTCATCAGAGGGAGCTGTTTAGCTATGTATAAGGAGGGTGAAGACACTAGAGCACAGAGAGACTCTGAGAGAAGTCTAGCTTTAGTCACCTCAGAGGGTGAAGTGAAGAGCAGACGGTCTAAGCTTGAGAGTGTTGTGAGCGCAGAGAGCGCAGAAAGTGTGCAAGCTGGCACACGGAGCAGAGCTCAAAGAGGAGTTCAGCTGTTTACGAAGGAATCTGGAGTCTGCAGCTTGAAGCTTAGTTCAAACGAGTGGAGGCTGGTAAAAGTGGAACAGAAACCACTCCAGCCTAGTCAGAACTGAGTCAAGTGAGTGCAGCTCAGTGAGCAAGCATGCCGACGCTTAGAGAGCGGTGAAGAAGGAGAAGAAGAAGCAGCCCACCATCTGCCAGTGTGTTATAGTGTGAGGGCCCGAGTAGTACAAAAGGCGAGTGGAAAGCAAGTGAGGGACAGAGGAGCTTAAACAGCTCATCCCCATCATTACAAGCGGACACCGGGTCCAAGCTTACTGGAATCTTCATGACCAGTAGGAAATACCAGAGACCCTGCGGGACTACAAGTTACAGGAGCCCATAAGTGTTGATACGTAACTGGGTCAGGAAGACAGGAGTCTGGCTGGATCCGCCATTAAAGACTGTGTTCTTTCAAGAGAAGGCCCTACCACAAGGTCAGCCGGGCGTAGAGT
This sequence comes from Oophaga sylvatica, assembly GCA_033576555.1. NCBI lineage: Eukaryota > Metazoa > Chordata > Amphibia > Anura > Dendrobatidae > Oophaga > Oophaga sylvatica. The sequence continues at coordinate 343,092,765 of JARQOD010000004.1, read as the reverse complement.
TGGAGACAGACTCAGACCTAGTTTCACACAGGTCAGAGACTCACATTATAGAAGTAAGGAGGCCCTACACCTACTCAGTGGAGGAAACTGGATGTGCACCCTTCACCCTGCAGTGCCCCGGGACGTGCCTGCAATAACATCTTCAGTAAAGGTACAGAAAGAGACTTGTGTGTGTGTCCATCTTATTACTTCTACTGTCGGATTCTCCTCCATCCTGCACCCTTATACACTTATCTACCCTGAAGGACCCAGCTTTACCTGTGGAAGGCTTAACACCTTGCTGCCCAATACCAACCCTTCAGCGGATCTGTACAGCAGCACTGGTCACCCTGACCAGGCACCACAGGTGGCGTCACGAACATTTAACAAACCTTTTAATCCCCTGTAAATATCCCCTTTTTGAGGTGAGTCCCAGGGCCACGGACCGAGCTGCAGCTACCGTGACATCCCCCATGGAAATCAAAGGGCTCGGTGCCGAGTACCCCACAGCCCTGGCGGGCGACTCAGATCCCTCAAGGGTTTCATCTGAATCACGTCACTCGTCGAGTTAGGCAAGGATCACACATGCGAGAAATTTACACGATTCTCGTGCATGAACACCCAGCACTGCCGCCGGCACTCGGACCGGAGCATGCAGCTGCATGTAATTCTATGCAGCCGCACACTTCGGTCCAAGTGTCGGCGGCAGTGCCAGGTGTTCATGTGAGAGACTCGCATAAGAATCGTGCGAGTTTCTCGCATGTGTGATCCCGGCCTTAGATGGAAACCCCGACGTAAGTGGTCAGCATAGAGCGCCGGATAAATGCGATCCCAAATGTTATGTAAAATGTTCTCAATAAAAACTTCAACTCAATCCACAAAAAAAGCAAATCATCACTCAGGTCTGTCATCTGTTAACTGAAATATAGGGGGTTTCCACATTACTGTTAGCACAAAGGCTCTGCAAAAGCGAAATGGTTCCTCACCAGCCAAAAGAAATTCAGCAAATTCTCTGCTCCCAAATCCAAATGCCCCCCTCTCTTCTGAGCCGCACAGTGTACCTAAACCACATAATGCTTCCACGTTTGGCATTTCTGAAGCGATGAGAGCCCGCCTAGCCTTACAGGTGCATGCCTCCAGAAGCACAGGCTGGGCATAACATACTGGTGAATGCAACGTTCTGGTTACTACATAATACTGGTTACTGGTCACTACAATGGCAGTTTGCAATTTCACTCGGCAACATTCATTGCTGCTTGTTTCTGGAAAATAGCCATAGAGTCAAAATTGTCAGTACACCTGTAAATAAATTCCCCAAGGGGTATAGTTTCCCAAATGGGATCACTTGAGGGGGGATTTTGCTCTTCTAGCAATTAGGGGCTCTGTATATGGAGTCCGCAAACTGTTCTAGGAAAATCTTCGCTCCAGTAGGCAAGTAGCGCTCTGTTCCTGCCGAATCTCACCATATGGCTAAGTAGTACTGTACAACCACATATGGGATAAAATGCCACGTTCAGTAGAAATTGTGGGACAAATTTTGGTGTAATTTTTACCCACTTCTTGTGTGAAAATGTAAAATCTGGGGCTAAAACAAAATTTTGGTGGTAAAAATGTAGTTATTTTGTCTTCACCGCCCAATGGTATAAAATTCTGCGACACACCCATGGTGTCAATATGATCACTGCACCCCTAGATGAATTCATTCAGAGGTGTAGTTTGTAAAATGGGGTCACTTATGGGGGGGTTCTGCTGTTCTGGCACCTCATGAGTTCTCCCAGTGGGTCATGGCACCTGCAAACCATAATAATAAAATCTGGCGCTCTTTACCTTCTGAGCTTTGCACTGTGCCTGAAAAATATTTCCCGATTACATGTAGGGTATTGGCGCACTTAGGAAAAAATGGACCTCAGTTTATTGTAAAAAATTGTAAAAAATTTTTCCTATTAGCCTTTAGAAAAATTAAAAACTTGGGGCTAAAACAACATTTTAATGGTAAAAATGTAATTTATTCTTTCTTCACCGCTCAGTGGTATAAAACTCTGTGAGGCACATGTGGTGTTAATATGATCACTGCGCCCCTATTCATTGGGTAGTGTAATTTGTAAAATGAGTTCACATATAGGGGGTTTCTGTTGTTCTGGAACCTCAAAGGCTCTGCCAATGTGCCATCATGCTATATATGGGGGATTATATGAGGGGCCATTATATGTTCAGAAATATATGTGATGTCATTATGTGATTCCATTATATATGGAGGACTATATGTGATGCTATCATACTATCTGCAGGACGGTATGTGGGGCCAACATACTATGTGCAGGACTGTATGTGGTGCCATCATATAATGTGCAGGACTTTATGTGGGGCCTCATATTATGTGCAGGACTATATGTAGGGCCATCTTTTTGTGTGCAGGGCTATAAAGACTTTTGCTCTGAGGCCCCGTGATTTCTATGTATGCTCCTGGCTGCCGCCTAATCAGCTCCAGACCAGCAGTCAGCTGCAGTGTGTTATCGTTCCTGCCTCAATCTGCAGCAATCTGGGTAAGGCCGGTTTCACATTAGCGTTCCTCAGAGCTGCATCGTTTTGACAAGGCTGCGACCCGCGTCGTACGCAGCGTGTTGGAATTTGTTTTGTTTGCCGCATCTTCAAAACGACGCATGCGGTGGCATCCGCATACAGCCGCACGGCCTGCGTACCCCATGTTAAAGATAGGTACGCAGGCCGCATGCAGACATAGGCGGGGCTGACCGGAAGAGGTGCAGCAATGGGCAGAGCTTCACGGAGGAAGTCCGCAGCCCTCCGCAACTCTGAGGAACGCTAGTGTGAAACCAGCCTAACTGGGTGAGTTAGTGTTGTATCCTAACCAAGGGATAAATTTAATAAATTTAAAGAGGTGTCCACTACTTTAACATTGATAAGCTATCCTTAGCATGTGGGCTGCTTTGGTTTGTGTGCCAGGGCTAATTTTCAGTCCCAGTCCAGCCCTGGCGGCAAGTCTATAATATGCCCGATGAGCAGAAGAATTGATTGATGGACTAAAGTATTTTTTACCCTGTCAAACTCCTTTAGCAAAGATTCCCTGGTCAAAATGAATACCCTTTGGACTGAGGTAAGACTGTTCCAATTAGAAGAACAGGATGAAGGATCCTTAAAGAATATGTCCACTTTCAATAAAATGGTCCTGAAATGTGATGTGTGGTCTGCAGTCCTGGTGGTGTGACTAGAGCAGTGACGTCACATCAACAGCACAAGTAACCGCTTTAGCTTGTTAATGAGCTCAGCGCTCTTGCACTGAGGCTGACAGCACGCAACACTGAACTCAGTGAACAAGTCAGCGAGCTCTGTGACTGAGTAGGGCAGGGACGTCATCAGTTTAGTCAAAATACCAGGAATAGCGGTGGGGAGCCAGCGATTGATCCAGGAATGGTGAATAGATGTTAAGCTCATTGTTTTATGGTTTTTACATAGTTTGGGGCTCACGTCCTTGAAAGTGGGCACCTCCTTTAACACCTTCCTGACCTGTGATGCAGCGTATGTGTCATGAAATCCTGTGCCTTCCCGACCTGTGATGCAGTGTATGCGTCATGGTGGGATTGCGTTCCTCCGGGGTCACTGAAAGGTCACCCGACCCGCAGGCACACGAGGCTTTGTGCTTCACCCCAGGGGGGGTGGCTTTGCCCCCCCATGGCTACTATCGCTCTGATTAGCTGTTGAAAGTGAAACAGCCAATCAGAGCGATAGTAATATTTCACCAATGAAACTTGGTGAAATATTACAATCCAGACATGGCCAATGCTGAAATAGCATCGGCCATGGCTGTAGACACTGATCTGCCCCGCCACCGACTGACAGCGGTGATCTGCTGCCGTCATTATCTGCTCCCCCTCCCCTTCTCTCTGCTCTCCCCGCCTTCCGATCCCCCCTCACCCACCTTGTACTTTCCGAGGCCTGATGGCCCAATATCCCTCCCGGTGTCCCGCTGTCTTCGGTGATGGGCGCCGCCATCTTCCAAAATGTGATAGATCCTATCACAGTGATGAAAATAAAAAAATAGTAAATAACCCCCCCTCTTTATCACTCCCATAGGTAGGGACAAATAATAAAATAAAGAAAATATATTTATTTTTTTTGCCATTAAGGTTAGGGTTAGAATTAGGGTTGGGGTTGCAATTAGGGTTAGGGTTGCAATTAGGTTTGGGGTTGCAATTAGGGTTAGGGTTGGGTTAGGGTTGCACAACAACTTTATCTGTCCATTTTCTCCTTTGTGAAAATGTGAAAATAAACAAATTGTAAATGATCTTTTTTGTGACAAAAGTTAAATGTTAATTTTTTCCTTCCACGTTGCTTCAGCTCCTGTGAAGCACCTGAAGGGTTAATAATCTTCTTGAATGTGGTTTTGATCAGCTTGAGGGGTGCTGTTATGTTTCGGTAGCTGAGGAGTGCAGGCAAAAAAGGCAATACACCAGAGCAGTTGGAATCTATGAGATTGCAGTACCCTGACTAACCACAACAACTAGAGGCAGCCGTGGAGCGTTCCTACGTTGGTCCTAGACGCCTCGTCACAGCCTGAGAAACTAACTACACCTAAAGATAGAAATAGGAAAGTTATCTGCCCCGGAGCAGAACCCCAAAGATAATAGAAAGCCCCCAAACATGTAATGGCGGTTAGACAAGAAGAAATACAGACACAGACAGAAAATAGTATGAGCAAACGTTGGGGCCCAAACTATCTAAATAGAAAAGGATAGGAAGGGTACTTACTGCAATCCCAGAAAACCCTGAAAAGCACCAACTCTACTAATTTCAAAAACACCTGAGATCACACGACCTCTACCACCTAAATTAGTTCTCTGGTGTAACAAAATCAAAACAGCAGCCACTGAAAAAAATGGAAAAAGCAAAGGTACAAACATCAGTGGTTGAACTAAACTGAGAGGGCAAAAGCCCCCGGAGGGGACCCTGAAGGCCCCCACAGAAGTGCAGGACAAAATGCAAAAATCAAGCACAAAAACAAAAAGAAGAAAATGTCTTATCTGTAAGCAGGAGATGCAGACACGACACAGCAGGCTACAAAGGAAACAGGAATCAAGGATTCAGACCAGAACAATTGATCACCGGCAACCCTGATGGGAAGGTGACTCCCTTATATAAGACCAGTCAGTAACACCTGATTCCCAATCCTCACAATCTTCACAATCTTCACTGGCCAGACCAGCACCGCTTGTAACCACCAGAGGGAGCCTCTGCTCAGAACTCATCCCAAGCCCACTCACAACAGTACCCCCCCCTTGAGGAGGGGTCACCGAACCCTCATTTGAGCAACCAGGTCGGTCAGGATGAGTTCTATGGTACGCACGGATGAGTCTCCTAGCATGGATGTCCGAAGCAAACACCCAAGAATTGTCTTCCTGACCATAACCTCTCCACTTAACCAAATACTGGAGTTTCCGTCTAGAAAAACGAGAATCTAATATTTTCTCAACCACATACTCCAGATTGCCCGCAACCAAAACAGGGTCAGGAGGCACAGCAGCAGGAACCACTGGCTCAACAAACCTCTTCAACAAGGACTTGTGGAACACGTTATGGATCTTAAATGTCCCTGGAAGAAGCAAACGAAAAGAAACAGGATTAAGAATCTCTATGATCTTATAAGGTCCAATGAACCTAGGCTTAAATTTAGGAGATGCTACTCTCATAGGAATATTTTTTGAGGACAACCAGACCAAGTCACCCACTTTAAACCGAGGACCATCAGTCCTATGCCGGTTAGCAAACCGCTGGGCCCTCTCCTGAGAGAGGGACAACCTCTCCACTACCTGGTCCCAAATCTGTTGCATACGCTCCACAACAGAGTCAACACCTGGACAGACAGAAGCCTCCGTCTGTCATGAAGAAAATCGAGGGTGAAACCCCGAATTACAGAAAAACGGAGACATCAAAGTGCCAGAGCTAGCCCTATTATTAAGAGCAAACTCAGCCAAAGGCAAAAAAGAGACCCAGTCATCCTGATCAGCAGACACAAAGCATCTTAGATAAGTCTCCAATGTCTGGTTTGTTCTCTCAGTTTGACCATTGGTCTGAGGATGAAATGCCGAGGAGAAAGACAACTGAACACCCAGTTTAGAACAAAAAGTCCTCCAAAATCTGGAAACAAACTGGACTCCTCTGTCAGACACTATGTTCTCAGGAGTGCCGTGTAAACGAACCACGTGCTGAAGGAACAACGGCAGCAATTCAGAGGAGGAAGGCAACTTAGGTAATGGCACAAGATGTATCATCTTAGAAAACCTATCACAAATCACCCAGATGGCGGTCATTCTCTGAGAAACAGGAAGGTCGGAAATGAAATCCATAGAGATATGGGTCCATGGTCTCTTGGGCACAGGCAATGGCATCAACAAACCACTAGAGCGAGAGCAAGGCTTGGAGCGAGAGCAAGTCCCGCAGGACTGCACAAATTCCCTGACATCACGAGACAAGGTAGGCCACCAAAAGGACCGACTAACCAAGTCTCTGGTACCAAAAATTCCGGGATGCCCAGCCAACACGGAACAATGAATCTCAGACATCACACTCTTTTTCCACTGGTCCGGGACAAACAATTTTCCAACAGGGCAGCGCTCGGGCCTATCCTCCTGACACCCCTCCAGAGCAAGTCTCAAATTAGGTGAGATGGCGGAAAGAACTACACCCTCTTTCAAAATAACAGAAGGATCAGATAACTCAGGAGAGTCCGCAAGGAAGCTCCTCGAGAGGGCATCCGCCTTAACATTCTTAGTGCCAGGAAGAAAGGAAACCACAAAATTAAAACGTGTGAAAAACAAGGCCCACCTGGCCTGTCTAGGATTGAGTCGCTTGGCAGATTCCAGATAAACCAGATTCTTATGGTCAGTAAGGACCACCACCTGATGTTTGGCTCCCTCCAGCCAATGTCTCCACTCTTCAAAAGCCCACTTCATGGCCAATAACTCCGATTACCCACGTCATAATTACGTTCAGTAGGAGAAAATTTTCGAGAGAAAAAGGCACAAGGGTTACTTTTAGAGGTCTCTGGATCTTTTTGGGACAAAACGGCACCTGCCCCAATTTCAGAGGCATCAACCTCCACCTGAAATGGCAGAGAAACATCAGGCTGCCGTAGAACAGGAGCAGAAGTGAATCTCTGCTTAAGTTCCTGAAATGCAGAGACTGCCTCAGGAGGCCAATTCACCACATCAGAACCCTTTTTGGTCAAATCAGTTAATGGTTTAACAATAACCGAGAAATTACCAATAAATTTACGATAAAAATTGGCAAAACCCAAAAATCTCTGAAGAGCCTTTAATGAAGTAGGTTGGACCCAATCACAGATGGCCTGAACCTTGACCGGGTCCATTTCAATAACAGATGGGGACAAAATGAATCCCAGAAATGAGATCCTCTGTACGCCAAAAAGACACTTTGATCCCTTCACATACAGAGCATTCTCTCTCAAAATCTGGAATAAAGTTCGAACATGTTTCACATGAGAGTCCCAGTCATTAGAAAAAATCAAGATATCATCCAAATAAACAATCAGAAATTTATCCACAAAATCCCTGAAAATGTCATTCATGAAGGACTGGAAGACAGAAGGAGCATTAGTGAGCCCAAAGGGCATCACAAGGTACTCAAAATGCCCCTCCGGGGTATTGAATGCCGTCTTCCATTCATCCCCGTGCTTAATGCGAATAAGGTTATATGCCCCCCTGAGGTCAAGCTTGGTAAACCAAGTAGCGTTTTTCACCCTGGAAAACAGGTCAGAAATCAAGGGTAACGGGTATTCATATTTCACAGTAATATTGTTCAAAAGACGATAATCAATACACGACCTTAATGAACCATCCTTTTTGGCCACAAAGAAAAAACCGGCACCTAAGGGTGAAAAGGATGGTCTGATATGACCCTTCTCCAATGACTCCTTGATATAAGACTGCATAGCGTCATGTTCAGGTACAGACAAGTTAAAAAGGCGACCTTTAGGGAATTTACTACCAGGCACTAATTCAATAGCGCAGTCATAGCTCCTATGGGGAGGCAAGGATGCAGATTTACTTTCGCTAAATACATCAGAAAAATCAATCAAAAAGTCAGGAACATCCTGAGCCTGGGGGAGGCAGAAAAAACAGGAGTGTTGGTATTAACACATTGGCAGCCCCAACTGGTTACAGACACAGATTTCCAATCCAAAACAGGATTATGAGACTGTAACCAAGGGAAACCCAGTACGATAATATCATGCAGATTATACAGAACCAAAAATTTGCAGCACTCTTGATGATCAGGTTCAACCCTCATTATCACCTGAGTAGAGAACTGAGGTTTATTCTCAGCCAAAGGGGTAGAATCGATCCCCAGTAGGGGAATAGACTTCTGTAGGGGTATCAAGGGAAACCCACAACGTTTAGCAAAATCATAATCCATCAGGTTAATAGCTGCTCCAGAATCAACGAAAGCCTGAGCAGAAAATGAGGACAGAGAGCATATCAGAGTGACAGTTAATAAAAACTTAGTCTGAACACTACCCAAGACAACTGAGCGTGCAAAACGTCTTCTCTGCTTAGGGCAGACTGAAATAGCATGAGAGGCATCACCACAGTAGAAACATAACCCATTGCGCTTTCGAAACTCATGACGCTGTGCCCCAGACACCACTCTATCACACTGCATGGATTCAGAAGCAGGTTCACAAGGCAACACTATTCCACGCATACTTCTCCGCTCACGCAAACGTCTGTCAATTTGAATCGCTAATGACATAGAATCATTGAGACCAGAGGGGACAGGGAATCCCACCATAACATCCTTTACATTATCTGACAGACCCTTCCGAAAAAGGGCTGCCAAAGCGTCGTCATTCCACTTGGTCAGGACTGCCCACCTACGGAATCTCTGACAGTATAACTCAGCGTCATCAAGCCCCTGATTTAATGCCAACAAGGCTTTTTCAGCTTGATCAGTGACATTAGGCTCATCGTACAATAACCCCAAAGCCTGAAAAAATGCATCAACATCACTCAAAACAGGATCCCCAGGTGTCAGGGAAAAAGCCCAATCCTGAGGATCGCCGCGCAGGAGAGAGATGACAATTTGAACCTGCTGCGCTGCGTTCCCTGAGGACTTAGATTTTAAGGCAAAAAACAATTTACAATTATTTTTGAATTTCAGAAACTTGGCTCGATCCCCCAAAAACAAATCTGGCATGGGAATCCTAGGTTCCACAACAGGCAACCTAGCAAGATATGCAGCAATACTCTGAACCTCAGTGGCAAGCTGATCCACACGGCCAGACAACTGTGCAAACTCCATTGAGAGAAAAAATCCTCCCCAGCACCCAGAGATACAGAGGGAAAAAAAAAAAAAAATGCAACAAACAGAAAAATATCTCTGACAACTCTGACAACCGTTTTTTCTTTCACAAATTTTTTCCCTTCTGTGAGTACCATACAATTTTAAATTTTAGGCCGGTGATACTGTTATGTTTCGGTAGCTGAGGAGTGCAGGCAAAAAAGGCAATACACCAGAGCAGTTGGAATCTATGAGATTGCAGTACCCTGACTAACCACAACAACTAGAGGCAGCCGTGGAGCGTTCCTACGTTGGTCCTAGACGCCTCGTCACAGCCTGAGAAACTAACTACACCTAAAGATAGAAATAGGAAAGCTATCTGCCCCGGAGCAGAACCCCAAAGATAATAGAAAGCCCCCAAACATGTAATGGCGGTTAGACAAGAAGAAATACAGACACAGACAGAAAATAGTATGAGCAAACGTTGGGGCCCAAACTATCTAAATAGAAAAGGATAGGAAGGGTACTTACTGCAATCCCAGAAAACCCTGAAAAGCACCAACTCTACTAATTTCAAAAACACCTGAGATCACACGACCTCTACCACCTAAATTAGTTCTCTGGTGTAACAAAATCAAAACAGCAGCCACTGAAAAAAATGGAAAAAGCAAAGGTACAAACATCAGTGGCTGAACTAAACTGAGAGGGCAAAAGCCCCCGGAGGGGACCCTGAAGGCCCCCACAGAAGTGCAGGACAAAATGCAAAAATCAGGTTCATCACCCCTCCACAGAGATGTAGATTTTAGTCTGAAAAGAGGATTCATATGTTCCCATGCAGACAGACTTTTCTAAAGCGAGGATAGGCATTAGTTAGGGACCTGATATACGAGAAGAGCCTTGACGTGGCTATCAGGCTCACATAATTTGGCCATCTTATGCGCTAAGACTTCTCATTTTTCATATTTCTAAGGTAATGATGTAATTCATTTTTCATATTTTTCATATTTCGTGTTTGCAAGCTATAGCGCTGCAGTGTGCTACCTTTTCTTCTTGTATGTATATGAGTTGGTGACTCTAGGTTTAGCACCTGTTCACACTGAATCTAAGTTTGGATGTGCCGGTCAGTTTTTTGATATGTATTCATTTACCTTCTGCCTGAGCACTCCACCTGGTGGTCACAGGCCTTTTAATTACAGCAGGTTCATCACCCCTCCACAGAGATGTAGATTTTAGTCTGAAAAGAGGATTCATAGGTTCCCATGCAGACAGACTTTTCTAAAGCGAGGATAGGCATTAGTTAGGGACCTGATATACGAGAAGAGCCTTGACGTGGCTATCAGGCTCACATAATTTGGCCATCTTATGCGCTAAGACTTCTCATTTTTCATATTTCTAAGGTAATGATGTAATTCATTTTTCATATTTTTCATATTTCGTGTTTGCAAGCTATAGCGCTGCAGTGTGCTACCTTTTCTTCTTGTATGTATATGAGTTGGTGACTCTAGGTTTAGCACCTGTTCACACTGAATCTAAGTTTGGATGTGCCGGTCAGTTTTTTGATATGTATTCATTTACCTTCTGCCTGAGCACTCCACCCGGTGGTCACAGGCCTTTTAATTACAGCAGGTTCATCACCCCTCCACAGAGATGTAGATTTTAGTCTGAAAAGAGGATTCATAGGTTCCCATGCAGACAGACTTTTCTAAAGCGAGGATAGGCATTAGTTAGGGACCTGATATACGAGAAGAGCCTTGACGTGGCTATCAGGCTCACATAATTTGGCCATCTTATGCGCTAAGACTTCTCATTTTTCATATTTCTAAGGTAATGATGTAATTCATTTTTCATATTTTTCATATTTCGTGTTTGCAAGCTATAGCGCTGCAGTGTGCTACCTTTTCTTCTTGTATGTATATGAGTTGGTGACTCTAGGTTTAGCACCTGTTCACACTGAATCTAAGTTTGGATGTGCCGGTCAGTTTTTTGATATGTATTCATTTACCTTCTGCCTGAGCACTCCAACTGGTGGTCACAGGCCTTTTAATTACAGCAGGTTCATCACCCCTCCACAGAGATGTAGATTTTAGTCTGAAAAAAGGATTCATAGGTTCCCATGCAGACAGACTTTTCTAAAGCGAGGATAGGCATTAGTTAGGGACCTGATATACGAGAAGAGCCTTGACGTGGCTATCAGGCTCACATAATTTGGCCATCTTATGCGCTAAGACTTCTCATTTTTCATATTTCTAAGGTAATGATGTAATTCATTTTTCATATTTTTCATATTTCGTGTTTGCAAGCTATAGCGCTGCAGTGTGCTACCTTTTCTTCTTGTATGTATATGAGTTGGTGACTCTAGGTTTAGCACCTGTTCACACTGAATCTAAGTTTGGATGTGCCGGTCAGTTTTTTGATATGTATTCATTTACCTTCTGCCTGAGCACTCCACCTGGTGGTCACAGGCCTTTTAATTACAGCAGGTTCATCACCCCTCCACAGAGATGTAGATTTTAGTCTGAAAAGAGGATTCATAGGTTCCCATGCAGACAGACTTTTCTAAAGCGAGGATAGGCATTAGTTAGGGACCTGATATACGAGAAGAGCCTTGACGTGGCTATCAGGCTCACATAATTTGGCCATCTTATGCGCTAAGACTTCTCATTTTTCATATTTCTAAGGTAATGATGTAATTCATTTTTCATATTTTTCATATTTCGTGTTTGTAAGCTATAGCGCTGCAGTGTGCTACCTTTTCTTCTTGTATTAAAATGCAAAAATCAAGCACAAAAACAAAAAGAAGAAAATGTCTTATCTGTAAGCAGGAGATGCAGACACGACACAGCAGGCTACAAAGGAAACAGGAATCAAGGATTCAGACCAGAACAATTGATCACCGGCAACCCTGATGGGAAGGTGACTCCCTTATATAAGACCAGTCAGTAACACCTGATTCACAATCCTCACAATCTTCACAATCTTCACTGGCCAGACCAGCACCGCTTGTAACCACCAGAGGGAGCCTCTGCTCAGAACTCATCCCAAGCCCACTCACAACAGGTGCAGTTTTTAGAATGGTGTCACTTTTGGGTATTTTCAGCCATATAGACCCCTCAAACTGACTTCAAATGTGAGGTGGTCCCTAAAAAAATGGTTTTGTAAATTTTGTTGTAAAAATGAGAAATCGCTGGTCAACTTTTAACACTTATAACTTCCTAACTAAAAAAAATTTGTTTCCAAAATTATGCTGATGTAAAGAAGATATGTGGTAAATGTTATTTATTAACTATTTAGTGTCACATAACTCTGGTTTAACAGAATAAAACTTCAAAATTTGAAAATTGCGAAATTTTCGCCAAATTTCCAATTTTTTCACAAATAAATGCAAAAATTATTGACCTAAGTTTACCACTAACATGAAGCCCAATATATCACGAAAAAACAATCTCAGAATCGCTACGATCCATTGAAGCGTTCCTGAGTTATTACCTCATAAAGGGACACTGGTCAGAATTGCAAAAAATGGCAAGTTCTTTAAGGTCAAAATAGGCTGGGTCATGAAGGGGTGAAAACAACCCATATGTTGTCAATAACTCATTCTATTTTTTCCTGTAATATTGGCAATACAAAATGCTTTGTTATTGGTGACTACTGTACCTCAAGATTTAATTCTGCCAGGACTTAATTTTATTACCATGAATCCTCCAAATTCACCCACCTATTTTTAACCCCTTAATGACTGCCGATACGCCTTTTAACGGCGGTAGTTAAGGGTACTTAAACCACAGCGCCGTTAATTAATGGTGCTGTGGAAAAAGTGTATAGCGCCCCCCACAATCGGCTTTTCTCTGGGGTCTCGGCTGCCGGGGGTAGCCGAGACCCCAGAGAACATGATTCGGGTTGGTTTTTACCGACCCCCGATGTTGCGATCGCCATTATTAACCCTATAACGGCGATCGCAACAAAAATAAATAAATCTGATATGCCATTTAATTTTTCTCTCCTCTGATGTGATCGGACTTCAGAGAAGAGAGAAATAGGGTCCCCGATTCCCCCCTTGTGGCCCCGGTGGTCCTAGGGCCCTCCTGAGTCCCCGGTGGGCGCCGCCATTCTGCAATAGCGAGAAAATGGTATCGGCGTATTCAGGAGAAATTGCATAACAAATTTTGTGGTTCATTTTCTCTTTTAACACTTGTGAAAATAAAAAAATTGGTTCTGAAGTAAATTTTTTGTAAAAAACGTTAAATGGTAATTTTTTCCTTCCACATTGCTTCAGTTCCTGTGAAGCACGTAAAGGGTTAATAAACTTCATGAATGTGGTTTTGAGCACCTTGAGGGGTGCAGTTTTTAGAATGGTGTCACTTTTGGGTATTTTCTATCATACAGACCCCTCAAAGTGACTTCAAATGTGATGTGGTCCCTAAAAAAAAAATGGTGGTGTAAAAATGAGAAATCGCTGGTCAACTTTTAACCCTTATATAACTTCATAACAAAAAAAATTTTGTTCCCAAAATTGTGCTGATGTAAAGTAGACATGTGGGAAATGTAATTTATTAAGAAATTTGTGTGACATATCTCTCTGATTTAAGGGCATAAAAATTTAAAGTTTGAAAATTGCTAAATTTTAAATTTTTTTTGCCATATTTTCATTTTTTTCATAAATAAACGCAAATCATATCAAAATAAATTTACCACTAACGTGAAGTACAATATGTCACAAAAAAACAGTGTCAGAATCAGCAGGATCCGTTAAAGCGTTCCAGAGTTATAACCTCATAAAGTGACAGTGGTCAGAATTGTAAAAATTGGTCCGGTCATTAAGCTGCAAATTGGCTCTGTCACTAAGGGGTTAAGTAAGACAAAAACTTAATTTAAAGTTGAAAGAAACGGTTGAAAAAAAAAGATACTTTGAGTTATGGCATTTTCGTGCCTGAATGGGTGCACAAGTTCTTTTTAGGTGTTCTAAGAATCTGTAAGTTGTTTTTCTTATATTTCGTGGAGAAGAATATGTCACCAGTTGAACTAATATTACTAGCTTGTTTGCCCTAGTTAGAGCAGTGAACATTATTGGGCAACCAGAACAACACAGTTATTGTACATTTACTGTATGCTTACTCGGTACTCCCACAAAGTTTAATCTTGTCGCCTGGGGGAAAACTAGATTGGACAAAGTGGATATTTTCTGATCCCTTTATTTTAGCCTGATATAAGCAACATTAAATATATAAAATAAAACACTTACGTGTTCTCTATTTTGGTTGCATGTATTTTTATTGGGAAGCGGTACTAATGAAAATGAGCCATTGTGAGTTATTATTATGTTAGCAATACCTGATCTGTGGAGTCATGAATCTGATTTAATCCTTGTGATGCATCATTCAATAGCATTTGTGTCATCCTGATAGGAAGGGGCTATATGTGTCTCCTCATAGTCAGCCCCATCCGTAGCGATTGCCTAAATTGATGGATTTATAGCAGAGCTCTGGGGCTTAAAAGGGGCCTCTGGAAGAAGATAGTTAATGTATTTCCAATGCAAATACATTGGAATACACAGGTGCTTATTAGTTTCCCTTAGTTGAGAAAATATCACGATAATGTTTGTGAGCTGTACTCTTAATGTGACTGTGTCACACACGTGTATACATACAATCAGTCTTCGGAGTTATTTTATTATATCACTAGAGTGTCATTGTGTATGTCTCTATTTCTAGGCTGCAGTCTGTTCTATTGATTTTACAGTACTGAGTTTGTGTGTGTTTTAGGGTGCGCTCTACACTAGAGCCTCAGCGCTCTTCAGTAGAGTGTGTGTATAGTCAATCTGAACAAACTTTGACAAAGAACAGTCTCATCGAAACTCAACGCTTGTTTCCCATGCTGTCTGTCCTGGGAAATACATTCTTATTGGATTTTGAAAACTTTGTCTCGTCAAAATGGTGACATAAGCAAAAATGTATTTTCTTACAAATTTCCAGAATTATTTTCACCTCTTAAATAAAAAAAAACAGCTATACAAGTTTGGTATCTGCGTGCTTGTACTGACATGGAGAATCATATTGCCAGATCAGTTTTACCATAAAGTGAAAATGGTAAGTAAAATCCCCAAAAAACAAATGTGGGATAGCATTTTTCTTCCTGATTTCCAGTGCATCACACAATAAAATGAATGGTGTCATTCAAAACTACAACTCGTCCTGAAATAAACAAACACTCATATGTCTATGTGGATGGAAAAAGAAAAAAGTTATGGCACTTGGAATATAAGGAGGAAAAAATTAAGGTGCAAAAATGCAAAATCGCTAGGTCATGAAGGAGTTAAAGGCATGTGACAGCCACAGATCTTCATTGTAATATATCAAATGCAGATGTTTTTCATAACAGTAGGTTACTTACAGAAAGCACTAGACATGGACCCCAGTGGTGGGAGTATCGATGTTTCAGACAGCTACACCTTCACTTTACAACAGTGCCATCTTAAAGTGGTCTTCTCAAGATGGATATTTCTCATTTCCCCACACCCCTGTTTCAGTCAGTCCCAGGGATATTAATTGGAGAGACTGGTAGCATGTCTGACTGCTGTGGTGCTCTTTTGCATTTATTACAATGATGTGTTAAGGCATCTTTGATTTTATGGTCTGCAGTCTACTGTAGCTATGAATCAATAGTACACGTGCCTTTAAAGACTGCACCTTGTAGGACACGTGCCAGTGTTGGTAGTAGGCCGCTAGTATACAGCTTTCTGCAAGTGCAGGGTGCATTGTAAGAGTCTTGGAGATGTGTATACAGGGAAGGTTTGGGAGAAGTCTTCATATGACCACTGAAAAGGACCAAGCTGGTTCTGACGTGACAACTAAAATGGGATGGGAGAGGGGAATAGTTCTTCTGAACATTAAAGGAGATGTGGGTATGCTGTGGCTTGCTTTGACTTTTCTTGGGTCAAGGGTGACTGTACTGCTGTGTCGGAAAATGAAAAATAGTAGCGGGCAGTCCTTACTGTGGTGTTTTGACAATTGAAATTATGCCAGTCTCACCACCTTTCCATATAAAGAATACACCAAACACATTTGCTAGTCCAAATCCTTTTAATTTAAACATGTAATAGGATGCATAATACAATCCCTAAACCGTGGATGTAGTGATGATACGTTGAACAGAACTACATACTTATACCATACTTTCTGCTTATTTCCAACCCATATAAACCCTTAATGATAAAAGTAGATTAAAATAAATTACAAGAACAAATGTGATGTAGAGCTATAGCGTAATACATCAACATTTATAAGACGCATAGTATATAACTTAATAGTTAAACAGGAGATGGCATACTGCCTAAGCTCCTGAATTATTAAGAAATTAGAATTCACTTTCAGATATTTTAAGTTTTTGGATTATTTTGAAGTGACATAAGACTTCATAGGATCCTTGTCCCATGCAGGCAGTGTAGATAGTTTGTTGCTGGTTGCATCATCAATGGGCCATCCCCAGGCCTTGAAGAATGGCGCTAGGTTTTTATTAACTGCATGAGAGAACTTCTCTGCCCAGAGATTCATCTTGACACTCTTGTCTTTGCTGACATTGGTCATTGTTTGGTACTCTGAGAAAACTTGTTTAAATGGGTCCCAACCAAAGCCTTCTTGTAGCTGAAAAAAGTAAAAAACACAAATACTGTGTTATCATGATTACTGTGCAATACTCATTATTAGAAATTCTAGAATTAACGTGGATCAGTCATTAAATTTCACTGTTTAAGCTTTAATAGATCTCTTATACCTGATTATAGCAGTGTACTTACATTGAAAAGCTATTTCAGAATGCCTACATAATTCTGATTTATAAGTATTTTATGAGTCAGGCAGGAAAACTTTCAGAAAGTTTGTATAGTGAAATCTAGTGATAGTTTCTCTCCAAAGGAGCTTCCCTTAATTTAAAACTTATTGTGTATGGGCCCCTGTACAGTACTTCCTGTACTCGCTGCCCAAACTGGCCTTACTCCTCTGCTATAGCTTTTGTGTCCCCACTGGTTTCCTGGTATAAAGTCACATGATGGCTGAAGCTAATCGGCAGCCACTAATAGGCTGCAGCCCCTCACATTGTTTCTGAACAGGACCCTAAATCCATACACTATAAAATAGCATTTATACTGTGAGCAAGTGTTTGTAGAAATGCTTGTGTTAGGGATCGAGTTCCCGCTGCTGCACAAGAGGAATCTCGAATCAGTCCCACTGTGGTCCCCCATCCATCTCCGGCCACAGTGGAACCTGCTCAGCAGAGACATCGGTCCCAGCGTCTCGCCCGGTATAGTACTGTGCAGAAACTTGCTGCTGCTGCTCCTGGATCCTCTGTTGTAACCAGTGTTGGAGCAGGCAGATTTGGGACTAAGTCCTCTGCTTCTCCATCTGAGCATGCCCAGGACAAGATCTTCCATTGGAGATCAGGGGTCACATGCTCGGATACAGCTGCGACTCCTATTGGTCCTCCAGGAAGGTCCTGAAGCTGTTCGTGTTCTGAAGCAGCTTCCTATTGGTCTTTTCTGGAAGGTCTCGTGCTCGTGGCTACTATAAAAAGGTAGCATAACCGCACGGCCGTGCGCTAGTATCAGATTTGTTACGTGCTTGCGCCAGTGTTGTTATGCATGTGTTTAGGGACCCGGCTGAAATAAGCCCCTAGAATACCGGCACCTCCGGTGAGGAGATGTGTGTATGGGTTCAGGGCTCTGGCTGAAATAAGCCCCTAGTATACCGGCTTCTCTGGTGAGGAGTTTGCTGTGTGCATTGCTGACTACTTTATGTTGAAGCCGCGCAGTCCGGACGTAACCCGGTGGCAGCACGCGGACATCGCTATTAGTCAGCGTTTAGGTTGCGACTCTGTGGTGCAACAGAGTTCTCTTATAACACCATATAGTGCCACATCCTTTTATTTAGCGGCTCTGTGGATTAACAGAGTTTGCCCACTTCGCCATATAGTGCTACGGCGACCATATCAGCGACTCTGCGGGATAACACAGTTCGCTCATACCACCTACTGCGCCATCTTACTAGCAGCAGGTTCTGCCTGCACGTTGGACCCCGGGCTGCGAACGCACTTTCTATTTATATTTATTTGGTGCGTTCCGCAACCCCTAACAGCTTGTTTCATGATAGAGGTCTAAGGGGTAAGGTTTATCCTTGTGGAGAGTGACATACCAGCTCTGGCGTGTCAAAGTAAAGAGGCTTATTCGTTGCGCAATGCTCCTCTGGGAAATTTAATATGCAAATTGCCTCTTACAAAAATACTCAAAAAATATAACTTTGATTGATCAGCTTAGAATAAAAAAAACAATAGCGATACCACAAACAAATAATACTACTGTCACCAGAATGAACCAAAGGGCTGTGCCTGGCCCTGTTTCTCCACTGTAAATCCCTACCTTGCCGCGGAGGTTGGCACCCTACAGATAACGTGATAGTATCATAGAGGCACAAGTTATGATTCCTTCTGATGATATGCCAGGTAGTACAACGCTATACCCACACTCACCATATAAAATCAGGCATATCATCAGAAGGAATCATACCTTGTGCCTCTATGACCCTACTACAAGCAATCTATGTGCATCATGTGACTTTACGATGACTTTGTCAGCTAAGAAACTTTTCAGTACTATATTACCATTGTCTAATACTCCTGATAAACCTTTGTATTAAGGGGAAATCTGTCCAGTTATATGGTAATAAGATTGATATATTTACAATTTCTGTGACATGGTACAGTAACAGGCTTACAGAATTGCAAGTTAAAATTTTTCTAATCCGGTATAGTAGCAATCTTACACTGACTGAATATCTTATAAAGGTTGAAAAATTTGTATACTATCCAGAGATCTGTTTGACTTCTGGACATGGGGATTACACTGTAGATCTTCACTGGTGACTATAAATCTCCACTTGACAATTCAGCTGAATGGACTTAACCTTAACCCAATATTCCTAGAGAAATATGTTTTGAAATGCACTTGCTCTTTTATATAGTCACTAGTGATGAACCCGTTCTACGCCCGGGTGGCAAGCATTTTTATAGGTATATGGTCTCCCATCCTTGTATGTGCTTCCCCCCTCCTATCCTGGTTTGCATGGCACCCCTCATCCCTATTCAGGTATGTATGGTCCCCTCACCCCCACCAAAATCTGGTTTGCATGGCACCCCTTTCCTCTTCCTGGTATGCATGGTCCCTTCATCCCCCAATCCTGGCATGCATGGTACCCCCTCATCCCTATCCTGGTATGCATGGTACCTGCTCATCCATATCCTGGTATTCATGGTTTCCTCACCCCCCAATCCTGGTATGCATAGTCCCCTTACCCCCAATCCCGGTATGCATGGTCCCCTCACCCCCAATCCT
>JARQOD010000004.1:343058441-343072999 GCA_033576555.1 Oophaga sylvatica | reverse complement strand
TTTTGTGTAAATCTTGATAGTTTGAAAACGTCACAGCTTAGTCATAGAGATAGGTAGAAATAGTCATAAAATGCTGAAGAAACTTTACAGATAGTGTGGTACAACACAGTAATGAAGAAGTTAAGTATGTGAGGAAAAGAGAGTAATATAGATTTAGTTGATAGAGATAGAAGAGTTACTGTGTCTGATATATTGTGAGGCAGGGTCAGAAAGAGAGACATAGTTGCTTGCTTAAAGTGGACCTTTAGCTAAATTTTTCATGTTGAACTGGACACATAATGAGAATAGTGGCTGCAGAGGAGAATTAAACGTTAATTTTGACTTTCCTTTTCAGAGATATTAGCAAAGTATTTGGCACTTTTTTTTTAAGTCCAAGTGGGTGTTGTCAGAGTTTTCACTGACGATACATACTTCTTTTCCCTGTATGATGTTGAGCAATCATAAGCATTCAGCAACACTCAAGGAAAAAATATGCTCCACCATAGTTTATAGCAGGGTTCTCAGTGTAAGAGAGGTTTAATGACAGCCAACTCTGATCTACTGGTCAGTACATCAGAGCTGACAATGCTAGGAGAGGAGGAGAGCTAATAGAAGGGTTTGTAATGTGACACTGCTAAACTCGAATGTGCTGTCTCTTCCCTTGCATTGTCTCATGCAGAAGGGTAGACCAGGAGTTCAGAACTATCTGTTATTTTATCTCTCATGCACTGAGAACCCTGCTATAAACTATGGTGCTGTGTGTTCTTTCCTTTGAGTGTTGGTGCTTGGTTGGTTGGTCAGCATCATACAGGGAGAAGTACACACCCTCAGTAAAAACTCTGACATCACCCATTTTTACTTAAAATGTTAACTCATTAAATGCCAAATACTTTGCTTGCTATTCTCTCTGCAATGGAGAAACAAAATAAAAAAAATAGCTAAAACGTTGCAGTCACTATTACATCATGTCTTTGTTTCAGCATGAAAAATTTGTTAAACAGTCGTTTCTAAAGCATCACTCCAGCATTGTTTTTTATTGCACCGCTGGAGTGGTGCTTTAAATGTAATCCCCCTGCCCCTCCACCTTCATCATTTTCCAGTGTCACTACCATCGGTATCCGGCGTTGAGGAACCTGCTGGCAGCTCCAGTGTTTCATGGAGCAACGCTGAGGTCACATTGAGAGCTTGTGACGCAGCTTCTGACCAGTCTGAAGCTCCGCTCACAACATGACATCGCGAGACCCGAGCTGTGCCGAAAAAACTGAAAACTCCGGAGGGTGAGTATATGACCAGGAGCAGGAGACTTACAATTAAAGTTCCACTGCAGTGCTCAGAAACAAATGCTGAAGTGGTGCTTTAATCATTGTGGCTATAGTGCTGCTACAATTCAGTAACATATATTTGGCATTAATGCAGAAGGAAGCTATGGTAGCAGGGGCACTGGCAGTAATGATGCTGGTGGCACTCACAGTGTGGGCAAAATTATGGATGGAAATCAGGAAAGGGAGAAGTATTTAAGACATTTCCCATACTCAGACACCTCACTTGATTGAGGGATGAGGATTACAGTGACTTGCAAAAGCATTCACACCTCTTGGCTTTTTACCTATTTTGTTACATTACAACCTGTGTTTAAATTTTTTGTAATCCGATTGTGTGTAACACATCAGCACTAAATAGTCTAGGCTGGAGAAGTGAGAAAAATATAGGCATAAATTAAATTTATGGGATCAAATAACTAAAAATTAACATGTGCATATGTATTCCCCCCTTTTGCGATGAAACCCCTAAAAATTTCTGGTGCAAGCAATTACCGACATAAGTCACATGCTTAGTGAAAGGAAGTAGTATAGGAACTGTAGTATTCGTCAAACTCAATTTGACAGGTCGACACGCCCCCTATCATTTAATCCGTCTCCCTGTCAGATTGATACAGGTCGTCATGTCCCCTGGCTGAACTTTGCTCAGGCTGGGAAATCTGGTCTGCTGGATTTGTGAATTTCATTAAGGACCCAGTAAATGTAAAGCTATTTTCTAGCAGAGTCTGTAGTACAGACTCCAGTATATAAGAATTTTTAGTGAAATACAGACTCTTAGTGAAATACAGGCACCAGATCAAAGACTTGTTTACATCCATATGAGGAGCTATATTAAAAAAGCAACGATTATTCTATAGTACCTGGGTAGATGCTTTTAAGGACCCAGTAAATGTATAAGGAGTTCTAGTTAAATACAGACTTCTGTATATAACTAGTATATAATGATTTTTAGTGAATTAAAGAGTGAATCTTGATCTTTTTTGTGGGTGGAATTTGGAATTATGACGCTCAACTTATAGTTTTATTCAGTATATATATTTTTAGCTTGGCAGTTTTGTTTACATCCATATGAGGAGCTATATTAAAAAAAGCAACGATTATTCTATAGTACCTGGGTAGATGCTTTTAAGGACCCAGTAAATGTATAAGGAGTTCTAGTTAAATACAGACTTCTGTATATAACTAGTATATAATGATTTTTAGTGAATTAAAGAGTGAATCTTGATCTTTTTGTGGTGAGAAACTTTTAAGGACCCAGTAAATGCATGTAAAACACTATTGTGGTGGAATTTGGAATTATGACGCTCAACTTATAGTTTTATTCAGTATATATATTTTTAGCTTGGCAGTGTATCTACACTTATACCTGGGCTGGGAAGAATGTACTTTTGTTACAGATCGGTAAGCTATTACTACATGGTACATAGATATACATCTTTACTGGCACATAGAAATGTAGTACAACAGTGTTGACATGAATTGTCAGAATGAGTGAAGGTCGATGCTACGGTAATTCAGGCAAACAGTAAATAGTATTGCATTGTGTATAGTCAGTGGGATCTTTTAAAACCAACACATTTATGTGTATTCTGATAGCAGTGCCCATAGAATGAGTGAAGGTCGATGCTATTGTGACATGTTAGAAACCACATATACTAAATAGCCCTGTATTGTGTCATGACCTGTAAGTACAATGAGAGAAGGTCGCATGCATTCATGAATTCATTTGTGTCTATTTACCTGTAAATGTGTGTAAAGGGAAAGTCATGGCGAGATTGAAATAAATTGAAAAAGGACGCTTTTGCAGTATAAAATACAAATTTTATTAAGGTCTAAAATACATTATCATGGATAAAAATCCAAAAGAGTGGGATATACAGCATGCAGAAAAAAATAACCAAAGTGTTGACATGAAGTTACAGCTCAAAGACATATACATTATCATGAATAAAAATCCAAAAGAGTGGGATATACAGCATGCAGAAAAATAGCCAAATGCAGACAGGTATGAACTACATTCAAATCAATATATAATAGTGCACATCTCCATATCTTATATGTTATAACGATAATAGACTAATCCATGGCTAAACAATAATAACCTACATATATTTGTCCATATATATGCAGTCTATGTAACTCACAATATCCCCCAATAGGCAGACATATATGCACTATATATAGGATTATAAGTATCTCAATGAAGCATGTATATCAATAAAGTAACTTCCCCATCACAGATGCTAATATAATGATGTTAGCATGCAAGTGCAGGGATCACAATACATACTGTGCGTGCATATGAAGTCAATTAGCACAGCCATATGAGGAGCTATATTAAAAAAGCAGTTGTGTATAGTGGGCTCACAATACATACTGTGCGTGCATATGAAGTCAATTAGCACATCCATATGAGGAACTATATTAAAAAAGCAGTTGTGTATAGTTGGCCAATCAAATATTAGTTATGCGTTCGCTACCACTGTCAACCATAGCAGCTCTCATGATGCTAGCTAATCACAGATGCTAATATAATGATGTTAGCATGCAAGTGCAGGGCTCACAATACATACTGTGCGTGCATATGAAGTCAATTAGCACAGCCATATGAGGAGCTATATTAAAAAAGCAGTTGTGTATAGTTGGTCAATCAAATATTAGTTATGCGTTCGCTACCACTGTCAACCATAGCAGCTCTCATGATGCTAGCTATTCTGATCAGCTTATCATATCAACCATGAAGCCTCTTTTAACCCCTTCACAATAATGTACAGAGGAGTTTTTATGTTTTAATACTGATAGACATATTGTGAACGGACATATAGGGTCCATGTGAGATACCATATTTTTCAAATATTAGTTAAGCGTATATTTCAACATTTTGCTCCTTCACAGATTTATTTTACATTATTTTTTTTATTTTGCTTAAGGATCGTGTACAGAGGAGTTTTTATGTTTTAATACTGATAGACATATTGTGAACGGACATATAGGGTCCATGTGAGACATGTCTGGACAAGTCCGGGCATGTCTGGGCATGCCTGGACAAGTCCTGGTCACGGGACAGCCGTGGAAAAAACAATACTGAAATTCAAAAACTATGTGCTGGCCGTTAACACGCGCACAGTCATCTAGAAAATATTGAGCGAGTTGCTTCACAAACCCTCTCAAGGCATGTTGAATGTTAACGTTCCCACTATGAGCTACACACATGACCAACTGTATAGCCTGGGATGCGTAGCGTTCTTGCAGCGCAAGCCTATTTTTAAAGACGCTAAGTCCATCAGATATAAAAGACAGGCATGTTGAGACGTGTCCCGGCCTATTTTGGTACATACCCACTCCTATGCAGCGATATTGAGTACCGTTCAACAAAAATCAGGTACAAACTTTTTAACATACCTGTGTTTCGGACCCTCAGACCATGCCAGAAGCACTCTGTGCCATGTACTCTAACTCATAATATTCGATTTTGATCAGCATTCAACAAAAAATTGGGTGCTAACTTTTTAGCATATTCAACAAAAAATTGGGTGCTAACTTTTTAGCATACCTGTGTTTCTATAACGAATACACGGACCACTACAGCGCATCCCAATAGTGTAGTTTAATGTAGGGGGCAAACAGATTATCGCTGGTGCTTGGAAAATACCACATTTCATAGATGGTGCTGATCCGCTGAATCATTTTTAAACATTTCACGCCACTCATGCACCCACAGCACACTTATGATGTACCAGCACCGCTGCAGCTAGCACTTTTTAGCTAAAAAAGACCCTTATTTGCATCATTTTCATTATAGTACGACTGGTACATACCCACTCCTATGCAACGATACTGAGTAGCGTTCAACAAAAATCAGGTACAAACTTTTTAACATACCTGTGTTTCGGGCGCTCATGCCATACCAGAAGCACTCTGTGCCATGTACCATAGCCCATAATAATCGATCTTGATCAGTATTCAACAAAAAATTGGGTGCAAACTTTTTTAGCATAGCTGTGTTTCTGACTCCCATGTCGTACCAGAAAGACCTATTTTGGCACAGGCCTACACCTATGCAGCGGTTTTGACCACTACTCAACAAAAATGGCTACAAACTTTTTAACATATCTGTGTTTCGGACTATCATGTCATAGCAGAAGCACCCTGTGCCATGTACTCTAGACCATAATATTCGTTTTTGATCACCATTCAACAAAAAATTGAGGCATGTTGAGACGTGTCCCGGCCTATTTTGGCACATGACAAATGTTTCTGACTATCATGTCATAGCAGAAGCACCCTGTGCCATGTACTCTAGACCATAATATTCGTTTTTGATCACCATTCAACAAAAAATTGAGGCATGTTGAGACGTGTCCCGGCCTATTTTGGCACATGACAAATGTTTCTGACTCTCATGTCATACCAGAAGCACCCTGTGCCATGTACTCTAGACCATAATATTTCACATCGGGTATGGGAACTACATAGCTTTGTTTTCTCAGGTATTTAAAAAAGTGTGGAAAACTGAAAATCCCGCGACCTGTGGTAATTTAGTGAGAACCATATAGACAAATCGGGTATCGTCACACACGAGACCACGACACCTCGGGCTATCACATTTACCATTAGTTTTCAAAAATCAGCTCCTTAACAATAAAGTAAGAATCGTAGTGTCCTGCATTGTGGTCTATAAATGTATAGTTTGAAAATTTACCGTTGCTAAAGAACAGTAAAAAGTCGTGCGTACAACTATCAACCCAAAACTCTCACCACTATCACAAACATCTATAAATGTATAGTTTGAAAATTTACAGTTGCTAAAGAACAGTAAAAAGTCGTGCGTACAACTATCAACCCCAAAACTCTCACCACTATCACAAACACTATTGCCTACAGAGGGGCCCCCGCGAGAATTTCCGTATGTGTGTATCAAGATGCTCCCTGCTATGACCGAATGTTTGCTCGTGGATGCTGGCATTTCCAGTGACATCATAGTTGTGTAAATGCGCAGGGGCACGTGTATCGATCCCCTAGGGTGTAATGCGTGATCATTTTAATTATTTTTCAATTCATAACCACACGTTCTCAGGCAGACAGGTTTATTTCACAGAAGTTGACTGTACAGTTGCATAATCTTTGTTTAAAATCATACATTTGCATAATTTTGTTTAAAATCGCACAGCTCTGCAATAATGTCGGGTGTTGGACATGCACTTATCAGTCTTTCATACTTGTCGCAGAAAGATTTTAGTCTGTTCTGCGAGAGTTTATTATGCACGTACTGTGCAGACATGTCAAGAAACATTTTGGTGTGTTCACCAGTCCATACGGGTGTTGGTGTGTAAGGCGATCGACCATCATCCTTCTGCTTCTTACTTACACGCCGGCGCGATACCGCGCGTTTCTTTGGCGCTAATGCATCGGCTGAATTGGCAGCTGCTGCTTCCGCGTTGCTATTTGCAGATTCTGTAGCTTGACACAGACGTATATTCTTAAGCCGACTACTCTCAGCATTCCCGGGGTGCTCGGTTGGCGCGTCGTTTTCTTCACGATCTGCGACACACCCGTGTGAAAGAGGCTCAGTTCTCACCTCCGTTCTGTTCTCAAATCCATAATTGCGCTGCTGCAAAACTCGCGAATGACGATCCTCCGTAACTAAAGAAAAGATACGTGGTGTAGTTAACCGCTAAGTGGGGGAGATATAGGAAGAGCTACATGAGCCACATGGCTCTGATTCAACGCGATATTTGTAAAGCTACTAGCACCGATTATCTGTGAAACCGATGCATGATTGTTTGTATAAGTACAGTATAGAGCGGCCTAGACATATATACTTACAAGTATGCCCCGGGTGCTGATCTACAGAGAATGCTGAATTAACAGACATCTCGCTGCTCGGACGCTGCCGTATGGGGCTGTTTTCTCCCTCAAACTGCAACCTCACGGGCGATACTCTAGCAGCTGT
This sequence comes from Oophaga sylvatica, assembly GCA_033576555.1. Classification (NCBI taxonomy): domain Eukaryota; kingdom Metazoa; phylum Chordata; class Amphibia; order Anura; family Dendrobatidae; genus Oophaga; species Oophaga sylvatica. Next base: position 343,065,748 of record JARQOD010000004.1, on the reverse strand, counting down.
AAATAAAATATAGCATACATGAATGCGCACAACACACTCACAAAGCTAACTTGACACAGGTAAATAAAACTAGTTACCGCAGAAATTTTTATCTGCGTGTATAACTACACTATAGAACTGCGTAGACATATATGCTTACAAGTATGAGACGCGTAGTGTAGTTCAGAGATTGGTGAATTAAACGGTGTGGAGGTGCTCGGACGTTTTCGTATGGGTGTGTTTTCTTTTTCAAGCTGCAGCCTCCTGCTCGTTAGTTTAACATCTGTAAATAAAATATAACTATTACTCGCCACAGAGATGATATCTACGCGTGCCACACGCACAAAGCTAAATTCGCAAAGCTATCGTAACGTGCGTAAATAAAATATATCCCCTAGTTATTGGTGGCGTCACAGGGTACAGAGGGTACAAACACATATCACCCTGGGTTCATGGACCCGCTACCTTTTCTATTCCAGAGCCGTGTGCTTAGCGAATCACCCATCTTTTAGGAGCGTTGGGAGGATTATAGTCCGGTTCTACGAACTCGACATCTGAATCCTGGGGATCCTCCACGATCTCAACATCGGAATCGAGATGCTCGAGCGGCTCAGTCGCCACAGGGTTACCAACCGTCCAGTCCGCTACAGCTGTATCTGTATGAGAAAATGTTTATATTATTAAAACATGTCTAGCTAACGACCCAGTCAGCTAAAATAAAATTAACTGTATGGATTTTAACGGTAGTCTATATTAATTATTAATATTAATAGTAGACGTTATAAATTTACAGCTACCACGTTTACCCGTCTAGATACATAGGTTTAAAACATATGATATAGCTATAGGTTTCTTGCCTGTGACAGACTGGTGAGAGCTTGAAGCTCGTCGCCCGCTAGCAGAGTTGCCTTCCTCTAACAGGTTCTGCGTAATGAACCGGTTCTCGTAGGAGTAGTCTGAATGGACTCCCTCTTCTTAAATAAGAATGAAATATATCGTTTATATATACAAAGCGCAGACTCAGACAGCCCGACACAATACGACGTACACTATATACGGTGTAAAATTTACCCGATTGTTCTGGTGAAAGCAAAGCAGAATATTGAACGCGAGAATATCTGGACTCCATCTTGAATAAAAAGGGTCCGCTATTAAATTAAAGCAAATAAAGATCAAGTATGAAAACACGACTAAGCTGTTCATGCAAATACTACACAAACTTAAATATAATTGAAACAAACGTGGATATTCACGAGACATAAAAATACGCACTTTAGCTCTAAAGATCAACTATGAAAACACGCTTAACCTATTCATGCAAATACTACACAAACTTAAATATAATTGAAACAAATGTGGATATTCACGAGACATAAAAATACGCACTTTAGCTCTAAAGATCAACTATGAAAACACGCTTAACCTATTCATGCAAATACTACACAAACTTAAATATAGCTGAAACAAAAGACATAAAAATACGCACTTTAGCTCTAAAGACCAACTATGAAAACAGGGATAAGTTATTCATGCAATTACTACACAGACTTAAATATAATTGAAACGAAATCCGTAAAAATACTCACTATAGTCCTGTTCAGAATGGAGTTGTGTTCTGTGAGGTATGAAGTCTTACAGCTGAGCGTTGTATTGCTTGTGAGCTGCCTGTATTTATTAGGGGCTAACAGAGAGAACACGCCCTCTGTCAATACCATGAACTGCTAGATAGAAAAAAATCTATTAATGTTTTACAGAGACATCATGCCTGCTAAGGGTCCTGAAGCAATATTAAAGAAGCAATATTTCACACCCGAAGCGTCACCATCATGTAATAGTTATATTTTATTTACAGATGTTAAACTAACGAGCAGGAGGCTGCAGCTTGAAAAAGAAAAACACACCCATACGAAAACGTCCGAGCACCTCCACACCGTTTAATTCACCAATCTCTGAACTACACTACGCGTCTCATACTTGTAAGCATATATGTCTACGCAGTTCTATAGTGTAGTTATACACGCAGATAAAAATTTCTGCGGTAACTAGTTTTATTTACCTGTGTCAAGTTAGCTTTGTGAGTGTGTTGTGCGCATTCATGTATGCTATATTTTATTTACAGCTGCTAGAGTATCGCCCGTGAGGTTGCAGTTTGAGGGAGAAAACAGCCCCATACGGCAGCGTCCGAGCAGCGAGATGTCTGTTAATTCAGCATTCTCTGTAGATCAGCACCCGGGGCATACTTGTAAGTATATATGTCTAGGCCGCTCTATACTGTACTTATACAAACAATCATGCATCGGTTTCACAGATAATCGGTGCTAGTAGCTTTACAAATATCGCGTTGAATCAGAGCCATGTGGCTCATGTAGCTCTTCCTATATCTCCCCCACTTAGCGGTTAACTACACCACGTATCTTTTCTTTAGTTACGGAGGATCGTCATTCGCGAGTTTTGCAGCAGCGCAATTATGGATTTGAGAACAGAACGGAGGTGAGAACTGAGCCTCTTTCACACGGGTGTGTCGCAGATCGTGAAGAAAACGACGCGCCAACCGAGCACCCCGGGAATGCTGAGAGTAGTCGGCTTAAGAATATACGTCTGTGTCAAGCTACAGAATCTGCAAATAGCAACGCGGAAGCAGCAGCTGCCAATTCAGCCGATGCATTAGCGCCAAAGAAACGCGCGGTATCGCGCCGGCGTGTAAGTAAGAAGCAGAAGGATGATGGTCGATCGCCTTACACACCAACACCCGTATGGACTGGTGAACACACCAAAATGTTTCTTGACATGTCTGCACAGTACGTGCATAATAAACTCTCGCAGAACAGACTAAAATCTTTCTGCGACACGTATGAAAGACTGATAAGTGCATGTCCAACACCCGACATTATTGCAGAGCTGTGCGATTTTAAACAAAATTATGCAAATGTATGATTTTAAACAAAGATTATGCAACTGTACAGTCAACTTCTGTGAAATAAACCTGTCTGCCTGAGAACGTGTGGTTATGAATTGAAAAATAATTAAAATGATCACGCATTACACCCTAGGGGATCGATACACGTGCCCCTGCGCATTTACACAACTATGATGTCACTGGAAATGCCAGCATCCACGAGCAAACATTCGGTCATAGCAGGGAGCATCTTGATACACACATACGGAAATTCTCGCGGGGGCGCCTCTGTAGGCAATAGTGTTTGTGATAGTGGTGAGAGTTTTGGGGTTGATAGTTGTACGCACGACTTTTTACTGTTCTTTAGCAACTGTAAATTTTCAAACTATACATTTATAGATGTTTGTGATAGTGGTGAGAGTTTTGGGTTGATAGTTGTACGCACGACTTTTTACTGTTCTTTAGCAACGGTAAATTTTCAAACTATACATTTATAGACCACAATGCAGGACACTACGATTCTTACTTTATTGTTAAGGAGCTGATTTTTGAAAACTAATGGTAAATGTGATAGCCCGAGGTGTCGTGGTCTCGTGTGTGACGATACCCGATTTGTCTATATGGTTCTCACTAAATTACCACAGGTCGCGGGATTTTCAGTTTTCCACACTTTTTTAAATACCTGAGAAAACAAAGCTATGTAGTTCCCATACCCGATGTGAAATATTATGGTCTAGAGTACATGGCACAGGGTGCTTCTGGTATGACATGAGAGTCAGAAACATTTGTCATGTGCCAAAATAGGCCGGGACACGTCTCAACATGCCTCAATTTTTTGTTGAATGGTGATCAAAAACGAATATTATGGTCTAGAGTACATGGCACAGGGTGCTTCTGCTATGACATGATAGTCAGAAACATTTGTCATGTGCCAAAATAGGCCGGGACACGTCTCAACATGCCTCAATTTTTTGTTGAATGGTGATCAAAAACGAATATTATGGTCTAGAGTACATGGCACAGGGTGCTTCTGCTATGACATGATAGTCCGAAACACAGATATGTTAAAAAGTTTGTAGCCATTTTTGTTGAGTAGTGGTCAAAACCGCTGCATAGGTGTAGGCCTGTGCCAAAATAGGTCTTTCTGGTACGACATGGGAGTCAGAAACATTTGTCATGTGCCAAAATAGGCCGGGACACGTCTCAACATGCCTCAATTTTTTGTTGAATGGTGATCAAAAACGAATATTATGGTCTAGAGTACATGGCACAGGGTGCTTCTGCTATGACATGATAGTCAGAAACATTTGTCATGTGCCAAAATAGGCCGGGACACGTCTCAACATGCCTCAATTTTTTGTTGAATGGTGATCAAAAACGAATATTATGGTCTAGAGTACATGGCACAGGGTGCTTCTGCTATGACATGATAGTCCGAAACACAGATATGTTAAAAAGTTTGTAGCCATTTTTGTTGAGTAGTGGTCAAAACCGCTGCATAGGTGTAGGCCTGTGCCAAAATAGGTCTTTCTGGTACGACATGGGAGTCAGAAACACAGCTATGCTAAAAAAGTTTGCACCCAATTTTTTGTTGAATACTGATCAAGATCGATTATTATGGGCTATGGTACATGGCACAGAGTGCTTCTGGTATGGCATGAGCGCCCGAAACACAGGTATGTTAAAAAGTTTGTACCTGATTTTTGTTGAACGCTACTCAATATCGTTGCATAGGAGTGGGTATGTACCAGTCGTACTATAATGAAAATGATGCAAATAAGGGTCTTTTTTAGCTAAAAAGTGCTAGCTGCAGCGGTGCTGGTACATCATAAGTGTGCTGTGGGTGCATGAGTGGCGTGAAATGTTTAAAAATGATTCAGCGGATCAGCACCATCTATGAAATGTGGTATTTTCCAAGCACCAGCGATAATCTGTTTGCCCCCTACATTAAACTACACTATTGGGATGCGCTGTAGTGGTCCGTGTATTCGTTATAGAAACACAGGTATGCTAAAAAGTTAGCACCCAATTTTTTGTTGAATATGCTAAAAAGTTAGCACCCAATTTTTTGTTGAATGCTGATCAAAATCGAATATTATGAGTTAGAGTACATGGCACAGAGTGCTTCTGGCATGGTCTGAGGGTCCGAAACACAGGTATGTTAAAAAGTTTGTACCTGATTTTTTGTTGAACGGTACTCAATATCGCTGCATAGGAGTGGGTATGTACCAAAATAGGCCGGGACACGTCTCAACATGCCTGTCTTTTATATCTGATGGGCTTAGCGTCTTTAAAAATAGGCTTGCGCTGCAAGAACGCTACGCATCCCAGGCTATACAGTTGGTCATGTGTGTAGCTCATAGTGGGAACGTTAACATTCAACATGCCTTGAGAGGGTTTGTGAAGCAACTCGCTCAATATTTTCTAGATGACTGTGCGCGTGTTAACGGCCAGCACATAGTTTTTGAATTTCAGTATTGTTTTTTCCACGGCTGTCCCGTGACCAGGACTTGTCCAGGCATGCCCAGACATGCCCGGACTTGTCCAGACATGTCTCACATGGACCCTATATGTCCGTTCACAATATGTCTATCAGTATTAAAACATAAAAACTCCTCTGTACACGATCCTTAAGCAAAATAAAAAAAATAATGTAAAATAAATCTGTGAAGGAGCAAAATGTTGAAATATACGCTTAACTAATATTTGAAAAATATGGTATCTCACATGGACCCTATATGTCCGTTCACAATATGTCTATCAGTATTAAAACATAAAAACTCCTCTGTACATTATTGTGAAGGGGTTAAAAGAGGCTTCATGGTTGATATGATAAGCTGATCAGAATAGCTAGCATCATGAGAGCTGCTATGGTTGACAGTGGTAGCGAACGCATAACTAATATTTGATTGACCAACTATACACAACTGCTTTTTTAATATAGCTCCTCATATGGCTGTGCTAATTGACTTCATATGCACGCACAGTATGTATTGTGAGCCCTGCACTGCATGCTAACATCATTATATTAGCATCTGTGATTAGCTAGCATCATGAGAGCTGCTATGGTTGACAGTGGTAGCGAACGCATAACTAATATTTGATTGGCCAACTATACACAACTGCTTTTTTAATATAGTTCCTCATATGGATGTGCTAATTGACTTCATATGCACGCACAGTATGTATTGTGAGCCCACTATACACAACTGCTTTTTTAATATAGCTCCTCATATGGCTGTGCTAATTGACTTCATATGCACGCACAGTATGTATTGTGATCCCTGCACTTGCATGCTAACATCATTATATTAGCATCTGTGATGGGGAAGTTACTTTATTGATATACATGCTTCATTGAGATACTTATAATCCTATATATAGTGCATATATGTCTGCCTATTGGGGGATATTGTGAGTTACATAGACTGCATATATATGGACAAATATATGTAGGTTATTATTGTTTAGCCATGGATTAGTCTATTATCGTTATAACATATAAGATATGGAGATGTGCACTATTATATATTGATTTGAATGTAGTTCATACCTGTCTGCATTTGGCTATTTTTCTGCATGCTGTATATCCCACTCTTTTGGATTTTTTTTCATGATAATGTATATGTCTTTGAGCTGTAACTTCATGTCAACACTTTGGTTATTTTTTTCTGCATGCTGTATATCCCACTCTTTTGGATTTTTATCCATGATAATGTATTTTAGACCTTAATAAAATTTGTATTTTATACTGCAAAAGCGTCCTTTTTCAATTTATTTCAATCTCGCCATGACTTTCCCCTTTACACACATTTACAGGTAAATAGACACAAATGAATTCATGAATGCATGCGACCTTCTCTCATTGTACTTACAGGTCATGACACAATACAGGGCTATTTAGTATATGTGGTTTCTAACATGTCACAATAGCATCGACCTTCACTCATTCTATGGGCACTGCTATCAGAATACACATAAATGTGTTGGTTTTAAAAGATCCCACTGACTATACACAATGCAATACTATTTACTGTTTGCCTGAATTACCGTAGCATCGACCTTCACTCATTCTGACAATTCATGTCAACACTGTTGTACTACATTTCTATGTGCCAGTAAAGATGTATATCTATGTACCATGTAGTAATAGCTTACCGATCTGTAACAAAAGTACATTCTTCCCAGCCCAGGTATAAGTGTAGATACACTGCCAAGCTAAAAATATATATACTGAATAAAACTATAAGTTGAGCGTCATAATTCCAAATTCCACCACAATAGTGTTTTACATGCATTTACTGGGTCCTTAAAAGTTTCTCACCACAAAAAAGATCAAGATTCACTCTTTAATTCACTAAAAATCATTATATACTAGTTATATACAGAAGTCTGTATTTAACTAGAACTCCTTATACATTTACTGGGTCCT
>JARQOD010000004.1:342790472-343058341 GCA_033576555.1 Oophaga sylvatica | reverse complement strand
TAAAAGCATCTACCCAGGTACTATAGAATAATCGTTGCTTTTTTTAATATAGCTCCTCATATGGATGTAAGTAGTATAGGAACTGTAGTATTCGTCAAACTCAATTTGACAGGTCGACACGCCCCCTATCATTTAATCCGTCTCCCTGTCAGCTTGATCCAGGTCATCATGCCCCCTGGCTGAACTTTGCTCAGGCTGAGAAATCTGAGCTGGTGGATTTGTGAATTTCAATCAAAGTGATTTATTCATGTCTATGTATATTTTATCCACTGGATTAGATTAGTCTGTGGAGTTTTACTGTATTAAAGGGTAGTTTTAACTCCATCCGTAGATGTAAAGCTATTTTCTAGCAGAGAGTGCCCTGACATGAACTGTAAAGGGTTTGTATTAGAAGCACCCAGTAAATGTCTGTATTAGAATCCATCAGTAAATGTATGTAAAGCTCATTTCTAGCAGGCTTGTATAAATGTCCCCGAAACTTTTAAGGAGTCAGTAAATGTCTGTATTAGAATCCATCAGTAAATGTATGTAAAGCTCATTTCTAGCAGGCTTGTATAAATGTCCCCCAGTAAATGTGTAAAAGTTTGGAACTGATTTGGAACTGATATGCCTGTATGTAAAGATTTCTAACACTCTCTGTTAGAGATGGCTAACTTATTACTAAGATGTGTGTACAAGGCTTTGGGTTGTGTTAGAAGTCTAAATATTTTTCTATTTACTAGCTAACATGGTACATAGATATACATCTTTATTGGCACATAGAATTGTAGTACAACAGTGTTGACCTGAATTGTCAGAATGAGTGAAGGTCGATGCTACGGTAATTCAGGCAAACAGTAAATAGTATTGCATTGTGTATAGTCAGTGGGATCTTTTAAAACCAACACATTTATGTGTATTCTGATAGCAGTGCCCATAAAACCGAAGGTTTCTAGCAAATATAATATGCACTAATGTGATTTTAAAACAATGGGTTTCTGAAGGGTCTTCCCACACTACCACTCTGTGGGAAGCTGTGTGGAAATGACAGGCATAAGAGATCATTCATATTAAAAACGTTTATTGCCAGAAATAATCATGATTTTACTGTAATAAATAAATACATCTCAAAGACATTTCAAGCATTGAATTAATTGTGACACCAAAATGTCGACACAAATGGCAATACAGGTCATGGGATTCTCTCTAGACAGGAACAACGCTGTTGAATGCTCCAACACATGTAGTGAGGGTTTTTTAAAGTTGATTTCTTCTCAGCAATGAAATTTCTCACAATTGTATCATTACGCGGTTTATCAGCAGAAAACTTCTCCAATATCTTACTGAACGGTATGTTCCGAGCTAAGAAATGTAAAAAGTACAGGCAGTAGTGCCCACAGACAGTACTATACGTGTCTTGGATCTGGTTGTTTTGGTAATAATAAGTCTCACAATTCGTGTTCAGGAAAGTCACAAACTCGCTCGGAAAGATAGCGTTGTCAGCACATAATCCGTAGCTATCAAAAAATATGGCGTTCTTGGCGTCACAGAGCACAATTAATATCCAGTGTCTGCCAGGTTGGTGTGCGGGGTCTGTATTTACGATGAATCCGACAGGGCGTTGATTTACCCGATGTGGTGGAAGCAAATCACACGGAAACACACCCCCAAACACACGCTCTGTAAAGCTATCCCCCTTCAGTATGGTCGTGAGTTGCAGGCTATCCATCACTAATTAAAATCGTACAAGATCTCTCTTCTATTATTAATTTCCAGAATGGCCGGGTTGATTGCAAAAACAATCATGTTTATCGTATGGGGTGTCGCTAGTGCAAACCGGACTTCAGCCCGTAGGTTACCTGTTTTAATGAGGGAGAAATGACCGCCGGGTTCCTGATCAGCTGATAAATCAAATGCAAACAGTGTGAATCCGGACATAAACTCTTCACGATCCACGGCCATGGCACAATCAGCTTTCTGCTTGCCTGATATATGTGCGAGAGCCATATACTCTCTGACGGCTAAGTAGTCATTAAAGTTAGGGTTATAAGGCCTCGCAGGGATCTGTTGTCCGTCCAGGTAGAGGGCTGCGTGATTGACGTTGTAGTGATGGAAGAACAGGGGATTTCTGGCGTAAGACCCGCTAAATGCTTCATTATCTACAAAACCCAATATAACAGTTTTCGGTATCTGGCCTAGGAAGAGATTCTCGTGGTTCGTGATCCGTGTTCCAGCGGCTATACTGTACACTTTCATGCATGTCCTGTCAATAGCGTACTTGGCTGTCGATGCCAAGAGGGCCTGACTGTGGCCTATTCGGACCGCCGGGGACACTTGTACTCTCTTTACAAAGAGAGAGGCTTGCATGATTTGCACTTTCAGTGGATCGGCCTCAGCCGACATGAGGCAGAAAGCGTCCTTATTTCTCGTTAGCTTAACCTTAAGATCGAGTCCGTTCAATATTAGCTTTGGTTGATTAAATATATCACCAAAAATTGGACCAATGAGGTCCAGGGGTTTGGAGCGGTGGGTTGCAGCGGCTCTTTTAATAAATCCTGCATTTGGGCCATCCAAGCTTCGGTCATTATGGTGACCAGCTGTGTCTTTATAGAACAATCCGGCCGTAAATTGCGAGGACAGCGTCTGTGAACTGTAATTTAAGAGAGTCTCTATGTACGCTCTATAGCTGTAGAGATTGTCCGATTGTGAGATAACACGGTCCCCCAGAGTAATATCGACCTGATTAAAGAGTGTGGCAAGAGGGTAGTTTATGAGGGCTACACGGGCGTCATCGGCGATATTCGAATTATCCTGCTTGACGATGCGACAATTTATGTACAGCAGGGTGTTATTCAGGTCGTAATAATAATCCCCGCTACCCGATATGAAAAATTCCAGCGGAGCATTATCCGTCAGAGCGGCAACCGGCTGAACTTCTACAAATAGGGATTTCTCTATACTCGTCTGTGTCGGCGGTATGTCAAAAATATCCAGTTCAGATTTAGCGCACTCTACAGAAGCATCGTGCAGGAAAGCCATGATGATCAGAAGATGTCCTCAGCAGTACGTCTCACTCGTTTCTGACGGGGTCGACGCTTGGCTGGTTTTTTATTCATGAGGATCGGGGGTAAAGCGGGGCATGAGCGACGCTTTCTTTTATGTGATTTTTTAGCGACATAAACTAGACCCGCGCCACCTTGCTCGGGATGTGTATTTATACGATTCATAAGCGCTGATGAGACAGATGTGACGGCGTCTTTAGCAATGTTTTTGACAGCCGTATTCACGTGTGGTTTTACCAATTCTAAGCCTCTTCTGAAAAGCGGTACAGCACGTCGAAATAAGCCTTTAAATATCCCAGCCAGACCCGATCCGTACATGTACTCGCTCCCGCTGAACCCCTCTAATCCGTGCCCAGACTGTGCAATATAGTACCGGGCATAAACAGCTGGGTCCCCGTAGGGTCTCTGAGACACCATTTTCTAGCGTGCTAATCGCGTCTCTTCCGGAAATGTAGTCTCACAATACACTTTCCGTACTTGAATTTAACTGGAGTGCCCTGGTCCGATAAGATGGAGATTGTTACAGAGTCAAAATGATGCTTGCATAAGGGCACATAATCGGGTCGTGTGTATTGAAGCGTGGTAATTTCACCGCTCTTGCCGCTTATTTGCGCCGTTCTCAGAAGTTGTACGTAGCTGCCGCCCACAAGCTGATGCTGGATGATGTCGCTGTAAATAAATAATGTATAAAAACCGGCTTTTATATCGGCATAAATCTTCTTCCGCTCAGTCTGGTTATTATCATACGCTTCGATGTATGGCTGGAGGCCTAAAATATGTCCCAATTTCTGACCCGGGGCAAATTGTATTGTGGGGGAATCCGGTAGGGTAACACTCCTCCGCACTTCGTCATAGCGCAGCTTAAAACCGTCGCTGGCAAGCTTCAAAATATCAATTCTCTCATTAATAGCACGTATGAGATCCGGTATTGTGTTATAAAAACTGGGCTTCACATAATATTCCTGCATCACATCACCCCGCTTGCCTATATAGAAGTTCCCTTCACCCCGCTCAAATGTGTACCATGTATGGGGGTATTGAATCTCAGTTAGAGCAACTTCGTACTGTCCTGAAAGCTGAACGGGTTTAGATAATTTTGTGGTATACTCGGCGATTGTGTTTTCAGGATATATATCGCCAGAAGCGTTGGAGGGAAGGGTGATAAAGAAGGATTCGGATTCCATGGTTATATGTCCGTCAGAGCCGACGCGGGTACCCACGAATTAAATTTATCAGGATAACCTTTCCATTTAATATAGCAGTGAATCGCCCCCCTGACACGTTTTTTTCTCAAAATTGCCTCAACGCGGTAGGCGCGGTTTTCATTGAAATGTATTTTTTGCAGCTCCTCCTTATAAAACGATCCCTCGATAGCGGCGCCCGCTAAATCGTTAATTTTATAGAGAGGCTTATGAAATTTATTGGAAATGGCGCTAATTAAAAATATCTCCTCGCTGAATGTCTGCTCATAACCCTTCATAAAAGGGTTCTTAAAACGAGATATTCTGACATGATCTCCAATTTTTAAAGATGGCTTAATACGCTTTTTAGCCACGATACCGCTATAAATATTTTTCCATATCTGTAACGAGTTCTGCTTCGTCACATCGCACGGACGTGTCTGTATCGTAGTGTGAAAGGTGTGATTGTAACTGTGCACCAAACCTGGTAAAATGTCGATATACCTAAAGGTATTATGTTTCGTCAAATAGCGCCACATACGTGTTTTTAATGTACGATTAAATCTCTCAACTATAGCGGCCTTTACGGTATTGTTGGTGAAAAAATGATGTATTTTATGCATTTTACAAACACGTTTCATGTGTGAATTCATAAATTCTTTGCCACGATCCGTCTGTAGTTTCTGCGGGGTGCGTCGGGCGTTTCCAAATATTAATTCGAACGAACGAGCTACAGTCACCCCTGTTTTGTTGTGCAGAGCAACAACCCAGGCGTGTTTGGATAGTACGTCTATCACAGTCAGTAGATATTTCACGGCGTCATTTTCCCTAGAATATTCAATTAAGCTAACCAAATCAGCCTGCCATTGCGAATCAACGTCCGCGACAAAGATTTTATTGGTAGAGAATCTTGTCCTTACAGGCTTATGCAGGTTGTAAGCATCTTGTTTATTCAGCCAATCGACCACCTCACGTTGTTTTATACCACGCGTTCTAACCGATCTGTATAGATTTGTAATGCCGCTGAATGATGCAGGGGCTTCGGGCGTGAAATATTGCTTCTTTAATATTGCTTCAGGACCCTTAGCAGGCATGCTGGCCCTGTAAAACATTAATAGATTTTTTCTATCTAGCAGTTCATGGTATTGACAGAGGGCGTGTTCTCTCTGTTAGCCCCCAATAAATACAACCAGCTCCCAAGCGATACACAGCTCACCTGTAAGACTTCATACCTCACAGACCACACGCCATATCTGAACAGGACTATAGTGAGTATTTTTACGGATTTCGTTTCAATTATATTAAGTTAGTATAGTTTAAGTGTTTATTTGCATGAATAACTTATCCGGGTTTTCATAGTTGTACTTTATTTGTTTTAATAATATACCACAGCTGTGTTGATTAATAGCTGTATATTTACCCTGTAGTGGAAAATTTAGCTCGCTTACTATTAATATTAATAATTACTATAGATTGACGCTAAAATTCATACAGTTAATTTTATTTTTAGATGGAGGAGCAAATGTTTTCTAACAGTCTTTCAGAAGTCTTAATGGCTTTGCAACAGGGTATGCTTTACGCCTTATATAGACACAGCGGGCTATTCTAGTTAAGAGTTGTTTTTGCACATTATTTTTATACCGCTTTATTCTATCACGTTTAAGAGCCGGGTATATCTGCTGGGATTTCACCAACCATGAACTATTCTGATCCCCGCACACCGTTTTACCCGAGACCGCGTGTAGTAACGCTACTGATGGGTGGTACGTGAGCGGTCAGGCGGCGCTGCCCAGCGTGGGTACGTTGTGTGGCTGTGCGATTGTGTGTGTGTGTGTGTGTGTATATATATATATATATTTAGATATATAGAGTTGTTTTGCATATTATTTTTGCTTTATTCTTTAAGAACTGAGTATAATGAGCTGCGAACTGCCTGATGAGGTATTCGCCACATTGAACTATTCGGATCCCGAGGCCTGTATTTTAACCGATGCCGTTTGTAGCAGTTCTGGAGCTGCCGGGCCCTGGGACGGGCTTTCAGCGCCGGGCATCGAGGGTACGCTGTGTTTCTGCGTGTCTGTATATATATATATATATAATATACAACTATATATAACAATTAACTATGTGAATTTAAGTGTGTAAGCGAAAATTAACTCCTTACAGATGTCGCGATGATAGCAGTGCTGGACTCAGCCGAAATGCCTATGAACTCATGCACTAACAGAGTCCAAGAAGACGTCGCGTTTTCTAAAGCTCCTAAAAAGCGGAGCCTGGTGGCTGTCAAGAAAGATAAAGGTACGTGCCGCATGAAAAACTGTTTTGCCCAAACGGCTGGAGAAAATTGTTGATGCACCTTCTAATGACTATTATTATTTATAGCGCGTAAAGTGAAACCTAGGAGCAAGATATTTACAAAGGAGAATATACATCTGCTAGTGGAGAACGCCTCAGACGTCCCAGAAACCTCTGCTACAACCGTGCAGGCATCATCGTTAACCGGTAAGTGTATATTTTGATATATCAGACTAGTCTTAATACAATGTATGTTACTCTTGTCACACATAGGATCGCGATGCTCCGCACTATCCGCTACATGTAGAATCTCTCCTTAAAGATAGTTGTAAAGTCAGATTGCCACATGTACAATCTCATCCACAGATAAATCTAAAGTCGAGAGAAAAATAACCACGACCCCTCTGCAACCACTACGTCTCAACGAGAACCACGCAGCGCCATTCTTGATGACGATACAGACACCTATGGGCAGTGATGGCCCACAGCCACAACAGCAGTTCTATCTGATGCCGGGCGTGCTATCCCATTCAAGCGGCGCGCAACCATCCAGCGGTGCTGTGAATGACGCTGAACTATACTCTGAAGTACAGGAGCGACCACGTAAACACGCGCAGAGAACTACGTGTGCTTCAGAAACATCACCACTCACATTTTCCGCCATGAATACCACAACCCGACAGACTCGTGAGGCGCTTGACCGTGAGATTGATCAGCTCGCTGATGGTAAGAAGCGCACCGTAGAACCGATCATTATACGGACCACTCATGCTATACAGCCTTTACTGCCATCTGTAACTGAGTCCACTAATTCCACGGGTATTGAACTGTTGGATACCATTAACTTACCCACCACATCTCACGCTGATGTATCTAATCCAGTTAATGTTGTGATGGGGTTAAAGAGAGTGTTAACGACTAAGCATAAAGTGTGTAAAAAGCCGAGGCTTCATACAGATGTGTCTGTAGCTGTTATCAATACGTGTTCTGCAGCCTCTGTACCCGTTAGCAGTGTGGATTCTGCGGTCTCTGTACCTGTTAGCAGTGCGGATTCTGCGGTCTCTGTACCTGTTAGCAGTGCGGATTCTGCGGTCTCTGTACCTGTTAGCAGTGCGGATTCTGCGGTCTCTGTACCTGTTAGCAGCGCGGATTCTGCGGTCTCTGTACCTGTTAGCATTGCGGATTCTGCGGTCTCTGTACCTGTTAGCAGTGCGGATTCTGCGGTCTCTGTACCTGTTAGCAGTGCGGATTCTGTGGTCTCTGTACCTGTTAGCAGTGCGGATTCTGCGGTCTCTGTACCTGTTAGCAGTGCGGATTCTGCGGTCTCTGTACCTGTTAGCAGTGCGGATTCTGCGCTCTCTGTACCTGTTAGCATTGCTGGTTCTGCAGACACTCTAGTTGTTAACAGTGGGAATTCTGTATCTCCGATCGCTACAGCGCAGATGTATGACGCCATTGGGTGGGCCCCGCCGGAGCCTCAGTGTTTAAGGAGCAGTTAGATCGTTACTTACGTTACAAAATCTGGCTACCCAAAATAGTGTTTTTCTGTAATACTTTTGAAAGATTGCTGTCTGAAGTAGTCACAACAGATGCCTGTAAGGCAGAGCTATACGCGCTTCGCCTGATGCAAGTAGACACCGAGATACCCGATGGTGCTAACCCGTTATGACTAAATATGATCGGTTCGGGCCTGCATAAACCAACTAAAACAGCCCGTTATAATAGGTCCAGAGTTATAAAACGAGCTCTAAAACTACTGGTCAGTGCTCGACGCGCAATAGGCGCTAGACGACGGGGTGGAATCACCTGTCCTGCTATACCACCACAGATAGCCCCGGAGCCAACACACACAGATGCTCCTGTCTCACATAGCCATGATGGCCCTGAAAATGACGTCCGTTCCGGTGCACAAAGCTCACAAGCCTCTGCTGCGGATGCTAACTCTGCTGATGATGTGAGGGGATCGGATCATACAGTATTTTTACAACACTTCCATCATCACCAGAGGGACAACCGTAATTTCAGTGCACGCATACATACCGATCATTTTAGGTTTGTAAATTTGGAGCGTGTACGATCGTTTGTCGAGGCTGTGAACATTGTTCACGACAGTATTCAGTCATTACTGGATAGAGTCATTAGGGACATTGAACCGGGCGACTTTGTGCAGTTAAGGCTTGAAGGTGGCGACGCTTTAGACCCCATTTTCACTACAAAGCAGAGCCGCGAGGATTTTAATTCTGAATCTTTTTTAAATGCTGTTGCTCGCACACTTCAAAGTAATGCTGAATGCTTGGCAAGCAATACCCTAAAACTCGTCATCACTACCGTTAAAAACCGTCGAGGCGGTGTAAAAAACCGCCGAGTCGGTGTAAAAAGACGCTTGAAATCTATAGCGAGCAGTCGAATCATTAAACAAAAGAGGCAGTGGCTGTATGATTTTAACAATTACAGTACAAATCTGTGTTTGGCCGCTAGTGTGTGCGCCCTGATTGAGGACGCGGATGTCAGTGATGCGGTTTTACTGAATCGCTCTAAAATCATACACACGGCTCTGGGGATCCCTGATGAGCGATTAGTGAGTTTTAGCGACATTCCAGCATTTGAGAACTATTTGGGGGTCACCATTAAAGTACTGTACTACAGTCAGGGTGATTGGCACTACTTTCAGACCGACAATGCAGCTAGTGGTAAAATCGTATTCATACTGTTCCATGATAACCACTACTATGGTATCAAGAATATGAAAGGCTTTATCGGGAGTGATTACTTTTGTGAGCTCTGCAATTCATTGTATAATAAGAAGAACACCCATTCATGTCAATATTTTTGTAAAGCTTGTCAAAGAGTGGATTGTGTGGAGTGTGCAGGTGTACAACAAACTCCGCGTTGCTCCGTATGTCGGGTTCATTGTCGCTCTAGTGAGTTTAGATCATCACAAACAATTAGCTCTGGATGATCCGCCGTTCTGCAGGCTTAAAATATTTTGTGATGAGTGCCATCGCTTTGTGTTCAGGAATAGCGAGGGCATGCATGAATGTGCCGGTTTGTGTTGCCCCGTATGCCGTGCTCGTGTAAATAAATTTGACGCCCATCTCTGTTACATGCGGCGCTATGTACCGGAGGACGAGACAGATTGTTATATCTTTTACGATTTTGAATGTATGCAGGAGACAGGTACCCACATCCCAAATTACATTTATGCCACAACTCTGAGTGGTGAGCAGTCCTGGGAGTTTGAAGGTGATAGCTGTACGCACGACTTTTTACTGTTCTTTACCAGCGGGAAATTTTCAGGGTATACATTTATAGCGCACAATGCAGGGCGCTACGATTCTTACTTTATTGTTAAGGAGCTGATTTTTGAAAAACTACAGGTAAAGCTGATAGCCCAAGGTGGCCGGCTCTTGTGTGTGACGGTGCCCGATTTGTCTTTAAGGTTCATAGACTCGCTAAATTTTATTCCATGAAGCTCAGTAAATTACCTCAGGCCATGGGCTTTTCAGGTGCCAAAGGGCATTTTCCACACTTTTTTAACACCCGAGAAAACCAAAACTATGTAGGTCCCATACCCGATGTGAAATATTATGGTTTGGAGTACATGGCCCCGGATGAGAAGGTAGAGTTCCTGGCGTGGCATGAGGGTGAGAAACATACAGTTTTTGACTTCAAGAGTGAACTAAAATCATACTGTAAACAGGATGTTGAAATTTTGAGACGAGCCTGTGAGATCTATAGAGAGCGCATTATGGAAATGACGCTGAAAAGTGTTAAAAAATACTGCGACATTCAAAAAGAAATGGTTGTGGAGAGCAGCTGTATTGATCCTTTTCAACTCATCACCTTGGCCTCTGTATGTATGTCAATGTATCGATTTAAATTTCTACCAGAAAAAACGATCGCCATTTTACCGGGTGATAATTATCACAAGGCGAAAAAGCGCTACTCATCCGCCGCTATACAGTGGCTCATGTATGTAGCGCATACCGAGAACATTGACATTCAGCATGCCTTAAGAGGGGGTGAGAAACAACTCGGTCAGTATTTTCTAGATGGTTATGCCTATGTTAACGGCCAGCACATAGCTTTTGAATTTCAAGGCTGTTTTTTCCACGGGTGCCCATCATGCTATAATGAGAATGATACAAATAAAGTTACAAACACCACCTACGGTCAATTATATCATGCATTTTTAGCTAAAAAGCGTTACCTGCAGCTGCGCGGGTACACCATAAGAGTGATATGGGAGCACGAGTGGCGTGAAATGGCTAAAAACGATTCTAACCTCCAGGCATTTCTCCATCAAATAGATTTCCCTGCTCCCTTAGACCCCCGCGATGCGCTTTATGGGGGTCGAACTAACGCTATTAAGCTCTATCACCAGGTGGAAGCTGGTGAGACTTTACATTACTACGACTTCACAAGCCTGTACCCCTTTGTAAACAAAACTAAAACATACCCTGTAGGTCACCCCGACATCATCTATGACAACTTTGGTTTCATTAAAAAATACTTTGGCTTAGCTAGAGTCAAGGTCTATCCCCCGAGAGATTTATTTTTTCCCGTTCTACCGGTAAAACTCGACAAAAAATTGATGTTCCCCCTTTGCTATACATGCGCTGTAAATTCAGAGGCAGAGGAGTGCCGTCATAGTGATGAAGAACGCTCCCTGACAGGTACCTGGTGCACCATAGAGCTCGAGCTGGCGATAGATAAAGGGTACCGGATCGCCCACATCTATGAAATATGGCATTTTCCAAACACCAGCGATGATCTGTTTGCTCGCTACATTAAATTACACCTTAGGGATAAGCAGGGGCGGCTTCAGGGTACCCTAGCTGGTGCACTGATGATACCAAGAAAAAGCAGTACATTGACAGTTTTCTTGAAAAAGAGGGTGTACGGTTACGACCTGAAAATATAGCCGTCAACCCCGCTAAAAGACAGATCTCCAAACTTTTCTTAAATTCTTTATGGGGAAAGTTTGCTCAGAAGTCCAATCTACCAAGCACCAAGATTGTTAGGGATCCTGATGAGCTTTTTAGGTATCTCTTCCTGCCCTACTATGACATTTCTACGCTGGATTTTATCGATGACGAAACCGCTACCATTAACTGGAAATATGCGGAGGGGCACCACACAGTCAACAGAAACACAAACATCTTTATAGCCTGCTTTACCACAGCGTATGCGCGGCTAGAGCTCTATTCTCTGTTGGACAGGCTGCAGGAGAGGTGCCTTTATCACGACACAGATTCAGTTATTTTTGTGCACAGGGAAGGTGAGTGGCAGCCGCCTCTAGGAGATTACCTGGGGGAATTGACGAGTGAGATACCCGAGGGCACATACATCACAGAGTTTGTTTCTGCAGGGCCCAAAACTTACGGGTACAAGCTCAACACAGGGAAGACTGTCTTAAAAGTGAAGGGAATAACGCTAAATGTTGGTAACTCGCAATCTATCAATTTTAGCAGTCTGAAAGATCTAGTTCTGGACTACCCTCGTAATTCAGACGCTGAAACTCAGAAGCGCATCGTCGTACAGCAGCAGGGCATTGTGAGAGATAAAAAATATTGGAATATTGAATCCCGTGTCCTACAAAAGACCCAGAAGTGTGTCTACACAAAGCGTCGACTACTAGACGAATTCACCACACTGCCGTACGGCTATTAGCACAGTATTGTGATGGACACGAGGCTACAACACCCGCTCTCGTGCATTCTAGCGGGGCCGTCTAATTCTGGAAAGAGTTATTTTGTAAAACAATTGCTGTATAATATTGAAAGTAGTTTTTCTCACAAGCCGGATAATATTGTTTGGTTTTATTCATGCTGGCAGAAACTATATGATGAAATCTCTCTCTCTTTTCCCAACACCAGATTTGTGGAGGGTCTGCCGAATACATTCGTAGATGATGAATTATTCCCACCGGGCAAGGTGAATTTGGCGATTGTTGATGATCTCATGGATAGCGCTAGCGAAAATTGTGAGATAGAAAAAGCGTTCACCAAGTATGTGCACCACAGAAATCTCAGTATTTTCTACCTGGTACAAAACATATTTTGTCAGGGTAAGAAAAGCCGCACCATAAATTTAAACACAAAGTACATGGTCCTTTTTAACAACCCTCGAGATAAATTACAAATTTTAACACTAGCTCGTCAGATGTACCCCGGAAAAACACGTTTTTTCCTAGAAGCCTTTGAGGATGCTACGCGGGAGCCTTATGGGTATTTGCTGGTCGATTTGAAAGCTAATACACCGGAGGATCACCGCTTACGGACTGGGTTGTTTCCACCGGCGTTACCAGCTGTCTATGTGCAGAAGAAAATCGCTTCTAAAAAGTGAATTTTATGCGGGATCGCACATTCCACGCTGTATGTGTTGTGCTGTAAAGATGTCCGAGAGACTCCGGCGTAACTGGGCTCTCTTAAAAACCCTGGTGAAGGCAACCCCATCCGTCCGGAAATCTATTTTGCGCAATGCGAGCGTGGATTTAATCACCGCTATAGGTGAGATTGCTTTAAACATCTTAAAAGGCAGAATCCCGTTGAAAGAGCGCCAAAAAGGCATACTGAAGAAGTGGCGTAAAGCTATAAGAACCATTAGCGATAGAGCGCAGTCCATAAAGAAAAAGAAACGAGTACTGAATCAGACCGGTGGCTTTATCGGTCCTCTTTTAGGCTTTGCAATACCCATAATAACGAGTCTGCTCGCTGGCAAATAATGGAGCATGCTGAGAAAATGTATCTAGTCCCCAAACAGGAGCTACATAAGCTAAGGACACCAATCCCCGAGAGCATACGCGAAACTGCTATTCGACGCCTCGATGATGAGATTAGCTCCGTTTTACAGCGACGCGACATCCCCGACGATGTGAAAATTAAAATGTATAGCACCGTGCTGGAGCGCTACTTGGTACATACGAAACGCAGCTCAAAAGAACTGACAGCTTTAAATCTCGTTAGCCCTCAGGATCCTGAGCATCAACAGCCGCCAAATACCGTCACCGATAAAAAAAAATCACGAGATCGCTGAAATTGTAGGTCATATAAACCAAAGATATAAAAAGAATGCTGAATTTTTACTAAACAGACTACTCCAGAATAAAAATGTGTCAGATTGGAATGATAAAGACGAATTTATTTTCAAAGGCTCTGTAATACCCGGGTCTAACTTAGTGGATTTAGTACGTAGTACAACGCAGGGTCACGCTCTGACCGTCAGGAATTTACCTAGGGGTTGGGAATCGTTTATGCGAGCTATGGCCGAGCTGAATATACCCTCTACTGTTGTGGGTAATCACACTACTAGACAACATTTAGACGAATTAAAAATGTCCTCCAGCGGTGGTGTATCTACATCGATGAGGTTAGACCCCGCACCCCGCACAATTCACTCGCTGCACTCGCCGTCATTAGGCACCACAAGGGGAACTCTACTACCTAAAAAAAGGTCTCTACCGATACTGCCAACCATGTGGCTCACGATGTAGCCTATGTACTTGTTAATTATCTATTTTATCGTGTGTGTTCTGATATTTGTTAATTGTGCATGTGACACTTTTTATATCATTCTGTATGTACTTTTAAATGTTTGAAATGTCTTTGAGCTGTATTTATTACAATAAAATCTTGTAACCTTGTTTTTACAATACCGTGTCATTGCTTTTTTTAAAATACGAATAAACCATTCTGTAATATTGTAACACGGCCATATACATAATATACCCGTACAATGATTGCCCGTACAATGAGACGGGGTTATAAGTCTCGTCAGTTTTAAACATGCCCCAACATGCCTGGGGCTATACACAACACAGCACAAGCCTTAGATACACGGCCAAGCTAAAAATATATATACTGAATAAAACTATAAGTTGAGCGTCATAATTCCAAATTCCACCACAATAGTGTTTTACATGCATTTACTGGGTCCTTAAAAGTTTCTCACCACAAAAAAGATCAAGATTCACTCTTTAATTCACTAAAAATCATTATATACTAGTTATATACAGAAGTCTGTATTTAACTAGAACTCCTTATACATTTACTGGGTGCTTCTAATACAAACCCTTTACAGTTCATGTCAGGGCACTCTCTGCTAGAAAATAGCTTTACATCTACGGATGGAGTTAAAACTACCCTTTAATACAGTAAAACTCCACAGACTAATCTAATCCAGTGGATAAAATATACATAGACATGAATAAATCACTTTGATTGAAATTCACAAATCCACCAGCTCAGATTTCTCAGCCTGAGCAAAGTTCAGCCAGGGGGCATGACGACCTGGATCAAGCTGACAGGGAGACGGATTAAATGATAGGGGGCGTGTCGACCTGTCAAATTGAGTTTGACGAATACTACAGTTCCTATACTACTGATGTAAACAAAACTGCCAAGCTAAAAATATATATACTGAATAAAACTATAAGTTGAGCGTCATAATTCCAAATTCCACCCACAAAAAAGATCAAGATTCACTCTTTAATTCACTAAAAATCATTATATACTAGTTATATACAGAAGTCTGTATTTAACTAGAACTCCTTATACATTTACTGGGTCCTTAAAAGCATCTACCCAGGTACTATAGAATAATTGTTGCTTTTTTAATATAGCTCCTCATATGGATGTAAACAAGTCTTTGATCTGGTGCCTGTATTTCACTAAGAGTCTGTATTTCACTAAAAATTCTTATATACTGGAGTCTGTACTACAGACTCTGCTAGAAAATAGCTTTACATTTACTGGGTCCTTAATGAAATTCACAAATCCAGCAGACCAGATTTCCCAGCCTGAGCAAAGTTCAGCCAGGGGACATGACGACCTGTATCAATCTGACAGGGAGACGGATTAAATGATAGGGGGCGTGTCGACCTGTCAAATTGAGTTTGACGAATACTACAGTTCCTATACTACTAAAGTGTGTGCAATCTAAGTGTCACATGGTCTGTCAGCATATGCACTTTACTTTTTCTAAAAGGCCACAAAGGCTAAAATATCATTAAGCAAGAGGTACCACTAACCAAACAACACCATGACACCATGAACACCAAGGAGTTCTCCAAACAAGTCAGAGACAAAGTTGTTGAAAAGTACAAGTAAGGGTTGGGTTATAAAAAATATCCCAATCTCTGATAATTCCCTAAAGCAACATCAAATCCATTATCATCAAATTGAAAGAACAAAAAAACCTGTCCTATTTGTTGTTTGCTTCACAAGAAAATAAAACCAAATGTTCACAGTTGCAGGCATGTTCTTTGCATGAAGTGGTGCAAACCCTAAAAAAGAACCCCATAAAATTCCAGGTTGTGAGTTAGCTAAAGACAAAAAATGCCAAGACAAGGTGGGTGAATACTTTCGCAAGCAACTGTATGTGGTTAACAGGACCTGGGAACCAGATTTGGATGATATGTAGGAGATGTCAGAGAAAAAGGACGATAAAAAGTGGAGCCGACATCCAGACAAAAGATCTTTCAGAGAGGCAGATGTGCTTTGAATGTGGTAAGCTTGGGAGATGCTGATGCTGCAGCTGCTATTGTTAGAGAAGGCTTAACAGTGCCTGAAAACTCTGGTCATGGTCTTGCTGGTGGCAAATCCAATCTGGGTCATCTTTAGTGTGGGAATTCTTCTCCACATTGCCGGGTGACGAATCTTTTGTACTGTGCAGGTTCTACAGGAGGAAAATAAACCATGGACCTCCCAGCACAAATCGACTAGGAACTACAGCTCTACATCAGCACTTGAAGCAGCATGTGCATGACAGCATGGCAAACACCGCTTCTGATCTGCTGTGAAATCATCTCTGCCGGTGAGAGAGCTGTGATTCCCATGCTGTCAAAAGACAGCGTGAGCGCTCAGCTGTGATCAGAGGTGTAAAGTTTACCTCCAGTCACTGGTGTTAGCGGATGGGGCTACAGCGACACCTGCTGCCGCTAATAATAACAATAGCAGGAGCTGCTGATGGATGTATTCATTCGCTGGTTCCTGCGCTATGAATAAATAATTTTTAAAAAAGCGGCGTGGATTCCCCTGTATTTTTGATAACCAGCCAGGCAAAACTCACAGCTGAGGGCTGCAACCCTCAGCTGTCAGCTTCAGCAAGGCTGGTTATCAAGAATAGAGGGGACGCCACGCTGTTTTTTTAAAATTAATAATGTAAAAAAACAGCATGGGGTTCCCCCCATTTTTGACAAACAGCCTTGCTAAGCAGACAACAGGGAGCTGGTATTCTCAGGCTGGTAAGGTGCCATGGATATTATGAGCAACCTAGGCTTCCATAACACCTCAGCAGTCCCACAGGCTGATCGCCTCCATGCCACGCCGCATTAATGCAGTAATTGATACAAAAGGAGCCCTGACCAAGTATTGAGTGCATTTACTGAACATACACTTCAGTAGGCCAACATTTCGGATTTTAAAATAATTTTTCAAGCTAGTGTTATATAGTATTCTAATTTACTGAGATAATGACTTTTGGGTTTTCATTGGCTGTAAGCCATAATCATCAACATTAACAGAAATAAACACTTGAAATAGATCACTCTGTTTGGAATGACTCTATATAATATATGAGTTTCACTTTTTTGTATTGAAGAACTGAAATAAATTAACGTTTTCATGATATTCTAATTTTGTGAGAAGCACCTGTACATGTCATATCTTTGAAACAGATACTGATGGAATTTGCCCTAAACTCGGAATTGCCAAATCAAAAGCCTACAAAAAAAGCTTCAGGAAAAAACTCTTCTAAAATGCCTCAGAATTGCTTAAAAAGCCTATTGTTTTTGAACATCATATAAAATTCAATCTGCACAGTAGATTCCACTGCCTTTAAGGAAATTATGGTGTGAAATCAGCCTTGAAAGAGGATATCCAGCTGCCATTATTGCTCACAGAAAGGAGTATCCACTCTATGCTCTCTCATGCAGTAGAATGTGGCCTGCACCTTGGTCTTGTGATTGTGATTGAAAACGTGAATTGCTCAACTTGTGAAACAGCAATTATAGCCATGGATACATGTTTTTCAGCGATTTCTTGTTAAATTTGTTGATTGGCAACAATGTATGAATTCAGGTAGGATAGTTGGTGACACCTTTACAGTTGTGCACTACATCTGGTTCCAACACCAGTTTATTAACCTTCTCCTCAATCGACATATCCCTGTCCCCAACAGCAACAAGTCAGAACCCTGAATTCACTCCCCGCCCTTAGTCTTAATTCTTGTAAGCTAAAGCATTGCCAAGCTATCTCGATTATTTTGGACATGGGCAACAAAAGCACAGTGGACAAAGCAGCAAGTGTTTCACTATCAACTACAACCGGGCAACATAGCAAATGACAATGTCAGGAATATTGTGTTTACATTGCATTTGGGCAGAGTAACACAGGCTCCCTGTATGATGCATGACTTAAATTTGATTGTGCAAATGTTTTTAAATAAATATAAACACTTGAAAAAGGTGATACACATGGTCACAAGGATGTCTTGGCATTTACACTGTTCTATTTCTGCAAAGCCTGGAGGCCATTCTTCATTAACTCTGACTGAGCACTGCCTGATTTCTGACATTACAATTGTGGAGCCCAGCTGCGACTGGATCCATATCTTCCAGAAGGGTGCACTGAAAGAATATACCACTAGAGGTCATTATGCACCTTCACACACGTTCATCTTATCCCAAAGTCCACCACAGGGAGCTGTTTAGACATATAAAAGAAGTTGCACATAGGAAGTTAGTAGCTCAGTTCAGTTCAGTCACCTCAGAGAGTGCAGTGACCTCAGAGAGCTCAGTCAGTCTGCAGTAAGGTGAAGTGCAGAGCTGAGATTAGAGAGGCTGCAGAGCTATTCAGTTCAAGAGCGAGTGGAGTCTAGTAAAGAGTGGAACAGAAACCACTCCAGCCTAGTCAGAGCTGAATCTAGGAGTGCAGCTCAGTGAGAAAGCGTGCCGACGCTTAGAGAGCGGTGAAGAGGCAGCCCACCAACTGCCAGTGTGTGATCGTGTGAGGATCCGGGTAGGCCGAAGGCGAGTGGAAAGTTAATGAGACAAAGGAGCCTTTATAGCTCACCTCAGCAAGTATTACCGGACACCGGGGTCCGAGCCTATAGGGATCTCCACGACCCATTAGGAGAACACCAGAGTTCCTGGAGGACTACAAATCCCAGGAGTACCACAGAGCTGATACGTAGCAGGATCAGGAGGACGGAGTTCGGCTGGTACCGGCCAAGGGACCCTGTTCTTTCAGAGAAGGTCCAACCACAAGGTCAGCCAGGTACAAGACGGAGACTAAGCTAGGCCCAGCTACACGCAGGCCAAGACTTCATTACAAAAAGGCAGAGAACAGGAGGCCACACACCTACTCAGTGGAGGAATCTGGATGTGCACCCTTCACCCTACAGTACAACGGGGAGTGCCTGCAACATCTTCAGTAAAGGTACCGAAGTGACTTATGTGTGTGTCTACCTTATTGCCCCTGACTGCCGGGTCCCTGACTGTCCTGCATTATTACTCCGTCGCACACTCCACTCTGCTACATCTCTCCTGCACCATTGCTTTCCCTTTCATCTACCTGCCCTGGGAGGACACAGTCTCACCTGTAGGAGACTTTACACCAAGCTGCACAACACCATCCCTCCCAGAGGACCTGCACAGCAGCGCTGGTCACCCTGACCAGGTACTACAGGTGGCATCACGAATCCCCATACCAATATTCAATTCACCTGTAAATATCCCACATTAAAGAATGAGCACCAGAGCCACGGACTGAGCTGTGTTGCCGTGACATCCCCCATAGTAGTCTATAGGCTCAGATCCGAGTTCCCATTGCTCTGGAGGGCGACTCATCTCTTTCCTGGCGTCACGAGCAGGATTTCGTGCCCTGCAGCAACGGAGTAACTTGTGCCCGTTGCCACCAGGTACTGTGTGCCTCACTAAAAGACTGTTGCATATAGTGGTGAAGATTTCCCGCAATTTGCCCGCCATTGCCCGCCATTTACAGCGCCACGGCGCAAAAAACTAGTGGGCGTACCTGCAAAAGAGTCCTGGACACGCCCCCAACGCTGACGCGGCGGCAGGTCCTGTGGAGAGCTTCAGTGAACGCTCTGACGTCAGAGCGCCGGCGACGCAGGTCCTTCTACATCGCTGTGCCCTGCAGAGCTGCAGCCTTCAGAGAAGGTAGGCCACGCTTAACTAGGGGAGCGCAGACATGTCGCAGCCTCAAGCTGACAGCGCGGCCGAGGGCGACCGCCCCAATGACTTACCCACCGGCACTGCCGCACAGGCTGGAAATGCTGGCCCCTCACCTGGTCCTGTGGCCCCGATAGTACCGCTAACGCTGCCATACATGCCTGGAGCGAAGTGGCTCCCTCAGTACAGCGGCAAGCCAGACACCCTGTCAGGGTTCAAGCGAAAAATATGCAGCATAATGGACATGTTGTCACGCGGTCTTATGATATGTGTACGATGTCAGTAAACTATTCTTAAAAGAACCACACTCTATACAACATATAGATTAGCAACATCAGCATGTAAATATAGAATAGATTTACCTGACACGATATCCGTTGAACTCAGGGTTAATCTTGAGGACTTGATACACTGTCACAGGAAAGAGGAGGACCAGGGGTCTAACCTGACCCTAAACTGGGGTCCTAACTAATCCCTCACCTTGGAGGTACTGATAATGGTTCAGAGGTCCAAGTCTCCAGCTTAACCCTGTCTCCTATCAGTCCCTGAACCCTGTAATCAGTCCTAAGAAGGATTCTGATTAACACCAGAGGGATATGGCCTGATCTCTGCTAAATACACAGATTAGACATATAATACAGACTGGAGAAAACACAGACTTGCATACACACTCAAACACAGAAGGAACATAAATGATCTGGGATATTAAACTCTAAGCAAGGTGAGCTTAAAACAACTAAGGAGCTCTTTAACTTAAGTCTATACAGATACAATCCTATCTGTGGTCTGCATGAAGAATTTCACTGGCAACTCCCAACACAGACAACCAGAGATTTAAAGGAAACCAATCAACAAATAATTAATTGCAGCCGGGAGAAAACTGCACCCAGTCCCAGAACTGAGCACAGACAGAATTAACTCCCTAACTGCCAAACACAAAGAAACAGCAACTCAGCTGTGAGAAGTCAGACTGTGCAACCGCGACGATCTTCGTGGCGATGCACACATGACAGTACCCCCCCTTCTACGAGGGGCCTCCGGACCCTCAGGGCCAGGTTTGCCCGGGTGAGTTCTGTGGAAGGTCCGCACCAAACGATCTGCGTTAATGTCAGACGCAGGAACCCACGTCCTCTCCTCTGGACCATACCCCTTCCAATGCACCAAGTACTGAAGGGACCGGCGATTCAGACGTGAGTCAATGATCTTTGACACTTGAAACTCCAAGTTACCATTGACCACCACTGGAGGAGGAGGTAGAGGTGATGGTATGACTGGTGCCACGTACCTCTTAAGTAATGACTTGTGGAACACATTGTGTATTTTAAACGTAGGAGGGAGGTCCAGACGAAATGCCACAGGATTAATTATGGAACTGATCCTGTACGGCCCGATGAATCTGGGGCCCAGCTTCCAGGAGGGAACTTTAAGTTTTATATTCCTGGTAGACAACCATACCAGATCGTTCACATTAAGATCTGGACCAGAAACTCTCCTCCTATCAGCCATACGTTTATAACGGTTCCCCATAGCACTCAGATTATTCAATACACCTCTCCACACTGAAGCAAGTGACGACGAGAAACGCTCCTCCTCAGGAACCCCAGAAGGGCCCCCCCCATTGAATGTACAAAACTGGGGATGAAAACCATATGCCCCAAAAAACGGGGACTTACCAGTGGACTCGCTCCGCCTGTTGTTAAGAGCGAACTCTGCCAGAGGCAAGAAAGAAGACCAGTCCTCCTGGTTCTCTGAGACAAAACACCGAAGATAAGTCTCTAGGCTTTGATTCAGACGCTCTGTCTGACCATTGGTCTGCGGATGAAAAGCCGAGGAAAATGACAATTGCATCCCCCGACGTAAACAAAATGCCCTCCAAAACTTGGACACAAACTGAGACCCCTATCTGACACCACATCAGAAGGCAACCCATGAAGTCTCACAATCTCCCCAATGAACACCTGCGCCAGAGTTTTAGCATTAGGGAGGGCAGGAAGAGCAATGAAATGTGCCATCTTACTGAACCTGTCAACAACCACCAGTATGACAGTCTTCCCTGACGACTGAGGAAGGTCCGTGATGAAGTCCATAGACAAATGAGTCCATGGACGCTCCGGAAGTTTCAAGGGTAAGAGGGTCCCAGACGGACGGGTATGAGGGGTCTTAGAGCGAGCACAAACCCCACAGGACGCGACAAAAGTTAAAACATCTTTATTAACGTTAGGCCACCAAAACCGGCGAGAAAGGAGATCTAAAGTAGCCTTACTCCCTGGATGTCCTGCTAAAGCAGAATTATGATGTGCCTCAATAACCTTTTGTCTCAACTGATTTGGGACAAACAGTCTCCCTGGAGGTCCTGCAGGGGCGTCCCCCTGAGCCTCTAACACCTCCTCCTCAAGCTCAGAACATACAGCCGACACTACCACCCCCTCCTGAAGGATAGGAATCGGGTCATCCATTTTCCCGGCCCCTGGGAAACTGCGAGACAAGGCATCCGCCTTAACATTCTTAGATCCAGGGCGATAAGTGACAACAAAATTAAACCTGGTAAAAAACAACGACCATCGAGCTTGTCTGGAATTCAGACGCTTAGCAGATTCCAAATACAGCAGGTTCTTGTGATCAGTAATGACGGTGACCGGGTGGACTGCCCCCTCCAAAAAGTGACGCCATTCTTCAAAAGCCAACTTAATGGCCAAAAGTTCCCTATTGCCGATATCATAATTCCTTTCGGCGGACGACAATTTTTTAGAAAAGAAAGCGCACGGATGCCATTTACCAGGGGACGGACCCTGGGACAATATTGCACCCACCCCTACGTCAGACGCGTCCACCTCCACAACGAACGGCTGTGATGCATCTGGTTGGATGAGAACGGGTGCCGAAGCAAAACATTTTTTCAAAGAGGAAAAAGCTTGGCAAGCTTTGTCCGACCATTTAGAAAAATCCGTCCCTTTTCTTGTCATGTCAGTGAGAGGTTTGACAACAGATGAGAAATTACAAATAAATTTCCGGTAGTAGTTAGCAAACCCCAGAAAACGCTGCAGAGCCTTAAGATCCTCTGGCTGATCCCATTCAAGCACTGCTCTCACCTTTTCAGGGTCCATACGGAAACCGGAGGCTGACACCAAGAAACCCAAAAACTGAAGTTCCTGTACGGCGAATACACACTTTTCCAGTTTGGCGTATAGTTTATTGTCTCGCAAGATCTGCAACACCTGTCTCACATGCTCCTGGTGAGACACAAGATCTGGTGAGTAAATTAAAATGTCATCCAAATATACGACCACAAACAGCCCCACCAGATGACGAAAAATGTCATTAACAAAATGTTGGAATACTGCTGGTGCAGTAGTCAGACCAAAAGGCATGACAAGGTTCTCATAATGTCCCTCCGGCGTGTTAAACGCCGTTTTCCACTCATCCCCCTCTTTTATCCTAATCAGATTATACGCCCCCCTGAGATCCAATTTAGAGAACCATTTGGCGCCAACAATTTGATTGAAGAGATCAGGAATCAGAGGGAGTGGATACGGATCTCGAACAGTAATCCGATTAAGTTCGCGGAAATCCAAGCAAGGGCGTAGGCCTCCATCTTTTTTCTTCACAAAGAAGAACCCCGCGGCCACTGGGGAAGATGAAGGTCTAATATGCCCTTTGGCCAGACTTTCCGAAATATAATCTTTCATAGCCTGCCTCTCAGGACCAGAAAGGTTATATAACCTAGCTTTAGGTAACTTAGCATCAGGAAGTAAATTAATAGAGCAGTCATATACGCGATGAGGAGGCAACTCCTGACACCCCTCCTCAGAGAACACATCCCCAAAGTCCTCCAAAAAAGGAGGCAAAGTACTAGGCACGACCGCACTGATGACTGTGTTCATGCAGTTACTTTTGCAAAACTCCCCCCATTGGCTTATATCTCTGGACTGCCAATTAATCACAGGTTATGTTTAACCAACCAAGGAAGTCCCAACACAATAGGAGTAGGTAGACCCTCCAACACATAACAAGATAATAGTTCCCTATGTATTGCCCCTACCCGAAGGTCAATGTTATGAACCTCATGAACAAAGCTACCTTTGCCGAGAGGCCTGGCGTCAATGGAGAATATAGGGATCGGTTTGACCAATACACTCAGATGCATACCTTGAGCCTGAGCAAACTGAGCGTCAACCAGATTAGCCCCGGACCCACTATCAAGAAGAACAGAAAATCTCTCCACTCTCGTACCAACCACCACCTCCACTGGTACAAGGAACTGAGAAGAACTAGCGGACGAAATACATACTCCCAGGTTGTCGTCCACCACACAACCTGGGATTAACAGTTTTCCGGCGACTTTTTGCTCAACAAGGCACGGGATGGACATCCCCCAACAAAATGTCCCTCTTTCCCGCAGAAGAAACACCTTCTAGTCCTGCGGCGTACAGCCAATCCCCTCCTACGAAATGATGTCCCTCCCAACTGCATAGGCTCCTCCGAACAGACAAGGGGAACCTCAACATAAGGGACTTTAGTAGTAGGTGGAGTAACAACAGGGGGCAGAGTTACCTCGCACCTCTCCCGGAGCCGTCTATCAGTACGGATAGCTAGGGCCATAGCAGCCTCCAGTGATGGAGGAGAATCATACTGAGCCAAAACGTCCTTTAATTTGTCAGAAAGCCCATGACAAAACTGGCTCCTAAGAGCTGGGTCATTCCACTGAGTATCTGTGGCCCATCTACGGAACTCAGAAGCAAATTCCTCCGCCGGACGATCTCCCTGCTGTATCTTACGTAATTTTGTCTCAGCAAGAGAGACCCGATCTGGGTCATCATATACCAAACCCAGGGCAGTAAAAAATCGATCTACTGACTGTAGAGCCGGTGATCCCGGAGGAAGGGAGAAGGCCCAGGATTGAGGGTCCCCTTGTAGGAGCGAGATAACAATTCCCACTCTCTGCTCTTCACTCCCTGATGATCGAGGCCGAAGCCGAAAATACAATTTACATGCTTCCCTGAAGGTAAAAAATTTGTCTCGCCCACCAGTGAACCTGTCCGGGAGAGCTACTTTAGGTTCAAATCTGGTTTGCTCCGAGGGAGACAAAACTTTGGACTTAATGTCCGTCAGCTCCATGGATAATCCCTGCAACTGCAGAGCCAGCTGGGCTACTGGATCCATGGCAACTGGGAATAATTTTATGGGCCAGTGAAAATGTCACGCGGTCTTATGATATGTGTACGATGTCAGTAAACTATTCTTAAAAGAACCACACTCTATACAACATATAGATTAGCAACATCAGCATGTAAATATAGAATAGATTTACCTGACACGATATCCGTTGAACTCAGGGTTAATCTTGAGGACTTGATACACTGTCACAGGAAAGAGGAGGACCAGGGGTCTAACCTGACCCTAAACTGGGGTCCTAACTAATCCCTCACCTTGGAGGTACTGATAATGGTTCAGAGGTCCAAGTCTCCAGCTTAACCCTGTCTCCTATCAGTCCCTGAACCCTGTAATCAGTCCTAAGAAGGATTCTGATTAACACCAGAGGGATATGGCCTGATCTCTGCTAAATACACAGATTAGACATATAATACAGACTGGAGAAAACACAGACTTGCATACACACTCAAACACAGAAGGAACATAAATGATCTGGGATATTAAACTCTAAGCAAGGTGAGCTTAAAACAACTAAGGAGCTCTTTAACTTAAGTCTATACAGATACAATCCTATCTGTGGTCTGCATGAAGAATTTCACTGGCAACTCCCAACACAGACAACCAGAGATTTAAAGGAAACCAATCAACAAATAATTAATTGCAGCCGGGAGAAAACTGCACCCAGTCCCAGAACTGAGCACAGACAGAATTAACTCCCTAACTGCCAAACACAAAGAAACAGCAACTCAGCTGTGAGAAGTCAGACTGTGCAACCGCGACGATCTTCGTGGCGATGCACACATGACACATGTACCCTATGACAGAAAAGCAGAGAGCTGCAGTGGTAGTGGGACAATTGACTGGTGCTGCAGAGAGAGAAGTAGAGACTTGGACAGCTGCAGACCAGGAATCAGTGCTTGCAATTTTCTTAAAGCTACAGACTATCTTTGAGGACCGCACCGAAACAGACCTCCGAATGAGGTTTTACCAATGCTCCCAGAAACCAGTGGACAGCATTAGGGACTACAGGGGGCCCTGCGAGCGCTCAAACAGGTTAACCCCATAAGTGTCACCAAAGAGAATAAAATGTTAAAAGAACAATTTGTACGGGGACTGAGGTCCCAAGCTGAAAGCAGGACTGTGCACTGGTGGTCCTTGGATCATTCTGATGCTACCTTTGATGCCCTTAGGGATATGGCTATAAAAGGACTGCGACCCCTGGAAACACCCGAGATGGCAACCCAGTGTCACCCGAGTGAAGCCACCCTAAAGCCAGCAGCATCCACCTTTTCCCCGCTGGTTGCGGAAGCCAAAATGCAGGTGGCGCCCCCTACTGAGCTGGACTGTCTGCGCTCAGAAGTGCGCCAGCTGACCAAAAACCTGGCCACTGTAATGAGTGCCCTGCAACTGCCGACGGAGGAAGAAGGAAAGATCCTGCTAGCTGACTGCCCAGAGGATGTCCCTTGGATGAACCGGAGGAGAAGGAGGACGTCGCCCCACCGGAGGAGGACAACGCCACCTCCAGGAAGGACCCGCGACCAGCATCATCCTCGCCGAGAGATCATCTGCTACCGCTGCCACAGAGAAGGTCACCCAGCACGTCGGTGTCCTTTAAACGAGAAAATCCTGGGTCAGAGGGCCAACACCCAGGAATAGACTCCTCAGGCCCCTCAGACTGGAACCGCAGGTTTGTGGGAGGAAGACCATACCTGTCCATCATACTGGACGGGATTGCAATCCCTGCCCTGCTGGACACTGGATCTCAGGTAACCGTCATACCTGATGTTCTTTACAATAGATACTGGTCCAGTGACGGTCTCCAACCCCCAAACCCTGACTTTGCCGTATACGCCTCTAATGGCCTCCCTTTTGACTTACTGGGGGCTAAAAACGTAGACGTAAAAGTGGGGAGAGTGGAGCTAAAAGATCAGGGACTTCTTGTAGTGAAGACTGTTAATGAGGAAAATGGGTTGAATGTGGTTTTAGGCACTAACATTATTAGTAACTGTTTGGAGGAGGTTGTGTTTTTACTCCAACAGCTCGCCGATGTTGCCAGACCAAGGCAAAAGGGAGTGATCCGGAAGGAGATCCAGACCCTGATGTGCCAGCAGCAAGTGAAACTGACCGGTGGTGAGATTGGTAATGTACGGGTAACAGACCCGAACCCCATTGTGATTCCCCCAATGAGTGAAATGCTTATTTGGTGTAGAGCAGCAATAGGTCTGAGAGGACAGAACTACCAAGCAGTAGTAGAGCCCCATTGTTCAGAACACAGACCTACGCTCTTGACTGCCAGAGGGGTAGTGGAGGTACATAATGGGAGGGTGCCAGTGCGTCTTCTCAACTGGGGAGAGGATGAAGTCAAATTACCACGTTATGCCACTGCTGCTAAATTACATGCTGTGGATAATAACTCCATTCACACGACGGAGCCCTTAACCTCCCCACAACCAGTGGAGGATAACGGCCCGACCACCCAGGTGGAGGATTGGTGTCAGCAGCTCCATGTCGGGACAGACACTACTCCAGCCCACCAGAAACAAGGAGTATATCGAGTAGTTCAGGAGTATGCACAGGTATTCAGCAAACACCCAATCGACTTTGGGAAAATTAAAGGGGTTCAACATCACATCCCCACAGGCAATCATCCTCCCATTAAAGAACGGTACAGGCCTATACCACCAGCACACTACCAGAAAGCCAAGGAAATGTTGCGTGATATGAAGGAAGCAGGGGTGATAAGGGATAGTTGCAGTCCCTGGGCAGCACCTCTAGTCTTAGTCAGGAAAAAGGATGGAAGCATGAGAATGTGAGTAGATTACAGACAAGTAAATCGCATTACACATAAAGATGCATACCCTTTACCATGCATTGAGGAATCCTTAGCTGCATTAAAAACTGCTAATTACTTTTCCACCCTTGACCTCACTAGTGGGTATGGCAAGTAGCTGTGGCTGAGGAGGATCGGGAGAAGACGGCTTTCACCACCCCGATGGGACTCTGTGAGTTCGACAGGATGCCGTTTGGACTCAGCAGTGCCCCTGGAACGTTCCAGAGAGTGATGGAGAGCTGCCTGGGACATCTCAACTTTGAAACTGTGTTGCTGTACCTGGACGACGTAATTGTGTACTCCAAGACGTATGAAGATCACTTGAAGCACCTGGCGGAGGTATTCGAGTCACTGTCCAAGTATGGGATGAAACTGAAGCCTTCAAAGTGCCATCTGCTCAAACAAAAGGTACAGTATCTGGGACATATTATCAGCTCAGAAGGAGTAGCGCCAGACCCCGAGAAGATCACCGCCATCCAGAAATGTCCAGAGCCAAAAAATCTCAAGGAGGTGCAACAGTTCCTGGGACTGACAGGATACTACCGGAGGTTTGTGAAGGATTACACCAAGAAAGCAGCGCCTCTGCAAGACCTCCTGGTGGGACAGTCCCTCAAGAGCAGAAATTCTCCATTCCATTGGGGTAAAGAACAGGCTGAAGCATTCAAGGAAATGAAGGAGATCCTGACAGGTGATGAGATCCTAGCCTATCCTGACTACAGCCAGCCGTTGCTGCTGTATACTGATGCCAGCAATGAAGGATTGGGAGCTGTCCTTAGGCGGAAGCAAAATGGCCTGGAGAAAGTCATCGCCTATGTAAGCAGGAAGCTCCACCTGACCGAGAAGAACCCAGAGAACTATAGCAGCTTCAAGTTGGAGTTCCTGGCACTGGTCTAGTCCATCACGGAGAGGTTTAAGCACTACCTAGCCTCCAGCAAGTTCACTGTCTACACTGATAACAACCCCTTGACGCATCTTGAAACAGCTAAGCTGGGAGCCATGGAACAACGCTGGATGGCTCGGCTGTCAAACTACCAATTCACAATCAAGTACCGAGCGGGCCGCAAGAATGCCAACGCTGATGCCCTATCCAGGATGCCTCATGAATCGGACACAGAAGAAGAAGTGGATGATCTTGAAGAGATTGAACTACCTGCCTTTCACAGGAATGGGATAATCCACGAGCAACAAGCCTGCAGGAGGCCGCGTGGTAAGACGTTAAATCCTTTACCTCACCACAGCTGGAAGGAGACTCAGGACAGCGATCCAGTTGTCAGCCGAATCAAAGAGCTGATAACTCAAGAAGGTTCCTCCTTAGAGAAGGATGCGCCTCTACAAGCAAAGCAGCTGTGGAATGAGAGAAGCCGGTTGTTTATCTACCGTGAGAAGCTGTGCCGGAGGTACGTCAACCCAAGGACCCATGAGATGGTATGGCAGATAGTAGTCCCCAGAGCAGACATCCAGATGGTGTTAGAAGCCTACCACGATCAAGCGGGACACTTTGGCTGGAGAACCTGTTGAGGTGTCGTTTCTATTGGGTGGGAATGCGCAGCTCGATTGAGAGGTGGTGCCAGAACTGTGGACCCTGTGGCCTAAGAAGAAAGGACTACAGCAGTCAGAAGGCACCTCTGCAACCCATCAAGATGACTCGTCCCTTGGAGATCGTGGCCCTGGACCATGTCAAGTTGTCACCCAGCCGGTCAGGATACTCCTATGTCCTGACTATGGTGGATCACTACTCCAGGTTCCTGGTGGTCGCCCCTGTCAAAGATCTGACGGCAGAGACAGCAGCTAAGACGTTCCAAGCATATTTCTGCATACCACACGGATATCCTGAGCAGGTGCTAACTGACCAAGGCCCAGCCTTCGAGGCCGAATTGTTCAAAGAGTTATGTCTCTTGTACGGGTGTAAGAAGATAAGAACCACACCGTACCACCCCCAAACCAATGGTCTCTGTGAGAAGATGAATCACATCGTAATTGACCTGCTGAAGACTGTACCACTCGAGGAGAGAAATCGGTGGCCAAACTTACTACCTGACCTGGTAGATCTGTACAATCACATACCTGTGAGTTCCACCAATTGCACCCCAGCTTATCTCATGCGGGCCAGACCAGGAAAGCTGCCCATGGATCTGGAGCTTGGTGTTGTAGAACCAGAAGCAGATGTGACTACTGAAGACTGGGACACAAACAGACAGGAACAGTACAGAAAAGTACAGGCCTGCGTTGAAGATAGTCTTAATCAAGTAAGGAACAAACAAGAAGATCACTATAATAAAAGTGCGCCAGCTGAACCTTTCGCACCTGGTGAAATTGTGTTGAAAAGAAAGAGGAGGATACACAAACTCGACGATCAATGGGAAAGAGAGCCCTACATCGTACAGAATTCAAGGTTTGACAACAAGAAAACGTGCATAATTTGCAAGGATGGAGGAAGAACAACTGCAACTGTATCCAGAGATCACCTAAAGTTGTGTCCAGATCCGTTAAAGCTTCAAGAGGAAGAACCTGTTGTTAATCAGAAAGAGCGTGATGAAGCAGTCATACATACAGACTTAGGAGATTTCCCCGCGGATTGGCCCAGAATTGGAGAAGCTGTAATCATTCCCGTACTTCAATTCTATCAACAACAAGGAGAACCTCTACATCCAGTTGCACCGGTTGTTGCAGTAGAGTCAGTTCCAGTGGAACCCCAAGAAGCAGAACCCCAAGACGCGGAATCCCAAGAAGCTGAATCTCAGGAAGAAGGATCCCCTGCAGAAGTCGAGCCAGTTCACCCAGCTGGAAGTATACTTGCCAGATCCCTAGAGAGGTTAAGGCAGTACTACAACCTACCTGCACGCAGGACAAACAGGTTAACTGACACCTCACCTACCACTACACCACGTAGGTCAGTACGCATAACAAGGGGGCAATTACCTGTTAGGTACAGAGAGTAGGACCTAACAAATGTAAATAATTATCTAGAACCACTGTATATAAATGTATATATTTTTTGCTTATAATATGCTTTATTATACCGTTATTTATTAATCTGTTTTCCTTTTGATATTGAAACAAGTGGCATGGACATTGTTTTTACTTGTTTCCTCTACCCTTTTGAGCATCCTTTTCCAAAAGAGACTGGGACTTTTATGGTTGCTCATTTCCTCATTGTTGTGCTAATGTATATAGTTGTTCATTTACCGTTGTGCAACAGTTCAAGAGTGCCTTACGTCCTGTAAAGGAAGAGTTATCCATACAATGTTTATTGTTCTTTGTTTTTGTATTTCAGCCCTGGAGTGCTGAGTTCTACTAGGGGGGAATGTGGAGCCCAGCTGCGACTGGATCCATATCTTCCAGAAGGGTGCACTGAAAGAATATACCACTAGAGGTCATTATGCACCTTCACACACGTTCATCTTATCCCAAAGTCCACCACAGGGAGCTGTTTAGACATATAAAAGAAGTTGCACATAGGAAGTTAGTAGCTCAGTTCAGTCACCTCAGAGAGTGCAGTGACCTCAGAGAGCTCAGTCAGTCTGCAGTAAGGTGAAGTGCAGAGCTGAGATTAGAGAGGCTGCAGAGCTACTCAGTTCAAGAGCGAGTGGAGTCTAGTAAAGAGTGGAACAGAAACCACTCCAGCCTAGTCAGAGCTGAATCTAGGAGTGCAGCTCAGTGAGAAAGCGTGCCGACGCTTAGAGAGCGGTGAAGAGGCAGCCCACTAACTGCCAGTGTATGATCGTGTGAGGATCCGGGAAGGCCGAAGGCGAGTGGAAAGTTAATGAGACAAAGGAGCCTTTATAGCTCACCTCAGCAAGTATTACCGGACACCGGGGTCCGAGCCTATAGGGATCTCCACGACCCATTAGGAGAACACCGGAGTTCCTGGAGGACTACAAATCCCAGGAGTACCACAGAGCTGATACGTAGCAGGATCAGGAGGACGGAGTTCGGCTGGTACCGGCCAAGGGACCCTGTTCTTTCAGAGAAGGTCCAACCACAAGGTCAGCCAGGTACAAGACGGAGACTAAGCTAGGCCCAGCTACATGCAGGCCAAGACTTCATTACAAAAAGGCAGAGAACAGGAGGCCACACACCTACTCAGTGGAGGAATCTGGATGTGCACCCTTCACCCTACAGTGCTCCGGGGAGTGCCTGCAACATCTTCAGTAAAGGTACCAAAGTGACTTATGTGTGTGTCTACCTTATTGCCCCTGACTGCTGGGTCCCCGTCTGTCCTGCATTATTACTCCGTCGCACACTCCACTCTGCTACATCTCTCCTGCACCATTGCTTCCCCTTTCATCTACCTGCCCTGGGAGGACACAGTCTCACCTGTAGGAGACTTTACACCAAGCTGCACAACACCATCCCTCCCAGAGGACCTGCACAGCAGCGCTGGTCACCCTGACCAGGTACTACAGGTGGCATCACGAATCCCCATACCAATATTCAATTCACCTGTAAATATCCCACAATAAAGAATGAGCACCAGAGCCACGGACTGAGCTGTGTTGCCGTGACATCCCCCATAGTAGTCTATAGGCTCAGATCCGAGTTCCCATTGCTCTGGAGGGCGACTCACAATGATATGGAATGTAATGCTCCATATGTTAGATTTGAAGTACAAGCAGCGTAAAGCAGATCGGATGGCTTATATCATAGAACTTGGGTTACTTTGAACATTTACAATGGCAGCTAATGAGAGGCGTGTGGCGCCTAATGAGGTCTTTCGAGGAGGCTACTAATTTTGTCAGTAGGGAAAACTGTCACATCAAGGATGTCATTCCTCTCATATTTATATAGGAAAAAATGGTCATAACAATGCAACAAAGGATGGAGGAAGATGAGCAACGTCTACATGTTCATTACACTTCATACACTCCATGCAAAACATGTGTATAAACACCAGCGTGGCAGGTATTTGCCCCCAAAAAGGGATCATTTTTGGTTAGATTTTTTATGTTAAAAAAGCATAGAAAAATCTGACAGTACGGTGTGTTCTTAAACATGCTGGTTTCAAGCCACCAATTACTATACATTTACCCAAAACCATATATGTTTAAGTGACTTAGACATTACTAAGGCTGTCTTTGCATTAAAGAGCTTGAAAGAGGATGGATACAGTCCAAGGAGTCATACAGTTTCATAAATCAGGACAATTGAAGGCTTTGGAGTACTTTCACTGCAAATTTGCAGCACATTGAATTTCCCTGGCAAATACGGCATCAATCATTTCAGAAAAATCATTAATCACTATTCTCAATGTCA
The DNA here is from genome assembly GCA_033576555.1 of Oophaga sylvatica. NCBI lineage: Eukaryota > Metazoa > Chordata > Amphibia > Anura > Dendrobatidae > Oophaga > Oophaga sylvatica. The sequence goes on along the minus strand of JARQOD010000004.1, from coordinate 343,025,398 downwards.
AATCTAACAATTTGGAGTGAAAGCTTTTGAAGCAAAAGTAGACACAATGCAAATTGTTTAGTTATTTCTCGGCATCGGCAATATACTGTATTTCTAGATTGTTGATGGCCACTTGATGTGACTTTTGTTTTTTTTTGGAAGATCAGCTGTGCTGTGGCCGTAAAAAAAAGTGGTAGATGCGAAATAAAATGTTGTTGGTAGTGAGATAAAGAAGCAGCACCATTGATGACAAATTATTAACATGACCTTCACTGGAATACGGTAGTATTCAAAGTATGTAGAATATATGACTTGGCTATAGAGCGCTGCCATTTATTGTGTGTGACTCTGACTTTAGGACATGTAGAGAAAATTCTGGCATTCTATACTTACCTTTTATAAACATAGGAGCAAGTTCTACTCCTTGAACTGAAATCGGAACACTGCCCAGTTGACTCTTGGCTTTGACAATAATGTAAAGAAGTCCGCCCCAGACACAGGATATAGAAACCTTCCCATCATCCACGGCTTTTCGACGCACAACCACTGGTGCACGACAATACTTATCTGCACCACTCAGGTCATCTGAATGACAGCCAACCTGCACCTGTAATAAATATCAAGCTTTTACTACAATTATCACAGCACAGAAGTGATCATATACAATATAAAAAGTAGTGGAGTATTTTAAGAATTTGTGTGCAGTTTTAGACAAGGATAGCCTGCTAACACTTATCAGTAGGCAGAAAAAGAAACATTCCTGTAGATTACCTCTAGACCTTTACCCACAGCTGAGGCAGGAAACACAAGAGTTACTGTTTTCCGAGGAGGTACGTAGAGTCCAGTACTTCTCCAGGCATTGGCACCTGGGACAGAATACCCATTTATAAATAAGTTGTTTTGCGAAAAATCACAAATATGAGAATGATTCCATTCAGTATTATAGATATGAGTGTTAAGAGTGAAATAGCACTTGTGCTAGAAAAACCACCGTATGAATGATGCCTCAGATGCACCAAAATAATGGACATATTTTTCCCTAGAAACCTTGCTTACTGTGTTGCTACTGTATTGAGGCACCATATGGAGCCATATAATGTGCTTACAGCTCTGAAGTATGAGCCATAGGGACTTTATACAGGCTGTGTACATTGCGCCAAACTCAAATTAACATATTAGATGTGCACTTATAGGCCCGAAATATGGTAATTTATGCGGGCCCAGACTGAGATCTAAAGTCTAATAAGAGGATCATAAGGATCTATGATACTACACAGGTCATTACATTCACAGTCTAGCCGGGACTTCTGACTATCTTTTTATTTTTGCCAAGTGTGATGGGGATTTTATAAATCCTACTCAGATTTGTGAATTGGATTTCTGCCACAAGGGTAGCTTTGCTTATACTAATTGCTATGTGAAAATATCACTTAAAGGCCTTATTCACACATCATTCTTCATCTGTATTTGAAAGTTATAACTAGGAGTGGCTCCAAAATACAGCTCTGGGAAAAATTAAGAGACCACCACATCAAAACCCTGTCATGGGCAGCCCATTCTCCAGACCTGAATCCCATTGAAAACCTCTAGAATGTGATCAAGAGGATGATGGATTATCACAAGCCATCAAACAAAGAAGAACTGCTTACATTTTTACGCCAGGAGCTCTGTGATAGACTGGTGGCAAGCATGCCAAGGCGCATGAAAGCTGTTTTTAAAATCATGGTTATTCCACAAAATATTGATTTCAGAACTCTTCCTGAGTTAAAACATTAGTATTGTTTTTTCAAAATGTTTATGAACTTGTTTTCTTAGCATTATTTGAGGTCTGAAATCACAGTTTTTTTTAATTTTGACCATTTTTCTTTGTCAGAAAAAAAATACAAAATTTATTGCTGGGAAATTCGGAGACATGTTGTCAGAAGTTTATAGACTAAAAGAGCACTTTATATTTTACTCAAAAATATATCTATAAAGAGAAAAATCAGACAAACTAAACATTTGAAAGTGGTCTCTTAATTTTTGCCAGAGCAGTATATTTGAGGTGTGAATCTTTTAATTATAGTTTTCTCTCTGTAGGTTCCACTCCCGATTTTGACTTGCAAGCATTGATGCAAAAACACTTGCTAAATGCTGAACCATATTGAACCATGAAAAGTAGCGCAGGCAGATTGTCAGTGTTGACCATTGCAACCAAACAGATTTCAGCTTCTACTTTATGGGAAGGTGAATAGATTTCCTTGGCATGAGCAACAATTGGGATTTTTTTAAAACCTGCCCTATATTTTATGTTTTTTTTTACACTGTTCCCAAAAAAACTAATACCAAAATTCTCCAGTTAAGTTGCCTCTACATACACAAAAATATTTTTATTAGGATTGAAACGTTTAGAATATTTTTTTTGCCATCTTTGCAAAAAACAAACAAACCAGAAAAAAACAGCCAGTATTAAAGGGGTTAATTGGGAATTGTATTTTTTTTGTGCATGAGGCTAAAAACTAATAGGCAGGTAGTTGATAACTACCTGCCTGATTGACTGCTCTAGTCAGCAATTCAGCAGCTTCTGCTGATGTCACGTCAACAGAGCAGCATCTTCTCTTCCGCTCAGTCGATAGGGCATCTCTGCAAATGTCATGCTGATTGACTGCCGTTCCCCACTGCCTAACTACAAAGAGTCAATCAGCATGACGTCTTCAGTGACGTCGACAGAGCAGAAAAGAAGAGAAAGATCTGCTCTGTTGACGAGAGGTGAAATGAAGCAGGGGTATTGCTGGCTGAACCTGCAAAGATCATCCCCTTTCAAAAACGGCAGGTAGTTAACAATAACCTGCCTGTTAGTTCTTAGACTCAAACACAAAAATAATAAAAGTCCTGTAAAACTCCTTTCCTTTTAGGCTTATCTTTTAAATTATCATTTTCATGCTGCAATGGCAGTGATGTGGTGGACTGTAAGTGCTTGTTCACATATCTCACAAGACTCAGTTCATGCTGGCTCACTTTGCATTAAAGTTTGAGGGAAATGTATATTCCAATTAATCCCACTGTTCTCAATGGGCCAGTTAATGTAATTTTTATAGAAAAAAAGGCAAAAATCCTGAAAGAATGCTTCAGGCAGAGCTCCTCCAAATACTACTATAAGAAACAGTGTCCTGACAAATGAAAAAAGATGTATACCGTATATTGGTACATGTACTTTTATCTTTTGTTTTGGGGGTGAGAGAAAAATAATACCCTGCCTACGTACACAAGCCTTAAGAGAAAAAATGTTTATTTAAGGCAAAGAAATGCATGATTTGATGATCTGTACAAAAAAAGCATTTTGAAATATAAAACAAACATAAAAGTATATATAATGAGATATGAGAAAATTACTTTACCAGGGTTTGTGCCATCAATCTGCACCACAATAGGGGGTTTACAAGAACCACTCTCACATTCTAGATCATGCAACTTATCCAGACAGTTGACTTCTTGGGCGAGACACATCATGAAAGCTTCCTTAGAACATCTTTTCGCTGGACACTGTTTACTGACATTTGGGATACTACAACCATGGGCCAGATGTACCAGTTCTTCCTGTAGAGAAGAAATAAGTGGGCTGGCTGGCATCCTCATGAATGTCGAAACATCTTGTCTGAGTTTAGGCAGCCAATCACTCAGGGATGGTGTCAACTCAGCCCCACTTCTCAAGTCACTTAACAGTTGAGAGACAGCTGTAGGAAAATGGTAGGTAGAAGCTTCGGCATTAGGATCCAAAACCTGATAGTTGCCCTGAGCAACTGTTCTCCCTAAAATGCTGATTCCAAGCTTATTGAGGACCTTGTTTCCTGGATATTGAGAAAGCACATTTGGATTAGAGTAAGACCAGTACCAGGCATGGCCAGTAATAAGCAGACCCCCACCTTCTGCCACAAACTGTTGGATTTTTTCTGCCTCAGCATCACTGTATGATGTGCAGCAGTACACACTGAGCTCAGGAGCTAAATTAGACACCACACATTGTAAACCTTCAGCTTGTAGGACATTTGCAAAATTAGCCAGTTTTTTTACAGCACCGATTTTTCCTTGTCGTCCCTTATCCAGCCATGAGATCGCATTGAGCCAGAAGGTTTTGAGCTGCGGTTGGCATAAATAGCCTTCGTGTGTCCCCACAACTATACGCCCTCTCCCATAATATGCTGCACCAAAAAAACACTGGTTATTGCTGGTTAGACCAATTGGAAACGTCAGAGGTCCGTGAAGGAGGAGTTCAGAGGGGATACACTGTCCACTAACAGCCATGCTGCTAACACCTTGTATAAGATGCTTTAAATCCGCTGAAAAGGTCACTCTGTGTAAAACAAAAAAAAAATAAAGTGAATATACTATAGTTTTATTTGATACTCAGATTAATTAGGCAAAGATCTTTATAATGACATTTAATTAAATAATTATAATAGTACTTACTCTTTGTAGAATGGGCACCATGGTATTTTTTCACTCACATTGAAGTTCCCTCTTTCTCCACATTGACCAGTAAAATATATCCCAGCCACAGAAGTTATTTTGTTTCCAGGAAAATTGCACAGAACATTATCTTGTTTGTGGCTAGAAGACCACTGCCAGGCTTGAGCTCCAATGAGAAGACCTCCTCCCTCTTTTACAAAAGAGACTATTTCCTGTGCCTGATTATCACTATATCCATTTGTACAGAGAACTCCCAAATCTTTCTTCAGACCAGAGATCTTTTCAACCTTGTGTCCAGAGGCAGAAATCGTCTTTTCCAAGTTGTTGAAGTTTTTGTCAACACCAATTACTGCTTCTGAGGAAGGTTTCAGCCAAGATACTGCATTTTTTAGGAAATCCATAAATTGGGGCAGGTTCAAGAATGCTTCGTGGCTCATGACCACAAGCCGACCCTTTCCATACTTGGAGGCAGCAATAAGGACATGTTTTTTAGGACTTGCTATGACCGGAAAAGCTTCATCACCAGTCAGGAGGAGATTACAAGGCACATCTTTCCCAGAGAAATTTACTCTACTGACACCTTTGACCAGAGACCGGTAGTCTTCATTAGCAGCCATTTTCTATATTCTGTAACACAAAATGAGCACTTTTTGAAAATGAAAATAAAAAGGAAATGCCTGTTTTTAACATTTTTTTAAAACAATAAAAGACCACTGAAATACATTTTAAATTGTGGTCTCCTTATTATAGTAAGTATTTTTATATATTGTACACACAATTTCTTATTCAGACTCGGGCAGGGCTAAAACCAATATTTTTTTTCCTTCTTTAGTTTATTTGCATGTTTTTTTCATCTATATCACACTCCTTGGCACTATAAGACAGTAAAAGACTTTGGAGGGCACTTCAACATTTAACTACATTTTTTTAAAATTTGATTTCCTCTGTAACTGGGGCAAATATATTAGCCCCAGTGTCAAGGCAAATTCAATCCAAATTACTAGTGCAGCGAAAATATGGGTGTGTTAGGGCGCAGAAGCTCATGCTCTCCTGGTAATATAATCACTGTAATTGAAGTTGGAAGTGCTGGTAGCACTGCGTATACAGTGATCAGGAAGTTACGATAGTAACAAACTATCTTTGCCTTCTCTGTTGGCAGTCAAGCTGTGCATGACCGTCAACTCCTAAACCTGAATAATATTGTGCAACTGCTTACTCTGCAATGACATTCTAAAACATTATTGCACAGTGATGTGCGGACCGTCAAGACACTTAAAAACGTTAGGAGGTCCTAAAGCAATTAAATATATATTACACTTCAGCAAATATAGTATGCCTACTTACTAAAGTCTGCCAAACTAGATAATTTAGGAGCCTGGATCAAATGTATCTTTTTCTTGAAGCCTTTATTTCTATACAGCAGACTTTCTTATAAAATATGCTTGAGGTCTGTAATGCACATATTAATAATTAACCATTTTCATGGACAATGACCATAGTTCCTCCAAACAAAGATGAGTTGATAGTAGACTGCTTCCATAATAATCAGATTATAAATGTTCTATTACTCTATGTAAGGCAAATTGCATAATTGAAAAAGAGTTCTTGTTTCGGAAATCCAACTTTGTGGGGCAATCTGCGTTAACAAAAGGGTGTTCCATAATTTGGAGCTTTGGCTACTAAAAGCATCAATTTCTTTTTTCCTGAACATTTCTAACATGTCTGGCACTGCAGAGTAACTGAACACTTGCTGCCAGGTTCCCCCAAATATTACATGAGACTCACCAAGAGTTCCCGAAATGGGTCACTTTATGGTAATAATAATAATAATCTTTATTTATATAGCGCCAACATATTCCGCAGCGCTTTACAGTATAACAGTTTCAAAACACAAGTCATAAGTAACAACGTTAACAATACAATAATTAAAGCAAGATAAGATGACCCTGTATATACAATGGTGTATTTACAATGATGGTCTAGCCATCTTGAGGGTAGGTGGATGGGTATGGGCCCCCTGGATGATAGTGAATGGGCTACACAGCACAGCACTTACAACCTAGCAATTGCAGCTCCCTGCCTAAACGGAAGAGATTACATCTGAATGGATGGTACAGGACCTGTGATGACGTCATGATCATGTGACTCAAGGGAGGAGCCACAGAGTTGCACGCTGGAAGCTGCACTGCAGGAGAAGCTGAGATGGGAAACTTGTGAGAGGTAATGACGGGAACAGGGTCCATGGGGAGTGCAGGGTATACAGTCATGGACAAAAGTTTTGAGAATGACACAAATATTAATTTTTACAAAGTCTACTGCTTCACTTTTTCTAATGGCAATTTGCATATACTCCAGAATGTTATAAAGAGTAATCAGCTTAACAGCAATTGCTTGCAAAGTCAATATTTGGCTAGAAAATGAACTTTATCCCCAAAACACATTTCAACATCATTGCAGCCCTGCCTTAAAAGGACCAGCTAACCTCTTTTCAGTGATTGCTCCATTAACACAGGTGTGGGTGTTGATGAGGACATGGCTGGAGATCAATCTGTCATGATTAAGTAAGAATGACACCACTGGACACTTTAAAAGGAGGCTGGTGCTTGGCATCATTGTTTCTCTTCTGTTAACCATGGTTATCTCTAAAGAAACACGTGCAGTCATCATTGCAATGCACAAAAATGGCCTAACAGGGAAGAGTATCGCAGCTAGAAAGATTGCACCTCAGTCAACAATCTATCGCATCATCAAGAACTTCAAGGAGAGAGGTTCCATTGTTGCCAAAAAGGCTCCAGGACACCCAAAAAGACCAGCAAGCGCCAGGACCGTCTCTTAAAAGTGTTTCAGCTGCGGGATCGGGCTACCAGCAGTGCAGAGCTTGCTCAGGAATGGCAGCAGGCAGGTGTGAGTGCATCTGCACGCACTGTGAGGCGGAGACTCTTGGAGCAAGGCCTGGTCTCAAGGAGGGCAGCAAAGAAGCCACTTCTCTCCAGAAAAAACATCATGGACAGACTGATATTCTGCAAAAGGTACAGGCAGTGGACTGCTGAGGACTGGGGTAAAGTTATTTTCTCTGATGAATGCCCTTTTCGATTGTTTGGGACATCAGGAAAACGCCTCATTCGGAGAAGACAAGGTGAGCGCTACCACCAGTCTTGTCTCATGCCAACTGTTAAGCATCCTGAAACCATTCATGTGTGGGGTTGCTTCTCAGCCAAGGGAATCGGCTCTCTCACAGTCTTGCCTAAAAACACAGCCATGAATAAAGAATGGTACCAGAATGTCCTCCAAGAGCAACTTCTCCCAACCCTCCAAGAGCAGTTTGGCGATCAACAATACCTTTCCCAGCATGATGGAGCACCTTGCCATAAAGCAAAGGTGATAACTAAATGGCTCAGGGAACAAAACATAGAGATTTTGGGTCCATGGCCTGGAAACTCCCCAGATCTTAATCCCATTGAGAACTTGTGGTCAATCATCAAGAGACAGGTGGACAAACAAAAACCTAAAAATTCTGACAAAATGAAAGCATTGATTGTGCAAGAATGGACTGCTATCAGTCAGGATTTGGTCCAGAAGTTGATTGAGAGCATGCCAGGGAGAATTGCAGAGGTCCTGAAGAAGAAGGGTCAACACTGCAAATATTGACTTGCTGCATTAACTCATTCTAACTGTCAATATAAGCTTTTGTTACTCATATGTTTGCAATTATATTTCTGTCTGTGATAAAAACATCTGTCAAACACATAAAAACCAGAGGGCAGCAGATCATGTGAAAATATAATATTTGTGTCATTCTCAAAACTTTTGGCCATGACTGTATGTGATAGTGGGATGTGGGCTATGGGGGTGCACACTGACAGAGGGATGTGTGACGTTACAGGCTGTGGGAAATAGAGGGGTCCAGACTGTGACAAGAGAAGCGCAGGGTGTGTGATAGAAGGGTGCAACAGAGTGCAGGGTGCATGAGACAGGGGTGCAAGAGAGTGCAGGGTGCATGAGACAGGGGTGCAAGAGAGTGCAGGGTGCATGAGACGGGTGCAAGAGAGTGCAGGGTGCATGAGACAGAGGGGTGCATGGTGCATGAGACAGGTGCAAGAGAGTGCAGGGTGCATGAGACAGAGGGGTGCAAGAGAGTGCAGGGTGCATGAGACAAAGGGTGCAGGGTGCATGAGACAGATGCAAGAGAGTGCAGGGTGCATGAGACAGAGGGGTGCAGGGTGCATGAGATGGGTGCAAGAGAGTGCAGGGTGCATGAGACAGAGGGGTGCAAGAGAGTGCAGGGTGCATGAGACAGAGGGGTGCAAGAGAGTGCAGGGTGCATGAGACAAAGGGGTGCAGGGTGCATGAGACGGGTGCAAGAGTGTGCAGGGTGCATGAGACAGAGGGGTGAAAGAGAGTGCAGGGTGCATGAGACAGAGGGGTGCAAGAGAGTGCAGGGTGCATGAGACAAAGGGGTGCAAGAGAGTGCAGGGTGCATGAGACAGAGGGGTGCAAGAGAATGCAGGGTGCATGAGACAGGGGTGCAAGAGAGTGCAGGGTGCGTGAGACAGAGGGATGCAAGAGGGTACAAGAGCGCGCAGGGTGCATGAGACAGGGGTGCAAGAGAGTGCAGGGTGCATGAGACAGAGGGGTGCAAGAGTGCAGGGTGCACGAGACAGAGGGGTGCAAGAGGGTGCAGGGTACGTGAGATAGAGGGCTGCAGGGTGTTTGAGATAGAGGGGTGCAGGGTGTTTGAGATAGAGGGGTGCAGGGTGCATGAGATAGAGGGGTGCAGGGTGCGTGAGATAGAGGGGTGCAAGAGGGTGCGTGAGATAGAGGGGAGTCCGTGTATCATCGGTGTACGGTCCATGCGTCATCAGTATATGGTTCGTGCGTCATCAGTACACAGTCCGTGTGTCATCAGTGTACTGTCTGTGTGTCATCAGTACACGGTCCGTGTATCATCAGTGTACGGTCCGTGTGTCATCAGTGTACGGTCCGTGCATCATCAGTGTATGGTTCGTGCGTCATCAGTACACGGTCCGTGTTTCATCAGTGTACGGTCCGTGTATCATCAGTGTACGGTCCGTGTATCATCAGTGTACGGTCCGTGTGCCCTTTTTTACCATTAGTCATCGTAAGTGGTTTTCACAGATGGATAAATAAATGACGAAGCCTCTGTTATACTTTGCAATGTTAATCATAGGCAGCACACGGATGGCGCACGGACGGTATACTAATACTACCCATGTGATACGTTTTTTTTATGGACCCATAGACTTGTATTAGCACTTTTGATATGTTGTACTGTAAAAAAAAAGGACAAATCTCCATAAGTTTTGCACAGGCACACAGTCCGTCAAAAATAATCTATGTGGATAGAATTTGTACGTTTAACACTGACGGCTGCATGAGACTGTTGTCTGACTTACCAATAGGGGGAGTGACCACTTACAGTGCCTAGGGCAGCATGAATGCCAAATACGGCACTGGATAGGCCGCTCTGAACAAATGTGTTTTGAGGGAGTGCCTGAAACCATGCAAATTGTGGATAGTCCTAATTTTTAGGGGTAGAGCATTCCAGAGGATTGGCGCAGCGCGGGAGAAGTCTTGGAGTCGGGAGTGGGAGGTACGGATTAGTGCAGAGGTTAGTCGAAATGCGTTTGCAGAGCGCAGCAGTCGGTTAGGCCGATAGATGGAATAGAGGGAGGAAATGTAGGGGGTGCTGCACTGTGGAGAGCTTTGTGGGTGAGAACAAGTACTTTGAATTGGATCCTATAATGAATGGGCAGCAAATGTAAGGACTGGCGAAGAGCGGACGTGTCCGAGTACCGATTAGCCACATAGATGACCCTGGATGCTGCATTAAGTATGGACTGGAGAGGAGAAAGTCGAATGAGGGGGAGGCCAATTAATAAAGCATTGCAGTAGTCCAGGCGGGAGTGGATCAATGCTACAGTGAGGGTTTTTGTTGTTTCCATGGTGAGAAAAGGGCGGATTCTAGAGATGTTCTTTAGGTGTAGGCGGCAAGAGCGGGCAAGAGATTGTATATGGGAGGTGAAGGAGAGATTGATGTCAAACATAACACCTAGACAGCGAGCCTGCTGCCGGGGTGTTATTATGGTGCCGCCCACAGAGAGGGAAATGTCAAATTTGGGGAGGTTTGTAGACGGAGGTAGCAGACGTTCAGTTTTGGAGAGGTTGAGTTTCAGATAGAGAGCGGACATGATGTTGGAGACTGCAGACAGACAGTCGGTGGCGTTCTGTAGTACAGCGGGGGTAAGGTCAGGGGGTGACGTGTATAGTTGTGTGTCATCAGCATAAAGATGGTACTGAAAGCCAAATCTGCTGATGGTTTGTCCAATTGGGGCCGTGTAGAGAGAGAAGAGAAGGGGGCCAAGGACTGAGCCCTGGGGTACACCGACAGCGAGAGGAAGAGGAGATGACGTGGAGCCAGAGAACAAAACACTGAAGGAGCGGTCAGAAAGATAGGAAGAGAACCAGGAGAGAGAAGTGTCCTTAATGGCTAGTGACTGGACCCTAGACAATAGGAGACGGTGGTCAACCGTGTCGAAAGCTGCAGAAAGGTCGAGAAGAATGAGCAGAGAGTGATCACAGTTATGTTTTGCTGTCAGAAGGTCATTGGTCACTTTGATGACTGCAGTTTCAGTCGAATGTAGGGGTCGGAAGCCGGACTGTGAAGGGTCTAGAAGGGAGTGAGTGGAGAGGTAAGGCGGGAGTAGACTAGGCGCTCCAAAATTTTAGAGCTGAATGGGAGATTGTATATGGGAGGTGAAGGAGAGATTGGTGTCAAACATAACACCTAGACAGCGAGCCTGCTGCGGGGGTGTTATTATGGTGCCGCCCACAGAGAGGGAAATGTCAAATTTAGGGAGGTTTGTAGATGGAGGGAGCAGAAGTTCAGTTTTGGAGAGGTTGAGTTTCAGATAGAGAGCGGACATGATGTTGGAGACTGCAGACAGACAGTCGGTGGCGTTCTGTAGTACAGCGGGGTAAGGTCAGGGGATGACGTGTATAGTTGTGTGTCATCAGCATAAAGATGGTACTGAAAGCCAAATTTTGCTGATGGTTTGTCCAATTGGGGCCGTGTAGAGAGAGAAGAGAAGGGGGCCAAGGACTGAGCCCTGGGGTACACCGACAGCAAGAGGAAGAGGAGATGACGTGGAGCCAGAGAACAAAACACTGAAGGAGCGGTCAGAAAGATAGGAAGAGAACCAGGAGAGAGAAGTGTCCTTAATGGCTAGTGACTGGACCCTAGACAATAGGAGACGGTGGTCAACCGTGTCAAAAGCTGCAGAAAGGTCGAGAAGAATGAGCAGAGAGTGATCACAGTTACGTTTTGCTGTCAGAAGGTCATTTGTTCACTTTGATGACTGCAGTTCGACTGAGAATGTAGGGGTCGGAAGCCGGACTGTGAAGGGTCTAGAAGGGAGTGAGTGGAGAGGTAAGGCGGGAGTAGACTAGGCGCTCCAAAAGTTTAGAGATGAATGGGAGATTGGAGACCGGTCTGTAGTTGTTTGTGCAGGAAGGGTCGCTTTTGGTAAGCTTTTTATGGGGCGTGGGAATCCTTTTAACAGAATTACAGTGTTTAGAGACTACAGCTCATTGACAAGCAGTGGATCACCTAGTAATCAGCTCATTTTTTTAAAGGAAACCTTTGAAAAACAGCTACTTGCAGATATAGTGGTAATCTGCAGATAAATAGTATTTAAGTCATGTTACAGTGGTTTACTGGAGCAACAGCTACGGGGAGAAAATGAAGGTATATCCTCCCTGTAGCCACTTTCTTCCAGTCATCGGGGTGGCGTAGGCTGAGGTTACAGTCACCACTCACTACACAGTAAGTGACGATGCAATCACTACCCTGCATCTTGAGTGACAAAATCTTCACACACACACACACACAATGTGCAGGAGATTTCAGCATGCTCAGTGTGCAGTGAGAGGTGACTATCCCTGCACCACCCCAATGACTGGAAGCAAGAGGCTACAGGGAGAATATAATGTTTCCAGTAAACAAGCCCCACATGATTTAAATTATTTATTTTTTATCTGCTGATTAATTTGCATTATCTGCAAGTAAATAATTGTTTTGTAGGTCACAGGTTTCTCTTGAAGGGAATCTGCCAGTAGGATCAACCCTCCTAAGTCGTCTATATACACATGTAGGTCACAGGCAGCTGAATAAAAGGATACTTGATATCTGTGATCCGATGTCTTTTTCCAGAGAAATCTATGTTTTTCTTAATATGTAAATGAGTTAAGAAGATCTATGAACTGGACATATATTTCCCAGAAAATCTGCTACCAGTGTGGTACTGGTAATGCCCACTTTTATTTAAAATAGGCTCTAGGTACAGATTCTAGGGGAGATCTGTGTCTGACCCATAGATCTTAACGGCTCATTTACATATTAAAAAATATAATCAGAAACAGCTGCATGGATATAACAAGGTGAATGTGGGTCACACAAAGCATGTGTGGAACCGAAAGATCACTACTCATATAGACATATTGATAAAGGAGAAAGCAAGAGTCACTAGTGACCAATAAATCAATATATAAAAGGTAGATATTTATTTTACAAATCAATAAAAAGGTATCACAAAATTGCATATAGAACAACAATGAAAACACATACAGAACATGTGCACATACAGGGAGATGTATCTCAAAAGCGGTATAACAAATGTGACATAAATGGCGATAATAAACAAAAAGGTAACGGCACAGTATAAGTCATATCAATATCCCCTTTATATGGGGGTAAGGTGCCAAACCAGGATAATCAAGCGCCACAATAAAATCGACAGGCATGTTTCTCAAGATGGCAAGTGTATAAGTAACAATAATAGAGGTAATTAGAGCGCAAAATGTGTAGAAAAAGCAATGCTAACCACAAGGGTTAAAGTATCGCATGCTATACCAAATAAAGAGCGCTAAGATAGAGAAGTCAATAGAAAAAACGCTGCCATATCTAAGGAGAAATCATGCTCACCAAGAGGGTTTAGTAACCGCAAGAGATGGGGTCACCCTGTACAGGAGATGTCGCCCCAACGCACGTTTCGTGGCTGCCTGCCACTTTTTCAAGGGGATAGTAACGTGCTGTGCACAGGACCTTCATATACCAAGTACTTCCTGGTCACATGATCGAAGTCCTCCAATGGGAGAAGGTATAATGGCGCATGCGTCGTTTAAAACCCGGCAGGTCTCCGACGGCGAAAGCGTCATGCACCCAGACATGCGCATAGGCGCAAGGCCCAGGCGCCACCTGGATGCAAAAAAGACGCCCCACCGTGGAGAACCAGCCCAGGCAAAACGGGGCATGCGCACACCGAACTCCCACAATGATAGGTGATGTTATAATAACCTGAATAACAATTGTACCAGACAGAGTCGAAGTGTATATAACACAGCAAATATAGTTGCAGCGTACATAGATAGTATGACAACATATATACATAATAAAACGCTGCGGATGTATTTTCCATCTGTTTTCATTCAGTTTTTCATATCCAGACAAGGATCGAGGTAGAAAGTCCCAAAATATACAGAATAAAGAAGTAAATAGAAACTGTAAAAAATAAAAATTAAAAACACAGGATTAAAAGCAAGAAGGCATCAGAAAGGAACCAGGGAGGGAGATATCAAAAGGGAACATAAATAATCTAAAAAATCTACAAAAAAGAGGCAAAATTCAAGGATTCATTAAGGCCATTGGGCACCATTGTATTGAGTTGAACAATCCAACGGGCCTCCATTTGAGCTAAGATTTTTTTATAATCGCCGCCTCTCACTCCAAGATGTAAAATGTCAATTCCACGAACCTTGAAGGAGGTGGCATCACAATTGTGATGATATTTGAAATGTCGTGGAATTGTCTTCAAGTCAGAGGCGTCGGAAATGGCCCTTGCGCCAATGTCCCTAACGTGCTCCCTGATACGTATCCTCAGTTCTCTAGTGGTCAAACCAACGTATATCCTGGGACAGTCGCACGTAGCATAATAAATGACGTTTGAACTGCCACAGATATACGTTGGCGAATGTTAAATGTTTTTTCACCACCAGAGGAGGAAAAATCCAGGGCACGTAGGGCATTGGCGCATGCAAGGCAATGGCCGCAAGGGAAAAAGCCAACTGTGGGACCACGAGAACCAAAAACATTTTTAGAAGGTGCAACGTAGTGGCTGCGGACGAGAGTGTCTCGTAGATTTCTTGACCGTCTAAAAGTCATGGCCGGGAAATCGCCCAGAGAGCGGGACAGAGCAGGCTCGGCTTTCAAGACATTCCAATGCCTAGTTAAGATTTTACGAATATCAAACCATTCATGGTTAAACGTGGTGATGAACCTTATAGGTCCTTCCTCATCCACTCGTCTGTCCACACGGGCAGTATCAAGCAGACAACTGCGTGGAGTCCTCCTTGCCCGATCATATCCCTTTTTAATGCAACGGTTGCTATAACCTCGCGCTCTAAAGCGATTGCCAAGATCTCTGGCTTGAGCCTCAAAGGCATCATCAGTAGAACATACTCGTCTCTTTCGAAGAAACTGTCCGACCGGGACGGCCCTAATGGTGGCTGGGTGGTGAGCTGACTTTGCATGGATCAATGCATTCACGGAGGTGGGCTTCCTGAATACATCTGTCCGGAACCGACGGCTAGCGTCGACTTCCAGAGAGATATCCAGGAAGTCCACCTTCTCGCGGCTATATTTGTAAGTCAAATGAATGTTAAGGGAATTCTGGTTCAGCTCCACCATAAAATCCTCGAGCTGCTGCACCGTCCCGTCCCACAACATCAGGATATCATCAATATATCTAAACCAGTACAGCACATGGGAGGCGGCCTGTGCGCCCCCATCGCCAAACACAGATCTCTCCCAGGAACCCAGGAAGAGATTGGCGTAGGCGGGCGCGCAAGCCGCGCCCATGGCTGTACCACGCCTCTGCAAGTAGAAGGCGTCCTTAAAGACAAAAAAGTTGTGGGTCAGGACATAGTGGAGCAGCTCGAGGATTAGCTCACACATGGGGCCGTCCAGGTCGGAGGACTCCAAGAATAGACTAGCAGCTGCCAAGCCATGGGAGTGATCGATGCAGGTATATAGGGACTCCACGTCAGCTGTCACCAGAATAATAGATTTATCCACAAGGATGCCGTCAACACGTGCCAGGACGTCCTTAGTGTCACGAACATAAGATGGTAATGTCTCCACAATGGGTTTGAGATAAAAATCAATGAACTTACAGACCATGTCGCATGGGCCGCCAATACCTGACACTATTGGACGTCCTGGCGGGTCGAGGGCATCCTTGTGGATTTTAGGAAGTAAATAGAAGGTAGGGTTCCTAGGGTACTTCACCAATAAACCCTCGTAAACCTTTTTAGGAATAACATTAGACTCATATGCACCATACAGGATACCCTGGAGTTCCAAAGAGAAGGAGGAAAGAAGACTATTCGCCAGTCTGGTATATGTATCAGAGTCCCTAAGCTGGCGAAAAGCCTCTCGCTCATATTTATCACATGGCCAGATCACGATGTTCCCCCCTTTGTCAGCTGGTTTAAAAACCACGTCAGGAAGAGATTGTAGTTGTAACAATGCTTGACGTTGTGCATGTGTTAGATTATCAAATCTACGTCTTGTAGAAAGACTTTTTAGATCTTCTGTTACTAGTTTGGTGAATACATCTATCGCTGGACACAGTGACAAAGGGGGGAACCTCGCTGATCTCGGCAATAGTGAAATGGGGAACCTACTTGTGCTTGGAGTAGATTGTTCCTCCAGCAGTTCCTCAAGATTGCGTAAGGCCTCCCTCTCGTTGTCACTCCAAGGCTCTGACTGATGTCCACGACTATGTAATTTCTTTAACAAAAGTTTACGAGAGAATAGATGGAGATCTAAAAATGTTTTTGGTTCTCGTGGTCCCACAGTTGGCTTTTTCCCTTGCGGCCATTGCCTTGCATGCGCCAATGCCCTACGTGCCCTGGATTTTTCCTCCTCTGGTGGTGAAAAAACATTTAACATTCGCCAACGTATATCCTGTGGCAGTTCAAACGTCATTTATTACGCTACGTGCGACTGTCCCAGGATATACGTTGGTTTGACCACTAGAGAACTGAGGACACGTATCAGGGAGCACGTTAGGGACATTGGCGCAGCAAGGGCCATTTCCGACGCCTCTGACTTGAAGACAATTCCACGACATTTCAAATATCATCACAATTGTGATGCCACCTCCTTCAAGGTTCGTGGAATTGACATTTTACATCTTGGAGTGAGAGGCGGCGATTATAAAAAAAATCTTAGCTCAAATGGAGGCCCGTTGGATTGTTCAACTCAATACAATGGTGCCCAATGGCCTTAATGAATCCTTGAATTTTGCCTCTTTTTTGTAGATTTTTTAGATTATTTATGTTCCCTTTTGATATCTCCCTCCCTGGTTCCTTTCTGATGCCTTCTTGCTTTTAATCCTGTGTTTTTAATTTTTATTTTTTACAGTTTCTACGTTTTACTTCTTTATTCTGTATATTTTGGGACTTTCTACCTCGATCCTTGTCTGGATATGAAGAACTGAATGAAAACAGATGGAAAATACATCCGCAGCGTTTTATTATGTATATATGTTGTCATACTATCTATGTACGCTGCAACTATATTTGCTGTGTTATATACACTTCGACTCTGTCTGGTACAATTGTTATTCAGGTTATTATAACATCACCTATCATTGTGGGAGTTCGGTGTGCGCATGCCCCGTTTTGCCTGGGCTGGTTCTCCACGGTGGGGCGTCTTTTTTGCATCCAGGTGGCGCCTGGGCCTTGCGCCTATGCGCATGTCTGGGTGCATGACGCTTTCGCCGTCGGAGACCTGCCGGATTTTAAACGACGCATGCGCCGTTATACCTTCTCCCATTGGAGGACTTCGATCATGTGACCAGGAAGTACTTGGTATATGAAGGTCCTGTGCACAGCACGTTACTATCCCCTTGAAAAAGTGGCAGGCAGCCACGAAACGTGCGTTGGGGCGGCATCTCCTGTACAGGGTGACCCCATCTCTTGCGGTTACTAAACCCTCTTGGTGAGCATGATTTCTCCTTAGATATGGCAGCGTTTTTTCTATTGACTTCTCTATCTTAGCGCTCTTTATTTGGTATAGCATGCGATACTTTAACCCTTGTGGTTAGCATTGCTTTTTCTACACATTTTGCGCTCTAATTACCTCTATTATTGTTACTTATACGCTTGCCATCTTGAGAAACATGCCTGTCGATTTTATTGTGGCGCTTGATTATCCTGGTTTGGCACCTTACCCCCATATAAAGGGGATATTGATATGACTTATACTGTGCCGTTACCTTTTTGTTTATTATCGCCATTTATGTCACATTTGTTATACCGCTTTTGAGATACAGCTCCCTGTATGTGCACATGTTCTGTATGTGTTTTCATTGTTATTCTATATGCAATTTTGTGATACCTTTTTATTGATTTGTAAAATAAATATCTACCTTTTATATATTGATTTATTGGTCACTAGTGACTCTTGCTTTCTCCTTTATCAATATTAAAAAATATGTGAATTTCTCTGGACTAAAACATCAAATCACAAATATCAAGACATCTTTATATTCAACCTTATACAACACTGCAGTTAGTTATAACAAATTATAATGATTATATCTATATATATATATATATATATATATATAAAGCTGAGTGTATAGCCCCACCCACTCCGCATAGCCCCATTCACTATAATATCCCACATTATCCCGTCATCCAGAACCACCGGACTACTATCCCTAATATTCCACATTGTGCCGTCAGCCAGAGCCACCGTACTATTATTATTATTCATTTTTATAGCGCCATTTATTCCATGGCGCTTTACATGTGAGAGGGGGCGAGTATAGATAAGTACAATAAATATGAGCAATACAGGACACACATAAGTACAGAAGGAGAGAGGACCCTGCCGTCAAAGGCTCACAATCTATAGGGGATGGGTGAGGATACACCAGGAGAGGGTAGAACTGGTTGTGCGGCGGTTCAGTAGACTGAGGATCCCTGCTGGTTGTAGGCTTGTCGGAAGAGGTAGGTCTTCAAGTTCTTTTTGAAGGTTTCCATGGTAGGCGCGAGTCTGATGTGTTGGGGTAGAGAGTTCCAGAGTATGGGGGAGGCACGGGAGAAGTCTTGTATGCGGTTGTGTGAAGAAGAGATAAGGGGAGAGTAGAGAAGGAGATCTTGAGAGGATCGAAGGTTGCGCGAGGGTAAGTAATGGGAGACCATGTCACAGATGTATGGAGGAGACAGGTTATGGATGGCTTTGTATGTCATAGTTAGGGTTTTGAACTGGTGCCTCTGGATGATAGGAAGCCAATGAAGGGCTTGGCATAGGGGAGAGGCTGGGGAATAACGGGGAGACAGGTGGATTAGTCGGGCAGCAGAATGTAGGATGGATTGGAGTGGTGCCAGGGTGCTGGAGGGGAGGCCAGAGAGTAGGAGGTTGCAGTAGTCAAGGTGGGAGATGATAAGGGCATGCACTAGTGTTTTTGTGGTATCGTACTACTAATATCCCACATCATCTCGTCAGCCAGAGCCACCAGACTACTACCCCTAATATCCCACATCATCCCATCAGCCAGAGCCACCAGACTACTACCCCTAATATCCCACATCATCCCATCAGAACCACCGGACTACTAATATCCCACATCATCCCATCAGCCAGAGCCACCGGACTACTAATATCCCACATCATCCCGTCAAAGCCACCGGACTACTAATATCCCAAATCATCCCATCAGCCATAGCCACCGGACTACTACCCCTAATATCCCACATCATCCTGTCAGCCATAGCCACTGGACAACTACCACTAATATCCCACATCATCCCATCACAGCCGCCAGACTTCTACCCTTAATATCCAATATCATCCCGTCAGCCAGAGCTACTGGACTACAGTCATGGCCAAAAGTTTTGAGAATGACACAAATATTATATTTTCACATGATCTGCTGCCCTCTGGTTTTTATGTGTGTTTGACAGATGTTTTTATCACAGACAGAAATATAAGAATTGTAGACATATGAGTAACAAAAGCTTATATTGACAGTTAGAATGAGTTAATGCAGCAAGTCAATATTTGCAGTATTGACCCTTCTTCTTCAGGACCTCTGCAATTCTCCCTGGCATGCTCTCAATCAACTTCTGGACCAAATCCTGACTGATAGCAGTCCATTCTTGCACAATCAATGCTTTCATTTTGTCAGAATTTTTAGGTTTTTGTTTGTCCACCCGTCTCTTGATGATTGACCACAAGTTCTCAATGGGATTAAGATCTGGGGAGTTTCCAGGCCATGGACCCAAAATCTCTATGTTTTGTTCCCTGAGCCATTTAGTTATCACCTTTGCTTTATGGCAAGGTGCTCCATCATGCTGGAAAAGGTATTGTTGATCGCCAAACTGCTCTTGGAGGGTTGGGAGAAGTTGCTCTTGGAGGACATTCTGGTACCATTCTTTATTCATGGCTGTGTTTTTAGGCAAGACTGTGAGAGAGCCGATTCCCTTGGCTGAAAAGCAACCCCACACATGAATGGTTTCAGGATGCTTAACAGTTGGCATGAGACAAGACTGGTGGTAGCACTCACCTTGTCTTCTCCGAATGAGGCGTTTTCCAGATGTCCCAAACAATCGAAAAGGGGATTCATCAGCGAAAATAACTTTACCCCAGTCCTTAGCAGTCCACTGCCTGTACCTTTTGCAGAATATCAGTCTGTCTATGATGTGTTTTCTGGAGAGAAGTGGCTTCTTTGCTGCCCTCCTTGAGACCAGGCCTTGCTCCAAGAGTCTCCGCCTCACAGTGCGTGCAGATGCACTCACACCTGTCTGCTGCCATTCCTGAGCAAGCTCTGCACTGCTGGTAGCCCGATCCCGCAGCTGAAACACTTTTAAGAGACGGTCCTGGCGCTTGCTGGTCTTTCTTGGGCGCCCTGGAGCCTTTTTGGCAACAATGGAACTTCTCTCCTTGAAGTTCTTGATGATGCGATAGATTGTTGACTGAGGTGCAATCTTTCTAGCTGCGATACTCTTCCCTGTTAGGCCATTTTTGTGCATTGCAATGATGACTGCACGTGTTTCTTTAGAGATAACCATGGTTAACAGAAGAGAAACAATGATGCCAAGCACCAGCCTCCTTTTAAAGTGTCCAGTGGTGTCATTCTTACTTAATCATGACAGATTGATCTCCAGCCATGTCCTCATCAACACCCACACCTGTGTTAATGGAGCAATCACTGAAAAGAGGTTAGCTGGTCCTTTTAAGGCAGGGTGCAATGATGTTGAAATGTGTTTTGAGGGATAAAGTTCATTTTCTAGCCAAATATTGACTTTGCAAGTAATTGCTGTTAAGCTGATCACTGTTTATAACATTCTGGAGTCTGTGCAAATTGCCATTAGATAAATGAAGCAGTAGACTTTGTAAAAATTAATATTTGTGTCATTCTCAAAACTTTTGGCCATGACTGTACTACCCCTAATATCCCCCATCATCCCATCAGCCAGAGTCACCGGACTATTACCCCTAATATCCCACATCATCCCATCAGCCAGAGCCACCGGACTACTACCCCTTATATCCCACATCATCCCGTCAGCCAGAGCCACAGGACTACTAATATCCCACATCATCCAGTCAAAGCCACCGGACTACTACCCCTAATATCCCACATCATTCCGTCACAGCCGCCAGACTACTACCCCTAATACCCCACATCATCCCATCAGCCATTGCCACCGGACAACTACCACTATTATCCCACATCATCCCGTCACAGCCGCCAGACTACTACCCCAAATATCCCACACCATCCCATCAGCCTGGGGTCAGAACCAGAGCGCTGAGTGGAATGGCCCTAACTTCCATACCGGGGATCCCTTTAAGAGAGGCCTGGTATCAGAACCAAAGCGCGGAGTGGATTTGCCCTCACTTCCATACCGGGGATCCCTTTAACCCCTTCACCCCAAAGGGTGGTTTGCACGTTAATGACTGGGCCAATTTTTACAATTCTGACCACTGTCTCTTTATGAGGTTATAACTCTGGAACGCTTCAACGGATCTTCGCGATTCTGAGATTGTATTCTCGTGACATATTGTACTTCACGTTATTGGTAAAATTTGTTCGATATAACTTGCGTTTATTTTTGAAAAAAATGCAAATATGGCAAAAATTTTGAAAATTTTGCAATTTTCAAACTTTGAATTTTTATTCCCTTAAAACAGAGAAATATGTCACACAAAATAGTTAAGAAATAACATTTCCCACATGTCTACTTTACATCAGCACAATTTTGTAATCAAATTTTTTTTTTCTTAGGAAATTATAAGGCTATGTGCACACGTTGCGGAATTGCCATGGAAATTTCCGCGGCAATTCCGCACCTCCCTGCCGCGGGAAATCCGCATATTATAGGTATGCGTATTCCCGCTAAACACTAGCGTTTGCAAGCGAATTAGCTGCAGAATGCTAGCGTTTTACAAGCGATCTGACAGGTTGGTCACATGAGTCAAACAAGTGTTTGACACGTGTGACCAACTTTTCACTATTGATGCCGCCTATGTCGCATCAATAGTAAAAAGATCTAATGTAAAAATAATAAAAAAAATAATAAATAATGATATTCTCACCTTCCGCGGCCCCTGCAGCTTTCCCGCCTCTCAGCGACGCTCCCGGCAAGTTCCGTTCCCAGGAGTACTTTGCGGCAATCATCCCGATGACGTAGCATCTCGCGAGACCGCTACGCCATCTGGGTGATCTCGCAATGCACTCTGGGAACGCGATTGGCGGGAGCGTCGCTGAGAGGCGGGAAAGCTGCGGGGGACGCCGGAAGGTGAGAATATCATTATTTTTTATTTTAATTATTGTTTTTACATGGATATGGTACCCAGGGCTTGGAGGAGAATCTCCTCTCCTCCAGACCCTGGGTACATCCGCACATGAACCGCTTACTTTCCGCATGGTGGGCACAGCCACATGCAGAAAGTAAGCGGTTCAATGCATTCCTATGGTGGCGGAATCGCCGCGGTTCCGCAAAAAAGAATGAGCATGCTGCGGATTCTCCCGCGATGCGATTCCGCCGCCGAAAAACCCGCAGCATGTGCACAGCATTGTGGAATCTCATAGGCCTTAATGAGTTGTATTGTGTAAGCGGTTTTGCCGCAGTTTTGCGGCGTTTCCGCCGCGAAAAACCACGGCAAAACCGCTAAAAAACCGCAACGTGTGCACATAGCCTAAGGGTTAAAAGTTGACCAGCGATTTCTCATTTTTACAACAAAATTTACAAAGCCATTTTTTTTAGGGACCACCTCATATTTGAAGTCACTTTGAGGGGTCTATATAGCAGAAAATACCCAAAAGTGACACTATTCTAAAAACTGCACCCCTCAAGGTACTTAAAACCACATTCAATAAGTTTATTAACCCTTCAGGTGCTTCACAGGAGCTGAAGCAACGTGGAAGGAAAAAATGAATATTTACTGTTTTAGCCACAAAAATGATCTTTTACAAACTTTTTTTTTATTTTCACAAGGGTAAAAGAAGAAAATGGACAGATAAAGTTGTTGTGCAATTTCTCCTGAGCCAATACCCCATATGTGGGGGAAAACCACTGTCTGTGCGCACAGCAGGGCTCGTAAGGGAAGGAGTACCGTTTGACTTTTTCAAACTAAAATTGGCTGGAATTGAGATTGGATGCCATGTTGCGTTTGGAGAGCCCCTGATGCGCCTAAACAGTGGAAACCCTCCACAAGTGACACCATTTTGGAAACTAGACCCCCTAAGGAACTTATCTAGATCTGTTGTGAGCACTTTGAACTCCCAAGTGTTAAGTTTATAATGCCTGGGTGTGAAAAAAAAAAGAAACAATTTTCCACCAAAATGATTTTTTAGTCCCAAATTTTTGATTTTTCCCAAGGAAATTGGACCCCAAAAGTTGTTGCCCAATTTGTCCTGAGTACGCTGATACCCAATATGTGGGGGGGGAACTGTTTGGGTGCACGGCAGGGCTTGGAAAGGAAGTAGTAACGTTTTGGAATGCAGAAGTTGATGGGGGTCATGTTCCGTTTGCAGTGCCCCAGATGAGCCTAAACAGTAGAAACCCCCCACAAGTGACCACATTTTGGAAACTAGACTCCCTAAGGAACTTATCTAGAGCACTGGTGAGCACTTTGAACCCCCAAGTGCTTCTCACAAGTTTATAATACCTAGGCATGAAAATAAAAAATCCTATTTTTTTCCCACAAAAATTATATTTAGTCACTAATTTTTTATTTTCCCAAGGGTAACAGGAGAAATTGGACCACAAAAGTTGTTGTCCAATTTGTCCTGAGTACGCTGATACCCCATATGTGGGGGGAACCACAGTTTGGGCACACGGCAGAGCTCGGAATGGAAGGAGCACCATTTGACTTTTTCCAACCAAAATTGGCTGGAATTGAGATTGGATGCCATGTTGCATTTGGAGAGCCCCTGATGTGCCTAAACAGTGGAAACCCCCCATTTGGAAAACTAGACCCCCTAAGGAACTTATCTAGATCTTTGGTGAGCAATTTGAACCCCCAAGTGCTTCACACAAGTTTATAACGTAGAGCCGTAAAATTAAAAAATCATATTTTTTCCACAAAAATGATCTTTTCACCCCAATTTTTTTTTCCCAAGGGTAACAAGACTCCAAAAGTTATTGTGCAATTTGTCATGAGTACGCGGATACCCCATATGTGGGGGTAAACCACTGTTTGGGTGCATGGCAGAGTTTGGAAGGGAAGGAACGCCGTTTGACTTTTTCAACGCAGAATTGGCTGGATGCCATGTCGTGTTTGGAGAGCTCCTGATCTGCCTAAACAGTGGAAACCCCCGAAAAATGACACCATTTTGGAAAATAGACCCCACAAGGAACTTATCTAGATATGTGGTGAGCGCTATTGTAATGTAAGGAGTACAGTTCATATAGTGTCTTGTGCTTGGGTGCGATGAAAACACAGGAGTCACAGGTTTGATATAGAAGGTCTTGTATTACTTCATACAAGTGGCAATAATAGTCACACAGTTTGCAGATACAAAAGCAGGAGACACAGCAGGCCAGAGTAACTTAAGCTCAGCAATCACTCTCCACAACAGGTTCAGGATCTCTTCTCTGTTACCATAAGTCCATGCAAACGTGGATTTATCAAATAGCAAGGTTCCAAAGTCCACGAGTGTTCCAAAGTTCCACAATAGGAAATAACTGGAGTACAAGGTCCAAGGCTTCCAGGAGTCAGGTCACAGGTACACTGCAGGCTTGATTCTGAAGCACTGATTGCTCAGCTGTGGCTGCTTAAGAAGCAAGAGGGAGAGAATCAGGGCGGGAACATGCAAGCTGGAAACTCCATATTGACTGAGGGCAAGACAGCTGCAGCAAGACAGAAAGTAAAATGGCTGACGGAAAAACTGAGTTTCAGGAACATGTACACAGAACCTTACATTACTCCCCCCTTAGGGACAACCCCGGATGACCTTAGACCAGGCTTGTGTGGGTACCTCTGATGAAACTGACGGAGCAAGCGAGGAGCATTAACGTTATTGACTGGCTCCCATGAGTTGTCCTCCACTGGGTAGCCCTGCCATTTAATCAAATATTGTAACTGATTTCTATACAACCTGGAATCTAGAATCCTTTCCACCACAAATTCTTCCTGACCATCGACTAGCACTGGGTCAGGGCAAGGAGAAGAACGTCCAGGAAACGTATTGGGTGTCGCAGCCTTTAGTAGAGATACATGAAAGACAGGGTGGATTCTCATAGTTCTGGGCAGTTGAAGACGACAAGCGACAGCACTTATAATTTTACTGATTTTATAAGGTCCAATGTATTTATGTCCCAACTTAGATGATGGAATTCTTAACTTAAGATTTCTGGTTGACAGCCAGACCAGGTCTCCTACCTTGAAAGCTGGTGCAGGTTTACGAAATTTATCTGCGGCTTTCTTGTACCTTTCCTGAGCCAATTCCAGATTTCCCTTTAGAAGATCCATATTCTTTTGTAAAGACGTGATTCTTTCAGCCACTGCTGGCAAAGGCATTTCTATGGGAAATCGAGGAAGAATATTAGGATGATAACCTAAATTGGAGTAAAAAGGAGCCTGCTTAGTGGAGGCGCTCTGAGAGTTGTTATAAGAGAACTCAGCCAGTGAAAGTAGATCCACCCAATCATCCTGTAGGTGGCAGATAAAGCAGCGAAGATACTGCTCCAGGGTCTGATTGGTTCGTTCCGTCTGTCCATTAGTCTGAGGATGAAAAGCAGAAGAAAGGTTCACTTTAATGTCCAATGCTGCACAGAAATTTTGCCAAAACCTTGAAGTGAATTGCACCCCTCGATCCGAAATAACCTCATCTGGTACTCCATGTAAGCGAAACACATTTTTAATCATCAAATCTGATGTCTGTCTTGCAGTGGGTAAGCCGACACAAGGGATAAAATGAGCTGCTTTTGTTAAACGATCAACCACCACTAGAATGGTGTTCTTCCCTTGAGAGGTTGGTAACTCCACAATGAAGTCCATAGAAATGGATCCCCACGGGCGGGACGGGGTGGGAAGGGGTTGCAACAGACCAGTTGGTGAGGAGCGAGGTGTTTTGCATCTTGCACAGACTTCACATGAAGTGACATAGTTTAAAACATCCTTCCTGCAAGTGGGCCACCAAAAGAAACGAGAAAGAAATTCCTGTGTCTTTAGAATTCCTCTATGCCCAGCTATCTTGGAATCGTGAATGAGTTGCAATACTCTTAATCTGACTGTTTCAGGAATATACAGACGTTGTCCCTGAATCCACACACCATTCTTAAAGACAAGACTTACGTCCCTTGGGGTTGTGCCAAAAAGGAATCCGCATGGTATGCTTCCTTGATGTCCTTAAGTAGGTCTTGATTATGAATCACTCCCAGGAATCTAGAGTCAGGAAGAATAGTCTTAGGAGGAGTAAGTGGACGTGTCTCTGCTGAATAAATCCTAGAGAGTGCATCAGCCTTTCCATTGCGCGATCCTGGTCAATAAGAAATGATAAAATTAAATTGGTTTAAGAAAAGATTCCAGCGAGCCTGGCGAGGAGTCAGGCACTTAGCCGACCTGATAAATTCAAGGTTACGATGGTCTGTCAGGACGACTATTTGCTGTGCAGCTCCCTGAAGAAGGTGTCTCCATTCTTTGAAGGCGGCAATAATGGCCAACAACTCTCTATTGCCCACATCGTAGTTCCTCTCAGCCGAAGACAACTGCTGGGAAAAGAAGGCACAGGGATGCAAGACATTCTTCTCACCTGTTCTCTGAGAGAGTATAGCTCCAACGGCACAGTCTGAAGCATCCACCTCTATTATGAAGGCAAGTTCGGGGTTGGGATGTACTAAGATAGGTGCAGTGGTAAATTTATCTTTTAGACGGGAAAATGCTTCCTGGGCTTGGGGAGTCCAGGAGAACCTAGACTCTTTCCGGGTAAGTTGGGTGATAGGTGACACTACCTCAGAGAAATTCCTAATGAAACGTCTATAGAAATTGGCAAACCCGATGAAGCGCTGCACCTCCTTCACATTTCTAGGACTTGGCCAATCCTTGATGGCTTGGGTCTTGCTTCCATCCATACTAATTCCTTGTGTAGACAGTACATACCCCAGAAATTGAATTTCGGTCCTATGGAATTCACACTTTTCAAGTTTGATGTAAAGATGATTTTGTCTTAGACGTTCCAAGACCATTCTCACATGTCCATGATGTTCCTCTGTGGAGTTAGAAAAAATTAGAATATCATCCAAATAAATCACCACGAATGTATCTAGGAGATCCCTGAAGATGTCATTCACCAAGTGTTGGAAAGTGGCTGGGGCGGTACTCAGACCAAAAGGCATAACTAGATATTCAAAGTGTCCATAGCGTGACCTGAATGCAGTCTTCCATTCATCCCCAGGTCTAATACGGACTAAGTTATAGGCCCCACGGAGATCTAGTTTAGAGAAAATTTTGGCATGTCGCACTCTCTCCAATAACTCAGGGATTAAAGGCAATGGATAACGGTTTCTAATAGTAACCTTATTGAGTTCCCTATAGTCTACGCAGGGTCTCAGAGATCCATCTTTCTTCTTTACAAAGAAGATGGGTGCACCTGCAGGAGATGAAGAGGGGCGTATGAAGCCCTTGGCTAGATTTTCGTCTATGTAATCCTTTAAAGCCTTTAGCTCGGGCCCCGCCAGGGGTAGATCTTACCAAAAGGTATCTCTGCTCCAGGCAATAATTCAATTGGACAATCATATGGACGGTGAGGGGGAAGCTGGTCAGCGTTCTTCTTGTCACATAAATCCACATAGTCCTGGTATACAGCTGGTAGTTCAGGGACTGACATGGTTCCTTTAGGAACAGAGCAAGCTGAAACTCCTTGACTCATCTGTTTCTCTGGAAAGTGTAATTCCTTGGTCTCCCAGTTAATGGTAGGATTCTGAGCCTGCAGCCATGGTAGCCCTAGAATAATGGGAAAGTGGGGAGAAGAGATAAGCATAAAGGACAGTTTCTCTTGATGATCTTTACCCATAAGAACCCTCAAAGGCTCTGTTTCCTGATCCACTGGTCCAGAGGTCAGCAGGGAGCCATCCACAGTTTCCATCTGTACTGGAGTAGCCTTCTTCACTGAACGTATCCCCTGTTTCAGAGCAAAGGAGACATCCATAAAATTTCCACTTGCCCCTGAGTCGATCATAGCAGAGCTAGACACCCAAGCTGAGTCAACCCAGAGTTTGATGGAAAGAAAGCAATGAGAATTGTTTTTCTTACAACTCAGCTGGGACACCGCTGAGGAAACTTGAAAAATTGCAGCGTTTACACAGTCAACGTCCTCAGAAGTAACGGAGTTTAAGTCCGAGAAATCAAGATCTGTTGCTGCAGATCTCTCTGGAGCCTGAGGCTCGGACCTGACAGATCCCCTCTCGCAACACTCACAGTGAATGAGTGCTGCAGTAGTCTTACGAGAACGGCTGGGGCAGTTTATAATGAAGTGCCCTGACTTACCACAATAGAAACATAGATTCTCCTTAAAACGATGTTCCTTGCGTGCATCACTAACCCGTCGTTGTAAAGAGTCTACCTGCATGGGTTCAGGTTCAGGTTCCCGTGTGATCCTACTCAAAGGTTCCTTAGCTGGAGAGGAAGGTAGGAAAAGGTTAGTGCGATTGCTTTCGAACCATCTCTCTTGCCTGCGTTCAGTCAGACGAGTATCAATACGGATGCAGTAGTTAATAAAGTCGCCTAACGCAGTGGAGGGTCGGCACGAGCAAGTTCATCCTTAATCAGTGGAGATAACCCTTTTCGAAAAATAGATTTTTTGGCGGAACTGTCCCAGGTGGTATCAAGGGCCCATCTCCTGAAATCCAAGGCATATTCAGCTACCGAGTGCTTACCTTGGCGCAAAGCTAACATGGCTGCTTCAGCTGTTGCACCTCGATTGGGGTCATCAAACACCTGTCCCATGGCTGAAATGAAAGCATCAAGATGATCCAAACATTCATCCTCAGTCTCAATCAGAGGGTTTGCCCACATCAAAGCCTTGTTGGTAAGCAACATAATTATAGTAAGCACTTTAGATCGTTCAGTGGGAAATTGTGAAGCATGTGCAGAAAGAAAAAGATTGCATTGATTAATAAATCCCCTGAATTTCTCACGTTCACCGCCAAAACGAAAAGGGGGCAACTTGGGAATCCCAGAACTCGGGGCTACGGCAGGAGCCTGGACTCGCTCCTCTAGAACCTCAATCCTGGCTCGCAAATCCTGGGCAGTCTGTCCAAACACTTGCAAATTGTGATTAGTGAGATCCTGTAGGTTTGTAAAACGGGTTTTTATAGTCTGCAAATCTGCAAGGATATTATCAGTCACTCCGCAAAGTTCCTTTATGCGGGCCTCCATTTTCCAGATCTTTTAAGACAGGAGTACTGGAAGGAGAGGAGAAGAAAAAAAAAACAATAGTGTTTACCTGTGGTAACAGTGCAGAGAGAAAAAAAAAAATAAGGGAACTGCTCACCTGGAATGGTTGTGAGAATTCACAACCACTATCATCACAGAAAGTTCAACCGGACATCTGATATCCACAGTTACAGCAGACACAAAAGAGGAAAGAAAAAAAAACAATAGTGTTTACCTGTGGTAACACTGCAGAAAAAAAAACTTAAGGGAATTGCTCACCTGGAATGGTTGTGAGAAGTCACAACCACTGTCATCACAGAAAGTACAACCGGACATCTGATATCCACAGTTACAGCAGACACAGCCTTTCCAGACCCAGCAGACACTAACGTTTGGCTTCAGAATCTTGTAATGTAAGGAGTACAGTTCATATAGTGTCTTGTGCTTGGGTGCGATGAAAACACAGGAGTCACAGGTTTGATATAGAAGGTCTTGTATTACTTCATACAAGTGGCAATAATAGTCACACAGTTTGCAGATACAAAAGCAGGAGACACAGCAGGCCAGAGTAACTTAAGCTCAGCAATCACTCTCCACAACAGGTTCAGGATCTCTTCTCTGTTACCATAAGTCCATGCAAACGTGGATTTATCAATAGCAAGGTTCCAAAGTCCACGAGTGTTCCAAAGTTCCACAATAGGAAATAACTGGAGTACAAGGTCCAAGGCTTCCAGGAGTCAGGTCACAGGTACACTGCAGGCTTGATTCTGAAGCACTGATTGCTCAGCTGTGGCTGCTTAAGAAGCAAGAGGGAGAGAATCAGGGCGGAACATGCAAGCTGGAAACTCCATATTGACTGAGGGCAAGACAGCTGCAGCAAGACAGAAAGTAAAATGGCTGACGGAAAAACTGAGTTTCAGGAACATGTACACAGAACCTTACAGCTATGAAGCCCCAAGTGCTTCACAGAAGTTTATAACGTACAGCCGTAAAAACAAAAAAAATCTTTTTTTTTTAAAAAATGGTATTTTTACCCCCAGTTTTTTATTTTCCCAAGGGTAACAGAAGAAATAGGACAAATTGCACAATAACTCTTGGGGTCCAGAGTACGCTGATACCCCATGTGGGAGTAAACTACTGTTTGGGCGCATGGCAGAGCTCAGAAGTGAAGGAGCACCGTTTGACTTTTTCAACGCAGAATTGGCTGGAATTGAGATCAGACGCCATGTCACATTTGGAGAGCCCCTGATGTGCCTAAACAGCGGAAACCCCTCAATTCTAACTCCAACCCTAACCCCAACACACCCCTAACCCTAGTCCCAACCCTAACCATAAACCTAACCCTAACACACCCCTAACCCTAATCCCAACCATAACCCTAATACTAACTTTAGCGCCAACCCTAACCCTAACTTTAGCCGCAACCCTAACCTTAACCCTAACCCTAATGGGAAAATGGAAATAAATACATTTTTTTAATTTTATTATTTTTCCCTAACTAAGGGGGTGATAAAGGGTGGTTTGATTTACTATTTATAGCGGGTTCTTATGATTGGCAGCTGTTACGCTAAAAGACGCTTTTTATTGCAAAAATAGTTTTTTGCATCGCCACATTTTGAGAGCTATAATTTTTGCATATTTTGGCCCACAGAGTCAGGTGAGGTCTTATTTTTTGCGGTACGAGTTGATGTTTTTATTGGTACCATTTTTGAGCACATGACATTTTTTGATCGCTTTTTATTTCGATTTTTGGGAGGTTAGAATGAACAAAAATCAGCAATTCATGAATTTCTTTTGGGGGAGGCGTTTATACCGTTCCGCGTGAGGTAAAATTGATAAAGCAGTTTTATTCTTCGGGTCAGTACGATTACGGCGATACCTCATTTATATCATTTTTTTATGTTTTGGCGCTTTTATAGAATAAAAACAATTTTTTATAAAAAATTATTATTTTTGCATCGCTTTATTCTGCGAGCTATAACTTTTTTATTTTTTCACTGAAGATGCTGTGTGGTGGCTCGTTTTTTGCAGGTCAAGATGATGTTTTCAGCGGTACCATGTTTATTTATATCGGTCTTTTTGATTGCGTGTTATTCCACTTTTTGTTCAGCGGTATGATGATAAAGCAATGATTTTTTGCTTTGTTTTTTTTTTTTAAGGGGTTCACAAAAGGGATTAACTAGTGGGACAGTTTTATAGGGGGGGTCGTTACGGACGCGGCAATACCAAATATGTGTACTTTTATTGTTTTATTTTTTATATTTACAGGAAGAAATGAATTTATTGGGGAATATATATTTTTTTTTATTTATTTTGGAATTTTTTTTTACACGTTTATTTTTATTTTTTTTACTTTTTACATTGTCCCAGGGTGGGACATCACTGTAAAATGTCAGATCGCTGGTCTCACAGTGTGCACAGCACTCTGTGAGACCAGCGATCTCACAGGCAGCGCTGCAGGCTTCTCAGTGCCTGCTCTAAGCAAGCACTGAGGAAGCCGCCTCCCTGCAGGACTCGACGGCCATCTTGGATTCGGGTCCTGGGAGGGAGGAAGCCCTCAGAACAGCGCGATCACATCGCGCTGTTCTGAGGGTCTCAGGGGAGCTCGCAGGGAGCCCCCTCCCTGCGCGATGTTCCCCTGTGCCCCGGTACACCGCGATCATGTTTGATCACGGTGTGCCAGGGGTTAATGTGCCGGGAGCGGTCCGTGACCGCTCCTGGCACACAGTCCCGGGTGTCAGCTGTGATAATCAGCTGACACCCGGAGGCGATTAGCTGCGCTCCCTCTGGGAGCGCAGCTGATCGCTATGACGTACTATCCCGTCCATGGTCAGATTGTCACGGGTTTCATGGACGGGATAGTACGTCGGATGTCAGAGAGGGGTTAAGAGAGGCCTGGTATCAGAACCAGAACGCTGAGTGGATTTGCCCTGACTTCCATACAATGATCCCTTTAAGAGGGGCCTGGGGTCAGAACCAGAGCGCTGAGTGGAACGGTCCTAACTTTCATATTGGGGATCCCTTTAAGAGAGGCATGGGG
Source organism: Oophaga sylvatica (assembly GCA_033576555.1). Taxonomy (NCBI): domain Eukaryota; kingdom Metazoa; phylum Chordata; class Amphibia; order Anura; family Dendrobatidae; genus Oophaga; species Oophaga sylvatica. The sequence continues at coordinate 342,992,957 of JARQOD010000004.1, read as the reverse complement.
TCAAAACCAAAGCACTGGATGGATTTGCCCTACTTCCATACCAATGATCCCTTTAATAGAGGCCTGGGGTCAGTACCAGAGCATTTGAAGGCAATTGCACTGACTTCCATACTGGGGATCCCTTTAAGAGAGGCCTGGGGTCAGAACCAAAGCGCAGAGTGGATTTGCCCTGACTTCCATACAAATGATCCCTTTAAGAGAGGCCTGGGGTCAGAAGCAGAGCGCTGAGGGATTTGCCCTAACTTCCATACTGGAGATCCCTTTAAGAGAGGCCTGGGGTCAGAACCAAAGCGCAGAGTGGATTTGCCCTGACTTCCAAACAAATGATCCCTTTAAGAGAGGCCTGGGGTCAGAAGCAGAGCGCTGAGGGATTTGCCCTAACTTCCATACTGGAGATCCCTTTAAGAGAGGCCTGGGGTCAGAACCAAAGCGCAGAGTGGATTACCTAATTCCATACTGGAGATCCTTAAGAGAGGCTGGGTCAGAACCAGAGCGCAGAGTGGATTTGCCCTCACTTCCATACCGGGGATCCCTTTAAAGGGGCCTGAGGTCAGAACCAGAGCGCTTATGGAATTGCCTGACTTTCATAGTAATGATCCCTTTAAGAGACCCTGGGTCAGAACCACAGCGCTGAGTGGGGGGTCCTAACTTCATACGGATCGCTTTAAGAGGGCTGAGGTCAGAACCAGAGCGCTTTTGAATTGCCTGACTTCATAGTAATGATCCCTTAAGAGACCTGGGTTCAGAACCACAGCGCTGAGTGGAGGGGTCCTAACTTCCATACCGGGGATCGCTTTAAGAGAGGCCTGGGGTCAAAACCAAAGAGCAGCATGGATTTGTCCTAACTTCCATACCGGAGATCCCTTTAAGAGAAAAGATGTGCCTGTGGGATGGAGGATGTGTGATGGGTATATGGGAACGGGAGGGTTGATTCATTTTTGTCATGTGCTCTCTGCTCCTTACTCGGGGGCAGACAATGGCTGGAGCTTATGTTCCCGGGATGCTAGATTTCTCCCACCCAGTCACTGTCTGCTGAGGTGTTGTCGTGGAGTGAGAAAACTGTTGCTCATAGCAACCAATCACAGTTCAGCTTCTTTTAAACATGCTTCGTGATTGGTTCGTGATACACACACACACATTCAATTTTATATATATAGATGGATGCCCATATAAACAGCTTAGGAGGGTTGATCTTACTTACAGATGCCCTTTAAGGGGCCATTCTAACAAAATTAGATTGTTCAAAGTTTACAACAGAATCACTGGGACTCTCAGAGGCAAGTAACCTTGTTATGAAAGAAATAAATAGTAAAAGCTATCTGGTTTTTAGTTACAAGATGCATCAAGTTCCCATTTAACCCTTAACACAATTTCACGTATATGTACGTCTGGGAATACGGTGACTTCACCAACTAAAACACATCATATTACTACATAATTAGTTCAGTCAGATATTACATTCCTTTTATATTGAAAACACTATATGGATATTGTTTAAATAGAATATAACCTTTATTCAATTAAAATATTCTATTATAACATGTCATATGGCCTCAATGCTAAATTAGCCACCATTAAGCTACAGCCTAAGGTAACGTATCACCATTGCATTTGGTTGTATCTTGTAAGAAGGCATATTAGGGTAGATATCCCTAGTTCCTACTGAGGTAAAATAAAACATTTATTTTTGGAGAATGTTACATAATTATTAGATCTGTTCTTCCTCCAATTAGAGTAGATCTTTCTTTAGTCTTTAGTCTTTGATAGAGGATACTGCGTAACTTAAAATAATAATTTCCATTCTCTTTTACTTTTTCTATTTTTCAATTTTCTTACTCAAATACTTCTTCATAAGGGATATCATATCTGCCCTAGCTGAAATTGTAAAGTGCCCAAAACCATACCATTCACCCTAATTTTAATTCTGAGCAACTTCTGTGGGTTGTAGACACCGCCTCATGCTACTGTACAGTACCTCTAGGGGTGAGAGCAATGACAAAATGCAGAAGTGACCAAAACAACAGCCAAGAATGAGAACAGAGAAATGGGCTGTGGTCACCTCTGAAGAACCACTCCTTTAATTGGGTTGTCTTTCTAATTACCATTATCATTTCTACCTGTTGCCTGTTTCATTTGCACAACTGCAGCAGAAAATGATTCACAATTCAGTGTTGCTTCATAACTGGACAGGTTGATTTCACAGAAGTGTCATTGACTTGGGAGTTTGTTATGTTACGGTAGCTGAGGATTGCAGGCAAAAAAGGAAATACACCAGAGCAGTTGGAATCTATGAGATTGCAGTACCCTGACTAACCACCGCAACTAGAGGCAGCCGTGGAGCGTTCCTACGTTGGTCCTAGACGCCTCGTCACAGCCTGAGAAACTAACTACACCTAAAGATAGAAATAGGAAAGCTATCTGCCCCATAGCAGAACCCCCAAAGATAATAGAAAGCCCCCAAACATGTAATGGCGGTTAGACAAGAGGAAATACTGACACAGAAAGAAAATAGTATGAGCAAACGCTGGGGCCCAAACTATCTAAATAGAAAAGGACAGGAAGGGTACTTACTGCAATCCCAGAAAACCCTGAAAAACACCAACTCTACTAATTTCAAATCACCTGAGATCACACGACCTCTACCACCTAAATTAGTTCTCTGGTGTAACAAAAACAGCAGCCACTGAAAAAACTGGAAAAAGCAAAAGTACAAAACACAGTGGCTGAACTAAACTGAGAGGGCAAAAGCCCCCGGAGGGGACCCAGAAGGCCCCCACAGAAGTGCAGGACCAAATGAAAAAATATAACAAAAACACAAAATAAGAAATTGTCTTATCTGATAGCAGGAGATGCAGACACGACACAGCAGGCTACAAGGGAAACTGGAAAGAAGGATTCAGACCAGAACAATTGCTCACCGGCAACCCTGATGGGAAAATGATTCCCTTAAATAAGACCAATCAGTAACACCTGATTCCCAGTCCTCACAATCCTCACTAGTACCGCTTGTAACCACCAGAGGAGCCTCTGCTCAGAACTCATCTCAAACCCATTCACAACAGTACCCCCCCCTTGAGGAGGGTCACCGAACCCTCATTTGAGCAACCAGGTCGGTCAGGATGAGTTCTATGATACGCACGGATAAGTCTCCTAGCATGGATGTCCGAAGCAAACACCCAAGAATTATCTTCCTGACCATAACCTCTCCATTTAACCAAATACTGGAGTCTTCGTCTAGAAAAACGAGAATCCAATATTTTCTCAACCACATACTCCAGATTGCCCTCAACCAAAACAGGGTCAGGAGGCACAGCAGCAGGAACCACTGGCTCAACAAACCTCTTCAACAAGGACTTGTGGAACACGTTATGGATCTTAAATGTCCCTGGAAGAAGCAAACGAAAAGAAACAGGATTAATAATCTCCATGATCTTATAAGGTCCAATGAACCTAGGCTTAAATTTAGGAGATGCTACTCTCATAGTAATATTCTTTGAGGACAACCAGACCAAGTCCCCCACTTTAAACCGAGGACCATCAGTCCTATGCCGGTTAGCAAACCGCTGGGCCTTCTCCTGAGAGAGGGACAACCTCTCCACTACCTGGTCCCAAATCTGCTGCATACGCTCAACAACAGAGTCAACACCTGGACAGACAGAAGCCTCCGTCTGTCCTGAAGAAAATCGAGGGTGAAACCCAGAATTACAGAAAAACTGAGACATCAAAGTGGCAGAGCTAGCCCTATTATTAAGAGCAAACTCAGCCAAAGGCAAAAAAGAGACCCAGTCATCCTGATCAGCAGACACAAAGCATCTTAGATAAGTCTCCAATGTCTGGTTTGTTCTCTCAGTTTGACCATTGGTCTGAGGATGAAATGCCGAGGAGAAAGACAATTGAACACCCAGTTTAGAACAAAAAGTCCTCCAAAATCTGGAAACAAACTGGACTCCTCTGTCAGACACAATGTTCTCAGGAATGCCGTGTAAACGAACCACGTGCTGAAGGAACAACGGCACCAATTCAGAGGAGGAAGGCAACTTAGGTAATGGCACAAGATGTATCATTTTGGAAAACCTATCACAAATTACCCAGATGGTGGTCATTCTCTGAGAAACAGGAAGATCGGAAATGAAATCCATAGAGATATGGGTCCATGGTCTCTTGGGCACAGGCAATGGCATCAACAAACCACTAGAGCGAGAGCAAGGCTTGGAGCGAGAGCAAGTCCCGCAGGACTGCACAAATTCCCTGACATCGCGAGACAAGGTAGGCCACCAAAAGGACCGACTAACCAAGTCTCTGGTACCAAAAATTCCGGGATGCCCAGCCAATGCGGAACAATGAATCTCAGACATCACACTCTTTTTCCATTGGTCCGGGACAAACAATTTTCCAACAGGGCAGCGCTCGGGCCTATCCTCCTGACACCCCTCCAGAGCAAGTCTCAAATTGGGCGAGATGGCGGAAAGAACTACACCCTCCTTCAAAATAACAGAGGGATCAGATAGCTCAGGAGAGTCCGCAAGGAAACTCCTCGAGAGGGCATCCGCCTTAACATTCTTAGTGCCAGGAAGAAAGGAAACCACAAAATTAAAACGTGTGAAAAACAAGGCCCACCTGGCCTGTCTAGGATTGAGTCGCTTGGCAGATTCCAGATAGACCAGATTCTTATGGTCCGTAAGGACCACCACCTGATGTTTGGCTCCCTCCAGCCAATGTCTCCACTCTTCAAAAGCCCACTTCATGGCCAATAACTCCCGATTACCCACGTCATAATTACGTTCAGTAGGAGAAAATTTTCGAGAGAAAAAGGCACAAGGGTTACTTTTAGAGGTCTCTGGATCTTTTTGGGACAAAACGGCACCTGCCCCAATTTCAGAGGCATCAACCTCCACCTGAAATGGCAGAGAAACATCAGGCTGCCGTAGAACAGGAGCAGAAGTGAATCTCTGCTTAAGTTCCTGAAACGCAGAGACTGCCTCAGGAGGCCAATTCACCACATCAGAACCCTTTCTGGTCAAATCAGTTAATGGTTTAACAATAACAGAGAAATTACCAATAAATTTACGATAAAAATTGGCAAAACCCAAAAATCTCTGAAGAGCCTTTAATGAAGTAGGTTGGACCCAATCACAGATGGCCTGAACCTTGACCGGGTCCATTTCAATAACAGATGGGGACAAAATGAATCCCAGAAATGAGATCTTCTGTATGCCAAAAAGACACTTTGATCCCTTCACATACAGAGCATTCTCTCTCAAAATCTGGAATACAGTTCGAACATGTTTCACATGAGAGTCCCAGTCATTAGAAAAAATCAAGATATCATCCAAATAAACAATCAGAAACTTGTCCACAAAATCCCTGAAAATGTCATTCATGAAGGACTGGAAGACGGAAGGAGCATTAGTGAGCCCAAAGGGCATCACAAGGTACTCAAAATGCCCTTCAGGGGTGTTAAATGCCGTCTTCCATTCATCCCCGTGCTTAATGCGAATAAGGTTATACGCCCCCCTGAGGTCAAGCTTGGTAAACCAAGTAGCGTTTTTCACCCTGGAAAACAGGTCAGAAATCAAGGGTAATGGGTATTGATATTTCACAGTAATATTGTTCAAGAGACGATAATCAATACACGGCCTTAATGAACCATCTTTTTGGCCACAAAGAAAAAACCGGCACCTAAGGGTGAAGAGGATGGTCTGATATGACCCTTCTCCAATGATTCCTTGATATAAGACCGCATAGCGTCATGTTCAGGTACAGACAAGTTAAAAAGGCGACCCTTAGGGAATTTACTACCTGGCACTAATTCAATAGCGCAGTCATAGCTCCTATGGGGAGGTAAGGATGCAGATTTACTTTCGCTAAACACATCAGAAAAATCAAACAAAAAGTCAGGAACATCCTCAGCCTGGGGGAGGCAGAAAAAACAGGAGTGTTGGCACTAACACATTGGCAGCCCCAACTGGTTACAGACACAGATTTCCAATCCAAAACAGGATTATGAGACTGTAACCAAGGGAAACCCAGCACTATAATGTCATGCAGATTATATAGAACCAAAAATTTGCAGCACTCCTGGTGATCAGGTTCAACCCTCATTATCACCTGAGTAGAAAACTGGGTTTATTCTCAGCCAAAGGGTAGAATCGATCCCCAGTAAAGGAATAGACTTCTGTAGGGGTATCAAGGAAAACCCACAACGTTTAGCAAAATCATAATCCATCAGGTTAATAGCTGCTCCAGAATCAACGAAAGCCTGAGCAGAAAATGAGGACAGAGAGCATATCAGAGTGACAGTTAATAAAAACTTAGTCTGAACACTACCCAAGACAACTGAGCGTGCAAAATGTCTTCCCCGCTTAGGGCAGACTGAAATAGCATGAGAGGCATCACCACAGTAGAAACATAACCCTTTGCGCTTTCGAAACTCATGACGCTGTGCCCCAGACACCACTCCATCACACTGCATGGGCTCAGCAGCTGGCTCACAAGGCAACACCACTCCACGCATACTTCTCCGCTCACGCAAACGTCTGTCAATTTGAATCGCCAATGACATAGAATCATTGAGACCAGAGGGGACAGGGAATCCCACCATAACATCCTTTACATTATCCGACAGACCCTTCCGGAAAAGGGCCGCCAAAGCGTCGTCATTCCATTTGGTCAGGACTGCCCACCTACGGAATCTCTGACAGTATAACTCAGCGTCATCAAGCCCCTGATTTAATGCCAACAAGGCTTTTTCAGCTTGATCAGTGACATTAGGCTCATCGTACAATAACCCCAAAGCCTGAAAAAATGCATCAACATCACTCAAAACAGGATCCCCAGGTATCAGGGAAAAAGCCCAATCCTGAGGATCGCCGCGCAGGAGAGAGATGATAATTTGAACCTGCTGCGCTGCGTTTCCTGAGGACTTAGATTTTAAGGCAAGAAACAATTTACAATTATTTTTGAAATTCTGAAACTTAGCTCGATCCCCTAAAAACAAATCTGGCATGGGATCCTAGGTTCCACAACAGGCAACCTAGCAAGATAGGTAGCAATACTCTGAACCTCAGTGGCAAGCTGATCCACACGGCCAGACAACTGTGCAAACTCCATTGGGAGAAAAGATCCTCCCCAGCACCCAGAGATACAGAGGGAAAAAAAAAAAAAAAAATGCAACAAACAGAAAAATATCTCTGACAACTTTTCTTCCTTCAAAATATTTTTTCCCTTCTGTGAGTACCATACAATTTTTATGGCCGGTGATACTGTTATGTTACGGTAGCTGAGGATTGCAGGCAAAAAAGGAAATACACCAGAGCAGTTGGAATCTATGAGATTGCAGTACCCTGACTAACCACCGCAACTAGAGGCAGCCGTGGAGCGTTCCTACGTTGGTCCTAGACGCCTCGTCACAGCCTGAGAAACTAACTACACCTAAAGATAGAAATAGGAAAGCTATCTGCCCCGTAGCAGAACCCCCAAAGATAATAGAAAGCCCCCAAACATGTAATGGCGGTTAGACAAGAGGAAATACTGACACAGAAAGAAAATAGTATGAGCAAACGCTGGGGCCCAAACTATCTAAATAGAAAAGGACAGGAAGGGTACTTACTGCAATCCCAGAAAACCCTGAAAAACACCAACTCTACTAATTTCAAAATCACCTGAGATCACACGACCTCTACCACCTAAATTAGTTCTCTGGTGTAACAAAAACAGCAGCCACTGAAAAAACTGGAAAAAGCAAAAGTACAAAACACAGTGGCTGAACTAAACTGAGAGGGCAAAAGCCCCCGGAGGGGACCCAGAAGGCCCCCACAGAAGTGCAGGACCAAATGAAAAAATATAACAAAAACACAAAATAAGAACTTGTCTTATCTGATAGCAGGAGATGCAGACACGACACAGCAGGCTACAAGGGAAACTGGAAAGAAGGATTCAGACCAGAACAATTGCTCACCGGCAACCCTGATGGGAAAATGATTCCCTTAAATAAGACCAATCAGTAACACCTGATTCCCAGTCCTCACAAATCCTCACTAGTACCGCTTGTAACCACCAGAGGGAGCCTCTGCTCAGAACTCATCTCAAACCCATTCACAACAGGAGTTACTTTGTGTTGTTCAAGTGTTCTCTTTATTATTTGAGAAGTGTATTTAATTTTCGAAAGGGTAGTTGAATATGGACTCTATAATTGTTACACAATTTTATCCCAAATGTGACAATGTCACATTTGTGGTAAAAAATTGCTGTTTTGGAACCAAAGAGAGGAATGTACAGTAAATTTGGCTGAAACTGCAGATGCCATGTTAAATTTGCAGAGTATTTTAGGTGCAAAAACAGTAGAAAAAAATCATCCGGTTTTGGAAACTAAACCCCTCAAGGGATTAAACTAAGGCCATGTTCACACATTCAGTGGTTTAGTCATATTTTACCTCAGTATTTATAAGCCAAAACCAGAAATGGAACAATCAGAGGAAAAGTATAATAGAAACACATCACCACTTCTGTATTATCACCCACTCCTGATTTTGGCTTACAAATACTGATGTAAAATTCTGACCAAATATTGAATGTGTGAACATGGCCTAAGTGTGTAGTATGTTTTACCCAGATGTGCTTCACAAAATTTTATAAGCCTGAGGTGTGAAAATTACATTTATCATCTTCATAAAAGGTAATAAGAGAAAATGAACGCTTACAGCTCAACACAGTGCAGGGTGATTGGCATTTGCCAGAGAGCAGATTCGACATTGGCGCCCTGTACTCTTCATGAATGAGGGGAGCACATGTGACAAACATGACAAAGTCTGGAAATGCCATGGAGAACTTTCTGCTGCCTGCAACATCTTCCAGCATGACCGGTTTGGCAATGGGTCAGTATTGGTGTGGGGAGGCATTTCTTTGGAGAGCTGCACAGGCCTCCATGTGCTAGACAGAGGTAGCCTGACTGCCATTAGGTACCGAGATGAGATCCTCAAACCCATTGTGAGACTATATGCTGGTGCATTGGACCCTAGGTTCCTTCTGATGCATGACAATTGCTAGGCTTCATGTGGCTGAAGAGTGTCTGCAGTTACTGCATGATGAAGGCATTGATACTATGGACTGGCCTGCCCGTTCCACAGACCTGAATCCAATCAAGCACATCTGGGACATCATGTCTCGTTCCATCCACCAATGCCACTTTACACCACAGACTGTCCAGGAGTTGACTGATGCTTTAATCCAGGTCTGGGAGGAAATCCCTCAGGAGAACATCAACTGCCTCATTAGGAACATGTCAAGGCATTGTAGGGAAGACATACAGGCACATGGAGGCCACACACACTACTGAGCATCATTTGCTTGTTTTGAGGCATTTCCACTGAAATTGTATCAGCCTGTAATTTGATTTTCCCCTTTGATTTTGAGTATCATTCCAAATCCAGACCTCTATTAGATATTGATTTTGATTTACATTGATCATTTTTATGATTTATTGTTCTCAATGCATTCCACTATGTAATGAATAAAGATTTGCAACTGGAATATTTCATTCAGTGATATCTATGATGTGGTATTTTAGTGTTAGGGTAAAGCAACATGTTTGTGGAAGAAATATCATTTTAATTTCTGCATCTCAATGTTACTCACTTTTGCAAAGAACATGTGGGTAAAAAATGGTCTCTACACTTTTAGATGAATTCTGTATGGATAAAGATTTCAAAATGGGGACACTCATGGGGGATTATGATGTTTTTGCATATAGAGGCTCTGCAGATATAAGATTTTATCCAACTTATTCCAACCAAAATTTCTCTCCTAAAATGAAATGTGCTCCATTTCTTCCAAGCCCTGCCGCATTCCAAAACAGTAGATTTTGACCAAATATGGGTTATTGCCACATTTGTGAGAAATTCCATAATACATTGTGGAGTTAATTTTCTCCTATTAACACTTGTAAAGAATGAAAATATTGGGGCTTTTCCAATATTTTAGTGGAAAAACTGTAATTTTTTATTTTTTAATTCCAATTTGCATTACTTCCTGTGAAGTTAACCCTGAAGGGTTAAAAAACTTTCCGACAGCAGTATCTTAGGTTGGCTTGGCACTATGGTTGTATCTATGATAATCAATATGTTAATTTCTCGTAAATCGTGGACTATTTGGTAAGTTTGTAATTGGCCAGGTACTTGTTTTTTTCTTGCTGGAAAAATAAATGTATTATAAGGGGATCAGCATTCGCATCTTTTAATACCCCTTAAGTTGTATGGTAACAGCAGCTTTTTGTTCCCTGCTCGGGGGATAGTGTTTTATGAGAACTGGTACAGTTCCAGGATTTAAATTGATTTTTACCAAAGATACCTTTAAAAGACCAACATCTGTTTTATCCTTTACTATTAACCTAGACCACACTCTTGTAACATTTACTCTATGCCAACATCGGAATTGACCTCAAACAATTCTTCCTTTCTTCCAAATTGCATAAAAGCATTAATGGACTCTTTGTCAGCCCCATGTAATTTATTTAAGCAATGTTTGGAAACATATACCCCAATTTATCAAGACTGTTGTTGACCCCCATATATATATAGCAACCTCTATCTTCAGTTATACTTCTATGCTAATTCATAGGTGATTTGCTGACTCTATTCTAGACCCACTAGCACCACTGAACAAACACACGTGAACAGATCAAATGGTGAAACCTCTTCACTGATTAACTAATCAATTTGACGCCCAGGCAATTATCATCACTTAATGCGCAATGTCAGGGCATGTGATATTTATGTTCTATTTCAGACAAAGGATGTCCTGTCTTTTTGTAATACGGGACTGTGTGACAATTAAGTACTGCATACAAGTTTTTCTGATATTTATATGCATAACATGTGTATAAGATCTGGACAAATGTGGATATCATGAATAATCAGAATCTGTTCCTCCCTCTTTAATGATATTGCACAGATATAATCATTGCAAGTCATCTAATCATAATCAATGCCTGCCATGTATCAGTTTTAGCCTCTTTGTGATCTCACCAACAGCGTAACATTATGTCTCTCAATATTTAGCAAATTAATTATTGTGATTCGACAAAATAAAATCTTAAATTTCACACTCATGATTGCTACTTGCTGTAATATATCAAACAAAAGGAGAACCAGGTTATTATGAGGTGCCCTGAAATGGAAATGTATTCTACTACTATAAAAAATGGATGAGAAAATTTCCATCATACTCACATTTTAGGAACCACCTGCCTTTATTTTCCGAAGTGCCATTCCAATGCTGGAGGCACATCCAATAATAAAAAAAATCTTCCAGCTTTATTCTGAATACATATCTTTAAAAATCCACACAAGGATGATGTGGTACAGGAACCGCCCTGACGCATTTCTGGCGCCTACTGCTCTATGACTAAGTGCCCAGTAGGCGCCAGAAACGTGTCCGAGCGGTTCATGTACCACATCATCCTTGTGTGGATTTTTAAAGATATGTATTTGGAATAAAACCTGAAGATTTTTTATCACTGGATGTGCCGGTCCACCTCTTTTTTCCATTGGATATTTTTACTACTAGTACATTTTTCAGTCACAACAGTGTGGCTCATGAAAAATAGATATTGGCATGCACACTGAGGTATTTCACTAATGGAGGGGATTAGTGAGATCCCTCGTAGACCATGTAGAAAAAATATCAATTGCACACTCCTTTTGAATGGAAACAAGATTTCCTTTATTAAAGTTCAAAAGATAAGAGAAACCTTTGAATGTCAACGCGTTTCGGCCAAATAGGCCTTTTTCACGACAGTTGCACTCAGTAGGTATTCTCTTCTAGACAGGGATTTCTCTTTCCTGGATGTGCGATTTGTTAAGGCTGGAAGGTATTGTTCAAAGAGATATCCTTGAGTAAGTTGAGGAATCTGGAAAGCCTATAATGGAATAGGTATATCCTAAATTATGGTGCCTGTATTTCACATGTCCTGGACTGAGCGGTTGCTTCAATGTGCACAGCTAATTTAAATAGTATATGCAGAAATACAAAAAAAAATGGAGATATCCAGCATGGAATGAAATGGTTATAAAAAAACTTTTAGGCTAAGTTCACACGTTGCGGAATTGCCGTGGAAATTTCCGCGGCAATCCCGCACTTCTCTGCCGCGGGAAATACGCATTTTTTTGTATGTGTATTCCCGCCAGAAACTAGCGTTTTGCAAGCATAATTAGCTTGCAGAATGCTAGCGTTTTCCTAGCGATCTGTAGCATCGCTTGGAAAACTGATTGACAGGTTGGTCACACGAGTCAAACATAGTGTTTGACACGTGTGACCAACTTTTTACTATTTGTGCCGCCTATGCCGCATCAATAGTAAAAAGATCTAATGTAAAAATAATAAAAAAAATAATAATAATGATATTCTCACCTTCCGGCGGCCCCGCAGCCTTCCCGCCTCTCAGCGACGCTCCCGGCAACTCCCGTTCCCAGGCGTCCTTTGCGACAGACCCCCAGATGACGTAGCATCACGCGAGACCGCTACGTCATCTGGGGTGATTCTCGCAAAGGACTCCTGGGAACGGGAGCGTCGCTGAGAGGCGGGAAGGCTGCGGGGGCCGCCGGAAGGTGAGAATATCATTATTTTTTATTTTAATTATTGTTTTACCAGGGATATGGTACCCAGGGCCTGGAGGAGAGTCTCCTCTCCTCCGGACCCTGGGTACCATCGCACATGAACCGCTTACATTCCGCATAGCCACATGCAGAAAGTAAGCGGTTCAATGCATTCCTATGGAGGCGATTCCGCCGAGATTACGCAAAATTAATGAACATGTTGCTATTTTTTCCGCATGTGCACAAAAATTGCAGAATCCATTTAAATGAATAGGATGCTTAATGCTTGCGTTTTTTTCGCGTTTTTGCCGTGGGAAAAAACGCGAAAAAAACGCGAAAATTCCTGCCGTGTGCACTTAGCCTTAATGTCCATGATTAAAAATAAGACAGCAATGTCCAAGCAGTACAGCTCCACATATGAAAGATAGAGCAGATCAACGCGTTTCGACGTTAGTCTTCCTCAAGATCTGGCTCAAAACTAAAGCTAGCGTTTTTTATATGGTCTGTATAATTGTAACATACAACACCTGGTGAAGAAGTCATGATGGAACACACATGAATGAATATGAACTCAGTTTGAACAAAAAAAAGAAGCACATAAAAAAATAAAGAGGTGTGAGAGAAATCCCATAGCTAGTTACAAAAACCGATGAAAAAAAAACACAATATTTTAAAAACATAAATATGTTAACAATATGGACCAGAAAGACTCCTCAGAATATCACAAACCTGCTGGTGTTCACTTAGTACTGTTTAATCAGATCACATCTAGCATTTAATCCTACTGGGAAACGGGTGCCCAGAGAAAAAATCCAAAAGGATTCTCTGTTTAGAAGCTTGCCTTTATGATCTCCTCCCCGATGTGGCTGTAAAACTTTTTCAAAGCCATTAAACTGAAAGGAGCTGAGGTCTCCCTTAAGGCTGTGTTTCCTTGATCAGGAAACACAGCGCTTTGGACGGAGCGGAAAGTCCGCTCCGCCCAAAGCCCCGCTCCCTAGTGAACGCGCGGTGAATCCGGATGTGTTCATTGAACACATCCGGAATGACCGCAGCGCTACACAGGCCTGTGTTATTTCCTTGCGGCGACTGAGCGTCGCCGCAAGGGAATAGGACATGCTGCGATCTAAAAAGACGCGCGCCTGCGTGTTTTTATGCACAGTGGAGATGGGATTTCTTGAAATCCCCTCCACTATGCTGTAACATCTGGACGTTGCGTGTTTGACGCTGCGCCAGCGCACAGCGTCAAGCGCGCAGGAATTACTGAGTGTTTCCTGACCGTGGAAACACACCCTAAGTGTTGACAGAAAGTGTTTGGAGACTGCCGAGGATGAGATGGCTTGAGGGTTAATCGCATCCGACAAATGCCTTCTGATGGCATACTTTCAAAGGACAGGAGGTACAACCCACATATAATAAATCACATTAATAATAATAATAATAATAATCTTTATTTATATAGCGCCAACATATTCCGCAGTGCTTTACAGTTTAACAGTTTCAAAACACAAGTCATTAAGTACAGGTAATGGTATAGACAACAAAGGTTGTGTTGCAGTTGATGTAATTGTTAATCTGATATGTCTTATCGCCAAGCGCTGAAGTTGAGCTCTGTATTTTGGTAGCATATAAACAGGCTTTACACTTATTAGCGCCGCATTTGTAAAAAGCTTTTGTGCTCAATCAATTGCCTGCACTTGCTTGAAAAGAAACTGGGTGACAGTATATTATACAGAGTGGGTGCTCGTTTAGCCGAAAATAGTACATTATTTTTAATTAAATCTCTCAAATATGGATCAGTGTTTAATACAGGGAGATATTTTTTCACAATGGCTGTGATTTGGGGGTACTCTGTACTGTTATGAATGTGCTAGAGATGGTTTCTGAGCAGAGGCTCCCTCTGGTGGTTACAGACAGTACTGAACCTTTCAGCGAGGAGTGACAATCTGGGTTCACTGACTGGTCTGATATAAGGGAGGTTCCCTCCGTCTGTTATTGAAATGGACCCGGTCAAGGTTCAGGCCATCTGTGATTGGGTCCAACCTACTTCATTAAAGGCTCTTCAGAGATTTTTGGGTTTTGCCAATTTTTATCTAAATTTATTGGTAATTTCTCCGGTATTGTTAAACCATTGACTGATTTGACCAAAAAGGGTTCTAATGTGGTGAATTGGCCTCCTGAGGCAGTCTCTGCGTTTCAGGAACTTAAGCAGAGATTCACTTCTGCTCCTGTTCTACGGCAGCCTGATGTTTCTCTACCGTTTCAGGTGGAGGTTGATGCCTCTGAAATTGGGGCAGGTGCCGTTTTGTCCCAAAGAGATCCAGAGACCTCTAAGAGTAACCCTTGTGCCTTTTTCTCTCGAAAATTTTCTCCAACTGAACGTAATTATGACATGGGTAATCGGGAGTTATTGGCCATGAAATGGGCCTTTGAAGAGTGGAGACATTGGCTGGAAGGAGCCAAACATCAGGTGGTGGTCCTCACGGACCATAAGAATCTGGTTTATCTCGAATCAGCCAAGCGACTTAATCCTAGACAGGCCAGGTGGGCCTTGTTTTTCACACGTTTTAATTTTGTGGTTTCTTTTCTTCCTGGCACTAAGAATGTTAAGGCGGATGCCCTCTCGAGGAGTTTCTTTGCGGACTCTCCTGAGTTATCTGATCTGCTGTTATTTTGAAAGAGGGTGTAGTTCTTTCCGCCATCTCGCCCAATTTGAGACTGGCCTTGGAAGGGTGTCAGGAGGATAAACCTGAGTGCTGCCCTATTGGGAAATTGTTTGTCCCAGACCAGTGGAAGAAGAGTGTGATGTCTGAGATTCATTGTTCCGCGTTGGCTGGTCATCCCGGGATTTTTGGTACCAGAGACTTGGTGAGTCGGTCCTTTTGGTGGCCTACTTTGTCTCGTGACGTCAGGGAATTTGTGCAGTCCTGTGGGACTTGCTCTCGCTCCAAGCCTTGCTCTCGCTCTAGTGGTTTGTTAATGCCATTACCTGTGCCCAAGAGGCCATGGACCCATATCTCTATGGATTTTGTTTCCAAACTCCCTGTTTCTCAGAGAATGACCGTTATCTGGTAATCTGTGATAGGTTTTTCAAGATGATACATCTTGTGCCATTACCTAAGTTACCTTCCTCCTCCGAATTGGTGCCTTTGTTCCTTCAGCATGTGGTTCGGTTACATGGCATTCTGGAGAACATTGTGTCTGACAGAGGAGTCCAGTTTGTTTCCAGATTTTGGAGGACATTTTGTTCTAAACTTGGTGTTCAATTATCTTTCTCCTCTGCTTTCATCCTCAGACCAATGGACAAACCGAGAGAACAAACCAGACCTTGGAGACTTATTTGAGATGTTTTGTGTCTGCTGATCAAGATGACTGGGTCTCTTTTTTGCCTTTGGCTGAGTGTGCTCTTAATAATAGGGCTAGCTCTGCCACCTTGATGTCTCCATTTTTCTGCAATTTTGGGTTTCACCCTCGATTTTCTTCGGGACAGGCGGAGGCTTCTGTCTGTCCGGGTGTTGACTCTGTTGTGGAGCGAATGCAGCAGATCTGGGACCAGGTAGTGGAGAGGTTGTCTCTCTCTCAGGAGAAGGCCCAACAGTTTGCCAACCGGCATAGGACTGATGGTCCTCGGTTTAAAGTGGGGGACTTGGTTTGGTTGTCCTCAAGAAATATCCCTATGAGGGTTGCATCTCCAAAATTTAAGCCCAGGTTCATTGGACCTTATAACATCATGAAGATTCTTAATCCTGTTTCCTTCCATTTGCTTCTTCCAGGGACATTTAAGATCCATAACGTGTTCCACACGTCCTTATTGCAGAGGTTTGTCGAGCTAGTGGTTCCTATGGCTGCGCCTCCTGACCCTGTTTTGGTTGAGGGCAATCTGGAGTATGTGGTTGAGAAAATATTAGATTCTCATTTTTCTAGACAGAAACTCCAGTATTTGGTTAAGTGGAGAGGTTATGGTCAGGAGGACAATTCTTGGGTGTTTGCTTCGGACATCCATGCTAGGAGACTGATCCGTGACTATTACCGATCCCATCCTGATCGGCCTGGTTGCACAAGTGAGGGTTCGGTGACCCCTCCTCAAGGGGGGGTATTGTTATGAATGTGCTAGAGATGGTTTCTGAGCAGAGGCTCCCTCTGGTGGTTACAGACAGTACTGAACCTTTCAGCGAGGAGTGGCAATCTGGGTTCACTGACTGATCTAAGGGAGGTTCCCTCCCATGATGGTTGCCGGTGATCAATTGTTCTTGTCTCAATTATGGTTCCTGGTTCATTTGGAAGTTTGCTGGAGTCTTGCCTGCATCTCCTGCTTTCAGATAACATATTTTTTTGCTTTTCCTTTTGTGCTTGCTTTTTGCATTGTTTTCTGCACTTTTGTGGAGGTCAGCCAGGTCTCCTCCTGGGGCCTGAGCTCCTCACTGTTTATTTGCAGCCACTGTTATTTGCTCATTTGCTTTTTCCTGTTTTTTCAGCGGCTGCAGCTTGGTTTTGTTCACACTGAGATCTGATTTAGGGGGGCGAGATCATGTGATCTCACTATTTTTGTAATCAGAATTGTTGGATTTTTGTAGGGTTTTCTGGGTTGCAGAAAGTAATTTCTCCTTTCCTATCCTATTTAGTCAGCTTGTGGCCCCAGCGTTTGCTCAATCTATTTTCTGCCTATGTTTGTGTTTTCATCTTGTCTAACCGCCATTATATGTTTGGGGGCTTAACTATTTTCTTTAGGGATCTGCTCCGGGGGAGATAGCTTTCATCTTTCTGCCTTTAGGTGTAGTTATCTCTCAGGCTGTGACGAGGCGTCTAGGATCAACGTAGGAATGCTCCACGGCTACCTCTAGTTGTGTCGTTAGTTTAGGAATCTGCAACCCATCAGTTACCAACTTCTCAGGTGTTCTGCTGCCCTGCTGTTGTTCCTGTCCTCCTCAGCTACCGAAACATAACACTGTATTATATTGCGTTGTGAACACTATATGATTGTCCTGCAAACTTTTATTTTTATTGTTGTTCTATGAAATATTTTGTGACAAAAGCTCTTTTCTATCTCGGTGTGCAGCCTTATTGATAGCTTTATCCAGGGTGTAATGAGAATATCCATGATTGGATAATTTATTTTTAGTCTTGATCACTTCCTTGGTATATGCGGAAGTGTCTGTGCAATTGCGTTTTAATCTTATAAGTTCGCCATAGGGTAAATTATTAATAACATGCTGGGGATGGCAGAAATCAGCTGCTAAAACGGAATTGCACGCTGTAGGCTTAGTATATGGTGAAATGATCACAGAGTGTTTACTGATGTCGCCACATAAAGTTAAATCTAGGAAATTAATGCTGGATTCATGAAACTGGTACGTGAATTTCAAATTAAAATCATTGTTGTTGAAATATTTAACACATTCTCGACACCTCCTCCCTGGTGCCCCCCCCAAATAAACAACAGATCATCTATATAGCGACCATACCATTTCATTTTGTGAAAAAAAAGGATTATTGTCGTTGTATAAAAAATGTTCCTCCCAGCAAAACATTACTATATTTGCTAATGAGGGGGAAATTTCGCCCCCATGCTGACTTTGTGATATTCTGAGGAGTCTTTCTGGTCCATATTGTTAACATATTTATGTTTTTAAAATATTGTGTTTTTTTTCGTCTGTTTTTGTAACTAGCTATGGGATTTCTCTCACACCTCTTTATTTTTTATGTGTTTCTTTTTCTTTTTTGTTCAAACTGAGTTCATTAGTTATTCATGTGTGTTCCATCATGACTTCTTCACCAGGTGTTCAATTATACAGACCATATAAAAAACGCAAGCTTTAGTTTTGAGCCAGATCTTGAGGAAGACTAACGTCGACAACGCGTTGATCTGCTCTATCTTTCATATGTGGAGCTGTACTGCTTGGACATTGCTGTCTTATTTTTAATCATAAACATTAAAAGTTTTTTTTAACCATTTCATTCCACGCTGGAAATCTCCATTTTTTTTCGTACTTCTGGTTGCTCTGCCACATCCGTGCGAGGAGTGAAATCTGGCTTTACACATCAGTGGATATTGGGGTAAGCTGACATCTTCTGTTTTCGTATATGCAGAAATGGTGCAGAAATTCTGCAGCGTCAAAAATTCATCAAAAATTGTTGCTATGAAAATATTATCAGAAGGAGTGCGCTGCGCAGATATGGAGTTTCAGAAGTTATTGAGATTTTACTTCACATGTTCATCAAGAAATCAGGCAAGCTATTGGAATAGAGCAAGCATTTCATATACATCACTGCCCACAGAGCAGTGATAAGGTAAAAAGACTAAATGAAAAATACAAAAAAGTATGGCAAAAACATACACACGTGGTCAAAATTGTTGGTACCCCTCGTGTAAAACCCACAATGGTCACAGAAATAACTTGAATCTGACAAAAGTAATAATAAGTCAAAAATCTATGAAAATGAACAAATGCAAGTCAGACATTGCTTTTCAACCATGCTTCCACAGAATTAAAAAAATATACATATTTATTATTACCTTTGTCAGATTCAAGTTATTTCTGTTACCATTGTGGGTTTTTCTGTCATTAAACGAGGGGTACCAACAATTTTGACCATGCGTATATACATACACAATGCATCAGCACAATGACTAACGGATACATGAACTCAATCCATATTAAAAGGTGCACCTTGACATGGTTGGATTCCTTTTGCGCTCTCTTTGATCAAAAACGCTAACCAATTATTCATTAGTCGCGGTGTTCCAATCATGTATGTATATGTCAGCATGTTGGCCATGTAGCGTACTTGTGCACCTGTACATTAATTTAATGCTAAAGGTGTGCAGTAGGGTGATAGCCAAAAATTTTTTGCGCAAATTTTTAGGTCTACCCCTGGGATTAATTCGGTGTGATTGTAACATACACAACATTTTGTAACATTGCAACTGGTGGCTCAGTCATCACAAAACTAACAATTATTTTTAATAGATGTACAATTTTACAGCGGTTTCACTTTTTTTTTATAAACGAAGCACGCTTTATTCGGTTTCAGGATAGGCATGGTGATGCTTCTCCATACACTTGAGGATAAACTGTATCTGGTCTTCTTGAGTGCTGCACAGGCCCTGTTTTTCTTTTTTTTGTAGTACATATCAGGGGGGAGGTTGGCTCACTGCAGGACTCAGCACCCTTATCCATTCATCTTTCCCATACAGGGTTTTAATTCCGAGCCATGTCTAGACCTAGTTTGGCACATGGAGAGCTAAAACATATGGTGGCTAGGGACCGATCCATCTTGAAAGGTACACCTTGACATGGTTGGATGGCTTTTGCACTCTTTGATCAAAAGATGCTAATTAAGTACCTTACGTTTTTAAATTTTGACATACACGTCTCTATTGGAGTGAGAAAATTCATGTTTTACGTGTTACAATAATGCATCAAACTTGTTGTGTGTCGTGCTAGCATCTAGACCCGGAAATAACTACTCATTCAACATCTTTCATTTTAATTGGTAATGATTTGTGTTCACACCCCATGTAATGAGGCCTTTATATAAGTAAAAAATTCCATTTATAATTAGGCTTAATTATCAATCGTTCTCTAAATTGCTTTATTAATTGTTTCAAATAAATATTTATATTATAAATGTATTTCAATAATTAGGTGACCAATTTAATGCACATGAGATAAACATCTAGACACACACCCATATCTGGTCACAACTTACCTAGAAATATTGAAGCAGGGTGGAATTCTGTAGCTAATTTAGATTTCTCTTAAAGAAACACTCCCAGAAAGTTTTTATTTATCCTCTTAATATATTACAGCTATCATATTATATAGCACTATGTGCTTACAATTGTTCATTTTTGCCTTTCTACCCAGTTATTTTATTTTGTCTGCTCTATGTAGAAACATGAAGTCTCCTGTCCCTGCCTTTATCATCCCCCTCTTCAACTCCTGACCCTGCTGCTCCATTACTCCCCCACTGTCAGGGACTTTTGCAGTGACTTATGACTCATACAGGGAAAATTAACCTCCTGTTTCTATATAAGGCTGTATGACTCTTCCCTTAGCAAAAGTCTATGGTGTGTGGAAGCAGAACCCAAGATGATGTGGACACTGAGCTGTTAAGGTGATGTGTCCAGGGTGAGGGCTCCAACTTTTTATTTGTGGCGTCCGCCCACTGCAGGTCTAAACTGCAGGTAAGACAACACCCCAAGAAACCCCGAGACCCTTTACCCCTATACAGGGATCTGGAATTATAGCGAAGCCCAGGGAGTAGCTGCCTATAAGAGCAGTGGACTGGAGTAGGAAGGACGCTAGGAAGGGAATAAAAAGCGAGATCAAATGCGTAGTCAGAAGTCCAAGGGTCAAAACTAGGAGGGGAGCAAAAGTACAAAATCGGCAGGCAGTAGAAGAGTCAGAAATTCAGGCTAAAGTTAAAGTCAAAACCAGGCGGAGAGCAGAGGTACAAAATCGTCAGGCAGTTGAACAGTCAGAAATCCAGGCAAAGGTCAGAAATACAATAGCAAAACAAACTAGCACACTGGGGAAACCAAGACTATATCTGGTGGCCTACAAGCCAGGCTCCAAGGCATTTGAAGGGCATGGCTACCTCTCACAGGCTCACAGTCTGATGACCTCATCTGGGCCACCCCCAGAACCAGGCCAGATGATGATGCATGACTGACACCAACCACTTCACCTCTGACAGAAGAGTGAAGCCTACGCCCACCAGACGCCTGCGCAGAGACCCCTTCTCTGTCGCCAACATTACCCACAGGAGAAACATGGCGATGCGCAGCGACAGAGGCCGGCATCAAAGGAGCGGAACCATATGAGGATACCGCTCTCCTATCACCGACACCACCAGCCGAAGGAGCCCGGCGCCTCCCAGCGGCCGAGGCAGGAACACCAGCCACTGAATCCAACGGCGACGTGACATTATTAAACCTTGGCGGAGGTCCAGGATGAGGGCTCCAACTTTTTATTAAACCTTGGCGGAGGTTGCTTTACTAGTAATAATAAATAATAGGTTTAATTAGTACTCTAATTACTCTTTTATATGTATGACTGAGGACACCCATTTTTTTAGTTTCAGAGCTACAATTCCCAGAATGTCTTGGAATATCACAGCTCCTGACCCTGCTGCTCCATTAGGCTAAGTTCACACGTTGCGGAATTTCCGCGGAAATTTCCGCGGCAATCCCGCACTTCTCCCGCAGGAAATACGCACGTTTTTTGTATGCTGATTCCCGCCAGAATAATAGCGTTTTGCAAGCGTAATTAGCTTGCAGAATGCTAGTTTTTTCCTAGCGATCTGTAGCATCGCTTGGAAAACTGATTGACAGGTTGGTCACACGAGTCACACATAGTGTTTGACACGTGTGACCAACTTTTTACTATTGATGCCGCCTATGCCGCATCAATAGTAAAAAGATCTAATGTAAAAATAATAAAAAAAAATAATAAATAATGATATTTCTCACCTTCCGGCGTCCCACGCAGCTTTCCCGCCTTCAGCGACGCTCCCGGCAACTCCTATTCCCAGGAGTCCTTTGCGACAAATCACACCGATGACGTAGCATCTCGCGAGACCGCTATGCCATCTGGGTGATCTCGCAAAGCATCACTGGGAACGGAAGTTGGCGGGAGCGTCGCTGAAGGCGGGAAAGCTGCGTGGGACGCCGGAAGGTGAGAAATATCATTATTTTTTATTTTAAGTATTGTTTTACCAGGGATATGGTACCCAGGGCCTGGAGGAGAGTCTCCTCTGCTCCAGACCCTGGGTACCATCCGCACATGAACCGCTTACATTGCGCATAGTGGGCATAGCCACATGCGGAAAGTAAGCGGTTCAATGCATTCCTATGGCTGCGGAATCACCGCGGTTACGCTAAATTAATGAACATGTTGCTAGATTTTCCGCAAAGCGTTTTTTTCGCGGAAAATACCGCAACATGTGTACAAAACATGCGCAATCAATTAACAAGTATAGAATGCTTAATGCTTGCGTTTTTTTCGCGGTTTAACCGTGGAAAATCGCGGAAAAAACGCGAAAAAAAACGCAATTATTCCTGATCGTGTGCACTTAGCCTTACTCCCCCACTGCCAGGGACTTTTGCAGTGACTTATGACTCATACAGGGAAAATTAACCTCCTGTTTCTATATAAAGCTGTATGACTCTTCCCTTAGCAAAAGTCTA
The DNA here is from genome assembly GCA_033576555.1 of Oophaga sylvatica. Classification (NCBI taxonomy): domain Eukaryota; kingdom Metazoa; phylum Chordata; class Amphibia; order Anura; family Dendrobatidae; genus Oophaga; species Oophaga sylvatica. The sequence continues at coordinate 342,970,178 of JARQOD010000004.1, read as the reverse complement.
TGGTGTGTGGGTGCAGAACCAAGATGATGTGGACACTGAGCTGTTAAGGTGATGTGTCCAGGGTGAAGGCTCCAACTTTTTATTAAACCTTAGCAGAGGTCCAGGGTGAGGGCTCCAACTTTTTATTAAACTTTTGCGGAGGTTGCTATACTAGTAATAATAAATAATAGGTTTAATTAGTACACTAATTACTCTTTTATATGTATGACTAAGGACACCCATTTTTTTAGTTTCAGAGCTACAATTCCCAGAATGTCTTGGAATATCACAGCTAAAGTAAAGACGATGATGTCATTTGTAGTTCCACAACATAAGTAAAAAAAAAGTAAAACATAACTGTGCTTTCTTAATTATAGGATGCTTCAGATTAATGTATATAATGCCCTTCACCCTGTATTGCACTTGGGAAATGATGGATGCCTATAGATGAGAAGGATAAAGTGTGATGTGTCAATTAAGTTAGGGGTCTGGTATGTGCACCTGTCCTGTCAGGAGCTGGCTGGCAAATTTTGGCCTGGATGGCAATCTCGCAGCAGTGACCCACAGGTTGTGGCGGCCCATTTCAAACTGACCCGCGGTGCGTGTTTGAAATCCGCAAAATGTCAATTTCTGTCGAGGTTACGCTGAGTTTTATGGGCGGATTTTCCCCTCACACATGCTGTTTTAGTGAGTTTCCGCAGCGGTAACACATTAAAACCGCATGTGATCCACACATGACTGTGGTAATAAGATTTTGTCAAAGTCAAATACCAGGAGGTATAAAAAACAAAGCAGCTTTATTTAAAACATGACACGTCAGACAAAAACAGAGCATCAAAGACACAATAAAAACGCAAGTAAGAAAAAGCACACTAAAAACATCTAATTTTTACTGAGTAAAAAAACGGACTGCACACAGATGACAAGTGAGAAATAAAATTATCCTATTTTTTATATGCTGCCAGCCTGACACAGACATCATCCTACAGCAGGAGAGGACAGGAACCTGTGTGGTTTTGGGACATTATAAGTCTCTTGAGTTGTACGATACGTTACTGCCACACATCAAGCTACAATAAGCCATAACACATACTATAACATACCTGTCACTGCAGAAAGCCCACACAGAACATGGAGATACAGCTGCACCCACTGTGCCAACACAGATGTTATATGCAGAAGAGGGTGTGACCTGTCATCTGCACTGTCCTCCAATCATGCTCAGTGTATGGGTAAATCTGGGCAGAGGTGACGGCACCAACTACTAATCACAAAGCAACGTGGAGGAAAACAAGGAAGTCAAAGTTTTCTTCTTACTGCAGTGATTTACTGGATGTGCTGGCTGCAATGACAGCTGCTCTCATGAGCAGGCGCAGTCAGTGCAATGTGCACTTCAGTGACATGGCCACTAGAGGGCTATAAGCGTTCTCTGTGGACATCCGGGACACTGCCTGTTATGATATGTGATCAATCTCTGCAAGAGTTGTTATTATTATTGCTAGGATGATAACTAATATAAGGGAAATCTACAGCTGTTCAGCTCTACAAGTGAGAAATATAAGTCTCTCTAAAATGCCTCAATGGGTTATTGTGTTATATGCCAGTGCTGGCCACTAACCTAATGAATTTATAAACGCCTGTATACACTTTACATATAGTTCACTATTACACAAAAATAAAACTAATTTCTCTGCATATATCAGGTAATAATTTATGCTTACGTAATAATATGTCTGTATAAATCCTCAGTGTGTTCCTTGTATTCAAGATATATACTGTATATAATCAGATATGCTGTATATCTGAACACACCTTGGTTTGTTGCTCTAAAGGTACTGCCACACTAAACTATCCCACTAGCGATCTCGTTAGCGTCGCATACTAATGAGATCGCTAGCGGGATTGTTTCTATATCGCTGAGTAGCTATAACTTAGCGATGTCGTTAAGGACGCTATCGCGGTTAGCGATCTCCTTAATGACTTTAGCGGTACAAAAGTACCGCTAAATCGCTAAAAAAGGTGCCACACTTAGCGATATATACTTACCAGCGGGGCGCCGACGATAAAATAGGGTCCGGAACGATTCCAGCGACGAGCGAGATCACAGCAGGAAGCTCGTCGCTGGCAGCTGCCGCACACAACAACATCGCTAACGGGATCGCTAAATAGTGACGTTTTTTAGCGATCCCGTTAGCGATGTTGTTTAGTGTGGCATACCCTTTAGTTATTCATCTATGCATGTACATTGATTTTATCTATCCAGCATGACGGCGCCTGCTTTGGACTTTAAATTGATTTGTTGCTTATTTGCGATATATATTATATATTATATATATATATATATATATATATATATATTACAGGTGCATCTCACAAAATTAGAATATCATCAAAAACTTAATTTATTTCAGTTCTTCAATACAAAAAGTGAAACTCATATATTAGAGTCATTACAGAGTGATCTGTTTCAAGTGTTTATTTCTGTTAATGTTGATGATTATGGCTTACAGCCAATGAAAACACAAAAGTCATTATCTCAGTAAATTAGAATACTTTATAACACCAGCTTGAAAAATAATTTTAAAATAGTACTCCATAGATTCTCTATGGGGTTAAGGTCAGGTGAGTTTGCTGGCCAATCAAGCACAGTGATACTGTTGTTTTTAGACCAGGTATTGGTACTTTTGCAGTGTGGACAGGTGCCCATTCCTGCTGGAGAATTAAATTTCCATGTCCAAAAAGCTTGTCGGCAGAGGGAAGCATGAAGTGCTCTAAAATTTCCTGGTAGACTGCTGCGCTGACTTTGGTCTTGATAAAACACAGTGGACCTACACCAGCAGATGACATGGCTCCCCAAACCACCACTGATTGTGGAAACTTGACACTAGAACTCAAGCAGCTTGGATTGTGTGCCTCTCCACTCTTCCTCCATACTCTGGGACCTTGATTTCCAAGGTCTAGTGTGAAGTATCCACAATCAATGATGGTTTCGGGAGCCATGTCATCTGCTGGTGTAGGTCCACTGTGTTTTATCAAGACTAAAGTTAGAGCAGCCATCTACCAGGAAATTTTATTAATGTGAAATTTACCAAACCATATTTGTTTTCTTTAAACCATCACTAAGCTGAAACGGTATGCACCAGTGGACACCTGGTGTGCAAGTCCATCTTCAGTGCGTATAAAGGTCAAAACCATGTAGCCCAGTAAAGAATAAGAAATGGGGCGCTGACATTCCTTTCTAGCTAACTCCTTTTTCCATCCCTTCAGCACTTGACGAATGAGGAAAGACTTAGTAAGGTCAACAATGACCCGAATCATCTTGCCTAGAAGGGAAGAAACATCTTTTTCATAAACTTTGTCACCAACGAAAAGACATCATTCATCCCATGCCTTACCATAATTGTTCCATTTCGCAGTGGCCAAAGAGGACCTAATTAAGAACAGCATCCACTCATCGGTACCTCCCAGAACTTCTGGAGGGGCATAGTATGCCTTCCTTGGCAGCTTCCTGCATGAGCTCTCAGAGTCCTGCCAATGAAAATGCGAGAAAGCATCAGCACAGACATGCTTAACCCCTGGAATATGCCGTTATCTGAGCCAAATGTTAAATTAAAGGCAACAAAGAACCAAATGACTGAGCATTGCTAAAATTGGTAGCGAAGATGATGTGAGATTGATACAGCTTACTACACCAGAATTGTCTGTGCAGAACAATACCCTCATATTAGCAAGCCTGGAGCCCCAGAGTGCGACAGCAACCGCACTAGGAAATAGTTCAAGGAAGGAGTTGATCCAAGGCTCCAGCCACGAATCTGCACACCACTCGATCCCAAAAATAGCTCCAAAACCAGCAATGCCAGCAGAGTCAGTAATTAACTACAATTCGACATTGGACACTTCGTTAGCTTGATGGCAAGTATGACCATTTTAGTTAAGAAGAAACAATTTCCAAACATTCTAATACTCCTTCATGGATTTTGTAACCCGAATACGATGCTCAGGCCTAGAAACTCCCCTGGTGGCTAAAGACAGACGCTGGCAAAAAACTTTGCCCATGTGCATGATATCCCAGGCAGAAACTAAAAGTCTGAGCAGCGATTGCTTTTGTTTAAGCGTCACTTTCTTGATAGCGCAAAATCCTAAAATCATATGCAACAGCTTTTCCAGTTTTTCTTTCGGTAATTGGAAAACCACCCTGTCAAAGTCTAACTCAGTACCTATAAAGGACAATTTAGTGGTGGAACCCACGGTTTTCTCAGGAGAAATGGAGACAACAAAGGATTGCATCCTAAAACAAAAGTAGTTGAGGAGTAAACTACAGCGGTTCTCCGCAAGCGAGGAAACAAATAAAAAATCGTCTAAGCAGGGGCGGACCTACCGCCCGTGCAGCCCGTTCATTGAACGGGGGCCCCAGGGGAGAGGGGGCCCCTCCAGCCTCCAGCACCGCATGGCTAATTATTTACCTATTCAAATTAGCCATGTGGTGCACTACGCAGCCGAGGCACAAGGAGAAGAGCAGCGCTGCGGGAGGCGTCGGGAGCGGGTCCTGAGAGTGCGAGTGCGGCCCGCCGGTGCAGAGGGGCCAGCCCTGAGGTGAGATGAGATTGAGATGAGATCAGCAGCAGCGTCAGTGCTGTGCTGTGCTGCCGCTGTGGGGGAGCAGAGGAGGAGAGGAGACAGACTGTCGCTGTGTGCGTGTGGCGCCGGCCGCACAGTCAGTGGCTGCAGCCGCATCGCCAGCATCAGTGTGCGACTGTTTAATGACGGTCACTGTGTGCTGGCCCGTGCCCTAAATGCTGTGGAGTGCGGACACGGGACAGTGTGGATGGATCCTCTTGGTCTGGCCTGCCCTGCCTGCTCCAGGTAAGATTACCAGAGCTGAGCAGGACTGAGGGACTGGGAATGAGGCAGGCATGATTTTGGGGGGCTCCTGGGGGAGAAATGAAGAAGCATGGCAGCCATGATTTTGGGGGGATCTGTCCTGGGGAGAACTCACTGAAGCATGGCCAGGCTGCACATGAATGGGGGGGGGGGCCCTGGCCTGGAGAGAAGCATGGCCTGGATGCTCATGAATGGGGGGGTGTTGTGAATGGACTTGAAATGAGTTCTGAGCAGAGGCTCCCTCTGGTGGTTACAAGCGGTACTGGACTGTCCAGTGAAGATTGTGAGGATTGGGAATCAGGTATTACTGACTGGTCTTATATAAGGGAGTCGCCTTCCCATCAGGGTTGCCGGTGATCAATTGTTCTGGTCTCAATCCTTGATTCCTGTTTCCTTTGTAGCCTGCTGTGTCGTGTCTGCATCTCCTGCTAACAGATAAGACATTTTCTTCTTTTTGCTTTTGTGCTTGATTTTTGCATTTTATCCTGCACTTCTGTGGGGGCCTTCAGGGTCCCCTCCGGGGGCTTTTGCCCTCTCAGTTTAGTTCAGCCACTGATGTTTGTACATTTGCTTTTTCCAGTTTTTTCAGTGGCTGCTGTTTTGATTTTGTTACACCAGAGAACTAATTTAGGTGGTAGAGGTCGTGTGATCTCAGGTGTTTTTGAAATTAGTAGAGTTGGTGCTTTTCAGGGTTTTTTGGGATTGCAGTAAGTGCCCTTCCTATCCTTTCCTATTTAGGTAGTTTGGGCCCCAACGTTTGCTCATACTATTTTCTGTCTTTGTCAGTATTTCTTCTTGTCTAACCGCCATTACATGTTTGGGGGCTTTCTATGTTCTTTGGGGATCTGCTCCGGGGCAGATAGCTTTCCTCTTTCTATCTTTAGGTGTAGTTAGTTTCTCAGGCTGTGACGAGGCGTCTAGGACCAACGTAGGAACGCTCCACGGCTGCCTCTAGTTGTGGTGGTTAGTCAGGGTACTGCAATCTCATAGTTTTCAACTGCTCTGGTGTATTGCCTTTTTTACCTGCACTCCTCAGCTACCGAAACATAACAGGGGGGCCCTGGCCTGTGGAGAACATGAAGCATGGCATGGCTGCTCAGGAATGGGGGGGGCCCTGGCCTGGGGAGAGGCATGGCCTGGCTGCACATGAATGGGGGGGGCCTGGCCTGGGGAGAACGTGAAGCATGGCATGGCTGCTCAAGAATGGGGGGGCCCCTGGCCTGGGGAGAAGCATGGCCTGGCTGCTCATGAATGGGAGGGGGGGCCCTGGGGAGAAGCATGGCCTGGCTGCACATGAATGAGGGGGGGCCCCTGGCCTGGGGAGAAGCATGGCCTGGCTGCTCATGAATGGGGGGGCCCTGAGGGCCCCTGGGGGAGATGCTTGGCTGCCCATGAGGCTCATGGGGGGAGAAGAAACATGAATCAGGCAGCCCACATAAAGAAGGAGCAGCATAAACGGGGGGGCACATGGAGAGAAGCAGCATAAACTGGGGGGGCCACATAGGGTGAGAAGCACTATGCCACAAGTAAACCGCATATGGAGGAGAGCATTATGAAACAAAGAGAAACGGGGGTGCCTATATATATTACCTGGAGGCTGTCTTGGGCTATGTATGTTATTTAGAGGCTATGCTGGACTGTGTCTATTACATTACTTGCTGGTGTGCAAAAAAACGCTGCTAGCGGCGTTTTTTTGGCGGGGCCGCAAGTGACAGATTTGCCAATACCACTGTTGCAGCACCTGACCGCAAGCCCCATTGACAATGAATGGGGGCTTGCCTGATCGGTGCTGCAAGTCGGCCATTAAGCGACAGATCCAGAAGATGCAGCGATATCTGCTGGATCTAACGCGAATTAAGGCCCCGTCACACGCTCCGATATCATGAATGATATCGAGCGGAAGTGACGCGGCTTGCATCGCACGCGCGGTCGCATAATTACCGCGGATGCGATGCATCTGTGCTGACATTCGCCATGCCAGCAGTTAGCTGGCATGCGCGAATGCGATGCGGCGTCGGACATCCGAGCTCTCGATCTCAGATGCCACAGTGCTAGCTATAGGAGAATTGCATCCAAGATCGAGTGCTCGGAACCTCATACGGCACGACGCTGCAGTGTGCCGGCTCTTTAATAACTCGATATTGTCTGATCATTGAGCTCTGCTCACTGATCAGACGATTTCAATGAGCCGACGGATCCATTAGATATCGGTCCGTCACACGTAACGACACACGTACGATATCGGACGTACGATTTGACCTCCTTGACGTATGTCTGATATTGTACATGATATCGGCGCGTATGACGGGGCCTTTACACTTAACAGAGATGAGAAAGGGGCCTTACACCTTTTTCCAGTAGAAGAGTAAAATAAATGATATCATTCAAAAGTACAGTTCATCACACAAAAGAAAAGTTATCATGTGTATATTGATGTAAAATACAAATGTTATGGCTCTTGGAAGAAGGGGAGGAAAAAACTACAAATGAAAATCGTTCTGTGGTGAAGTGGTTAAAATAATGCTTATTGCTTAAAAAAATAAATTGAGACAGAGTTGTATGATTTATTAAGTACCTAAATGCTGTGGACATGGTAAACATACAATATGATCAATTTTTTTAGAATGGCACTGGGACCCAAAAAAAGTGGCGCTCAAAAGCGCAAACAAAGGAAAGAAGAGTTGACACAGACCGCTAAACTTCCAAAAATTAGTTCATTTCTTAAACAATCTGACAAAGAACACAGTGAGGTAGCGCTCCCCTATAGCAGCACTTCTGAAGACAGTGCCCAGATTAGTGCCCATCAGGGTGATGAGAATGAAAACTTGCCATGTGTAAGTGCTGAATATACATGTGAGGACACTTCTCACACTACTCCAAATACAGAGAGCTCAGAGTCTGCAGTAAATAAAGAATCCTGTGCAGCAGTTATTATACAGAGTGAAGAACATTCTATAGAAGATCTGGAAGACATTGATGTTGAAGGCCTTGCTACAGATGCCAAAGAATTTCCAACAGACAGTGGCAACTTCCCACCAGATATTACTGACAGCCGAATGAAAAGATTAATCATTTCTCAGGGGTCTTGTCGGCCATTTATAAAATTTCCGCGAGATAAAAAACAGGGAGGACGTTGTTTCTGACAGATATATTACAACAAAAAATCACAAGCTGGCGTATTGATCCCACGTTCATGGTTGTGTTATTCGCCAATGCTAGACTGTGCCTACTGTGAACCATGCTGGCTTTTTGCTGATCGTAACTGTGGTGCTTACAATTCAGCATGGGTAAATGGTGTGAGAAATTGGTCTCACCTAACACAAGCAGTGCATTCTCATGAAAGCTCCATACAGCACATTAATGCGTGCATGATGATGCAGCATTGGCACAGTCATGGTACTGTAGATGAAGAAAACGAGAGGGAAATTAGAAAACAAAAAAACTTCTGGAGGCAAGTTCTTGACAGAGTAATTAATGTCACATTAACACTGGCAATGGCTAATCTTCCCTTTAGAGGTCAGAAAGAAGTAATAGGCGAAGGAAACTGTGGTGTTTTTTTGTCCGTGATTCAGTTGCTAGCAAAGTATGACTCTACTCTGCATCAGTTATTGGAAATGCCAAAGGGGTCGGTTCGTTATCTAAGCCACAGAATTCAGGATGAGATTATTGCTTTATTGTCCAAGAAGATAGAGCTTGAAATTGTTCGTGAAATCAAGAGAGCTACATTTTTTTCAATAATCATGGATACTACACAAGACATCTCAAAAACTGACCAACTTAGTCTGATTTTTCGTTATGTAACTGTTGAAACAAATGCACACAATACCGTTACAGTGTTAAAGATCAATGAAGTTTTCCTTGGATTTCATCCAATAACCGATCAAACAGCTGCAAACCTTGAGAAAGAAATTGTTCAAAGTATTGCTAATAAGGGCCCTGACATAAGTAGATGTCGTGGACAAGGGTATGATGGGGCCGCAAACATGAGCGGCATATATACGGGTGTTCAAGCCAGAATTTCAAAAAGGGAGCCTACTGCGCAGTACATACATTGTGCTGCTCACAACTTAAACCTTGCTTTCAATGATTCTGTAAGATTCATCCCAGAACTAATCAAGTTTTATGATATTATTGAAAAATTGTATCAGTTTTTTGGTAACAGCATCAAATGCTGGGCTTTGCTGTCAGAGATATCATCAGCGTCTAAAATGGATAACATTACTCTGAAGAGATTGTGTCCAACTAGATGGTCTTCAAGGAATGATTCCATCATGGCACTGAGGTATCGCTATACAGATATCCTGAAGGCACTGACAAAAATTATCTTGAAGTCAGACAAAAACTCCAGTGATGTCAATGATGCCTCCAGCTTAAAGAAAAACATCAGCACTTTTCAATTTGTGATGACAGTTGTCCTGCAGTCTAGGATTCTAGATATTGTTGGACCAATTTCAAAGTATTTGCAAGCTAAAGACATAAATCTTGAAAAAGCAGCACAATTACTTCAGAATGCAGTTGAAGTTCTTCAAGAATTCAGAAACAACTACCAGGATGCTAAAAACAGCGGCATACAATTATCAGAGAAGTGGGGAATAGAAGTTGCATTTGAAAGAAAAAGAAATAAACGTGTAAAGAGACAGTACGATGAATTGTGTGAAGATGAACGGCTCTGTGATGCGGAGAAGTATTTCCAGGTTAACATCTTTAATGCCTGCTTGGACACAGTTATCATGCAGCTAAAACAAAGATTTCAGAGTCTTCATACAACAGTGCAAAACTTCAGAGCAATCCTTCCCAGCTCACTACAGTCCGCATCTGATGAAGAACTGCATAAGGATGGAGAGAACCTTGTGAATCATTTCCAAAAAGACTTTTCACCGGCTCTTCATGCACAGCTAGTTTCATTCAGAGCATGCTTAAAATCAAAAATTGCACACATGACCACCGTCGAAGAAATTACCAAGCTGTTGATCGTTGAAAACAGTGTGCTAGTTCCAAGTTTTCCGGAAGTGTGTACAGCATATATTTTGTTTTTAACCTTGCCAGTAACAGTGGCTAGCGCTGAACGCTCATTCTCAAAACTAAAGTTAATTAAAAACTACCTCAGGTCTACAATGGGACAAGAAAGGCTGAGTGGACTGGCTATGTTGTCCATAGAAAATGAACGTGCAAGAATGATAGACTTAAATAAAATTATTGATGAATTTGCAGAAAAGAAGGCCAGAAGAATGGATTTTAAGTAAATTGGTCAAACCTCAATAGGATTTTGCTGTTTGAAATATCTTTTTCACTGAACATTTCTAAATTCCAACATGTGTATGACTGACTAATGCTTTGTTATCTTGATTTCATTTGGTAAAATCTTTAATATTTTTCAAAAATTGTTACACAGTATTGATTACAAATTATTATTATTAAAGGAATTGTCTGGGACTAGATTATTTTCATGGTTGCCTGTATTGTTTGAAGTTTTGAATCTGCAATAAACCGCATTTCTTTAACGGAATCCGACTCACTGGATTTAATCCTATGTGTCCACGACCGGAAGCAGGGCTTGTCCGTGCAAACCCGACCCATTGTAGCCAGGAACCTCATTGTCGGTGAGTTGTTTCCATCCTCCCCCTCCCTTCCTGCAATTATTTTCTTATAGGCCTAACAACTAACAGACAGGTAGTTTCTAACTGCCTGCCAGTTCTGCCCAGATCTAGATCTCTGCTCAGAGTGGTCAATGACTGCTCCTGTGGCTTTCTCTGACATCACATCAACATTACAGCAGCTTCTTTTCCGCTCTGCTTTGTTGATGTTGCGTAACTGCTGATGTCATGCTGATTAACAGACAGGTGCCCACTACATAACTGTGTGGAGACAGCTGTTAAACAGCATGATGTTGGCAGTCACTCCCCTTCAACAGAGCAGCCTAGAAGATAAAGAGCTGTCTATTGACATGAAGCAGCAGAATCACTGGCTGGAGAGGTTTGTGACTGACCTATGCAAGTGGTAGGTAGAACGGGCAGGTAGGTATCATCTATCTCCCTATTAGTTTTTATGATCATATTAAACAACTTTACTATTTAGATTTGATAGTTGCGTTCTAAATAAATATTACAATCTATATGATTACATAACTTTGTTGCCCTATAAAGTGCGGGGGGGGGCCCAAAAAATTTCTTGCACAGGGGCCCACTACAGTCTGTGTCCGCCCCTGCGTCTAAGTAATGTATGCTGTCAGTGGAACCCGTCTCCTTATGAACCACCCATTCTAAAAAAACTACTGAACATCTCAAAATACTGACAGGAAATGTCGCACCCCCTGGGCAGGCACATGTCATAGTAGAAAAGCCCATCTGAACAACATCCTAACAAGTGATAACAATCAGAATGCACAGGAAGCAGGCAAAAAGGCGACTCGATGTCAGATTTCGCCATAAGGGCTCCTTGGCCTACTTTCCTGATCAGATCCACAGCCCTATCAAAATAATAATAATAATAATAATAATAATCTTTATTTATATAGCGCCAACATATTCCGCAGCGCTTTACAGTTTAACAGTTTCAAAACACAAGTCATAGGTAACAACGTTAACAATACAATAATTAAAGCAAAATAAGCCGACCCTGCTAGTGAGAGCTTACAATCTACAATGAGGTGGGGGAGATACAAAGTACAGGTGTGTATATACAATGGTGCATTTACAATGATGGTCCAGCCATCTTGAGGGAGTGAGGGATGGATGGAGATAGTGAATGGGCTACACATACACACTTAAACATAGAACGACTTTGGTTAGTGAATGTGATAGGCCACTCTGAACAAATGTGTTTTGAGGGAGCGCCTGAAACCATGCAAATTGTGAATAGTCCTAATTTCTTGGGGTAGAGCATTCCAGAGGATTGGCGCAGCGCGAGAGAAGTCTTGGAGACGGGAGTGGGAGGTACGGATTAGTGCAGAGGTTAGTCGAAAGTCGTTTGCAGAGCGCAGCAGTCGGTTAGGCCGATAGATAGAAATGAGGGAGGAGATGTAGGGGGTGCTGCACTGTGGAGAGCTTTGTGGGTGAGAACCAGTACTTTGAATTGGATCCTATAATGAATGGGCAGCCAGTGTAAGGACTGGCGAAGAGCGGACGCGTTCCGATTAGCCAGATGGATGACCCTGGCTGCTGCATTAAGGATGGACTGGAGAGGGGATAGTCGAGTAATGGGGAGGCCAAGTAATAGAGCGTTGCAGTAGTCCAGGCGGGAGTGGATCAATGCTACAGTGAGGGTTTTTGTTGTTTCCATGGTGAGAAAAGGGCGGATTCTAGAGATGTTCTTTAGGCAAGAGCGGGCAAGAGATTGTATATGGGAGGTGAAGGAGAGATTGGTGTCAAACATAACACCCAGACAGCGAGCCTGCTGCCGGGGTGTTATTATGGTGCCGCCCACAGAGAGAGAAATGTCAGATTTAGGGAGGTTAGTAGACGGCGGGAGAAGAAGGAGTTCAGTCTTGGAGAGGTTAAGTTTCAGATAGAGAGCGGACATGATGTTGGAGACTGCGGACAGACAGTCAGTGGTGTTCTGTAGAACAGCGGGGGTAAGGTCGGGGGGTGACGTGTATAGTTGTGTGTCATCGGCATAAAGATGGTACTGAAAGCCAAATCTGCTGATGGTCTGTCCAATTGGGGCCGTGTAGAGAGAGAAGAGAAGGGGGCCAAGGACTGAGCCCTGGGGTACACCGACAGTGAGAGGAAGAGGAGATGACGTGGAGCCAGAGAACGAAACACTGAAGGAGCGGTCAGAAAGATAGGAGGAGAACCAGGAGAGAACAGTGTCCTTAATACCTAGTGACTGGAGCCTAGACAGTAGGAGACAGTGGTCAACAGTGTCGAAAGCTGCAGAAAGGTCGAGTAGAATGAGCAGAGAGTGGTCGCCGTTACGTTTTGCTGTAAGAAGGTCATTGGTCACTTTGATGAGTGCAGTTTCAGTCGAATGTAGGGGGCGGAAGCCGGACTGTGAAGGGTCTAGGAGGGTGTAAGTGGAGAGGTAACGGGTGAGGCGGGAGTAGACTAGGCGCTCCAAAAGTTTAGAGATGAAGGGGAGATTGGAGACCGGTCTGTAGTTGTTTGTGCAGGAAGGGTCAAGAGCGGGTTTCTTTAGTAATGGAGTAATGATGGAGTGTTTGAAGGAGGATGGGAAAATGCCAGAGGAGAGTGAGAGATTAAAGATTGTAGTTAGGTGAGTTGTGACAACTGGAGAGAGAGACTGGAGGAGATGTGAGGCGATGGGGTTGGTAGTGCATGTAGTCGGACGAGAGGAAGAGAGGAGGCTGGAGACTTCTTCTTCTGTGATGGGATCAAATGTGGAAAGTGAGCCAGGGGAAATGCAGTGTGGGATGGGAGTCACAGCACTTGGTGGTTGAGAGCAGATTTCCTGACGGATAGTATCTATTTTTTCTATAAAGTGGGAGGCCAGGTCGTCAGCACAAATGTCTGTGATAGGGGCTTGTGCTTTTGGCCTGAGGAGGGAGTGAAAAGTGTCAAAAAGTACATAGGATACAGATGCATCATCCTTAGAAATGCCATCATTAACTGAAATACCTTTGGGATAGGAAAGGTGATGAATTAAAAGATATTTATTTGATTATTTTTGGAACAATCCCTAGGGGAGATACTCTCAACTTGAAAAAGGGGGAAGACTGAAAAGGACACACAATTCTACCCAGTTCGACTTCTTTTGCAATTTTTTCTCTAGCAACCACTAGATTTTCTCTAGCAGATTTCAAATTTCCTGCTAGAGACATCTCACTGGAAAAGAAAAAGGGGATGAAAAAAATGAAAGAAAAACCGCAGCGAAGCTGGGATAGTGGTCTAGCCACAGCCACCCTCACTGGCATACTTACCTTCATTTGCACTTGTTGGTTTATTGGGTGGCTTAAAAGATACTAATTCTCAATTAAAATTATATTTATTGTGTCAGTTAAAAGTTGCCAGACAGTTAAAATGAGATGCCACAGGTAAATTAAATCTTAAGGTTGTATGTTATGTTTCGGTAGCTGAGGAGTGCAGGCAAAAAAGGCAATACACCAGAGCAGTTGGAATCTATGAGATTGCAGTACCCTGACTAACCACAACAACTAGAGGCAGCCGTGGAGCGTTCCTACGTTGGTCCTAGACGCCTCGTCACAGCCTGAGAAACTAACTACACCTAAAGATAGAAATAGGAAAGCTATCTGCCCGGAGCAGAACCCCAAAGATAATAGAAAGCCCCCAAACATGTAATGGCGGTTAGACAAGAAGAAATACAGACACAGACAGAAAATAGTATGAGCAAACGTTGGGGCCCAAACTAACTAAATAGAAAAGGATAGGAAGGGTACTTACTGCAATCCCAGAAAACCCTGAAAAGCACCAACTCTACTAATTTCAAAAACACCTGAGATCACACGACCTCTACCACCTAAATTAGTTCTCTGGTGTAACAAAATCAAAACAGCAGCCACTGAAAAAACTGGAAAAAGCAAAGGTACAAACATCAGTGGCTGAACTAAACTGAGAGGGCAAAAGCCCCCGGAGGGGACCCTGAAGGCCCCCACAGAAGTGCAGGACAAAATGCAAAAATCAAGCACAAAAACAAAAAGAAGAAAATGTCTTATCTGTTAGCAGGAGATGCAGACACGACACAGCAGGCTACAAAGGAAACAGGAATCAAGGATTCAGACCAGAACAATTGATCACCGGCAACCCTGAAGGGAAGGTGACTCCTGTTATGTTTCGGTAGCTGAGGAGTGCAGGCAAAAAAGGCAATACACCAGAGCAGTTGGAATCTATGAGATTGCAGTACCCTGACTAACCACAACAACTAGAGGCAGCCGTGGAGCGTTCCTACGTTGGTCCTAGACGCCTCGTCACAGCCTGAGAAACTAACTACACCTAAAGATAGAAATAGGAAAGCTATCTGCCCCGGAGCAGAACCCCAAAGATAATAGAAAGCCCCCAAACAAGTAATGGCGGTTAGACAAGAAGAAATACTGACACACAAAGAAAATAGTATGAGCAAACGCTGGGGCCCAAACTCACTAAATAGAAAAGGATAGGAAGGGTACTTATTGCAATCCCAGAAAACCCTGAAAAGCACCAACTCTACTAATTTCAAAATCACCTGAGATCACACGACCTCTACCACCTAAATTAGTTCTCTGGTGTAACAAAATCAAAACAGCAGCCACTGAAAAAACTGGAAAAAGCAAAAGTACAAACATCAGTGGCTGAACTAAACTGAGAGGGCAAAAGCCCCCGAAGGGGACCCAGAAGGCCCCCAAAGAAGTGCAGGACAAAATGCAAAAATATAGTACAAAAACAAAAAGAAGAAAATGTCTTATCTGTTAGCAGGAGATACAGACACGACACAGACACAGCAGGCTACAAGGGAGACAGGAATGAAGGATTCAGACCAGAACAATTGATCACCGGCAACCCTGATGGGAAGGTGACTCCCTTATATAAGACCAGTCAGTAACACCTGATTCCCAGTCCTCACAATCTTCACTGAACAGACCAGTACCGCTTGTAACCACCAGAGGGAGTCTCTGCTCAGAACTCATCTCAAACCCATTCACAACAGTACCCCCCCTTGAGGAGGGGTCACCGAACCCTCATTTGAGCAACCAGGTCGGTCAGGATGAGTTCTATGATACGCACGGATGAGTCTCCTAGCATGGATGTCCGAAGCAAACACCCAAGAATTGTCTTCCTGACCATAACCTCTCCACTTAACCAAATACTGGAGTTTCCGTCTAGAAAAACGAGAATCTAATATTTTCTCAACCACATACTCCAGATTGCCCTCAACCAAAACAGGGTCAGGAGGCACAGCAGCAGGAACCACTGGCTCAACAAACCTCTTCAACAAGGACTTGTGGAACACGTTATGGATCTTAAATGTCCCTGGAAGAAGCAAACGAAAAGAAACAAGATTAAGAATCTCAATGATCTTATAAGGTCCAATGAACCTAGGCTTAAATTTAGGAGATGCTACTCTCATAGGAATATTCTTTGAGGACAACCAGACCAAGTCCCCCACTTCAAACCGAGGACCATCAGTCCTATGCCGGTTAGCAAACCGCTGGGTCCTCTCCTGAGAGAGGGAAAACCTCTCCACTACCTGGTCCCAAATCTGTTGCATACGCTCCACAACAGAGTCAACACCTGGACAGACAGAAGCCTCCGTCTGTCCTGAAGAAAATCGAGGGTGAAACCCAGAATTACAGAAAAACGGAGACATCAAAGTGGCAGAGCTAGCCCTATTATTAAGAGCAAACTCAGCCAAAGGTAAAAAAGAGACCCAGTCATCCTGATCAGCAGACACAAAGCATCTAAGATAAGTCTCCAATGTCTGGTTTGTTCTCTCAGTTTGACCATTGGTCTGAGGATGAAATGCCGAGGAGAAAGACAATTGAACACCCAGTTTAGAACAAAAAGTCCTCCAAAATCTGGAAACAAACTGGACTCCTCTGTCAGACACAATGTTCTCAGGAATGCCGTGTAAACGAACCACGTGCTGAAGGAACAACGGCACCAATTCAGAGGAGGAAGGCAACTTAGGTAATGGCACAAGATGTATCATTTTGGAAAACCTATCACAAATTACCCAGATGGTGGTCATTCTCTGAGAAACAGGAAGGTCGGAAATGAAATCCATAGAGATATGGGTCCATGGTCTCTTGGGCACAGGCAATGGCATCAACAAACCACTAGAGCGAGAGCAAGGCTTGGAGCGAGAGCAAGTCCCGCAGGACTGCACAAATTCCCTGACATCACGAGACAAGGTAGGCCACCAAAAGGACCGACTAACCAAGTCTCTGGTACCAAAAATTCCGGGATGCCCAGCCAATGCGGAACAATGAATCTCAGACATCACACTCTTTTTACACTGGTCCGGGACAAACAATTTTCCAACAGGGCAGCACTCGGGCCTATCCTCCTGACACCCCTCCAGAGCAAGTCTCAAATTGGGCGAGATGGCGGAAAGAACTACACCCTCTTTCAAAATAACAGAAGGATCAGATAACTCAGGAGAGTCCGCAAGGAAACTCCTCGAGAGGGCATCCGCCTTAACATTCTTAGTGCCAGGAAGAAAGGAAACCACAAAATTAAAACGTGTGAAAAACAAGGCCCACCTGGCCTGTCTAGGATTGAGTCGCTTGGCAGATTCCAGATAGACCAGATTCTTATGGTCCGTAAGGACCACCACCTGATGTTTGGCTCCCTCCAGCCAATGTCTCCACTCTTCAAAAGCCCACTTCATGGCCAATAACTCCCGATTACCCACGTCATAATTACGTTCAGTAGGAGAAAATTTTCGAGAGAAAAAGGCACAAGGGTTACTTTTAGAGGTCTCTGGATCTTTTTGGGACAAAACGGCACCTGCCCCAATTTCAGAGGCATCAACCTCCACCTGAAATGGCAGAGAAATATCAGGCTGCCGTAGAACAGGAGCAGAAGTGAATCTCTGCTTAAGTTCCTGAAACGCAGAGACTGCCTCAGGAGGCCAATTCACCACATCAGAACCCTTTCTGGTCAAATCAGTTAATGGTTTAACAATAACAGAGAAATTACCAATAAATTTACGATAAAAATTGGCAAAACCCAAAAATCTCTGAAGAGCCTTTAATGAAGTAGGTTGGACCCAATCACAGATGGCCTGAACCTTGACCGGGTCCATTTCAATAACAGATGGGGACAAAATGAATCCCAGAAATGAGATCCTCTGTACGCCAAAAAGACACTTTGATCCCTTCACATACAGAGCATTCTCTCTCAAAATCTGGAACACAGTTCGAACATGTTTCACATGAGAGTCCCAGTCATTAGAAAAAATCAAGATATCATCCAAATAAACAATCAGAAATTTGTCCACAAAATCCTTGAAAATGTCATTCATGAAGGAATGGAAGACGGAAGGAGCATTAGTGAGCCCAAAGGGCATCACTAGGTACTCAAAATGCCCTTCAGGGGTATTGAATGCCGTCTTCCATTCATCCCCGTGCTTAATGCCAATAAGGTTATACGCCCCCCTGAGGTCAAGCTTGGTAAACCAAGTAGCGTTTTTCACCCTGGAAAACAGGTCAGAAATCAAGGGTAACGGGTATTGATATTTCACAGTAATATTGTTCAAGAGACGATAATCAATACACGGCCTTAATGAACCATCTTTTATGGCCACAAAGAAAAAACCGGCACCTAAGGGTGAAGAGGATGGTCTGATATGACCCTTCTCCAATGATTCCTTGATATAAGACCGCATAGCGTCATGTTTAGGTACAGACAAGTTAAAAAGGCGACCTTTAGGGAATTTACTACCAGGCACTAATTCAATAGCGCAGTCATAGCTCCTATGGGGAGGCAAGGATGCAGATTTACTTTCGCTAAATACATCAGAAAAATCAATCAAAAAGTCAGGAACATCCTGAGCCTGGGGGGAGGCAGAAAAAACAGGAGTGTTGGTATTAACACATTGGCAGCCCCAACTGGTTACAGACACAGATTTCCAATCCAAAACAGGATTATGAGACTGTAACCAAGGGAAACCCAGTACGATAATATCATGCAGATTATACAGAACCAAAAATTTGCAGCACTCTTGATGATCAGGTTCAACCCTCATTATCACCTGAGTAGAGAACTGAGGTTTATTCTCAACCAATGGGGTAGAATCGATCCCCAGTAGGGGAATAGACTTCTGTAATGGTATCAAGGGAAACCCACAACGTTTAGCAAAATCATAATCCATCAGGTTAATAGCTGCTCCAGAATCAACGAAAGCCTGAGCAGAAAATGAGGACAGAGAGCATATCAGAGTGACAGTTAATAAAAACTTAGTCTGAACACTACCCAAGACAACTGAGCGTGCAAAACGTCTTCCCCGCTTAGGGCAGACTGAAATAGCATAAGAGGCATCACCACAGTAGAAACATAACCCATTGCGCTTTCGAAACTCATGACGCTGTGCCCCAGACACCACTCTATCACACTGCATGGATTCAGAAGCAGGTTCACAAGGCAACACTATTCCACGCATACTTCTCCGCTCACGCAAACGTCTGTCAATTTGAATCGCTAATGACATAGAATCATTGAGACCAGAGGGGACAGGGAATCCCACCATAACATCCTTTACATTATCTGACAGACCCTTCCGAAAAAGGGCCGCCAAAGCGTCGTCATTCCACTTGGTCAGGACTGCCCACCTACGGAATCTCTGACAGTATAACTCAGCGTCATCAAGCCCCTGATTTAATGCCAACAAGGCTTTTTCAGCTTGATCAGTGACATTAGGCTCATCGTACAATAACCCCAAAGCCTGAAAAAATGCATCAACATCACTCAAAACAGGATCCCCAGGTGTCAGGGAAAAAACCCAATCCTGAGGATCGCCGCGCAGGAGAGAGATGACAATTTGAACCTGCTGCGCTGCGTTCCCTGAGGACTTAGATTTTAAGGCAAAAAACAATTTACAATTATTTTTGAAATTCTGAAAGTTAGCTCGATCCCCTAAAAACAAATCTGGCATGGGAATCCTAGGTTCCACAACAGGCAACCTAGCAAGATATGCAGCAATACTCTGAACCTCAGTGGCAAGCTGATCCACACGGCCAGACAACTGTGCAAACTCCATTGAGAGAAAAAATCCTCCCCAGCACCCAGAGATACAGAGGGAAAAAAAAAAAAAATGCAACAAACAGAAAAATTCTCTGACAACTCTGACAACCGTTTTTTCTTTCACAAATTTTTTCCCTTCTGTGAGTACCATACAATTTTAAATTTTAGGCCGGTGATACTGTTATGTTTCGGTAGCTGAGGAGTGCAGGCAAAAAAGGCAATACACCAGAGCAGTTGGAATCTATGAGATTGCAGTACCCTGACTAACCACAACAACTAGAGGCAGCCGTGGAGCGTTCCTACGTTGGTCCTAGACGCCTCGTCACAGCCTGAGAAACTAACTACACCTAAAGATAGAAATAGGAAAGCTATCTGCCCCGGAGCAGAACCCCAAAGATAATAGAAAGCCCCCAAACATGTAATGGCGGTTAGACAAGAAGAAATACAGACACAGACAGAAAATAGTATGAGCAAACGTTGGGGCCCAAACTAACTAAATAGAAAAGGATAGGAAGGGTACTTACTGCAATCCCAGAAAACCCTGAAAAGCACCAACTCTACTAATTTCAAAAACACCTGAGATCACACAACCTCTACCACCTAAATTAGTTCTCTGGTGTAACAAAATCAAAACAGCAGCCACTGAAAAAACTGGAAAAAGCAAAGGTACAAACATCAGTGGCTGAACTAAACTGAGAGGGCAAAAGCCCCCGGAGGGGACCCTGAAGGCCCCCACAGAAGTGCAGGACAAAATGCAAAAATCAAGCACAAAAACAAAAAGAAGAAAATGTCTTATCTGTTAGCAGGAGATGCAGACACGACACAGCAGGCTACAAAGGAAACAGGAATCAAGGATTCAGACCAGAACAATTGATCACCGGCAACCCTGATGGGAAGGTGACTCCCTTATATAAGACCAGTCAGTAACACCTGATTCCCAATCCTCACAATCTTCACAATCTTCACTGGACAGACCAGCACCGCCTGTAACCACCAGAGGGAGCCTCTGCTCAGAACTCATCCCAAGCCCACTCACAACAGTTGTAACCCCGGGAAAAAAAGATCACAATAACAATTCAAAAGCATAATGCTATTATATCAGCATGCAGTTACAAATAGTGGTAGTGGTTACAAAATCAAGATTTAGTTAGTCAATTATCCATACTTAATGAGACAAATCTTCAATCTTCTCTGTACCTAATGGCAGTCAGGCTACATCTGCGAGCACATGGAGGATGTTGCAGGCAGCAGGTTCACACTCAGCACATGTGACAGACGTCACAGAGTCTGAAGACGCCGAGGAGAGTGATCTGCTGCCTGCAACATCCTTCAGCATGACCGGTTTGGCAGTGGGTCAGTAATGGTGTGGGGTGGCATTTCTTTGGAGGGCCACACAGCCCTCCATGTACTCGCCAGAGGTAGCCTGACTGCCATTAGGTACCGAGATGAGATCCTCAGACCGCTTGTGAGACCATATGCTGGTGCGGTTGGCCCTGGGTTCCTCCTAGTGCAGGACAATGCCTGACCTCATGTGGCCGCAGTGTGTCAGCAGTTCCTGCAAGATGAAGGCATTGAAGCTATGGACTGTCCTGCCCGTTCCCCAGACCTGAATTCGATTGAGCACATCTGGGACATCATGTCTCACTCCATCCACTAACATCACGTTGCACCACAGACTGTCCAGGAGTTAACGGATGCTTTAGTCCAGGTCTGGGAGGAGATCCCTTAGGAGAACATCCGCAACCTCATCACATACCTCCCAACTTTTGAAGACGGGAAAGAGGGACGAAGGTGCGCCGCGGTAATTTTAGGCCACGCCCCAACCACACCCATTTCACAACTAGTCACACCCATGTCCATGCCCCAACCACACCAATTTAGCACTGGTGATCACACTGACTGGTACTGAGGGCACAGTGACTGGTACTGTGGGCACACTGGTACTGAGTAAAAGAAAGAACAGAGAGAGAAAAAAGAAAACAGAGAGAAAGAAAGGAGAGAGAAAAAGAAAGAACAGAGAGAAAATAGAGGGGAAGCAAGAAAGAACAGAGAGAGAGTAGAGAGAGAAAGAAATAAACAAAGAAAGGGGAAAGAAAGAACAGTGAGAGAGAAAAAAAGAAAAGGCGAAAGAAAGAACAGAGACGGAGAAAGAAAGAAAGAAAGAAAGAGAAAGAAAAGAAGAAAGAAAGAAAGAAGGGAAAGAAAGAACAGAGAGGGAGGGAGAAAGAAAGGGGAAAGAAAGAACAGAGAGAGAAAGAAAGACGGGAACGAAAGAACAGAGAGAGAAAGAAAGAGAAAAGAACGAACAGAGAGAGAAAGAAAGACGGGAAAGAAAGAAAGAAAGAACAGAGAGGGAGGGAGAAAAAGGGGAAAGAAAGAACAAGAGAGAAGAAAGAAAGAAAGACGGGAAAGAAAGATGGCAAAGAAAGAAAGAACAGAGAGAAAGAAAGAACAGAGAGAAAGAAAGAGGGGACAGAAAAAAAGAACAGAGAAAGAAAAAAGAAAGAGGGGAAAGAAAGAACAGAGAGGGAGAAAGAAAGAGGGGAAAAAAGAACAGAGAGAGAAAGAAAGACAGGGGACAGGGGGAAAGAAAGAACAGAGAGAGAAAGAAAGAAAGAAAGAAGAAAGAAAGAAAGAAAGAAGGGAAAGAACAGAGAGAGAAAGAAAGAACAGAGAGGGAGAGAGAAAGAAAGATGGGAAATAAATAACAGAGAGAAAGAACAGAGAGAGAGAGAGAACAGAGAGAAAGAAAGAAAGGGGAAAGAAAGAACAGAGAGAAAGAAAGAACAGAGAAAGAGAAAGAAAGAGGGAAAGAAAGAACAGAGAGAGAAAGAAAAAGAAAGAACAGAGATAGAAAGAAAGAGGGGAAAGAAAGAACAGAGAGAAAGAAAGATGGGAAAGAAAGAAAGAACAGAGAGAAAGAAAGAGGGGAAAGAAAGAACAGAGAGAAAGAGAAAGAAAGAGGGGAAAGAAAGAACAGAGAGAAAGGAAGAAAGAGAAAGAAAGAAAGAACAGAGAGAAAGAAAGAAAAATAACAGAGAGAAAGCAAGAGCAGAGAGAAAGAGTGGAAAGAGAACAGAGAGAAAGAAAGAACAGAGAGAAAGAAAGAGGGGAAAGAAAGAACAGAGAGAAAGAAAGAACAGAGAGAAAGAAAGAACGAAAGGAAAGAAAGAAAGAAAGAACAGATATAAAGAAAGAACAGAGAGATAGAAAGAAAGAGGGGAAAGAAAGAACAGAGAGAAAGAAAGAAAAAGAACAGAGAGAAAGATGGGAAAGAATGATGGGAAATAAAGAACAGAGAGAAAGAAAGAAAGAAAGAACAGAGAGAGAGAAAGAAACAGAGAGAGAAAGAAATAAAGATTCTACAAAGATACTATAGCAGCCTGGCTCCCATTGTATTGCCCCCTGAGCCTCCCAGTGCAGGACATATCATGATCCGCTCACATGGCCGACATCCCCGATTCCAAGGTGATCCCCTGTCCGCGCTGTCGGAGGAGGACACAGTGATGGATCTGAAGCATTCCCTGAAGTGCCTCATGGTTCCATCACAATCTCCTCCTGAAATTACCTCATTTCTGGTCATCTTCCAGCATGTCACTTCTGTTGGAACATCACGTGCAAGTTTTAAAGTGCTCCTCCGGACTCCGGCATGTACTCCTGTGTCCAAGGGAAAATCTCCCTGCCGGGACAGCAGGGCAGACTCTCAAAATTGGGGGTGTCCCGCTGAATTCGGGACGGCTGGGAGGTATGAATGTTCCCCACCATACACCTTGTACACGCACGGCTCCGCTCCATACACCTCGTACACACACGGCTCCACTCCGTACATCTCGTACACACACGGCTCCGCTCCTTACACCTCGTACACACACGGCTCTGCTCCGTATACCTCATACACACACGGCTCCGCTATGTACACCTCAAACACACATGGCTCCGCTCCGTACACCTTGCACACACGGCTCCGCTCCGTACACCTCATACACACCCAGCACTGCTACATCCACCCTGTAAACCCCTCCTGACAACACACATAGAATACTTCACCTCATCCAGCACCATGACAACCAGCACACAGAGTCCGAGGACACTGATCATGTGACCCCTGACTCCTCCCCTCCTGTGACCTCATCACAGGTCCTGTGGGCACAGAAGAGTACAGCATAGCAGCGTCATTGCTCTGCTGTGAGAGGCTGAGGTGTAGAGACAGGGAGGGCTCGGAACGGGTGCAAGGGGGGCGTGGCAGCTTATCTCACTACGGGACACATACCATCCCGGCCGGGACAGCGGGTGGGAGGATCTGAATCGGGACTGTCCCGCTCAATCCGGGACAGTTGGAAGGTATGCTCATCAGGAGCATGCCCAGGAGTTGTTGGGAGGTCATACAGGCACGTGGAGGCCACACACAATTCTGAGCATCATTTTGACTTGTTTCCACTTTAATTTTGTCTTGCTTTGATTGTCATTTTGACTTGTTTCCACTTTCATTTTATGGGTCTCTCCAATTCCAGGCCTCCATTGGTTCAAAAATTTGATTTCCATTGATGATTTTTGTGTGATTATGTTGATAGCACATTCAACTTTGTACAGAACAAAGTATTCAATGAGAATATTTCATTAATTTAGATCTAGGATGTGTTATTTGAGTGTTCCCTTTATTTTTTTGAGCAGTGTATTTTTAATAGAGAATTGGTATCTTTAGAGCGCCTTCTTTTTGGTGATATTTCATTGTTTTTTGTGCTTTGATTGATTATACATAGGATAAATATTTGGTGTTGCTTTATTGGGTGGTTTACCTGCTTTTGAGCAATAAACCGCCGGGTGCTGGGCTCCGCAAACTAAACATTCATGCCTATATTTGCAGAGGCTGTAAAACCTGCAGTGGCCTACGTTAAGTATGCTTCAAGACTGCGTACGGCCACTGCCCCCTGAGAGATGGAAAGGGAGGCGGTGGCCAGGGTTTGAAAGAGAGGGTTCCTTTGCGACATCATTGCGTCCATATATACAAATAATGCTGAGCAAGAGTTCAAGGTGCTGTTGTCCCATAACGCATCCCAACACCGCAAAGTCTTGGAGCCAAATACTCATCGTTTTTGCCACCTTGAAACACCTGTCAAAAGACCTTTCTGCCATAAACCTGTGAAGCACCCCACCAGGGCCGTGGAGTACTCGGTCCCGGGCCGGGCGTTCTTAAAGGGGAAGCCACAGCAGGAGTGACCCGGTCCGTGGCCCTGGGCGTCCAATAAAATTGTCAGAGATGATGGTGGGGGTAGTGTGTAGGGGAATTAGTTTGTGATGCCACCCGTGGTGTTCGTCTATATATGGCCGATGCTGCGGTTCAGGTCCACTGGGGCAAATGGGGGCGAAGCAGAGATGTTACTGCTCTCCACGGATAGAGGTAGGCCCCAGGGAAATATAACAGGCTGTTCAGGTGGTGGTGAATGTTGAGGTGCAGAGAATAAGCTAGGGACCCAGAAAAATGTAGTTTTCTTTACCTTTTACTTCTTGGTAGGTGACAATGCAATTCGGGGTACTAGTTACAGATGATAGCAGGAGTCCGGCTCACTTGGAAGCATTCAGGGGATCCACCCTGCCAGGTGGGGTTAGAGGCCTTCCTACTGCGCTCTCCTGCGTGTTGGCTTTAACATGTATGGCAAACAGCGTGAGCCTATTACAGGCACTGTCTGTTCACTGGCAGCCTGGGCTCTTGGTCTGCTGCGGTGCCTCCAGGTGTTCGGCGTGGTCAGGGAGCTTGCAGTCCCCTGACCTCTAGATTCGGCTGTCGGGGCGTCCTTTTTACCAGCACTCCGCTCCGGGATCAGTTTTAATGCAGCTGCAAGTCCCAGAGCCCTTGTTTCCGCTCCTCTCTCTTCCTTCCCCTCAAAACAACTGCCAACTCTTTCCAAAACAATCTTCTTACCTCAGCACTAACTCCTCCCACCAACTGTCACTCCCTTAAGCTCTGTCCCTCCCTCATACAGTAAATCTCTGTAGGCTATCATGCTTCAACGGTTGCAACTATACATTATTAACTTATCTACATTTTAGTCCCTATACCGGGCTGGGATCTGACCTCTCGTTCTACGGGTGGATCTACGCAGTACTGGTATCTCTAATGACCTAGCCTGGTCTAGTGTGTTTGTTGTTGATGTTGTGGATCTACAAGTGTCTGTGCTGTTGGTAGGCCTGCATCTTGCTGGTAAACTGGGCAACAGTCTGCGACTTCTTAGACTCACTATGGGTCTGACAGGTTCACCGCTAGCAGGGGACAGATTTCCACGTTCCACTGCAGATGTGGCATCTGTTACTGGAGCCCTCTGGTCTTCAGGCTGACCTAGAGTTGTATCTCCTTCTGGCACTACTGGTTGGGGAAAGATCAAGACGGGCACAACTATGGCCTGGTTCACTCTTGTCCAATTTGGAGGGAACTCGCCGAGTACTGTTCTGACCTTTTCCTCCATCTCTTCTATGGGCTGAGTACAGCTTGGTTCTTCAAACCTTTCCTTTAATTGGTCAGGGCACGGTTTTAGATGATCCCTTGACACTGTCGCTAAGGTTTCTCCTCCATCTTTACTGATGAGGCACACCTTGGTGTTTTCAAAGTCTGAAGGTAAAACGGTGTATGGCTCAGCCTCCCACTGGTCATCTAATTTGTGAACTCGTCTTTTTATTTTGAGTACCTGTTCTCCAGGTGACAAGGTGACTGCAGGTGCGTGCTGATTATAATTTTTTTCCTGCTTCTGTCTTGCCTAGGACAAACTTTTCTCTACACATTCTTGCACTTTACGATATTTTTGCTGCCACTCTGTATCCCAGTCTGTATCTGGTGATGTCAACTCAGGTGTTAAGACTCCCATGTCCAAATCAATGGGTAACTTGCCAGGTATTGCCCTCATCAGGAAGGCCAGAGTGCAATTGGTGGAGTTTGCCGGTATATTGATTATATAGATCTACCAGATCTGGCAACTTCTCTGGCCACTGGTTTCATTCTTCCAGAGGTAAGGTCTTCAATAGGTCAATTACCACCTGGTTCATCTTCTCACACATGCCATTTGTCTGTGGATAGTACGGTGTCGTCCTGATTTTCTTGCAACCGTACGTGTTACAGAACTCCTGGAACACTTCTGCCTCAAAGGCTAGACCTTGGTCCATGAGCACTTGTTCAGGGTAACCGTGTGGTTAACAAAAGTGTTGTTGAAATGCCTTGGCTGCTGTCTTCGCTGTTTGGTCTTTGACAGGCACGACTACCAAGAACCTTAAGTAATAGTCAACGATGGTCAGAGCGTAGGTGTAGCCAGTCCTACTTGGAGTTAACTTCACGTGATCCAAGGCTACTAGTTCAAGCGGCTGTTTCGTGATGATTGGCTGTAATGGAGCTAGCTGGCTGTTACGGTCTTTCCTGCACAGGTTGCATGGGCAACATTCTTGGCATCACTTCTCAATGGATCTCCTCATGCCAACCCAGTAGAATTTTTCACGAAGTAGGAGCTCCAACTTTTTCCACCTGAAGTGTCCTGCTCCATTGTGGTATGCCTCCAATACCATTGGCGCATCCCACTTTGGGACTACCACCTGCCAGAACAGTTTGTGTGTGCGCGAGTTGATGTTCCTCCAACACAGCTTACCCTCATAGATGAACAGCTTGCCTCTCTCCTACCATAACTGCTGTGCTTCCTGTGGGGCATCTGGACCAGGGTGTGGATCAGCTTGTGTCAGCAACTCCTTTAATATGCGAACGGCTGGGTCACTATCTTGTGTCTCTGCCCACTCATGATGGGGTAATGGGTTCAACGTAGCCTCTCATACGATATAGCGCTTATTCCTCACCCCTTAGGAGCGCTGGGCCGCAACTGGACGGTGGAAGGCTGGTAACTAGATTTTTTCGAGTTCTTCTGGATCTTCTCCCCCTTCTGGTGAATTGGGCATCCTGGACAGCTCATCAGCATTAGCGTTCTTATGTACCGCTCGGTACTTGATGGTAAACTCGCAGTTGGACAGCCGGGCCATCCATCGCTGCTCAAGTGCACCTAGCTTTGCCGTTTCAAGATAGGTTAACGGATTATTGTCTGTGTAGATGGGAAACTTCGCTGAAGCCAGGTAGTGCTTGAAGCACTCTGTTACCGCCCAAACTATGGTGAGGAACTCCAGTTTAAAGGAACTGTAGTTGTCGGGGTTTCCTTTCAGTGGGACCAAGCTTACTGGTAGCGTAGGCAATCACTCTCTCTCTGCCTCTCTGCACCTGTGACAACACTGCTCCCAATCCCACATTGCTGGCAACAGTGTAAAGTACAAATGGTTGGTCATAGTCAGGGTAGGCCAGGACATCATCTCCCGTGAGGGCCAATTTCAACCTGATGAAGAACTCTTCTATCCTTTTGTTCCACTCGAATGGAAGACTTTTGTTCTTGGCCTTCTTGGATTGGCAAACTAGAAGATCTTGCAGGGGTGCAGCTATTTTGATGAAGTCCTTGAAGAATCTCTAGCCTACCAACCCAAGAAACTGACTTACTTCATGAATGGTGCTGGGTCTTTGCCAGTCGCGGATAACGGTGACTTTGTCAGTGTTTGGTGCCACACCTTCCGTGCTTACCATATTGCCTAGGTACTGCACTTGGGCTTCAAAAGGTGACATTTGGATGGCTTTACTTTCAAGTCAAAGTTGGACAGGGCTTCAAATACCTCGGCTAGGTGCACCAAGTGATGTTCATAGGTTTTGGAGAAGACGATGATGTCATCCAGGTACAGCAGAACGGTTTCAAAATTTTTATGTCCAAGGCAGCATTCCATTAACCGCTGAAACGTTCTTGGCGCATTGATGAGCCCGAACGGCATGTAGTTAAACTCGCAGAGGCCCATTGGTGTCGTAAACGCTGTCTTCTCTTTGTCTGCCTCTGCCACGAGAACCTGCCAATACCCACTGATGAGATCTAAAGTAGAGAAATAGTTAGCGGTTTTCAGTGCAGCTAGTGATTCCTCAATTCTAGGTAATGGGTAAGCGTCCTTATGTGTAATGCTGTTAATCCGCCTGTAGTCTACACACATTCTCATAGTACCATCTTTCTTTTTAACAAGGACTAATGGAGCTGCCCAGGGGCTACAACTATCTCTGATTACCCCAGCCTCCTTCATCTCCCGTAACATACTCTTGGCACATTGATAGTGTGCTGGAGGTACAGGCCAATACCTTTCTTTAATGGGCGGATGATCTCTGGTGGGGATATGGTGTTGGACCCTTTTTGCCTGCCCATTCAAATTCTGAAACCACCCGATAAGTGTTAAAAATGCTTAATTTCGTATATTTTTTCCAGGACTTGTTACCAGATGCGATACTCTAAAGGAAATGTCACAATGTTTCTTATAAAAACATGTAGTGGTTTATTGGACTGTCCACCAAAAAAACCTCATTTAAGCAAAACATAAAGTGAGTGAAATAGTTACGAAGACATTGTCCATTTGTCCATAGCAAAGCTTGTACACTTCTTTCCTTGGTGTCCTGAATGGTAAATGACATCTGTCTCTGTCAGCAGCGTCTAAGGAAGCAACACGTGGTTACATAGCAGCTGTCCATTCACCTTAGTGTTCTTGTAAGATGTCCCATGTGTCTGAAGAAAGTGAAGGAGAGAGAGAGCAAGCCCCTCCCTTCGTGTAGTCATTATATATACGTCCCTTAAATCACTTGGTCTCTATATATGGGGATGACACTTTACCATACAGAAATAGCATCTGTAATGTCAGCTGAAAGTCAATGTGAATAAATCCATAACCAATAATTAATATTTACCAAATACCCCTTTTGAGGGTGACAGACATTATTTGGAACCCTTAAAGTAGAGAAGTTAATCTTTAGGATTATAAGATCTTCTTTCTTCTTCTTTGGCAAAAATAATTTAATTTCCATAATAATAATAATAATAATAATAATATCAGATTATTGTTATACACACTCAATAACATAATTATGTGAATTCATGTTATGGTAAGCCGTGACCAATATTCATATAAAATATGTGTCTTACTTTCCTAAACCTAAATTGAAGCATCTCCGGTCCAGTCATCATCATCTGATGTCACCTGGTCTTCATCTTGATGTCTTCTGTCTTGTTCTTTTAAAATAGTCTTTATATGATAATTCCTTTGAAATAACATGTAGATATTGTGGAGGCCGTGTGTCATGTGTCAATCAAAGTCCATAAATTCAAATGTTGATAAGAAAACAAAGTCAATTGATGAAATGAAGCTTTAATTTCTGAGCAGTGTCACCTTTAAAGACCTGGACTTACATTGGCTCGCCTTGGATATTTCTGGAATCCTCCATGCTTTCCGCACTGGTCTTGGAACAGGTGTGACTTCTTTGGTCAGCAAAGCAAGGGTTAAAATTACTCTTCCTTGCTAAAGATAGCATCATAACCAGTCCTTAGTCCTAATGAACAGGACTCATGTCAGGGTTGTAGCT
This sequence comes from Oophaga sylvatica, assembly GCA_033576555.1. Taxonomy (NCBI): domain Eukaryota; kingdom Metazoa; phylum Chordata; class Amphibia; order Anura; family Dendrobatidae; genus Oophaga; species Oophaga sylvatica. The sequence continues at coordinate 342,940,232 of JARQOD010000004.1, read as the reverse complement.
TCCTGACAGTTACCTTATTGTTCACCAGCTTTCATTGAAGCTTCATAGGTGATAAGAAACCACTGGAACGTGATAAAAACGTGATAACACAGTTCATATTAGCATCATAGGATCATCGTCCTCTGCAGTCGTCATTGCCAGGTTAGATACTGCAATCGTGGCTGTCAGTGGTGGATACTGCAGTTGTGGTTGTCAGTGATGAAATGAATTGTAATTGACACAGTCTATTATTACTCAGAAATCATATAGCCTTGTTTCCTTCTGGGACTTCGGCTTTTTCTTCTTGCAACTTTTTAAAAATTACTTGAATTTAGAAATATGAAAAGTCTTTATTAACATAATTCCAATATCTTGCTTGAAGTCTTCATTCCCTATTCTATACCAAATCTGGTAATTTTCCTAACCTATAATATCACAGCGTACCATAGCAATCAGTAATATCCATAGATTTATTATCAGAATAGTAATATGGAATTCATGTTTGTGTAGTAAAACAATAATAAATGATAATGCATTATTAACCATATTCTTCATGAGATATAACATTTTTATGTCATAGGTGTAATTACCTTTCCAACCCATAGGTGTCAGTGTGATTTTTTTATGTAACAAGTGTTTCCATCTTTATTACTAAAACTTTATTAATGGAATATATTTATTAGACCAATAATAGGTAAAAATGTATAGCCATGAACCAAAATGTGAACATGAGTGAATGAATGAATGAAAGAATTATTGTATTTACTCAGAATTAAAACATTTTCTTTTAATGAAACAATATCTTCACTATATTTAATGAAGCAATATTCTCATAGTAGACATTATTTATTAAATATTGATGTTTCTTGATTGAGATAAAAAATAAAAATTAAGGATCAAAAATAGAGATAAAGGAAGAATAAAAATTAAAAAATGAAAAATAAGAATAAAAACAAAAATAAGAATAAAAATAAAATAAGGCCTTTATATGTTTATGACAAATGCTGAGTAGTTATGTTCTCAGTAATACATACCCTTAATATTTCCATTATCTGGATGATTTAATATTTGTCATAACCTTGTGTTACCAAAATATTCAAATTATGCAACTTTGCATGTAATCCCCTTCTTAGTGTAAAGAAATGACTCTTTATAATACTTAATGTTATTATCTCTAGTAGTTATACCATTGTACCTTTTTATATTCTTTAAAATGTGTGAAGAAGAGGTATTGATGAAATGTGATGATGTATTCAAGATCAAAAACAAATTTCCCCCTTAATACCAAAAAATATTATTTTATGAAATAATTTATCAAAACCAAAATTAAAAAATAATTGTTTTATAAATTATTTATGTAACTTCTATATTAACTTTATACCACATATTTGTCTGAAGATGTGTACCATCTATGTAACCATTAAAAATAACATTGAATATCATAAAATTATCCTTTGGGAAAAAGGAAAAAAATAATAATCTAAATGTAGATTTTCTTGATAAACCATTTTGATGTGTGATTACACTTATCCACAATTAAATAAAAAAAAGAATTACTAAAGGAATATACAGTACAGACCAAAAGTTTGGACACACCTTCTCATTCAAAGATTTTTCTGTATTTTCATGGCTATGAAAATTGTAGAATCACACTGAAGGCATCAAAACTATGAATTAACACATGTGGAATTATACATTACACTTTACAAAAAAGTGTGAAACAACTGAAAATATGTCTTATATTCTAGGTTCTTCAAAGTAGCCACCTTTTGCTTTGATTACTGCTTTGAACGCAGAAAAGATGAACCAATGGATTCTACATGCCTGGTTCCCACCGTGAAGCATGGAGGAGGAGGTGTGATGGTGTGGGGGTGCTTTGCTGGTGATACTGTTGGGGATTTATTCAAAATTGAAGGCATAGTGAACCAGAATGTCTACTACAGCATCTTGCAGCAGCATGCTATTCCATCCGGTTTGCATTTAGTTGGACCATCATTTATTTTTCAACAGGACAATGACCCCATACACACCTCCAGACTGTGTAAGGGCTATTTGACCAAGAAGGAGAGTGTTGGGGTGCTATGCCAGATGACCTGGCCTCCACAGTCACCAGACCTCAACACAATCGAGTTGGTTTGGGGTGAGCTGGACCGCTCACGGTGGGAACTAGGCATGTAGAGTCCAGCCATTCACCTTTTCTGCGTGCAAAGCAGTAATCAAAGCAAAAGGTGGCTACTTTGAAGAACCTAGAATATAAGACATATTTTCAGTTGTTTCACACTTTTTTGTAAAGTGTAATGTATAATTCCACTTGTGTTAATTCATAGTTTTGATGCCTTCAGTGTGATTCTACAATTTTCATAGTCATGAAAATACAGAAAAATCTTTGAATGAGAAGGTGTGTCCAAACTTTTGGTCTGTACTGTATGTTGAGTAGATAATATTTCATTATGTATCTTAATATTCTAATAATTGAACTGATTTGTATTATTTCTCATAAAAACAAGGTTTTTTGTTTTCTCGCATACCATGAATTGTGAAACTTTTTTCATACATTACACATACTTAATCTTAGATTATATTCACTCTTAGCAGCTGCTCATACACGCATCTGTCATCTGTCACTCAGACTGTGACACGGATATAAGTTCACACCACAGATTCCACATACAAAAGGTAGGAATACATGTATATTAACCCAAATAATTGTATTCTAATTATCAATGTGCATAGTGTAAACTACTAAATTAAATATTTCTTTGAATATTCCCAAATCAGGCATCTTACAATCCATATTTCCACACCCCCCACTACTGTGTCATGTATAGTGTACAGTTCCTATAGCGTCTTGTGCTTGGGTGCGAGGAAAACACAGGAGACATAGGTTGAAATGAAATGACTTGTATTACTTCATACAAGCATGCTGAAAAGTTCACACAGTTTGCAGGAACAGCGACAGGAGACACAGCAGGCCAGAGTAACTTCAAGCACTACAATAAATCTCCAAAGCAGGTTCAGGATCTCTTCTCTGTACCGTAATTCCTCTGCAAACATGGATTCACCAAACAGCAGGTTTCCAGAGTCCAAAAGTGTTCCAAGGTTCCTCAGTAGGGAATAGCTGGAGTACAAGTCCAAGGTTTCCAGGAGTCAGGTCACAGACTGACTGAGGCTTGATTCAGGAGCACTGATTGTTCAGCTGAGGCTGCTTAAGAAGCAAGAGGGAAGAATCAGGGCGGGAACATGAAAACTGAAACTCCATATTAACTGAGGGCAAGAGCTGCAGAAAGACAGAAAGCAAAATGGCCGACGGAAAACTGAGTTTCAAGGAACATGTCAACAGAGACAAAGAACCTTACATTACTCCCCCTTAGGGACAACCTCCGGATGACCTCATACCAGGCTTGTCAGGGTAGCTCTGATGAAACTGGCGGAGCAGGCGAGGAGCATTTGCATTATTGACTGGTTCCCATGAGTTGTCCTCCACTGGGTAGCCCTGCCATTTAATCAAATATTGCAACTGATTTCTGTACAACCTGGAATCTAGAATCCTTTCCACCATAAATTCTTCCTGACCATCGACCAGCACTGGGTCAGGGGAGAAGAACGTCCAGGAAACGTATTGGGTGTTGCAGCCTTTAGTAGGGATACATGAAAGACAGGGTGGATTCTCATAGTTCTGGGCAGTTGAAGACGACAAGCAACAGCACTTATAATCTTACTGATCTTATAAGGTCCAATGTACTTATGTCCCAATTTAGACGATGGAATCTTTAATTTAAGATTTCTGGTTGACAGCCAGACCAAATCTCCTACCTTGAAAGCTGGTGCAGGTTTACGAAATTTATCTGCTGCTTTCTTGTACCTTCCCTGAGCCAATTCTAGATTTTCCTTTAGAAGATCCATATTCTTTTGTAAAGAAGTGATTCTTTCAGCCACTGCCGGCAAGGGCGTATCTATGGGAAATCGAGGAAGAATGTTAGGATGATAACCTAGATTGGAGTAAAAAGGAGACTGCTTAGTGGAGGCGCTCTGAGAGTTGTTATAAGAGAACTCAGCCAGTGGAAGTAGATCCACCCAATCATCCTGTAGGTGGCAGATAAAACAGCGGAGATACTGCTCCAGGGTCTGATTGGTTCGTTCTGTCTGTCCATTAGTCTGGGGATGAAAAGCAGAAGAAAGGTTTACTTTAATGTCCAATGCTGCACAGAAATTTTGCCAAAACCTTGAAGTGAATTGCACCCCTCGATCCGAAATGACCTCATCCGGTACTCCATGTAAGCGAAACACATTCTTAATCATCAAGTCTGATGTCTGTTTTGCAGTGGGTAAGCCGACACAAGGGATAAAATGAGTTGCCTTTGTTAGACGGTCAACCACCACTAGAATGGTGTTCTTCCCTTGTGGAGTTACCAACCTCTCAATGAAGTCCATAGAAATGGATCCCCACGGGCGGGACGGGGTGGGAAGAGGTTGCAACAGACCAGTTGGTGAGGAGCGAGGTGCTTTGCATCTTGCACAGACTTCACATGAAGTGACATAGTTTAAAACATCTTTCCTGTAAGTGGGCCACCAAAAGAAATGAGAAAGAAATTCTTGTGTCTTTAGAATTCCCCTATGCCCGGCTATCTTGGAATCGTGGATGAGTTGCAATACTCTCAATCTGACTGTTTCAGGTATATACAGACGTTGTCCCTGAATCCACACACCATTCTTAAAGACAAGACTTACGTCCCTTGGGGGTTGAGCAGACAAAGAATCCGCATGGTATGCTTCCTTGATGTCCTTAAGTAGGTCTTGATTATAAATCACTCCCAGGAATCTAGAGTCAGGAAGAATAGTCTTAGGAGGAGTAAGTGGACGTGTCTCTGCTGAATGAATCCTAGAGAGTGCATCAGCCTTTCCATTGCGCGATCCTGGTCTATAAGAAATGACAAAATTAAATTGGTTTAGGAAAAGATTCCAGCGAGCCTGGCGAGGAGTCAGGCACTTAGCCGACCTGATAAATTCAAGGTTACGATGGTCTGTCAGGACGACTATTTGCTGTGCAGCTCCCTGAAGAAGGTGTCTCCATTCCTTGAAGGCTGCAATAATGGCCAACAATTCTCTATTGCCCACATCGTAGTTCCTCTCAGCCGAAGACAACTGCTGGGAAAAGAAGGCACAGGGATGCAAGACATTCTTCTCACCTGTTCTCTGAGAGAGTATAGCTCCAACGGCACAGTCTGAAGCATCCACCTCTATTATGAAGGCAAGCTCGGGGTTGGGATGTACTAAGATAGGTGCGGTGGTAAATTTATCCTTTAAACAGGAAAATGCTTCCTGAGCTTGCGGGGTCCAGGAGAACCTAGACTGTTTCCGGGTAAGTTGGGTGATAGGTGACACTACCTCAGAAAAATTCTTAATGAAACGTCTATAGAAGTTGGCAAACCCGATGAAACGCTGCACCTCCTTCACATTTCTAGGAATTGGCCAATCCTTGATGGCTTGGGTCTTGCTTCCATCCATACTAATCCCTTGCGTAGATAGTACATACCCCAGAAATTGAATTTCGGTCCTATGGAATTCACACTTTTCAAGTTTGATGTAGAGATGGTTTTGTCTTAGGCGTTCTAAGACCATTCTCACATGTCCATGATGTTCCTCTGTGGAGTTAGAAAAAATTAGAATATCATCCAGATAAATCACCACAAATGTATCTAAGAGATCCCTGAAGATATCATTCACGAAGTGTTGGAAAGTGGCTGGGGCGGTACTCAGACCAAAAGGCATAACTAGATATTCAAAGTGTCCATAGCGTGACCTGAAAGCAGTCTTCCATTCATCCCAGGTCTAATACGGACCAAGTTATAGGCCCCACGGAGATCCAGTTTAGAGAAAATTTTGGCATGCCGCACTCTCTCCAACAACTCAGGGATTAAAGGCAATGGATAACGGTTTCTAATAGTAACCTTATTGAGTTCCCTATAGGGTCTCAGAGATCCATCTTTCTTCTTCACAAAGAAGATGGGTGCACCTGCGGGAGATGAAGAGGGGCGTATGAAGCCCTTGGCTAAATTTTCATCTATATAATCCTTCAAAGCTTTTAGCTCGGGCCCCGCCAGGGGGTAGATCTTACCAAAAGGTATCTCGGCTCCAGGCAATAATTCAATTGGACAATCATATGGACGGTGAGGAGGAAGCTGATCAGCGTTCTTCTTGTCACATAAATCCACATAGTCCTGGTATACAGCTGGTAGTTCAGGGACTGACATGGTTCCTTTAGGAACAGAGCAAGCTGAAACTCCTTGACTCATCTGTTTCTCCGGAAAGTGTAATTCCTTGGTCTCCCAGTTAATCGTAGGATTCTGCGCCTGCAGCCATGGTAGCCCTAGAATAATGGGAAAGTGGGGAGAAGAGATAAGCATAAAAGACATTTTCTCCTGATGATCTTTACCCATAAGGACCCTCAAAGGCTCTGTTTCTTGATCCACTGGTCCAGAAGTCAGTAGAGAGCCATCCACAGTCTCCATCTGTACTGGAGTAGCCTTCTTCACTGAACGTATCCCCTGTTTCAGAGCAAAGGAGATATCCATAAAATTTCCACTTGCTCCTGAGTCGATCATAGCAGAGCTAGACACCCAGACTGAGTCAACCCAGAGTTTGATGGAAAGGAAGCAATGAGAATTGTTTCTTTTACAACTCAGCTGGGACACCGCTGAGGAAACTTGAAAAATTGCAGCGTTTATACCGTCATCGTCCCCAGAACTAACAGAGTTTAAGTCAGAGAAATCAAGATCTCTTGCAGCAGATCTCTCTGGAGCCTGAGGCTCGGACATGACAGAGCTCCTCTCGCAACACTCACAGTGAATGACTGCTGCAGTAGTCTTACGAGAACGGCTGGGGCAGTTTATAATGAAGTGCTCTGACTTACCACAGTAGAAACATAGATTTTCCTTTATACGATGTTCTTTGCGTGCATCACTAACCCGTCTTTGTAAAGAGTCCACCTGCATGGGTTCAGGTTCTGGTTCCCTTTTGATCCTACTCAAAGGTTCCTTAGCTGAGGAGGGAGGTAGTAAAAGGTTAGTGCGATTATTTTCGAACCATCTCTCTTGTCTGCGTTCAGTCAGACGAGCATCAATACGGATACAATAGTTAATAAAGTCACCTAACGCAGTGGGAGGGTCGGCACGAGCAAGTTCATCCTTAATCAGTGGAGACAACTAGTGTTGAGCGATACGATAATGCAAATATCGGCTATCGGCCGATATTAGCTCTATCGGCCTTTCGATAATTCGTTTCGATATTTTCATCTTATCGAATACCGGAATCGGATTTGTCACTGTCACTGTGAGTGTCCGTCGGTCGGGTCTGTCAGGAGTCAGCGGCACTTACCTGGCAGAAGATCTCCGGCGGTCACGTCCTGGACTGCTTGATGGCCGCCATTATCTTCTCCCTGGCGGTCACATGCAGTTTTTCGCGATAACTGCAGTGACTGCAGGGTAATCCCGGCCGTAAAGCAGTCAGTCCGATGACGTCACCGCCGGGGAAGCAGGTAATCAGCTGTGCTGCGCCGGGATGACAGGCTCTGCCTGTCATTCTGATGTAGCAGGGCTGGATCGTCGTGGGACACTCGTTACTATGGACTGCGTCGGTCAGGTGGTATACTTTTTTTTTTTTTTTCATTTTTTTACAGGAGATCGATGGCGTCGCAGGATGAGACAGTAATAAAAGAAATGAAAACTGTGTTTTTTTTTTTTTTTATTAAATTAAAAAACTTTTTTAGGAACATTCACCCGTCCGGGTACATAAACAATTTAACTATTTACATACAGGGACCCTGTCCGGGTTATTTAGACTTCTTTGGCTGGCCTCTTCCAGGTACCACCTGGTACTCTTCTTGAGATTGCCAAACATCCGAGGCACCAAGGACCACCAGGACCTGATGACGTCGTGTGGCCTGTACAGTGACGTCGTGACCCGCTATCTGGGTCTGTGTGGCCACCTCTTTCATCTCCCTCCGGGTCTGGAACCCTATGTCCCGGACTGTACGAACCCCAGGGGGCCTAACAGGCGCCGGGTACGGGCCACGTATCGATATCATGTCCATGGGTGGGTCTGCTGAGGAGACCACTGAGGGAGGCTGGGGAGATTTACGGCGTGGGGTGGGCACTTTTGCAGAGGCCTGGATGTGGGAGGCTGAAGGCTTCGAGGGTCTCACAGGTTCCTCACACACTGGGGAGTAGGGGTCGCACCTGGTAACATTTAGGGCGTACCACCCATTGTAACCCCAGTGTCGGGTGTAAGTCACCAAGTCTCCTGGCAACAGGTCCCTCCCCGGGTGTCCTTCTGGGAGGTGAGCCTCCACGTCCCGCCGGGTCACAAAGACTTCTAAATAAAGTCCAGGCTCCTTGATGAAGCCCCAACCACCTTTCAATTTAAAGTTCCGTACTGCACCCTTACGCCGCGGCTCACTCAGGGTTCCTTTATCCTTTCTCATCCGGTCCTTATCTGCCCGGTCCTTCTCCAGGTGACGTTGGCGAAGTTTTAGGGATTCTCGCTGCTCCCTTTGTCGCTCTGCTTCTCTCTCCCAACGTCTCCACTCTTCCTCCTGACGCCGGTTGAAATTCTCCTCCACCAGCTGCTCCATGTCTCCACCACTCCACTGCAGCTTACAGTGTCCGGTTTGCGGCAGCTCTCCTGTCGCCCCCCAGTCCTGGCGGCGCTCCCCTGCGGAGGAAGCAGACGGCTCTAAATCAGATGACAGTCGGGGCTCCGGTACAGGCAGGTAGTGCTCTGGTGCCTGCGCGGCCTCCTCCATGAGGACGGGTGTCGCTTCTTCTGTCTCAGCGACGGGGGCAGACAGCGGGATCTGGGGTGCTGCGGTTTTTTGCAGGAACGGGTGCCTCCACTGCGACAACGTCAACCGGATCACATTGCAAGGACTCCTCTACTAGAACGGGTGCCTCACCTTCCGGTACAGACACTTCAGGTAAGAGGGATTGGCGCCGCTCCAAGTTTATTTTTAGGGCACGCCAGCTCGCTTCCATCCTGGCGACCTCCTCCCGGTGCCGGGCCAGGCCTCTTAGGGTATCCGCCGCTTCTTGCAGCGTAGGAGGGTTTACAGGCCGGGTGCCCAACGGTGATTCTGTGGCGATCGGGTCGCTTCCGTGGGGGGAGAGCTCTGACTGCTCCATCCCTTCCCACTTCTGCTCGTCGTGTCCATTAGCCATCTCTGCCAAGTCACATGTGTCATTAGCATCTGGAGAGGGCCCCTCTTTTGTAGTGAGGCGGGACCTTCGTGTTAGTTTCCGCACACTGAGGAGGATGAGGAGGCGGAACTGAAGAGCTGTGGGGCACGATCTTACATTGCAGTATCATTTAGAGTGGTCGGCCATCGTTTTCACGCCACTGAGTGAGTGACACCCACGAAGAGCACGCCCTTCTTCTTCACCAGTGCCTCGTCGTGACGCAGATATGGCGGAAAAATGGCAAATACATTCTCTGATGATTTTAGCAATTCTCAAGCACAAAACCAGTGCAATTCAGGCACACAGGACTCGCTTATAGCGAGCTACAGAATCCTGTTCGTGACGCCCAAGTTGAGTCGCACAGAGCCAGAGGTTTTCGGGGTACTCGGCACCGAGCCCGTCGACTTCTATGAGGTATGTCACGTCTCTACCACGTCAGCGGCCTCTTCCATCATACTTCCTCATGTTTGGGAAAATGTACCAAAAATACCAGCAGATATATGGTACTGTATCAGAAGCATACAGCTGTATACGGTGAAGGGGAAAATTTAAATCTCCGTATATATTTCCGGAGTCACAGACAGACGCTCTCAGGCTCAGTATGGATTAAACCAGAATATAAAAAGCAGAAAAAGGGTAATGTATCTGAAGATACCAGGTGCATATAGTATAGGGGAAAATTGTAAATCTCCGTATATATTTGCGGAGTCACACACAAACACTCTCAGGCTCAGTATGGATTAGACCAGAATCCATACAAAGCAGAAAAAGGATACTGTATCTGAAGATACCAGGTGTATATAGTATAGGGGAAAATTGTAAATCTCCGTATATATTTGCGGAGTCAAACACAGACGCTCTCAGGCTCAGTATGGATTAGACCAGAATATAAAAAGCAGAAAAAGGGTACTGTATCTAAAGATACCAGGTGTATATAGAATAGGGGAAAATTGTAAATCTCCGTATATATTTGAAGAGTCACACACAGACGCTCTCAGGCTCAGTATGGATGAGACCAGAATATAAAAAGCAGAAAAAGGGTACTGTATCTGAAGATACCAGTTGTATATAGTATAGGGAAAAGTGTAAATCTCCGTATATATTTCAGGAGTCACACACAGATGCTCTCAGGCTCAGTATGGAATAGACCAGAATATAAAAAGCAGAAAAAGGGTACTGTATCTGAAGATACCAGGTGTATATAGTATAGGGGAAAATTGTAAATCTCCGTATATATTTCCGGAGTCACACACAGACTCTCTCTCAGTATGGATTTGACCGTAATACAAAAGGGATAAAAAAGATACTGTATCAGAAGATACCAGGTGTATATAGTGTAGGGGAAAATTTCAATCTCCGTATGTATTTCCGGAGTCACACACTAATAGTCAGCTTGTATTTGTCCATGATACCAGCCGGTACATGGTAGTGTGTGAGGAGCGTACAGCTGTATACGGTGTGGGAAAAAATGAATGGTCGGTAACTGTGCAGAAAAAAAGAATAAAAGTATTAGTGCTGTGTAAAAAGCAGTCTGCACAGCAGTGTACACACAGCAATACAGCTAGCAGGCAGCCTACTAACCAGCGCTGCTGCACACAAGAAAATCCTCCCCTGTCACTGCACACTAACTGCACAGCACAATTGTTATAGGCACAAGCACAGAAGAACTTATCTTTCCTTCCCTAACTCTCTCTCTACTGATAAACAGTGTCAGCAACCTCTCCCTACTGTTAAGATCGGCAGAAGTAAAATGACGGTCGGCGGTGAGGGCTTTTATAGCCACTATGACGCCCCCCAAAGCAAGCCAATCACTGCAATGCTCTTCTCTAAGATGGTGGTGGATGCTGCCCATGTCATCTCGTTGCCCACAGTGTACGTTCTTGCTCATTGGCTGAAAAAAGGCGCCTGCAAGCATTATGGGAAAACCGACTTTGGCGCTTGGGTCAATGACCGCATGGCCGACTTCACGCTATGGTCGGGTTTCGCTCGGCGAAACTCGACTTTAGCGAAAGTTGGCGACTTATGAATCTGACCGACCTGTTTCGCTCAACTCTAATGGTCACCTCTTTACATCTCATCTGAGGCTAGGGCTGACCATTGCTGGCAAGGATGGCAAGGTCTTTATCTTGGCTGTGAGTAATGTCTGAATCAGCTCAGTACCGCTTAAAGAGGACATATGGCATAGTTGTAACCTGGGAGCCAGTGTCCAGTAAAGCGTTCATTGGGAAGCCATCAATCACGATGGGCAGGACTGGCTGTCCTCCTATGTACTTGTCTCGCCAACTTGATGGGCCTGGTCGTCTTATTCCTGAGGGTTGGCCCTTTGCCCCAGGGGTTGCTTGTTTAAATAACAGAATCTTGGTATGTGTCCCACCTTGTTGCAGCGGAGATAGATGGGCTGTCCGTCCTCGTCGTAACGATTGCTATCTCTCCCTCTGGTCGGTGGGTTCTCCTCTGCTGCCACCACGGGACGTCATCTGGACTGGAGGCCACCTGGATCTTCTTCTTTGGAGCCACTTGAATGGACTGCACAGTTTTAGTGAATGCAGCCACAATTTTAGTCAGTTCCTTGATCTGGAGATGCAGGTCTGCAGCAGAGTCATCATCTTGGGTCGGCATGTCGGTCTCAATAGGGGTCTGGGGAAAGGATGCTGCCTCCTGCTAGTATGTAATTGCTGGGCGCCTAGAGGGCTCTGTGCCGCTAGGATTTGGTTCATGCAGCACCCGGATGGCCCTATCCTTAAAGTGTGCAAAGTCCAATTCAGGATTTTGTACGGCCATTATGCGCAATTCTGTTCTTTGATTGCTAGACTGGAGTCTCTCTATAAACTGCTCCGTTAGCAATCTATCTTAATCTCTTACGCTGTCAGGGTCAGCCTGCTTTATGGCCTGTAGCGCCTCCTGAAGGTTAAGAGCATAGTCCCATATACTGTCCTGCACCCTTTGTTTTCACCAAAAGAATCTAATTTTTATCTCTGCTGCAGTGTGGGTGTCAAACGTGTCATTCAGTCTGGCCAAGATTTGTATGACAGTTTCTATATTAGTGTCCAGCCAGGACTTTACTTCCCTCTGGGCCGCACCAGTTAACTAGCCAATGAGAATAATAACTTTTTGACTTTCAGACAGGAGGTACATTTTGAACAAACTACATAGTATTTCCTTAACCCCTTCCTGACCTCCAACGTACTAGTACTGCTCTGCGGCAGGTGCATTTCTGCCCAAAGCAGTACTAGTATGGCGTCTCCATTTTCTGGACACCGGGTTCTGATGGCTGCTGTCCCTGACAGCAGACCATCCCTGCACTTAGTGCTGGGGGGTTGCACCGCCCCCTCACATCGGCGATCGCTCTGATTGGCTGTTAAAAGCGAAACAGCCAATCAGAGCGATCGCCGATGAAATATGGTAAAATATTACAATCCAATAGCAATAGCATCGGCCATGGCTGGAGACCCAGATCCGACCCCCCCCACACCGAGTGACAGCGGCGATCGGCCCCCGCCACCGATTGATGGCGGCGATCGGTCGCCGCCGTTACTATCTGCTCCTCTCTTCCTTGCCTCCGCTCTCCCCGCCTTCCAATCCCCCCCCCTCACCTCCTCCGGTCCTCCGATGTCCTGGGTCCGTTCAACGTCCGTCCGGGATTCTTCATGGGCGCCGCCATCTTGGAAAATCGTGGGCGCATGCGCAGTGTGCCTGCCGGCCGGCAGATTCCGTGAATTTATTTTGATCACTGTGATAACCTCTCACAGTGATCAAAATAAAAAAAAAGTAAATAAACTCCCCCTTTATCACCCCCATAGGTAAGGACAAATAATAAAATAAAGAAAACACGGATTTTGGTAAGAACTTACCTGTAAAATCCTTTTCAGCGAAGAAGGAAGGGAGACACACTAGTCATTACTAGTGGGTAGGCGGAGCCCACATAGGATAGAAACACCTCAGATTAAAAAAGTGTTGACCGGCCCCTCCAGCTTATAGGGCTCCTCCTACTCCAGCTCTCCAGTCGTACCCAAGCTAAGGAAGAGCAAATATCACCAGCGTAGCAACATAACCCCTTCTGAAGGACTTCAGAGAAAAAACAAGAAGACAGGTTATGCATATAGCCGAAACAACCACACAGTCCAGGTACTACTCACTGAACCTGACCACTGCGATGAGCTGGCAATGCTGGAACAGAGCCTTAGCGCGCCGACCTCAGCCCAGATAATCGCTATCAGAGAAGGGTCACGCCGCATCTGAAAACACAACAACACACTTCTGCCATGGGAGGGATGTGTGTCTCCCTTCCTTCTTCGCTGAAAAGGATTTTACAGGTAAGTTCTTACCAAAATCCGTGTTTCAGCAGCAGATGAAGGAAGGGAGACACACTAGTCATTACTAGTTGGACGTCCCAAAGCAGTCCAAAAATAAGGGTGGGCAAAAAAACCAAAAGAGGCAGATACCCAACAACCTAAATAAATGCGCAACTAGCGCTAACTACAAGTTCACAAGAACTTGTCGGGGTCGTAACGACAAACCACTCATCCTCCAGTCACTCCAAATTAGACTAAGAGCACGGGTCGACCGAGAATGAATCAGGCAATACGCTGGTTCAGACTTCAGAACATGCCCTAAAGAAAATGGTGCTATTAGGCGGCCATCTCCAGTAAGCACTGAACTTTTTATTCACGTACATAAGATTACATACACAGAATATTGGGGTGGAGTAAAGGCGGGATTGAGGAGAAAGAGATAAGCTGAATCATGTCCATATATGTATACATTCAGCATCTGGTCATCCTAATTGGTCCTTAGATCTTCTTCTAAGTCCTCCTTGATGTGTTGTCATCCTCAGTTTCGTTTCTTGAAGAAAGATTCTATTGTTCTCGTGTATCATGTGTTTCCTCAATTCTCCAAAGGTGGGGGCATTTCAGTAGATCCAGTTCAATTTAGTGTAATACAGTGATAGGACACAAGATGGAGACAAACACCAGCAGATACTAACATTGTCCTAAAATAAGTTTCAATCTGAATAATATCATTTAAGGGAAACTTCGTGTTTACAAAATACATATACACACTATAAATATAAAAGTATAGTAGAAAATTATATTTTACCTTGACAATCCCCCCTAAACACTAAGTTTTTCCCTTAATTTATGCGGCCTTCGAGACTGTCCATGTGTGGGGACAGGGGTAATGGATTTCTTCGCTTGGTCATTTTAGAAACTGGCCCCTTATGGACCGCCCCCAAACAACCAAGTCCCTACCAAACATGCACATGGAGTTCTCCCACTATCCCTAAACTAAATCTCTTATTTCCATTTGTATTTTGTTATAGGGGGTTTTATCAGGTTTATCCTGCGGAGTATATTTCTCCATATCACCCTTATCAGTGTCTTCATATAGTAGTGACACAACTTCCTGATGAAGGAAAGTACCTGAGGAGGCGGCTGCATTGGTCACAGCTTTCCTATACATAGATATCACACAACATAGAATTATCAATCCTAGCACCAAAAGCCCTGTTACCACTAAGCAGGCTTGTTGGAGAAATTCTTTAAGTCCTTCAAGCCATCTTAAGAAGAAAGAGGTATCTACTTCTGCATTGGCTTTTATTTCCTGAGCCAGATTTTTAATATCTGTAAGGGCCACTATAGTTTTACCATTGACTCCAGAATTCTGAGGAATATAAGTACAACATTTTTCCCCTATCATCCCACAGACTTCATCTTTTTCAGCTAGAATCATGTCAATGGCCAGTCTATTTTGAAGAGTCAGTCTTTTGTTTTGGGCCCAGTTTCTCAACTATACCCTGGAAAGCATCTTGACTAAAATTGATATTGATAAATCTTTGCTTGGTGTAGTATATATATTTTATCCAATCTACATTGTAATTGATCTGCACAGTTGGGATGAGAGAACGGAAACCCGCCAGGATCTGATTCTGAGCTTTGTATTCGTCTGGGACCCCCCTAGGAACACCTATGGGATCCATATAAACTTTGGGATCCTCAGCATAACCGGTGTGCAGCTGACCCAGACTCCTTCTTTTTCTGGATATCAGTGGAGCTATATTCTCGGATCCAGACTCTTTCTCACGTGTCTTTTAATGACTACCCAGTCTCCAGGCTGCAGGCTGTGACTCCCAGGATCCTGGTTCGCATCTGGAAGAGAACTGAAAACATTATCATATACTTTCTTGAGTCTTTTATGCAAATTCCTTACATATGAACTTAATACATGGTTACTTATTTCCAATGCTTGGGAAAAGAAACATCCTAAACTAGGCACTTTGCCAAATAGTACTTTATACGGAGAAAGTCCAGTTTTTCTATTTGGAGTGTACCTTACTGAGTATAGGGCTAATGGTAAACATTCAGGCCAAGATTTCCCTGTTTCAGCCATGGCCTTTTAGATTTTTTTTTTTTTTTTTAACTTCAATATCCTATTTAGTCCTTTTACTTTTACACCGCTTTGTGGTAATATGGGGTGTGGAAAACTTGTTGAATTCCCAGCGCTGTCAAGACTTCATTCATTATTTCACCTGTGAAATGTGTACCTCTGTCACTTTCGGTCACCTTTGGTACTCCATACCTGCACACCACCTCCACAAGCAGCTTCTTTGCGGTTGCCGCAGCCGTAGCCTTGGCAATCGGAAAGCCTCCGGCCAACCTGAGAATAAATCAAAAACACACCAACACGTACTCCCATGAACCTGATTTTGGCAGCTGAATATAATCAATCTGCAGTCTCTGGAAAGGATAGAAGGGCCGAGGGTGTGTTTGGGTGGTGTCTTGACTACCCTTCTCTGATTATGTGTAGCACATACCATGCATCCCTGGATCAAACCTTCTATACAGGTGGAAAAGCCTGGTGCCTCCCAATGCTTCTGCATCACACTCATCACAGCAGTTTTGGACTGGTGGGTTGGCCCATGTAACATCTGGGCGACCGCAGGGTACAACGCTCTTGGAAGGCATCGGCGCATCCCTCTTCCCCATACCCCAGTTGCTGCATTCAGACATGCACCTTCTTTTTCCCACTTTTCTACTTCCTCCTGGCGCACCTGAGCCTGCATCTGGGCTAAGGCATCCTCCGACACAAAGGGATTTTTGGGAGCGCTTACCTGGTGCATCGTTACCCCTTGGAGTGGTCTACTGGCTGCTGTTTTTGCTGCTGCATCGGCCATTGCGTTTCCTTTACTCACCTGATCAGTGCATCTGGTATGTGCTTTAACTTTTGACAACTACTTCTTTTGGTAATTGTAATGCATCAATTAACTGCTGGACTGCGTCAGCATTTTTAATGGGATGTCCTGCTGCCGTCAGGAATCCTCTAGACTTCCAAATTGGACCCAAATCATGAGCTATACCGAATGCTTATCTAGAATCTGTGTAGGTGTTAACAATTCTACCTTCAGCTATCTTACAGGCCTCGGTCAGAGCCTTAAATTCAGCCTCCTGGGCCTACTGATATGGGAGCATTGGTTCTGCTTTGATTACTGCATTCAGGGAGACGATGGCATACCTGGTGTGGAAGGTACCTGAGTCATCTTGGTAGCGAGTTCTACAAAAGATTTAAAGTCAACATTATGTCTTTCAGTTTAAACACTGTGGGTAGGCCTGCTGTTTCCTGTGCCATAAGCTGAACATAATCATAAGGAATCTCCTCTCTTGGATCTTCTTTGTACAATACCGTACAATACCTGACCTCCCCCCTAGATCCGAGAGAGGTAACAATGTGACAGGACTAAGTGTGGTACATCTCTGCAAAGAAACATTTGGAGGCATTAAAAGTGCACATTGCAATCGAAGGTGACGTGCAGCTGAAAGATGTGCCGACTGCACCTGGTTCAGTATGTGTATACATCATGAGGTGTAAGTGCTGTCAGTGGATAATCAAGAACGATATCTGATGATTTGTGGAGCAATAGTCCTACAGCATGTACCGCCCGTACACAGGACGGGGTACCCCTAGCCACTGCATCTAGTCTTTCACTGAAACAGGCCACTGGCCTTTGATTGTCACCATGTAACTGAGTCAATACTCCTGCCGCGTGTCCCTGCTGTTCGTGGAGATACAGGGTGAATGGTAGTTCATAGTTGAGAGTTCCTAGCGCTGGAGCTGCCACAATCCTGTTTTTGAGGGAATGAAAACAGTCTATACCTTCAGGAGTTAGTTTAAAAAGCACAATGGTAATAGTCATAGAGAGGCTGCATGAGAATTGACACAGCACGAATCCACTGCCTGCAGTAGAAAATCAGTCCAAGAAATATCCTAAGAGCGGCAACATTAACAGGCATAGGAAAGTTCTGTACAGCTTCTTTGCGAGCGCTGGTCAGATGTCGCGCCCCCAGTGTAATGCAATGTCCCAAAAAGATAACTGAAGATTTACAGAATTGCAGTTTATCCTTTAACGCTTACAACCTGCTTGGTACAAAAACAACATATTATAAAAATAACATTGGCAAAATCAATAACTGTAAACTAAGCAGCATCCTGAGATATCTGGAACAAAAGTGTATATATATATTGTACCAGCCAATACATAGAGAGTTAAATCTCGTAGCCGAAGGGGGAAGCTGAAGGTTGGAATTTGTACTGTCAAGGCCATTGATAAGGGACCTTACTCTTAGCTGCAGAGATGCCGAAGGTGGGGGCTAGGTTTTAACTAAAACACCCCTTGTTACCAGTTTCTGCATCTGCTGAGCAATAGTCCTTTCTTGAGCTAAACTAAGAAGATACTGTCTCTGTTGGGGCAGGATTGCACCTGGCTTTAATTTGACCATGACTGGCTGCACCCTTAATCTGCCCACGTCTGTTTTATCTGAAGCCCAGAAATCATGCAGTATCACACCTTCCAACATTGAAGGAAATTCATTTATGTCCTCTATACTAGCAACGTCTAGCGACATGATTTTACAAAGAGTGCTCTGCTTCAATCCTGGTGTCATAGTGACAGTCCCATCAAGATGATACTCAATATGTGCTTGCAATTGTGACAACACATCACTTCCTAAAAGATTACATTGACCCCGTGGTGATACCATTAACTGTGTGTGTACAGTGGTTCCTTGAATTTGCAGGGGAATCTTTTTAGTGACGGGGAGCAGGATAGATGGAGAGTTATAAGGAGTCGCTATAACATGGTGGGAGAAATCACTTTTCCCAAATGGCCAGTCCTTTTCTGTAACTACTGAATTGTCTGCCCCCGTGTCCACTTGGAACTCAACCTCATGTCCCCCTGGTAGGTTCACCTGTACTGTGCAATTAGGAGTGGGGGGTAAGGAGACAAGGGGTTCATGTGCAAGCTACCATTATCCTATGGGAGCGCCTCTAATTGGTCTTGGGGGCCTCTTGCAGGCGAGTCATTTGCATATGGATTAGTTGGACAGGCTGGATATGGGTTAGTTCTGCAATCCCTCCTGAAATGTCCTGGTTTCTTGCACCCGTAGCACAATTTCTGCCCATCTCCTGGCACACGTCTCCTCTCCCTGTTGTTTGCAGGACAAGTACCTACAGCATGTATCCTTGCTCCTCTTTTTGCCTGCGCTAAACCATGTTGTGCCCCCTGTGCTTTTCTGGCTAGATCCTCTGCTTTTACTGATCTCCAATCCGGTCTACTTACTTTCAGTTTTTCCTTGTCACTTCTTTTTTTTTTTTTTAACCCATTCATATAAACTTGCCAGAACCCTCTCATTAGTCTTGTTTTCTTTGACAAAACCCATTTCCACCCAAGTTTTTCTTAGAGTCCAGAAATAATCTTTTGGCTCTTTCCTGAACTCTGTCCTCTAGTGTAACTTCCTTTCTCTGCCTGTCTATTTGCTTCTCACATACTCTGACCTTCGATTCTTACGTACTGTGTCTATTCCAAAAACATAAAACTGTTGCACTCTTTCCTGTGCATCCTCACGAATACCCGACGGGAGGGGTCAAACCACTGCGTAGTTTGTGTGTCCTCTCTCCCTCAGCCTGCAGGTTGCTTATCTGTAGAATGACCTTGGTGTACAGCAAAATACCATCTCGCTGCTGCCAGCACTTATCTCTGCTTGCTGTCACTGACTTCTGCATTCTTAGATCAGTTCCTACAAATATAACACTTGTATATCTCATTTATCAATCTATTGTATCTAGCTTCATCTGCCAATTTTCCCTTTTTCTGTTTTCTATCCCACATCTAACCAATCATAACAGTTTTCATTCCCTGGGCGGGTGACATAGAGATAAAATATCCCTTTTTCCCTAAATTTAGTGTGTTGATCCCTTGAAATCATTCCTATCACAGTTGAATATTTGATAGAAATCGAACTTAAAGATAACCACAGGGGTTGTAGTATTAACCCAGAAGGTGGGCATACTGGCACTACTGGAGATCAGGATATAGCTCAAAAGGATATGTATATCAGAAACTTCATGACTGCTGATTAATCTTGTCCTTCTTGCAATGGGAGGCGTGAATCCAGGTGCTCTTGCCCTCGAGCTTCGGGCAGTAGGGGTGGACAGGATCACAGAGTAGGGACCCTCAAATCTGGGCTGGAGACAGTCTCTTCCCATAAATTTTTATATATATAAAGGTCATCAGGCGAGAAATCATGCACCGTGTCACCTGTAAATTCTGGGAGAGAAGCAGACACTATAGAGTGGGTGTTAGTTAACTCTTTAGACAAAGCAATCACAAATTTGCTATTTTATCATTGGTTTCAAATAATTCCTGGTGCCTAATGTCTTCTGTTTTTAACATACCAGCATGATGGAGTATTGAATGTATGGTGGTCCGAAGGGTGGCCCGTGACTCATTTGAGTTTAAAGGATCATGGACTGGACCTACTGCATGGATGATGATATCAGCGGGAAGGTCCCCTGCATGGGTTGTCAGAGTCTGTCCAGGTGGCAAAGGGTCATGAGTGTGTATATGAGCCATACATTCTGCAGTGACGATGGGACCACCAGCTTGGGCTATTAATAGAGCCAGACCCCCTTTCTTGGAGCAGTTGGAGTTGGCAGGACTAACTATAGCACCAACCCGATGTGTCAGGATATCACCGTACCCTATGGACAATGTCACTGGATTTCCATTGTGGTCTGTGTAATGCTGTGAATGGCAGGGATACCAGTTTTCAAGTACACCGGGAGCTGGGGGCCTGACCGGGGTTTCCGTGAATCTTACAGAACGACTGTCCTCTCTGAGGATTTGTGAAGGAGAGGAAGGTGCCCCATCTCTGGAGTAGGGGTGGAATAGGCCCTAGGACCAGGGGTTGACAATGATGGTGGGGGAATGGAGGAGGGAAGAAAAGATACTGGTGCTGCTGGGGATAGTGGTGGCTGTTGAGGGGCCCACCCCTCTTCTATCTCCTGATCCTCCTCCCCTTCATTAGATCCCATAATATCATGGCGGCGGCTTCTGATCATTGTTTGAAAAACTGAAGATTCATGCATTGCAGCAATGGCCGGGTTGGGGTGTGTGAAAGGGAACAATGGTGTTGCATCTGGTGCCATATTGGGAGCTGTGGCCTGCACAGGTGCGGGCGGGGGCTGGTAGTAGGCCCTGGTTAGTATCAGCAAGGGATATAGGCCTGACTGGGTGTGCTTGGGTGTCCCAAGATGGCCGCCGGAGGAGATGGGGTGTTGGCCATTTCCGGGTGTATTAAGATGGCCACTGGGTTTACCAAAATGGCCGCTGGGTGTGGGAGGGGCGATGGGCTGGGCATTACACCAGGAGCGACCCGCCCCACAAACACGGCAGGTCTCCGCCCAGGGCGGATTCTGTTCACCACACACATGACAAGTCCAACCTCCCTTTGTTCTGAGATCGGCACCATTATAGGGCGGTGGCCGAGGGCTTGGAGCGGCCATTTTAGTTACATCAACAAGATCATATGCAGAGCATTTTACATATCCGAACAAAGGCTCAGCACTTTCCGAACCTCCTTATTCCATCTACCTCTTTCCAACCCTCAACTTTCAAATCATTTACTACTCTTAAATGTGCTTGGGCTTGATACAAGAGCCCCTGATCTCTCAACTTTCCCTCATTCTGTGCGACAAAGTCTTTCCACACTGAAGGCTGAAGCCTGCCTGTACTCGGCAAGCTCATTCTTAACAGCCTTCTTGCCTCCACGTGATTCCATCAATTCAACCACTCCCAAAGCACCACCCTCTAACTTGTGGGTTTTGTTTGATTTAAACATGCGCATCATGATTTAACAGAGTGAAATGATCTGTCGCGACTCAGGCCACCGGCGTCACTCGCAGGTCACCACCCGTCACTGCAGAGTCCCCCTCAATACACTGACAAGACAAAGAGTCCTCCTCTATTTGTCCTTTCCCTAACTGTGGATGGTGACGTTACAGCGCAGTACACCGTGACACTCTACACAGCACAGAGTCCCCCTCCATATGCTGACACCTGGGCTTCTCCTAATGAGACTTCCCGGGTTAGACAAAGAGTACCCCCTCCATTTGTCTCCTAGCAAAATTTAGGTATGTGCACCCCTCCCACAATTCTCTATAAAATGCTAGAAATTTAGACACTACCAAATAATCACGGGAGACAACTATCGGCATAAAAGTACAGTGACTGGAGGAGGAGGAACGTGGTAATTTTCACGAGAACGTGCAGGCATGTAACGTCACTCGGTCAGACTTGCTGGTTCGTGGCGTGGGATTGCCCTTGGTCTCACCACTCAACCAGTCACCCCTCCAGACCCAAATGGACAATACGACAGGACCAAACAGTGACTGACACACAGGCAAGTGGGACGCATATAAAGTATATGATCCCAACTTACCGTGTTCAACGGAGGCTGCAGTCCTCGCACTCAGTCACCGCGGGCACCACCGCAAAGTCCTCGGGACGGGTCCGGACGGGCGGCAATCCACGGCCCCACGTGTTAGGCGCCAATTGTCGGGGTCGTAACGACAAACCACTCATCCTCCAGTCACTCCAAATTAGACTAAGAGCACGGGTCGACCGAGAATGAATCAGGCAATACGCTGGTTCAGACTTCAGAACTTGCCCTAAAGAAAATGGTGCTATTAGGCGGCCATCTCCAGTAAGCACTGAACTTTTTATTCACGTACATAAGATTACATACACAGAATATTGGGGTGGAGTAAAGGCGGGATTGAGGAGAAAGAGATAAGCTGAATCATGTCCATATATGTATACATTCAGCATCTGGTCATCCTAATTGGTCCTTAGATCTTCTTCTAAGTCCTCCTTGATGTGTTGTCATCCTCAGTTTCGTTTCTTGAAGAAAGATTCTATTGTTCTCGTGTATCATGTGTTTCCTCAATTCTCCAAAGGTGGGGGCATTTCAGTAGATCCAGTTCAATTTAGTGTAATACAGTGATAGGACACAAGATGGAGACAAACACCAGCAGATACTAACATTGTCCTAAAATAAGTTTCAATCTGAATAATATCATTTAAGGGAAACTTCGTGTTTACAAATACATATACACACTATAAATATAAAAGTATAGTAGAAAATTATATTTTACCTTGACAAACTTTAAACTACAGCCACCTGCAGGACCCTACGTCCTAAGGCCGCATCAGCGGAAGCACTGATGTCCACCTTATAAAATTTTGTAAATGTGTGGACGGAGCGCCAGGTCGCCGCCCGGCAGAGCTGAGCTGCCGAGGCTCCTTGATGAAAAGCCCACGATGAACCCACAGCCCTTGTGGAGTGAGCTTGAATCTTAATCGGGCAAGGTTCGCCCTTAAGTCGGTAAGCCTCTAAAATGGCCGACCGAATCCAACGAGCTATAGAATCCTTGGAAGCTCGTTGCCCACGTCGACGACCTGCTGGAATCACAAACAGAGAATCCGACTTCCGAAAACTTTGAGTAATAGACAAATAGAACTTCAAAGCCCCCACCAAATCCAATGTGTGCAAGGCCCGTTCCTTCGCATTCCTTGGCTCCGGACAAAGCGAGGGCAACACAATATCCTGGTTAACATGAAACTGTGACACCACTTTAGGTAGAAAGTCGCCCCGTGTGCGAAGCACTACGCGATCTGGGTGAAACTCCAGAAAAAGGAGGCGAGCAAGAAAGAGCCGCCAACTCAGAAACCCTTCTCAAAGAAGTGACCGCCACTAGGAAGGCAACCTTCCAAGAGAGGAAGGAAAGATTAACAGAGTCCATAGGCTCAAAAGGCCCATGTTGAAGAGCCTCCAAGACAAGATTGATCCGCCAAGGAGACACAAGCGCCTTCCGCGGCGGAAATTGACGGGTTACCCTGCGAAAAAAGGAACGTACGTCCCTACGCGAGGCGATAGCCTTCCGAAACAGCAAGGACAGAGCAGAAACCTGTCCTTTCAGAGTGCTAACTGCCAAACCCTTGTCCAGCCCGTACTGCAAAAAGGCCAACAAATTGGGAATGGAAAAAATCCTCGGGTTCCTAGAAGAACCCGAACACCACGAAAAGAAGGCTTCCCAAGTCTTGTGATAAATCCTAGTAGTAGCCGGACCTCTGGCAGCTCGCAGAGTGGCAATGACTTCGGCTGAAAAAACCTTGACAGGTCAAGATTTCGGTCTCAAGAGCCACGCCGTCAAACGCAGAGACTTCAGGTCCGGGTGATGAACGAGCCCTTGGGTTAACAGGTCCGGGCGAAGAGGGAGTGGAAGTGGAGGCGCTGCCAAAAGCGACACCAGTGTCGAGAACCACGTCCTCCTTGGCCAATCTGGGGCTATCAATATAGCCGGGACTCTCTCCAGTCTGATCCGACGCAACACCAGAGGAAGCAAGAATATCGGCGGGAACACATAAATTAGCTCGAATTGGTCCCAAGGAGCCACCAGAGCATCCACCGCCACAGCCTTCGGGTCCTTGTACCTGGACATGAACGTCGGTAACTTGGCATTGAACCTGGATGCCATCAAATCCACTTGGGGAGTTCCTCAACGGGAGCACAGCAGTGCAAAAATTTTCGGATGAAGACTCCATTCTCCGGAATCCATCTTTTCGCGACTGAGGAAGTCCGCTGTGATATTCTGAACTCCTGGAATGTGAATCGCAGAGATGGCTGGCACTCTGGCCTCGGCCCATACCAGAATTCGAGACACTTCCATCATGAGCCTGAAGCTCCTCGTCCCACCTTGATGATTGATATACGCGACCGCCGTCGCGTTGTCTGTCTGCACTCGGACTGGTAGACCGCTTAAAGGGACCGTCCAGTGTTGGAGGCAAAGGAAAATTGCCCTCAATTCCAGGATGTTGATCGGCAGGACAGACTCCTCCAACGACCATACTCCCTGAATCCAGAGATCGTTCCAGATACCCCCCCAGCCCGTCAGGCTGGCATCGGTGGTTACGATCGACCACCTCGGAGGGAGGAAGGACTTCCCCAGGGATAACACTTCCGGACGTAACCACCATCCTAGAGACTCTCGCACCCTGTGGGAGATGATGACACTGCAATCCAGTGAAAACTGCGATCGATCCCAACGGTTCAAAATGAGCATTTGGAGAGCCCTAGAATGAAATTGGGCAAACGGAATTGCCTCCATCTACGCCACCATCAAACCCAGAAGGCGCATACACCTTCGAAGGGACATTGCTGTCGAAGACTTCATCACATGTCAAAGAAGACTCGCTTGCTTGTCTGGAGGCAGAGAGACACCACTGCTCGTACTGTGTCGAATGCATTCCCAAAAACAGGATTGACTGTGACGGTTCCAGAGACTACTTCTCCCAATTGACCAGCCACCCGAAGTCCTCCAGGAGCTGAAGGGATAGATTGCGAGCCGTCACCGCCTCCTCCTTTGAGGACGCCACAATCAAAAGGTCGTCCAGATAGGGAAGAATCGTAACCCCCTGTCTTCGCAGAATCGCCATGAGAGGTGCCAGAATTTTTGTAAAAACTCTGGGTGCTGAGGCCAACCCGAATGGCAGGGCCACAAACTGGTAATGGTCCTGGCCTATGGCAAAATGAAGGAAGCGTTGGTGGGCCCTTCCGACGGGAACATGCAAAAAAGCGTCCCGAATGTCGATTCGTTATGCGACAGGGCCGCCACAACGGAGCGAAGTGACTCCATGCAGAATTTCCGGGTACGGACATGCCAATTCAATCTTTTGAGATCCAGAATGGGGCGAAATTTGTCCTCCTTTTTGGGGACCACAAAGAGGTTGGAATAAAACCCTCTTCCCCGGCCCTCCGCGGAACCGGTACTACCACACCCTTCTGCAGAAGGGAATCGACCTCCCGCAGTAGAGCGGCAAATAGCTCGGGCTCTGACGGAATGCGAGAGTGGCAAAAACTGTCTGGGAGTCGAGAAAGAAACTCTACGAAGTAGCCTGCCGACACAACCCGCGTCACCCAGGCGTCCGACACGCGGGAAGCCCAAGTCGGCTTGAATTGGAGCAGGTGACCTCCCACTCTCCCTCGAGTGAGACCCTGGCGTCAGTCCGCCTTAGCGGGCTTTTTGTCAGCTTCCCACTTGTCTTGGCGGAAGCTCTGTTTCCAGGGAGTGCCGGATTTCTGAGCGTTCTTTTTTCCCGAAAAAAGAGGGACGACCCGATCCCCAAGAGGGCTGACCGAACTGTCCCCTGGACCGAAAGGACCGCCGACTACTACCGGCACTATGTCTGCCAGACGCAGAAGTCACAGCTCTTCGCTGTGGTAAAGCCGTTTCTTTTGCCTTTGCCTTGGCAATCAGCTCCGTGAGGTCAGATCCAAATAGCTGACCACCCTTCTAAGCTAAGGATAGCAAACCTTGCTTGGAAACCGCGTCTCCGGTTCACTGTCTAAGCCACAGTGCTCTCCTGACTGTGATTGCCTAGGATTGCGCCCTGGACAGCAGTGACGCAGTACCCAAACCTGTATCACTGTCATATCGGGCTGCATCCTCCAACTTAAAAAGCCCATCTACCTCGGATAGAGGGGATCTATCTTGCCACGCCATCCGTAGACGGTCTAACCAGCTTAGAGAAGCTTTACAAGCACACATGCTCTGAATCCATGACCCACGGCCTCGTAGATGGATTTCGCCGCCATCTCCGTTTTTCTGTCCAGCGGATTCTGCAAACTCGCCTTCCCTTTTAACAGGAAGTAATGAGGACTTGCTAAGCTGGGATAAAGGGACATCCACTTCAGGAGAAGGAATCCAATTATCAATCAATTCCGTCGTACACGGATACAGCTGAAAACACTTATCTGGAACAGGCGTTCCTTTAAGCCTACAGCACCTGGAATTCCCAGGCGGTCTCCCATCCAAGTACTAACCAGGCCCAACCCTGCTTAGCTTCCGAGATCAGATGACATCGGGCGTGTTCAGGGTGGTAATGCTGATCGCGACCTATGCGACTCCTGAAAACATCCGGGCCGAATTACTAGGACATCTAGTTACCTCCTCCGGTAACTGTAACGCCTCCCTCATGGCTTCCAATAAAAGCCTCTGTACGACCCAAAAGAGAAGCAGAGAGTCCCTGCCGATCCTCCTTATCCGAATCGGACACCTCCCCATCTGAGCTTGAAAGGGAAACCCTCCATGCCCGAGATCTCCGAGTCGCCGCGCGGGAATGAAGGCACCGGCCTGTGTCGCTTCCTCTGAGAGGATCTAGCTGACACCCAATAACCTAGAAGGTCAGACAGGCCATCGAGCGAGGGCCTCCATTTTGACATCACTGAAAACCTCTGACCGCTGCGCCTGACGCCGTAGAGGTCTGCGTGTCAGATACGCGAGACTGATCCTGTAGCGGATCTGGGAGACGGTCCGCACCTCCTGGACCCTGATCTGACATGTCCTCACACAGTATATGGCAGGTTAAACCTGTCAGTAACTAGGACAGTGTGGTTTCTTAAAGAAGAAACGAACGCTGAAGGGTTAAAGCTCTTAAAGAGAGAGCTACCACAGCTGTCCCCCAATAAAGGGTTAACCGCCAAAGAAGGGGTTAATGTCGCAGACTCCCCACAACCCTTGTTTAATGAAAAGGGTGTGCGAGCCCCAGGTGCCTCTTATGAGGTAACAGCTGCAGGACAGTGCTCTCAAAGGTATGCTTCTTTTGCCTTTGTACACTAAACAAGAACGCTAAAAAATTGCGCTGATTTGTACATCGCAATGACCGCCAAAGTCGCTAAGGGGATCGCTAACCACTTATGCGTTGTCAATGAGATCGCCCACTGTGGCAGCTACTAGCGACATTAAAACAATCACAAAAAACGATCGCATTAGTATGCGTCGTTATAATGATCGTTAACGGTAGCGTTCAGTGTCCTACGCTGTGGGGGTGAGGGGGTTAAGCTTCTGCCCTGACAGGCAGAAGCGACTCACCCAGCTGGCCGCGGTGTAGCGTCTTCGATTGTCGGGAGGAGAGGAGAGTGAGGAAGGAAGCCTTCCGCTTCCAGTAATGGTCGCCGCGCTGTGCTTCTGAGAGAGAAGCCGGAAGAAGACAGTAGTAAAGCGCGCGCTCAGAGCGCCGCGAAAATTAAAAAAAAAAAGGGGCGCGTGACTCCTCCGCTCTCCATGTCCTGCAGGCATCCACCTGTGGACAAAAGACACTAGTCACCAACATGTCACATGTAACAGCGGCTGCCGCAGCAGTCGCTGAAGCACTCAAACACATTAAAATGTGGAGTACTCACCCCGCTGAGCACCACAGGGACCCCTCAGAGATTTGTGGCGCTGTGCCCGTAGCTTCCCCCCAGGGCGGGGAACGCAGTGACCCCAGAAGCGCGGTTTGCGTCCCCGTCAGGGAAGCAATCCTCATCCCCCAGAGCCGGCAGGGATCTGCAGGGACCACCTTACAGGGTAATACTGTTGTGAATGGGTTTGAGATGAGTTCTGAGCAGAGACTCCCTCTGGTGGTTACTAGCGGTGCTAGTCTGTCCAGTGAAGATTGTGAGGACTGGGAATCAGGTGTTACTGACTGGTCTTATATAAGGGAGTCACCTTCCCATCAGGGTTGCCGGTGATCAATTGTTCTGGTCTGAATCCTTTATTCCAGTTTCCCTTGTAGCCTGCTGTGTCGTGTCTGCATCTCCTGCTAACAGATAAGACATTTTCTTCTTTTGTGTTTGTGCATATTTTTGCATTTTGTCCTGCACTTCTGTGGGGGCCTTCAGGGTCCCCTCCGGGGGCTTCTGCCCTCTCAGTTTTGTTCAGCCACTGATGTTTGTACTTTTGCTTTTTCCAGTTTTTTCAGTGGCTGCTGTTTTGATTTTGTTACACCAGAGAACTAATTTAGGTGGTAGAGGTCGTGTGATCTCAGGTATTTTTGAAATTAGTAGAGTTGGCACTTTTCAGGGTTTTCTGGGATTGCAGTAAGTACCCTTCCTATCCTTTTCTATTTAGTTAGTTTGGGCCCCAGCGTTTGCTCATACTATTTTCTTTCTGTGTCAGTATTTCATCTTGTCTAACCGCCATTACATGTTTGGGGGCTTTCTAATATCTTTGGGGTTCTGCTCCGGGGCAGATAGCTTTCCTATATCTATCTTTAGGTGTAGTTAGTTTCTCAGGCTGTGACGAGGCGTCTAGGACCAACGTAGGAACGCTCCACGGCTGCCTCTAGTTGTGGTGGTTAGTCAGGGTACTGCAATCTCATAGATTCCAACTGCTCTGGTGTATTGCCTTTTTTACCTGCACTCCTCAGCTACCGAAACATAACAGTATCACCGGCCAAAAAAATTGAAATTTGTATGGTACTCACAGAAGGGAAAAAATATTGTGAAAGAAAAAAGGTTGTCAGAGTTGTCAGAGATATTTTTCTATTTGTTGCATTTTTTTTTTTTTTCCCTCTGTATCTCTGGGTGCTGGGGAGGATCTTGTCTCTCAATGGAGTTTGCCATGTTGTCTGGCCATGTGGATCAGCTTGCCACTGAGGTTCAGAGTATTGCATATCTTGCTGGGTTGCCTGTTGTGGAACCTAGGATCCCCATGCCAGATTTGTTTTTGGGGGATCGAGCTAAGTTTCAGAATTTCAAAAATAATTGTAAATTGTTTTTTGCCTTAAAATCGAAGTCCTCAGGGAACGCAGCGCAGCAGGTTCAAATTATCATCTCTCTCCTGCGCGGCGATCCTCAGGATTGGGCTTTTTCCCTGACACCTAGGGATCCTGTTTTGAGTGATGTTGATGCATTTTTTCAGGCTTTGGGGTTATTGTACGATGAGCCTAATGTCACTGATCAAGCTGAAAAAGCCTTGTTAGCATTAAATCAGGGGCCTTATGACGCTGAGTTATACTGTCAGAGATTCCGTAGGTGGGCAGTCCTGACCAAATGGAATGACGATGCTTTGGCGGCCCTTTTCCGGAAGGGTCTGTCAGATAATGTAAAGGATGTTATGGTGGGATTCCCTGTCCCCTCTGGTCTCAATGATTCTATGTCATTAGCGATTCAAATTGACAGACGTTTGCGTGAGCGGAGAAGTATGCGTGGAATGGTGTTGCCTTGTGAACCAGCTTCTGAACCCATGCAGTGTGATAGAGTGGTGTCTGGGGCACAGCGTCATGAGTTTCGAAAGCGCAATGGTTTGTGTTTCTACTGTGGTGATGCCTCTCATGCTATTTCAGTCTGCCCTAAGCGGGGAAGACGTTTTGCACGCTCAGTTGTCTTGGGTAGTGTTCAGACTAAGTTTTTATTAACTGTCACTCTGATATGCTCTCTGTCCTCATTTTCTGCTCAGGCTTTCGTTGATTCTGGAGCAGCTATTAACCTGATGGATTATGATTTTGCTAAACGTTGTGGGTTTCCCTTGATACCCTACAGAAGTCTATTCCCCTACTGGGGATCGATTCTACCCCTTTGGCTGAGAATAAACCCAGTTTTCTACTCAGGTGATAATGAGGGTTGAACCTGATCACCAGGAGTGCTGCAAATTTTTGGTTCTGTATAATCTGCATGACATTATCGTGCTGGGTTTCCCTTGGCTACAGTCTCATAATCCTGTTTTGGATTGGACATCTGTGTCTGTAACCAGTTGGGGCTGCCAATGTGTTAATACCAACACTCCTGTTTTTTCTGCCTCCCCCAGGTTCAGGATGTTCCTGACTTTTTGATTGATTTTTCTGATGTGTTTAGCGAAAGTAAATCTGCATCCTTGCCTCCCCATAGGAGCTATGACTGCGCTATTGAATTAGTGCCGGGTAGTAAATTCCCTAAAGGTCGCCTTTTTAACTTGTCTGTACCTGAACATGACGCTATGCGGTCTTATATCAAGGAATCATTGGAGAAGGGTCATATCAGACCATCCTCTTCACCCTTAGGTGCCGGTTTTTTCTTTGTGGCCAAAAAGGTGGTTCATTAAGGCGTGTATTGATTATCGTCTTTGAACAATATTACTGTGAAATATCAATACCCGTTACCTTGATTTCTGACCTGTTTTCCAGGGTGAAAAACGCTACTTGGTTTACCAAGCTTGACCTCAGGGGGGCGTATAACCTTATTCGCATTAAGCACGGGGATGAATGGAAGACGGCATTCAATACCCCTGAAGGGCATTTTGAGTACCTAGTGATGCCCTTTGGGCTCACTAATGCTCCTTCCGTCTTCCAGTCCTTCATGAATGACATTTTCAGGGATTTTGTGGACAAATTTCTGATTGTTTATTTGGATGATATCTTGATTTTTTCTAATGACTGGGACTCTCATGTGAAACATGTTCGAACTGTGTTCCACATTTTGAGAGAGAATGCTCTGTATGTGAAGGGATCAAAGTGTCTTTTTGGCGTACAGAGGATCTCATTTCTGGGATTCATTTTGTCCCCATCTGTTATTGAAATGGACCCGGTCAAGGTTCAGGCCATCTGTGATTGGGTCCAACCTACTTCATTAAAGGCTCTTCAGAGATTTTTGGGTTTTGCCAATTTTTATCGTAAATTTATTGGTAATTTCTCGGTTATTGTTAAACCATTAACTGATTTGACCAGAAAGGGTTCTGATGTGGTGAATTGGCCTCCTGAGGCAGTCTCTGCGTTTCAGGAACTTAAGCAGAGATTCACTTCTGCTCCTGTTCTACGGCAGCCTGATATTTCTCTGCCATTTCAGGTGGAGGTTGATGCCTCTGAAATTGGGGCAGGTGCCGTTTTGTCCCAAAAAGATCCAGAGACCTCTAAAAGTAACCCTTGTGCCTTTTTCTCTCGAAAATTTTCTCCTACTGAACGTAATTATGACGTGGGTAATCGGGAGTTATTGGCCATGAAGTGGGCTTTTGAAGAGTGGAGACATTGGCTGGAGGGAGCCAAACATCAGGTGGTGGTCCTTACGGACCATAAGAATCTGGTCTATCTGGAATCTGCCAAGCGACTCAATCCTAGACAGGCCAGGTGGGCCTTGTTTTTCACACGTTTTAATTTTGTGGTTTCCTTTCTTCCTGGCACTAAGAATGTTAAGGCGGATGCCCTCTCGAGGAGTTTCCTTGCGGACTCTCCTGAGTTATCTGATCCTTCTGTTATTTTGAAAGAGGGTGTAGTTCTTTCCGCCATCTCGCCCAATTTGAGACTTGCTCTGGAGGGGTGTCAGGAGGATAGGCCCGAGTGCTGCCCTGTTGGAAAATTGTTTGTCCCGGACCAGTGGAAAAAGAGTGTGATGTCTGAGATTCATTGTTCCGCATTGGCTGGGCATCCCGGAATTTTTGGTACCAGAGACTTGGTTAGTCGGTCCTTTTGGTGGCCTACCTTGTCTCGTGATGTCAGGGAATTTGTGCAGTCCTGCGGGACTTGCTCTCGCTCCAAGCCTTGCTCTCGCTCTAGTGGTTTGTTGATGCCATTGCCTGTGCCCAAGAGACCATGGACCCATATCTCTATGGATTTCATTTCCGACCTTCCTGTTTCTCAGAGAATGACCACCATCTGGGTAATTTGTGATAGGTTTTCCAAAATGATACATCTTGTGCCATTACCTAAGTTGCCTTCCTCCTCTGATTTGGTGCCGTTGTTCCTTCAGCATGTGGTTCGTTTACACGGCATTCCTGAGAACATTGTGTCTGACAGAGGAGTCCAGTTTGTTTCCAGATTTTGGAGGACTTTTTGTTCTAAACTGGGTGTTCAATTGTCTTTCTCCTCGGCATTTCATCCTCAGACCAATGGTCAAACTGAGAGAACAAACCAGACATTGGAGACTTATCTAAGATGCTTTGTGTCTGCTGATCAGGATGACTGGGTCTCTTTTTTGCCTTTGGCTGAGTTTGCTCTTAATAATAGGGCTAGCTCTGCCACTTTGATGTCTCCGTTTTTCTGTAATTCTGGGTTTCACCCTCGATTTTCTTCAGGACAGACGGAGGCTTCTGTCTGTCCAGGTGTTGACTCTGTTGTGGAGCGTATGCAACAGATTTGGGACCAGGTAGTGGAGAGGTTGTCCCTCTCTCAGGAGAAGGCCCAGCGGTTTGCTAACCGGCATAGGACTGATGGTCCTCGGTTTAAAGTGGGGGACTTGGTCTGGTTGTCCTCAAAGAATATTCCTATGAGAGTAGCATCTCCTAAATTTAAGCCTAGGTTCATTGGACCTTATAAGATCATTGAGATTCTTAATCCTGTTTCTTTTTGTTTGCTTCTTCCAGGGACATTTAATATCCATAACGTGTTCCACAAGTCCTTGTTGAAGAGGTTTGTTGAGCCAGTGGTTCCTGCTGCTGTGCCTCCTGACCCTGTTTTGGTTGAGGGCAATCTGGAGTATGTGGTTGAGAAAATATTAGATTCTCGTTTTTCTAGACGGAAACTCCAGTATTTGGTTAAGTGGAGAGGTTATGGTCAGGAAGACAATTCTTGGGTGTTTGCTTCAGACATCCATGCTAGGAGACTCATCCGTGCGTATCATAGAACTCATCCTGACCGACCTGGTTGTCAAATGAGGGTTCGGTGACCCCTCCTCAAGGGGGGGGGTACTGTTGTGAATGGGTTTGAGATGAGTTCTGAGCAGAGACTCCCTCTGGTGGTTACTAGCGGTGCTAGTCTGTCCAGTGAAGATTGTGAGGACTGGGAATCAGGTGTTACTGACTGGTCTTATATAAGGGAGTCACCTTCCCATCAGGGTTGCCGGTGATCAATTGTTCTGGTCTGAATCCTTTATTCCAGTTTCCCTTGTAGCCTGCTGTGTCGTGTCTGCATCTTCTGCTAACAGATAAGACATTTTCTTCTTTTGTGTTTGTGCTATATTTTTGCATTTTGTCCTGCACTTCTGTGGGGGCCTTCAGGGTCCCCTCCGGGGGCTTCTGCCCTCTCAGTTTTGTTCAGCCACTGATGTTTGTACTTTTGCTTTTTCCAGTTTTTTCAGTGGCTGCTGTTTTGATTTTGTTACACCAGAGAACTAATTTAGGTGGTAGAGGTCGTGTGATCTCAGGTATTTTTGAAATTAGTAGAGTTGGCGCTTTTCAGGGTTTTCTGGGATTGCAGTAAGTACCCTTCCTATCCTTTTCTATTTAGTTAGTTTTGGCCCCAGCGTTTGCTCATACTATTTTCTTTCTGTGTCAGTATTTCATCTTGTCTAACCGCCATTACATGTTTGGGGGCTTTCTAATATCTTTGGGGTTCTGCTCCGGGGCAGATAGCTTTCCTATATCTATCTTTAGGTGTAGTTAGTTTCTCAGGCTGTGACGAGGCGTCTAGGACCAACGTAGGAACGCTCCACGGCTGCCTCTAGTTGTGGTGGTTAGTCAGGGTACTGCAATCTCATAGATTCCAACTGCTCTGGTGTATTGCCTTTTTTACCTGCACTCCTCAGCTACCGAAACATAACAAATACAGATCCGCCAAGGGAGAGGTGGGGGTCCAGCAGCGCTGAGACCCCTGAGACCTCTAGACCACTGGCGGTCCAAGTCTCTGTCCGACTAAAATAAAAAAAATTTCTGAGGAGCTGCTTCCAGCAGCAACTATCCTCTGTGACCTCAAATTTTAGACTGGAGAGCTGGAGTAGGAGGAGCCCTATATAGCTGGAGGGGCCGGTCAACACTTTTTTAATCTGAGGTGTTTCTATCCTATGTGGGCTCCGCCTACCCACTAGTAATGACTAGTGTGTCTCCCTTCCTTCATCTGCTGCTGAAATATTTTTTTTTTAATTTTTCTATTAGGGTTAGGGTTACAACTAGGGTTAGGGTTAGAACTAGGATTAGGGTTAAAGTTAACATTAGGGTTAGAATTAGGGTTACGGTTAGAATTATGGTTAGGGTTGGAATTTGGGTTAGGGTTGGAATTAGGGTTAGGGTTGGAATTAGGGTTAGCGTCGGAATTAGTGTTAGGGTCGGAATTAGTGTTAGGGTTGGAATTAGGGTTAGGGTTGGGATTAGGGTTAGGCATGTGGTTAGGGTTAGAGATGGGATTAGGTTTAGGGGTGTGTTGGGGTTAGGGTTGGGATTAGGGTTAGGCTTGTGGTTAGGGTTATGGTTAGGGTTGGGATTAGGGTTAGGGGTGTGTTGGGGTTAGGGTTTGGGTTAGGGGTGTGTTGGGGTTAGGGCTGTGGTTAGGGGTGTGTTGGGGTTAGGGTTGAAGTTAGAATTGAGGGGTTTCCACATCAGGGGTCTCCAAACGCGACATGTCGCCACAATTGATTCCAGACAATTTTCCGTTCAAAAAGTCAAACAGTGGTCCCTTTATTCTGAGTCCCGATGTGTGCCCAAACAGTGGTTTACCCCCCCATATGGGGTATCAACGTACTGAGGAAAAATTGCACAACAACTTTGGGGGTCTAATTTCTCCTGTTACCCTTGGGAAAAAAAATTGGGGACTAAAAAATATATTTTTGTGGAAAAAAATTATTTTTTTTATTTTCACGGCTCTGCGTTATAAACTTCTGTGAAGAACTTGGAGATTCAAAGTGCTCACCACACATCTAGAGGAGTTCCATGGGAGATCTAGTTTCTAAAATGGGGTCACTTGGGGGGGTTTCTACTGTTTAGGCACTTCATGGGCTCTGCAAACGTAACATGATGCCCGCAGACCATTCCATCAAAGTCGGCATTTCAAAACGTTACTACTTCCATTCCGAGCCCCGACGTGTGCCCGAACAGTGGTTCCCCCCCACATGTGGGGTACCAGTGTACTCAGGACAAACTGTACAACAACTTTTGGGGTCCAATTTCTCCTGTAACTAATGTGAAAATAAAAATAGGGGGCTAAAAAATCAGTTTTTGAGGAAAAAAAAAGATTTTTTTATATTCACGGCTCTGCGTTATAAACTTCTGTGAAGCACCTGGGGGTTCAAAGTGTTCATTGTGCATCTAGATAAGTTCCATAGGGGGTCTAGTTTCCAAAATGGGGTCATTTGTGGGGGAGCTCCAAAGTTTAAGCACACAGGGGATCTCCAAACACAACATGGTATCCGCTAACGATTGGAGCTAATTTTCCATTAAAAAAGTCAAATGGCGCTCCTTCCGTTCTGAGCCCTGCCGTGCGCCCAAACAGTGGTTCCCCCCACATATGCGGTACCAGCTACTCAGGACAAACTGGACAACAACTTTTGGGGTCCAATTTATCCTGTTACCCTTGGGAAAATAAAAAATAGCGGGCTAAAAAATCATTTTTGAGGAAAAAAAAAGATTTTTTATTTTCACTGCTCTGCGTTTATAAACTTCTGTGAAGTACTTGGGGGTTCAAAGTGCTCACTACACATCTAGATAAGCTCCTTGGGGGTCTATTTTCTAAAATGGGGTCAATTGTGTGGGGTTTCTACTGTTTAGGCACATCAGGGGCTCTGCAAACGCAACATGACGCTCGCAGAACATTCCATCAAGTCTGCATTCCAAAATGGCGCTCCTTCCCTTCTGAGCTCTTCCATGCACCAAAACAGTGGTTCCCCCCCACATATGGGGTATCGGTGTACTCAGGATAAATTGTACAAGAACTTTTGTGGTCCAATTTCTCCTGTTACCCTTGTGAAAATAAAAAATAGCAGGCTAAAATATAATTTTTGAGGAAAAAAATGATTTTTTTATTTTCACTGCTCTGCGTTATATACTTCTGTGAAGCACTTGGGGGTTCAGAGTGCTCACAACACATCTAGATATGTTCCTTAAAGGGTCTAGTTTCCAAAATGGTGCCACATGTGGGTTTTTTTCACTGTTTAGGCACACAGGGGCTCTCCAAACATGTCATGGTGTCCGCTAATGATTGGAGCTAATTTTCCATTCTAAAAGTCAAATGGAGCTCCTTCCCTTCTGGGCCCTGCCGTGCGCCCAAACAGTGGTTTATGACCACATATGAGGTATCGGTGTACTCAGGGGAAATTGCCAAACAAATTTTAGGATCCATTTTATCCTGTTGCCCAAGTGAAAATGAAAAAACTGAGGCTAAAAGAATATTTTTGTGAAAAAAAGTACTTTCTTTTTTTTACGGATCAATTAGTGAAGCACCTGGGGGTTCAAAGTGCTCACTATGCATCTAGATAAGTTCCTAGGGGGGTCTTGTTTCCAAAATGGGGTCACTTGTGGGGGAGCTCTAATGTTTAGGTACACAGGGACTCTCCAAATGCGACATGGCAACCGCTAAATATTCCAGCATATTTTTCATTCAAAAAGTCAAATGGCGCTCCTTCCCTTCTGAGCCCTGCCGTGCGCCCAAACAGTGGTTTATGACCATATATGAGGTATCGGTGTACTCAGGAGAAATTGCCCAACAAATTTTATGATCCATTTTATCCTGTTGCCCATTTAAAAATGAAAAAATTGATGCTAAAAGAAAATTTTTGTTGGAAAAATTAAAATGTAAATTTTTTCCTTCCACGTTGCTTTAGTTCCTGTAAAGCACTTGAAGGGTTAATAATCTTCTTGAATGTAGTTTTGAGTAGCTTGAGGGGTGAAGTTTTTAGAATCGTGTTACTTTTGGGTATTTTCTGACATATAGACCCCTCAAAGTGACTTCAAATGTGAGTTGGTCCCTAAGAAAATGGTTTTGTAAATTTTGCTGTAAAAATGAGAAATCGCTAGTCAACTTCTAACCCTTATAACTTCCTAACAAAAAAAAATGTTGTTTCCAAAATTGTGCTGATGTAAAGTAGACATGTTAAATATTTTGTGTCACAAAGTTCTCTGGTTTAACAGAATAAAAATGCAAAATTTGAAAATTGCGAAATTTTCAAAATTTTCGACAAATTTCCATTTTTTTCACAAATAAACGTAAGTCATATCGAAGAAATTTTACGGTTATCATAAAGTACAATATGTCACGAGAAAACAGTATTAGAATCACCAGGATCCGTTGAAGTGTTCCATAGTTATTACCTCATAAAGTGACTGTCGTCAGCAGGGCTGCCACTAGGAATTTCGGGGCCCCATACTGGCAAAATTTATGGGGTCCCCCTTGAGACTCCGCCCAGGCTCCACCCACCAGTTCCGCATCCACCCTAGCTCCTCCTCCACCATGCACACCTTCCAAAATCCCTCCGCCCTTTCATGGAAAAACTTCACTTCTGCACCATGCCCTCACCAATGACACATTCAGGCTATGTGCACACGTTCAGGATTATTTGCGTTTTTTTTGCGGGAAAAAACGCGTCAAAAACGCATGAATTAAACATCCTATCATTTAGAATGACGTCCGCAATTTTTGTGCACATGGTGCGTTTTTTTCCGCGAAAAAAATGCATCTCGGAAAAAGAACCAACATGTTCATTAATTTTGCGGAATTCTAGCCTTTTTCCCGCTATATTATTGACCTAGAAAGTTTACCGCGGAAAAAGTCAGTTTTTGCTCAGGAAAATTCTGCAAACATTCCTGAATGTGTGCACTTAGCCTAACACCAATCACTCGATGAATATGCACCATTTTGCTTGTTTAGTATAATACACCCCATTGTCCTCCATATATTATAATGTGCACCACAGTCCTCCATATTGTAAAGTGCACACCACATAGTCCTCCATATAATATAATGTATCCATAGTCCTCCATATAGTATAATACACTCCTAATAGCCCTCAATATATTAAAATACACTCAGTCATCCATATAGTATAATACACTCCTCATAGTGCTCCATATAGTATAATGCACCGCCATAGTCATCCATGTAGTACAATTCACTTCCCATAGTATAATGCACCCCATAGTTCTTCATATGGTATAATGTATTCCCCATAGTCCTCGATACAGTATAATGCAGCCCACATATAGTATAATGCAGTCACCCTATAGAGCATAATGCAGCCACCCACAGAGCATAATGCAGCCACCCCACAGAGTATAATGCAACCACCCCACAGAGTATAATCTAAACCCCCATAGAATATAATTGAGCCCCCTGATATAGTATAATGTAGCCCCTCCATAAAATACAATGTAGCCCTACTCATATAGTATAATGCAGCCCCCATAGAATATAATGTAGCCCCCTCATAAAGTATAATGAAGCCCCCATACAATATGATCTAGCCCCTCATAGAATACAATGTAGCCAACTCAGAGTATGATGCAATCACCTCTCATAGAATATAATAAATATAATACAGCCCCCCATAGAATATAATGTATCCCCGAATAGAATATCATACAGCCTGCCTCCCCAAAGGAATATAACGTAGCCCCCATAGTATATAACACAGCCACAAAGTATATAACACAGCCACATATATTATATAAACACAGCCACCCTATAAAATATAATATATCCCCCCATAGTATATAACACAGCCCACATAGTGTACAGCGTGGCCCACATAGTATACAGCAGGGCCCACATAGTGTACAGCAGGGCCCACATAGTGTACAGTAGGGCCCACATAGTGTACAGCAGGGCCCACATAGTATATAGCAGGGCCCACATAGTATATAGCAGGGCCCACATAGTAAATAGCAGGGCCCACATAGTGTACAGCAGGGCCCACATAGTATATAGCAGGGCCCACATTATATACAGCAGTGCCCACATAGTATATAGCAGGGCACACATAGTATATAGCAGGGCCCACATAGTATATAGCAGGGCCCACATTGTATACAGCAGGGCCCACATAGTATATAGCAG
The DNA here is from genome assembly GCA_033576555.1 of Oophaga sylvatica. Classification (NCBI taxonomy): domain Eukaryota; kingdom Metazoa; phylum Chordata; class Amphibia; order Anura; family Dendrobatidae; genus Oophaga; species Oophaga sylvatica. Next base: position 342,901,151 of record JARQOD010000004.1, on the reverse strand, counting down.
GGCCCACATAGTATATAGCAGGACCCACATTGTATATAGCAGGGCCCACATAGTATATAGCAGGGCCCACATAGTATATAGCAGGGCCCACATTGTATATAGCAGGGCCCACATTGTATATAGCAGGGCCCCCATAGTATACAGCAGGGCCCACATAGTATACAGCAGGATCCACATTGTATATAGCAGGGCCCACATTGTATACAGCAGGGCCTACATAGTATATATCAGGGCCCACATTGTACAACAGGGCCCACATAGTATACAGCAGGGCCCCCATAGTATACAGCAGGCCCACATAGTATATAGCAGGACACACATTGTATATAGCAGGGCCCACATAGCATACAGCAGGGCCCACATAGTATATAGCAGGGCCCACATAGTATACAGCAGGGCCCACATAGTATATAGCAGGGCCCCATTGTATATAGCAGGCCCCCATAGTGTGTAGCAGGGCCCACATTTTACAGCAGGGCCCCCGTAGTATATAGCAGGGCCCACATTGTATATAGCAGGGCCCACATTTTACAGCAGGGCCCACATTGTATATAGCAGGGCCCACATAGTATATAGCAAGGCCCCCATTTTACAGCAGGGCCCCTATAGTAGACAGCAGGGTCCCCATTGTATATTGCAGGGCCCACATTGGATATAGCAGGGCCCCCATAGTATACAGCAGGGCCCCCGTAGTATATAGCAGGGCCCACATTGGATATAGCAGGGCCCCCATAGTATACAGCAGGGCCCCCATTGTATATTGCAGGGCCCACATTGGATATAGCAGGGCCCCCATAGTATACAGCAGGGCCCACATTGAATATAGCAGGGCCCCCATTGTATATAGCAGGGCCCACATTGGATATAGCAGGGCCCCCATAGTATACAGCAGGGCCCCCATAGTATACAGCAGGGCCCCCATTGTATATTGCAGGGTCCACATTGGATATAGCAGGGCCCCCATAGTATACAGCAGGGCCCACATTTTACAGCCCTCATCTCTCCTCCCTCCCTGGAATGGCCCCACAGCAGGACAGATTTATATATAAAAAAAAAAAAAAAACACTCCTCACCTCATCCTCGTGTCAGCGCTGCTCCCAGCTCTTATCTCCTGCTCTGCCCGGCACACAGTGAGCGCGCTGTGTCAGAGGCAGAGCAGGGAATGATGTGAGAGGGAGCGTCAGCTGACGCTCTCTCCTCCATCATCGCTTTGAACTGTACCAGCAGACGCCGGAATAGTTCAAAGCAGCGGCGGGGGGACTCGGCGCTGGGGGCAGGCGGGCCCCCCTGCGTGATGTGCCGCTAGCTGGGGGCCCCTTGAGGTGCAGGGGGAGCCTCAAAATGTTGGGGGCCCCCGGGCCCGAGCGCGGACCTGCGTGCTCGGGCGGCGGGCCCCCCCTAATGACCGGGCCCCATACAGCAGTAAGGGTTCTCATGCCCTGATGGCGGCCCAGGTCATCAGAAGTGTAAAAATTGACAGGGTCAGAAAGGTGAAAACAGGCTGGGTCTTGAAGGGGTTAAAACAAGCCTCCCAAATTTTGAAGACGGGAAAGAGGGACAAAGGTGCGCCGCGGTAAATGTTAGGCCACACCCCAACCACACCCATTTCACAACTAGTCACACCCATGTCCACGCCCCAACCACTCCCATTTAGCACTGGTGATCACACTGACTGGTACTGAGGGCACAGTGACTGGTACTGTGGGCACACTGGTACTGAGTAAAGGAAAGAAAGAACAGAGAGAGAAAAAGAAAACAGAGAAAGGAGAGAGAGAAAGAAAGAACAGAGAGAGAAAAAAGAGGGGAAGCAAGAAAGAACAGAGAGAGAGTAGAGAGAGAAAGAAATAAACAAAGAAAGGGGAAAGAAAGAACAGAGAGAGAGAAAAAAAGAAAGGGGAAAGAAAGAAACAGAGACGGAGAAAGAAGGAAAGAAAGAAAGAAAGAAAGAAGAAAAAAGAAAGAAAGAAAGAAAGAAAGAAGAAAGAAAAAAGAAAGAAAGAAAGAAAGAAAGAAAGAAAGAAAGAAAGAAGGGAAAGAAAGAACAGAGAGGGAGGGAGAAAGAAAGAGAGGAAAGAAAGAACAGAGAGAAAGAAAGACGGGAAAGAAAGAACAGAGAGAGAAAGAAAGACAGAAAAGAACGAACAGAGAGAGAAAGAAAGACGGAAAAGAAAGAAAGAACAGAGAGGGAGGGAGAAAGAAAAAGGGGAAAGAAAGAACAGAGAGAGAAAGAAAGAAAGATGGGAAAAAAGATGGCAAAGAAAGAAAGAATGAGAGAAAGAAAGAAAGAAAGAACAGAGAGAAAGAAAGAGGGGACAGAAAAAAAGAACAGAGAGAGAAAAAAAGAGTGGAAGAAAGAACAGAGAGGGAAAGAGAGAGAAAGAGGGGAAAAACAGAACAGAGAGAGAAAGAAAGACAGAGGGGGAGATGTGTAGCCCAGCTTCGCAGGCACACATGAAAATCCAGGAAAGTGCACTGAAGGTAACAGCCAAAGCTTGATATGCATTCACTCATGTCACTCACTTTTAGACACACCCATAGGGGTATATAGGTTTGGTGAGTGTCAGCATAGTCAGTTAGTTTCCTGTCTTCGGACAGACGAGTCAGCTTCCTGTCTTAGGACAGTGATTCAGTCAGTTAGCTCCGGGAGGCTCAGGAGTGAGTCATCCCTTGGATAGTTACCTGTCTGAGTTAGTCAGTCAGATTGGTTTCCTGCTGAGTTCAGAGCAGAGACTTCAGCCGCCTGTCCCAGGACAGTAAAGTTCAGTCGACAGAGGTCCTGGACTAGGAGAATACTGAGAGCTGCTCAGCGAGCCCAAACAGGGAATCTGTGATTCGACTTCTATGCAGCAGTGCTTATGTTAAGAGCGGAAAGCAGGGCGAAGGGCACAGTGGAGAAGATACAGAAGTGCTTTTGGTATTGGATTGCCTGCACTAAATTGCCGGTCACTGGGGACCGAAGCGTTGCTATTGTTTCAGGCATAGTGACAAGAAAACCAGAGGCATCTGGACTACAGGTCGCAGAGAGCAGCCCTAAGTGTCAATACGTAACCGGAGTCAGGTGGAATAGGGACTTTGAGTCAAGCGCAGACAAAAGTAAGAACCTAGTTTCATCACTTGGAAGGCTCCACCACAACTTTGGCCAGGCAGTACAGCTATAGAGAAAGCTGGAGTTTTGGAGTTAACTTCGCTTCAGGCAAGTTGGACTCACCTATATTTTGGAAGTTAAGGAGGCCTCTAACCTGCTCGGCTGCTACCTGAATGTGCACTCTCCACCCCGACCAGCTTCCCGGGATCTGCTTGAACCATCATCAGTAAAAGGTATGAAAAGAAGCTACCTTGTGTGTGACTGAATTCTTATTGCACCCTGCATCATCATCCTCATAGACTTCCAGGGACCCGTCTCACCTGTGGGAGACTTACTACCAAGCTGCCCCATAACATCCCCTGTGAAAGTCCTTAGAGCAGCGCTGGTACAATTTACCAGAAACCGCAGTGGCGTCACGAACTACCTAATAATCCCCTGTAAATATCCCCCATTGCACGACCGCCAGGGCCACGGACCGAGCCACCTCTACCAGTGACAACTCCCATAGATTTCCATGGGCTCGGCTCCGAGTACCCCATAGCCCTGGTATCCACAATTGTGGTGCGTGGTCGAGTCAACTTGGCGTCACGAACAGGATACGAAACTTACAAGATCGTAAGCCCTGTGTGCCTAAATTGAACTGTTTGCTGTATGTCACTATTGGCGCCAAAATACCGCCATTTTGCCGCCAAGTTGGCGCCCTGAGGCGCTGGTGAAGAAGGTGGGCGTACCTTCGTGGGCGTGTACCCCCCCTGAAGCGCGAAAAGTTATGGCCGCCCTCTCCAAGGCCTACTACAATGTGCGGTCCAGCCCCACTGCAAAGGAAATACGCCTCCTCTTCATCCTCTATGCGAAGAGGAGGAGACGCAAAGCCCGCCTCCACGGAAAGGACCAGAATGTTCCTGTTGGATACCACAGTGAGACCTGGACCGAGATGGCGGAAGGACAGGAGAATCAGTGCCCAGTACCGGAGGACTGTCTGCCTGTGCCGGAGCTGTCCCCAGATCGGGACACCGACCCCGCCATGATGGAGCTGCGGAGGGAGAACGCAGAGCTGAAGAAGAAGCTGCAGAATCGTGCAATTCGACAAGAGACGGAGAGACGCTGGCGCACCCAAACACAGCGGCTGCTGTGGGACGCCATGTTCTCTCCCACAAGTGAAATACCGTCTCTTGATACCCCTCTATCACTGGATTATCCAAAGGCCCTGATGAAAAAGGCTGCGGAGCGACTGGAGGCGGACACCAGATATGCTGTACCTGATCCCACCGATGGAGCGGTGGAGGCGAAGGAGGCTGAGGAGGTCCTGCCCGTCCCTGAGAGCCAGCCAGGTCAGGAGGCCGCAGCGGATTACCGTTCCCCGGCGGGGACACCGGAGGGTTCCTGCCCATCGTTGCCAGAAGTCAACTGGGACGAGATGGAGCGTATCGATGACATCACGTATGCCGTCCAGTGGGAAAGAGAGATGCAGTGTCGCAAAGAGGAGCAGCGACGCCGGCAGGAGGAAGAGCGGGAGGTGCAGCGGAACCGACAACGGCAGTATGAGCAGATGGTCGCTGATAAGGAGACCGTGCGCAGAGAGAAAGGTACCTTGCGGGAACCGCGGCGGCAGGGGTGTGTTACAGAGTTCCAGCTCCGCAAGGGCTGGGGCTTCATCAGAGAACCGGGCCTCTATCCAGGGGTCTTTGTCAGTCGCAGGGACGTAGAATCCCACCTGCCCATCGGTCATCCCGGGAGGGACCTGATTAATGGGGACATTGTTAGTTACACCCGTCACTGGGGCATGAAGGGGTGGTATGCCCTGAATGTGTCCATCGTTAGTGACCCAGTCCCCGACGCCGGTCCGGGGCGTCCCAGTTCAGAGCGTCCACAGCACCAGGCCGTACTTCAACATCACCCCTGACGGCCCATCGCAATCTATGTCGCAATCAGCATCGCCTCCTGCTTACTCAACGCAAACCGAGTCGCAATCTGTACAACAGCCAAAGTCTCAGCCAGCGCTGCCGCCTAAACCGCAAACTGCGACCAAGTTAGTATCGCAAAATGTTGTGGCACCTGTAGCGACGCAATCGGCGTCTCACAAAGAGGAAGCACCCGGCGTGCCCCTAGAGGTTCGCACAAGAACTGTTGCGACCCAAACCCTGATAGCAGGTCACGACCTGTTTGTCATGCATTCTAAGGAGCATCGCATTGTTCCAGCCCCCGGGGTGGAAGACGTAATTGAAGTCTGCAACAAAAAGTGAAGACCGGTAGGATCCAGACAGGGGTCTACCGCATACAATAATGTATAAAGTTGAAAAAAAGTTCGCATAATTGCACTTGAAATGTATGTAATGTTTACATAAATTGCCATTTTTGCACTTTAGTATTATTGTATACTGATGTTTTATATATGGAATAGAATACCCGGCTGGGTACCAGAAAGAAAAGTTAAGAAAAATTATGTTTACCTATTTTGCATAGTTTTACATATAGAATACCCTGGTTGGGTAAAACAAGTAAGTGAATACTTGACAATTGAAGTTGAAATATGTGTCTTTAACCATGCCATGGACTGAGAGGCTGAGGACTGTGCTAGCCCAGAACTTATCCTGTAAATAGTTGCGCTTCGGTGCATTGTCTTGGTTTTACATAAAGCCACTACAATTAACTACCTCAGAAGAAAAACCCGTGTGGTGGGGCCAGAAAGAGGTCTGCAATAAAGTCCTGCAGCCCACCCAGGACCTACGTGGGAGGTTTTTGGTGCGGGTCCTCCACAGTATCCTGTATATATGAGAATGTCTTGATATTTTGATACTTTTGTATTATTCTTCTTGTACAAATTGAAACGTTTAAGAATCCTTACCTCCCGGATGGGAAGAGTTATAATGTTTATTGTTAATGCAATACAAAATATTCTTTTTGTCTTTTACAGCCCGGGAGTGCTGTGTTTTACCAAGGGGGATGTGTAGCCAGCTTCGCAGGCACACATGAAAATCCAGGAAAGTGCACTGAAGGTAACAGCCAAAGCTTGATATGCATTCACTCATGTCACTCACTTTTAGACACACCCATAGGGGTATATAGGTTTGGTGAGTGTCAGCATAGTCAGTTAGTTTCCTGTCTTCGGACAGACGAGTCAGCTTCCTGTCTTAGGACAGTGATTCAGTCAGTTAGCTCCGGGAGGCTCAGGAGTGAGTCATCCCTTGGATAGTTACCTGTCTGAGTTAGTCAGTCAGATTGGTTTCCTGCTGAGTTCAGAGCAGAGACTTCAGCCGCCTGTCCCAGGACAGTGAAGTTCAGTCGACAGAGGTCCTGGACTAGGAGAATACTGAGAGCTGCTCAGCGAGCCCAAACAGGGAATCTGTGATTCGACTTCTATGCAGCAGTGCTTATGTTAAGAGCGGAAAGCAGGGCGAAGGGCACAGTGGAGAAGATACAGAAGTGCTTTAGGTATTGGATTGCCTGCACTAAATTGCCGGTCACTGGGGACCGAAGCGTTGCTATTGTTTCAGGCATAGTGACAAGAAAACCAGAGGCATCTGGACTACAGGTCGCAGAGAGCAGCCCTAAGTGTCAATACGTAACCGGAGTCAGGTGGAATAGGGACTTTGAGTCAAGCGCAGACAAAAGTAAGAACCTAGTTTCATCACTTGGAAGGCTCCACCACAACGTTGGCCGGGCAGTACAGCTATAGAGAAAGCTGGAGTTTTGGAGTTAACTTCGCTTCAGGCAAGTTGGACTCACCTATATTTTGGAAGTTAAGGAGGCCTCTAACCTGCTCGGCTGCTACCTGAATGTGCACTCTCCACCCCGACCAGCTTCCCGGGATCTGCTTGAACCATCATCAGTAAAAGGTATGAAAAGAAGCTACCTTGTGTGTGACTGAATTCTTATTGCACCCTGCATCATCATCCTCATAGACTTCCAGGGACCCGTCTCACCTGTGGGAGACTTACTACCAAGCTGCCCCATAACATCCCCTGTGAAAGTCCTTAGAGCAGCGCTGGTACAATTTACCAGAAACCGCAGGTGGCGTCACGAACTACCTAATAATCCCCTGTAAATATCCCCCATTGCACGACCGCCAGGGCCACGGACCGAGCCACCGCTACCAGTGACAACTCCCATAGATTTCCATGGGCTCGGCTCCGAGTACCCCATAGCCCTGGTATCCACAATTGTGGTGCGTGGTCGAGTCAGAAAGAAAGAACAGAGAGAGGAGAAAGAAAGCAAGAAAGAAAGAGGGGAAAGAACAGAGAGAGAAAAGAAAGAACTGAGAGGGAGAGAGAAAGAAAGATGGGGAAAGAAAGAACAGAGAGAGAGAGAAAGAAAGAACAGAGAGAAAGAACAGAGAGAAAGAAAGAAAGAGGGGAAAGAAAGAACAGAGAGAAAGAAAGAACAGAGAGAAAGAGAAAGAAAGAGGGGAAAGAAAGAACAGAGAGAAAGAAAGAAGAAAAGAAAAAAAAGGGAAAGAAAGAAAGAGAAAGAAAGAAAGAGAAAGAAAGAAAGAGAGAAGAAAGAAAGAGAGGAAAGAAAGAAGAGAAAAGAAAAGAAAGAGCGGAAAGAAGAACAGAGAGAAAGGAAAAAAGAGAAAGGAAAAAGAAAGAGAAGAAGAGAAAGAAGAAGAAAGAAAGAAAGAAGAAAGAAGAAAGAAGAAGGGAAAGAAGAAAGAAAGAAAGAAAGAAAGAGAAGAAAGAACAGAAAGAAAGAAAAGAAAGAGAGAAAGAAAGAACAGAGAGATAAGAGAGAAAACAGAAGAAAAAAGAGAGAAAAGAAAGAACAGAGAGAAAGAAGAGAAGAACAGAGAGAGAGAAGAAAGAGAAAGAAAGAACAGAGATGAAGAAGGAAAAAGAAGAACAGATATAAAGAAGAACAGGAGATAGAAAGAAAGAGGGAAAGAAAGAACAGAGAAAGAAAGAAAAAGAACAGAGAGAAAGATGGGAAAGAAAGATGGGACAGAAAGAACAGAAAGGAAGAAAGAAAGAACAGAGAGAGAGAAAGAAACAGAGAGAGAAAGAAATAAAGATTCTATAAAGATACTATAGCAGCCCGGCTCCCATTGTAGTGCCCACCTGAGCCTCTCAGTGCAGGACATATCATGATCCACTCACATGGCCGACATCCCCGATTCCAAGGCGATCCCGCTGTCTGCGCTGTGGGAGGAGGACACAGTGATGGATCTGAAGCATTCCCTGAAGTGCCTCATGGTTCCGTCACAATCTCCTCCGAAAATACCTAATTTCTGGTCATCTTCCAGCACGTCACTTCTGGTGGAACATCACGTGCGAGTTTTAAAGTGCTCCTCCGGGCTCCGTCATGTACTCCTGTGTCCACAGGAAAAGCTCCCGGCCGGGACAGCGGGGCAGACTCTCAAAATCGGGAGTGTCCCGCTGAATTCGGAATGGTTGGGAGGTATGAATGTTCCCCACCATACACCTTGTACACGCACAGCTCTGCACATCTCATACACACACGGTTCCACTTTGTATGCCTCGTACACACACGGCTCCGCTCCATCCACCTCGCACACACAAGTCTCCACTCAGTATACACATGGCTCCACTCCGTACACCTTGTACACATGCAGCCACGCTTTGTACACCTTGTACACACGACTCCACTCTGTAAACCTTGTACACATGGGGCTTTGCAGCATACACCTCGTACACACGCGGTTCTGCTCTGTACATCTTGTACACACGTGGCTCCGCTACATACACACAAGGCTCCACTCCGTACACACACGGCTCTGCTCCGCTCTGTACACACACGGCTCAAGCACGGAGCCCTGGCCATGGCTCAGCTCCGTACACACAGGGCTCCGTTTTGTACACACACAGCACTGCTACATCCACCTCGTACACACGGCTCCGCTCCATAAATCTTGTAAACGTGCGGCTCTGCTCCGTGCACCTCGTACATGCGCGGCTCGGCTCCGTGCACCTCGTACACGCGCAGCTCGGCTCTGTGCACTTCGTACAGACACACGGCTCTGCTCCATCCAACTCGTACACACATGGCTCCGCTCCATCCAACTCGTAAACTCGTACACACAAGGCTCTGCTACATTAAACTCGTACACACAAGGCTCCGCTCCATACACCTCGTATACACAAGGCTCCGCTCCTTACACCTCGTACACACTACAGCACAGCTACATCCACCTCGTACACACACGGCTCCGCTCCGTACACCTCGTACACACACGGCTCCGCTCCGTACACCTTGTACACACACGGCTCTGCTCCGTACACCTCGTACACACATGGCTCCGCTCCATACACCTCGTATACACAAGGCTCCGCTCCATACACCTCGTACACACTACAGCACTGCTACATCCACCTCGTACACACACGGCTCCGCTCCGTACACCTCGTACACACACGGCTCCGCTCCGTACACCTTGTACACACACGGCTCTGCTCCGTACACCTCGCACACACGGCTCCGCTCTGTACACCTCATACACACACAGCACTGCTACATCCACCTCGTACACACATGGCTCCACTCCGTACACCTCGTACACACACGGCTCCGCTCCGTACACCTTGTACACACACGGCTCTGCTCCGTACACCTCGTACACACATGGCTCTGCTCCGTACACCTCGCACACACGGCTCAGCTCCGTACACCTCATACACACACAGCACTGCTACATCCACCTTGTACACACACAGCTCCACTCCGTACACCTCGTACACACACGGCTCCGCTCCGTACACCTTGTACACACACGGCTCTGCTCCGTACACCTCGTACACACATGGCTCTGCTCCGTACACCTCGCACACACGGCTCCGCTCCGTACACCTCATACACACACAGCACTGCTACATCCACCCTGTAAACCCTTCATGACCCCACACATAGTAAACTTCACCTCATCCAGCACCATGACAACCAGCACATAGAGTCCGAGGACACTGATCATGTGACCCCTGACTCCTCCCCTCATGTGACCTCATCACAGGTCCTGTGAGCACAGAAGAGTACAGCATAGCAGCGTCATTGCTCTGTTGTGAGAGGCTGAGGTGTAGAGACAGGGAGGGCTCGGAACAGGTGCATGGGGGGGCATGGCAGCTTATCTCACTGCGGAACCCATACCATCCGGCCGGGACAGCGGATGGGAGGGTCTAAATCAGGACTGTCCCGCTCAATCCGGGACTGTTGGGAGGTATGGTTAAAATCGCTCAGGGTGTGCGACTCCCCTGAGTACTGAGGTAACCAGACAGCTCCTGGTATATATGGCATTGATAGCGGCATTACGGAGTTTGAGGCTGTGGCCCGCCGCTGGATCTTGCTGCACTATGGGGGCTGCGGCTGCGACCGCCGCTGAATCTGCACCCGAATTGGGCATTTTCTTCCCCCCTCAGAAAACCTCAGCCAAGCTCCTTTAACCTTTACAGTTGTCAGCAGCTGCTCTCCGATGGGCAGGATTGAGCTCCTCCTGGTCTCCAAGTCGGAACTTCCTGCTTTTCAGTTGCTCACAATTGAGCGCAGCTCCGGCTTCACTTCGCCCGCTGACGTCAGAGCGCGAGCAGGGCTTCGCTTCGTATTCTTTTTCTGGATGCACCCACGACGGCACACCCCTCTCTGTTCGCACGCCCTGTGTGACACAGTTATTGCAGTGATTTGAGAGCTCATTAAAGTCTCTGGCACACAATTTAATAAAGTCTCTGGCACACAGTACCCGGGTATGCCGGGCTCTGAAATCCTGTTCGTAATGCCAAGTTGGAGCGCCCCACCAGGGCCATGGCGTAATCGGTCCTGGCTGGGTAGTTTGTAGGGGAATTAGTTAGTGACGCCACCTGTGGTGTTCGGCTATATATGGCCGATGCTTCGGTTCAGGTCCACTCGGGTGGATGGTGACACAGCAGAGATGTTACTGCTCTCCACGGGTAGAGCTAGGCCCCAAGGCAGATATAACAGGCTGTTCAGGTGGTGGTGAACATTGAGGTGCAGAGAATAAGCAAGGGACACAGAAAAGTGCAGTTTTCTTTACCTTTTACTTCTTGGTAGGTGGAAATGCAATCCGTGGTACTAGTTACAGATGATAGCAGGATTCCGACTCGCCTGGAAGCATTTAGGGGATCCACCCTGCCAGGTGGGGTTAGAGGCCTTCCTACTGCGCTCTCTTTTCTTGTCCCTGCTGCCTATAGCTAAGCTGTGACCCTCTCCTGCGTGTTGGCTTTAACCTGTATGGCAAACAGCGTGAGCCTATCACAAGCACTATCTGTGCACTGGCAGCCCTGGGCTCTTGGTCTGCTGCGGTGCCTCCAGGTGTTCGGTGTGGTCAGGGAGCTTGCAGTCCCCTGCCCACCAGATTTGGCTGTCGGAGTATACAGCACCCGCACAGCCCAGGACTCTGGCTGCAATTCCCAGAGCCCTTGTCTCCACTCCTCTCTCTTCCCTCACCTCAGACCAACTGCCAACTCTTTCCAGAACAATCTCCTTACCTCAGCACTAACTCCTCCCACCAACTGTCACTCCCTTAAACTCCTCCTCTTTTGGTCTGTAGTTAGAACAAGTGTTGGATGCTGTTTTTTACCTCGCATGGGACCTCTTCCTGCTTCCAGGCATGATATCACCACCATGTAGAGGGAGGCAATGTCACCGTGGCGACCGGACTCTGGGGTGCCACATTTGTGTGTAGCCCAGCTGCGCTTGGTGCCACATGTTACCCTGGAGGATGCATGAAAGGTAAATCCACAATAACCTGATATTCATTCACACTTCACATTTCCCTGGTGCCACCAGAGGGAGCCCTTGAAGAGTACGCAGGTGTCATGGGTGCATCGCCACGAAGATTGTCGCGATTGCACATTCTGACTTCTCGCAGCTGAGTTGCTGTTTCTTTGTGTTTGGTAATGAGGAGTTAATTTTACCTAGCTCTTTGCTAAGACTAGGTCCAGCCTCGCCCGGCTGCTTTTGATTATGTTCTAATTAGCTTCCTTTATATAGCTGCCAGTCTGCTGGTTAGATGCCGGTGAAAGCATTCATACAGACTGCAGATAGGATCGGTTCTGAGAAGACTTAAGCTAAGAGTTCCTTTGTTGTTTCTCCTTTCCTTGCTTATAGTTTATCTCCTAGACCTTTGGTGTTCCCTCTGTGTTTAAATGTTGTATGCAAGACAGTGTTTACTTTATCCCCTGTCTGTCACATTTGTCTTTACTGTTTGTTAACCTTTTCCTGTCCATTCCCTATGGTGGTAATCAGGGTCCTTCTAAGGACTAGATTACAGTGGTCAGGGATTTATAGGAGACAGGGTTTACGCTGGCGGCCTGGACCTCTGTACCATTAACAGTACCTCCAGGTAGAGGGACTAGTCAGGACCCCAGTTTAGGGTCAGCATAGACCCCGGTCCACCTCTAGCCAGATACAGCATGAAAAGGATTCAGTATTGACCCACAGGATATTATGTCAGGTAATACTATGCTATATATACATGTTAATGTTACCTATCTATATGTTATATAGAATGTTGTCCCACTTGATAGATTACTGACATCATTTATTTATATATCTGCTATTCAGCGTGACATTTTCACCGGCCCTACTAAAGATTCTCCCCAGCTACCATGGATCCAGTGGCCCAGCTTGCCCTGCAGTTGCAGAAGTTGTCCTTGGAGCTTACGGACATTAAGTCCAAGGTTTTGTCCCCCCGGAGCAAACCAGGTCTGAACCTAAGGTTGCTCTCCCAGACAGGTTCACTGGTGGGCGGGACAAATTTTTTACCTTCCAGGAGGCATGTAAATTATACTTTCGGCTGCGGCCTCGGTCATCGGGGAGTGAAGAGCAGAGGGTGGGAATTGTCATCTCGCTCTTACAAGGGGACCCTCAATCTTGGGCGTTCTCTCTTCCCCCGGGTTCCCCGGCCCTCCAGTCAGTAGATCGATTTTTTGCTGCCCTGGGTCTGGTGTATGATGACCCGGATCGGGTCTCCCTTGCTGAAACGAAGTTACGTAGGATACAGCAGGGAGATCGTCCGGCAGAGGAATTTTCTTCTGAGTTCCGTAGATGGGCCACAGATACTCAGTGGAATGACCCAGCTCTTAGGAGCCAGTTTTGTCAAGGGTTATCTGACAAATTAAAAGATGTTTTGGCTCAGTATGATTCTCCTCCGTCACTGGAGGCTGCTATGGCCCTTGCTATTCGTATTGATAGATGGCTTCGGGGGAGGTGTGAGGTAACTCCGCCCCCTGTTATGACTCCACCTACTACTAAAGTCCCTTATATGGAGGTTCCCCTGGTCTGTTCTGAGGAACCCATGCAGTTGGGAGGGACATCATATTGTAGGAGGGAATCGGCGGTGCGCCGCATGAAAAGAAGGTGTTTCTTTTGCGGGAGAGAGGGACATTTTGTTGGAGGGTGTCCATCCCGTGCCTCATTGAGCAAAAAAGTCGTCGGTAGACTGTTGATCCCAGGTTGTGTGGTGGACGACAACCTGGGAGTGGGTATTTCGTCCCCAAGTCCGTCTCAGTTTCTCATACCTGCGGAGGTGGTGGTTGGTACGAGAGTTGAGAGGATTTCTGTTCTTCCTGATAGTGGGTCTGGGGCTAATATGGTGGACGCTCGGTTTGCCCGAGTGCAAGGTATGCAACTGAGTGTATTGGCCAAACCGATCCCTATATGCTCTATTGACGCCAGGCCTCTCGGTCAAGGTAGCTTTGTACAAGCTGTTCATAACATAGACCTTCAAGTAGGGGCAATACATAAAGAACAGTTGTCTTGTTATGTGTTGGAGGGTCTTCCTACTCCTATTGTGTTGGGACTTCCTTGGTTGGCTAAACATAACCCAGTGATTGATTGGCAATCCAGAAAGATAAGCCAGTGGGGTGAATTTTGCAAGAATAACTGCATGAACACGGTCATCGGTGCGGTCGTGCCTAGGACTTTGCCTCCTTTTCTGGAGGACTTTGGGGAGATGTTCTCAGAGGAGGGGTGTCAAAAGTTACCTCCTCATTGCACGTATGACTGCTCAATAAAATTGCTTCCTGATGCCTTATCTCGTAGTTTCCCAGGGGCCGGAAAGACGGATGACCCGGTTCCTATCCTTCAGGAAGGAGTGGTGGTGTCGGCTGTGTGCTCTGAGCTTGAGGAGGAGGTGTTGGAGGCTCAGGGGGACGCCCCTGTAGGACCTCCAGGGAAACTGTTTGTTCCTAATCAGTTAAGACAAAAAGTTATCGAGGCACATCATAGTTCTGCTTTAGCAGGACATCCAGGGAGTAAAGCAACTGTGGATCTCCTTTCTCGCCGGTTTTGGTGGCCTAACTTAAATAAAGAGGTAATAACTTTTGTCGCGTCCTGTGGAGTTTGTGCTCGCTCTAAGACCCCACATACCCGTCCATCTGGGGTTCCTGAGGAGGAACGATTCTCGTCGTCACTTGCTTCAGTTTGGAGAGGAGTGCGGAATGGTCTGAGTGCTATGGGGAACTGTTTCAAGCGGAGGTCTGATAGGAGGAGAGTGTCTGGTCCGGACCTAGGTGTGAACGATCTGGTGTGGTTGTCTACCAAGAATATAAAACGCAAAGTTCCCTCCTGGAAACTGGGTCCCAGGTTCATCGGTCCATACAGGATCAGTTCTATAATTAATCCTGTGGCATTTCGTCTGGACCTCCCTCCTACGTTTAAAATCCATAATGTATTCCACAAATCGTTGCTTAAGAGGTACGTGGCGCCAGTTATACCGTCACTTCTACCTCCTCCTCCAGTGGTGGTCAATGGTAACTTAGAATTTCAAGTGTTGAAGATCATTGACTCACGTCTGAATCGCCGGTCCCTTCAGTATTTGGTTCATTGGAAGGGATATGGTCCTGAGGAGAGGACGTGGGTCTCTGCGTCTGAGATTAACGCAGATCGATTGGTTCGGACCTTCCACACGACTTACCCGGACAGACCTGGCCCTGAGGGTCCGGAGGCCCCTCGTAGAAGGGGGGGTACTGTCATGGGTGCATCGCCACGAAGATTGTCGCGATTGCACATTCTGACTTCTCGCAGCTGAGTTGCTGTTTCTTTGTGTTTGGTAATGAGGGAGTTAATTTTACCTAGCTCTTTGCTAAGACTAGGTCCAGCCTCGCCCGGCTGCTTTTGATTATGTTCTAATTAGCTTCCTTTATATAGCTGCCAGTCTGCTGGTTAGATGCCGGAGAAAGCATTCATACAGACTGCAGATAGGATCGGTTCTGAGAAGACTTAAGCTAAGAGTTCCTTTGTTGTTTCTCCTTTCCTTGCTTATAGTTTATCTCCTAGACCTTTGGTGTTCCCTCTGTGTTTAAATGTTGTATGCAAGACAGTGTTTACTTTATCCCCTGTCTGTCACATTTGTCTTTACTGTTTGTTAACCTTTTCCTGTTCATTCCCTATGGTGGTAATCAGGGTCCTTCTAAGGACTAGATTACAGTGGTCAGGGATTTATAGGAGACAGGGTTTACGCTGGCGGCCTGGACCTCTGTACCATTAACAGTACCTCCAGGTAGAGGGACTAGTCAGGACCCCAGTTTAGGGTCAGCATAGACCCGGTCCACCTCTAGCCAGAGACAGCGTGAAAAGGATTCAGTATTGACCCACAGGATATTATGTCAGGTAATACTATGCTATATATACATGTTAATGTTACTATCTATATGTTATATAGAATGTTGTCCCACTTGTTAGATTACTGACATCATTTATTTATATATCTGCTATTCAGCGTGACATTTTCACCGGCCCTACTAAAGATTCTCCCCAGCTACCATGGATCCAGTGGCCCAGCTTGCCCTGCAGTTGCAGAAGTTGTCCTTGGAGCTTACGGACATTAAGTCCAAGGTTTTGTCCCCCAGGAGCAAACCAGGTCTGAACCTAAGGTTGCTCTCCCAGACAGGTTCACTGGTGGGCGGGACAAATTTTTTACCTTCCAGGAGGCATGTAAATTATACTTTCGGCTGCGGCCTCGGTCATCGGGGAGTGAAGAGCAGAGGGTGGGAATTGTCATCTCGCTCTTACAAGGGGACCCTCAATCTTGGGCGTTCTCTCTTCCCCCGGGTTCCCCGGCCCTCCAGTCAGTAGATCGATTTTTTGCTGCCCTGGGTCTGGTGTATGATGACCCGGATCGGGTCTCCCTTGCTGAAACGAAGTTACGTAGGATACAGCAGGGAGATCGTCCGGCAGAGGAATTTTCTTCTGAGTTCCGTAGATGGGCCACAGATACTCAGTGGAATGACCCAGCTCTTAGGAGCCAGTTTTTTCAAGGGTTATCTGACAAATTAAAAGATGTTTTGGCTCAGTATGATTCTCCTCCGTCACTGGAGGCTGCTATGGCCCTTGCTATTCGTATTGATAGACGGCTTCGGGGGAGGTGTGAGGTAACTCCGCCCCCTGTTATGACTCCACCTACTACTAAAGTCCCTTATATGGAGGTTCCCCTGGTCTGTTCTGAGGAACCCATGCAGTTGGGAGGGACATCATATTGTAGGAGGGAATCGGCGGTGCGCCGCATGACAAGAAGGTGTTTCTTTTGCGGGAGAGAGGGACATTTTGTTGGAGGGTGTCCATCCATGCCTCATTGAGCAAAAAAGTCGTCGGTAGACTGTTGATCCCAGGTTGTGTGGTGGATGACAACCTGGGAGTGGGTATTTCGTCCCCAAGTCCGTCTCAGTTTCTCATACCTGCGGAGGTGGTGGTTGGTACGAGAGTTGAGAGGATTTCTGCTCTTCTTGATAGTGGGTCTGGGGCTAATATGGTGGACGCTCGGTTTGCCGGGTACAAGGTATGCAACTGAGTGTATTGGCCAAACCGATCCCTATATGCTCTATTGACCCCAGGCCTCTCGGTCAAGGTAGCTTTGTACAAGCTGTTCATAACATAGACCTTCAAGTAGGGGCAATACATAAAGAACAGTTGTCTTGTTATGTGTTGGAGGGTTTCCTACTCCTATTGTGTTGGGACTTCCTTGGTTGGCTAAACATAACCCAGTGATTGATTGGCAATCCAGAAAGATAAGCCAGTGGGGTGAATTTTGCAAGAATAACTGCATGAACACGGTCATCGGTGCGGTCGTGCCTAGGACTTTGCCTCCTTTTCTGGAGGACTTTGGGGAGATGTTCTCAGAGGAGGGGTGTCAAAAGTTACCTCCTCATCGCACGTATGACTGCTCAATAAAATTGCTTCCTGATGCCTTATCTCGTAGTTTCCCAGGGGCCGGAAAGACGGATGACCCGGTTCCTATCCTTCAGGAAGGAGTGGTGGTGTCGGCTGTGTGCTCTGAGCTTGAGGAGGTGTTGGAGGCTCAGGGGGAGCCCCTGTAGGACCTCCAGGGAAACTGTTGGTTCCTAATCAGTTAAGACAAAAAGTTATCGAGGCACATCATAGTTCTGCTTTAGCAGGACATCCAGGGAGTAAAGCAACTGTGGATCTCCTTTCTCGCCGGTTTTGGTGGCCTAACTTAAATAAAGAGGTAATAACTTTTGTCGCGTCCTGTGGAGTTTGTGCTCGCTCTAAGACCCCACATACCCGTCCATCTGGGGTTCCTGAGGAGGAACGATTCTCGTCGTCACTTGCTTCAGTTTGGAGAGGAGTGCGGAATGGTCTGAGTGCTATGGGGAACTGTTTCAAGCGGAGGTCTGATAGGAGGAGAGTGTCTGGTCCGGACCTAGGTGTGAACGATCTGGTGTGGTTGTCTACCAAGAATATAAAACGCAAAGTTCCCTCCTGGAAACTGGGTCCCAGGTTCATCGGTCCATACAGGATCAGTTCTATAATTAATCCTGTGGCATTTCGTCTGGACCTCCCTCCTACGTTTAAAATACATAATGTATTCCACAAATCGTTGCTTAAGAGGTACGTGGCGCCAGTTATACCGTCACTTCTACCTCCTCCTCCAGTGGTGGTCAATGGTAACTTAGAATTTCAAGTGTTGAAGATCATTGACTCACGTCTGAATCGCCGGTCCCTTCAGTATTTGGTTCATTGGAAGGGATATGGTCCTGAGGAGAGGACGTGGGTCTCTGCGTCTGAGATTAACGGAGATCGATTGGTTCGGACCTTCCACACGACTTACCCGGACAGACCTGGCCCTGAGAGTCCGGAGGCCCCTCGTAGAAGGGGGGGTACTGTCATGGGTGCATCGCCACGAAGATTGTCGCGATTGCACATTCTGACTTCTCGCAGCTGAGTTGCTGTTTCTTTGTGTTTGGTAATGAGGGAGTTAATTTTACCTAGCTCTTTGCTAAGACTAGGTCCAGCCTCGCTCGGCTGCTTTTGATTATGTTCTAATTAGCTTCCTTTATATAGCTGCCAGTCTGCTGGTTAGATGCCGGTGAAAGCATTCATACAGACTGCAGATAGGATCGGTTCTGAGAAGTCTTAAGCTAAGAGTTCCTTTGTTGTTTCTCCTTTCCTTGCTTATAGTTTATCTCCTAGACCTTTGGTGTTCCCTCTGTGTTTAAATGTTGTATGCAAGACAGTGTTTACTTTATCCCCTGTCTGTCACATTTGTCTTTACTGTTTGTTAACCTTTTCCTGTCCATTCCCTATGGTGGTAATCAGGGTCCTTCTAAGGACTAGATTACAGTGGTCAGGGATTTATAGGAGACAGGGTTTACGCTGGCGGCCTGGACCTCTGTACCATTAACAGTACCTCCAGGTAGAGGGACTAGTCAGGACCCCAGTTTAGGGTCAGCATAGACCCCGGTCCACCTCTAGCCAGAGACAGCGTGAAAAGGATTCAGTATTGACCCACAGGATATTATGTCAGGTAATACTATGCTATATATACATGTTAATGTTACCTATCTATATGTTATATAGAATGTTGTCCCACTTGATAGATTACTGACATCATTTATTTATATATCTGCTATTCAGCATGACAGCAGGTATATAAGGGTGTGGAGAGACCGAGCAGATTAGATTCTGAGATCAGATTAGCCTGAGGGCTGGAGAGATCAGTCAGATTGTGAGAGACGGACAAGCTAGTCACCTCAGATGAGCTGAGAGGGAAAGATTAGTCAGAGAGAGAGAGAGAGACTTATTGAAAGCCTGAAGACTTCAGCATATGCTCAGTTTACAAGAGTGGAGTCCAGTAGTAGTGGGAAGATTGCCACTTAGCCTGGTCAAAGCTGAATCCACTGAGAGTATCTTCAGTGAGCGTTTCAGTAAGTAAGCGTGCCGACGCTTGGAGAGCGGTGAAGAGAAAGAAAGCTGACATCTACTGCTGGTTGTGCTTATGTTAAAGGTGAGAGTAGGACGAAAGGCAAGTGGAAGAAAGAAGAGAGTGACAGAGGTTGAATTAGCATTGATCGCTTACCTCTACTCTGCCCCACCGGACACCGGGTCCGAGCTTGCTAGCATCTTCACGACTAATAGGAGAAAACCGGAGACCCTGCTGGACTTCAGGTCGCAGGGGCCCAACAGTGCTGATACGTAACCGGGGTCAGGAAGAACAGGAGTCTAGCAGGGCCCTGCACATAGAGACTTAGTTCTGTCCAAGAGAAGGCTCCACCACAAGGTCAGCCGGGCGTAGCTAAAAAGACAGAGTTAGACTTTGTTCTATACAGGTCAGAAACACACACATAAAGGAGTACGGAGGCCCTACACCTACTCAGTGGGATTACTGGACGTGCATCCTCCACCCTGACAGCTTCCCGGGACGTGCCTGAATCTACCACCAGTAAAGGTACAGAAAGAGACTTTCTTGCGTGTGTCTGCCTTATTGATTCTGCACCCCTACACCGCCATATACCCTGAGGGATCAGTCTTGCCTGTGGGAGACTTAACACCTTGCTGCCCAGTAACAACCCCTCAGAGGATCTACCCTGCAGCGCTGGTCACCCTGACCAGGAACCACGGGTGGCGTCACGAACATTTCTACAAACCTATAATCCCCTGTAAATAACCCCCTTTTAGTGAGCGCCCAGGGCAACGGACCGAGCTGTGCTACCCGTGACATCCCCATTGAAGTGAATGTGCTCGGTGCCGAGTACCCCATAGGCCCTGGCTACGTGCGACTCATTTGCGCTCTTTAACCTCTCAGTCTGACTATTTTTACCTGACCAGGGAGGGGGTTCTTTTGCTCTAATTGATTTACTAATGCCTTTATGGCCCCTAACAAATCAGTACCTGCTAATTTGTCCCCCCATGCCCCTGCAAAATTGAACGCGCCATTTGCAGTCGGAAAAGGTGTGGGACTTGATGAAGTATCCTGGACCACGCAGGACTGGTCTTCCCTGTGGCATGGCCAACTGGCCGACCTCGAAGGCTCTCGTCTCTTATAATCGTGATCCAACCTACTTGAATCTGATGAACTGCTGGAGCTCACTGAGGGGGAACTCCACCTCGAGGATCTGGAGCAGCGAGACCTTCTGGAGCTTTAGGCTCTAGAATATCTAGAGTGACGACGTTTGCGACTAGAGGCTCTGCTTCTTTCACACATAGCACAGCACAGGGAAATGGACCAGGACCGGGATCTACCATTAACCCCTTGATTACTATTAAGTGGCAAGAGACTGGTTGTAACAGTTTGAGGTAAGTTGGTATTAGGACGTGGAGTGGGATGCTCTGGAGCATCATAGAAAGAAGCGTCATTTATCTTAGCTATGCTCTGAACAGGGACATTCAAACTCTCCTGTGTAGCTGGAGGGGCTGATGGCATCTCAGGCGAGGAAGAGCTAGTTCTATTTCTCATTGCAGCTGCAGTGTGTTTGGTGTTAATGACGCTGCGGCTTTGCAGGGCTGCAAGATTTTAATATGGCGCTAATGGAAAAGTAGGTGGGGCTAAAACGCGCTTGCTGCCCAGCATGGGTGATATGAGGCTGTGGGCCTGATGTGGCTGGGGGCCTGCTCTGCCTAGCCTGCTCAGGGAGACTCACGCATTCCTGTGCCTCTGGAAGGGAAGGTGCAGGCAGCACTAGTGGAGAGAGTCCCAACAGGAGCCGGGTAAGAAAGCCATCCACTTCAGAACGCATGCGCTCTCTCAGCATCTTCATAATCTCTTCGTCAGTCATCGTTTACCACAGGTGGGATGTTCTGTAATCTACTATACAGCGGGTACCGGAGAAGAGGCATAAAAAACATGGAGATGGGGTTTTATTGCTGCATGGCACAATTATCCTACCAAAATATGGGGAGAGGACTGGGAGGAGAAACAGGAGCTAAAGCAGAGGCATACCCTAAAAAAGAGCTTTGACAAAGACCATCTAAGGTCGAAACGCGTTGCTGGTACAGTTGGTAGTGCATACTCTCCGCTTTTTGCATTTGGAGGACACCGTTATGTGACGATTTTATTTTTGGATTGAATAAAGAATTGCACTTTCTACAGAAGCTGGACTGCTCCCTTCATTTTCTCATACCCTAAAAAAGCCTCTTCAAGTAACAAACACCCCTACAAAAACACCCTGAAGGTACAACTTAAGTTAACCCTACGCATGATAAACCTATTAAGACAAACCGGGGACCAGGGAATGAACAATAAAGGGGGAGGGAAAATCTAGGACAGGGATATAAGGATTGTGGTCCAGTAACAAGTAAGGAACTTTCTTCCTGGTTTTAGTCAGTGAAGTTTTTGTAAGGCGCACAGGTTGAAGGATGTATCCTGGGGAACAGAGAGGGAGAAAGAGAGGAGCTGGAGGAATCCAGCAACTGGTAGAATCAGTGTGTGGCCCAGCTATGTCAGGCACACATAATCCAGGAGAATGCACAGGAAGGTAACCGCAACGCTTGATATTCATTCACTCACACTTCTCAGCATTGCCACTAGAGGCATATCAGACTATTTAGTAGTGTGACGTAGCAAAGTCAGTAGTCAGTCAAGATCCTGCCTGAAGACAGAGCAGTCAAGCTCTGGGTGGCTCAGGAGTGAGTCATCCCCTCAGTCTGTTTCCTGTCTGAGTACAGGGTAGTTCAGTCTCAGTCCAGTCTGGACTTGGAGGATACTGAGAGCTATTCAGGGAGCTCTAGAAGAAAGCTGACATTACCATCAAAAGCTACAAGTGCTTATGATAAGAGCGGGAAGCAGGGCGAAGGGCACAGTGGAGAAGACAGAGAGAAGTGCTTTAGGTATTGGATTACCTGCACTAATTAACCGGACACCGGGTCCGAAGCATTGCTAGTACTTCACGTCTAGTGATAGAAAACCGGAGGCTATCTGGACTACAGGTCGCAGAGAGCAGCCCTAAGCGCCAATACGTAACCGGAGTCAGGGGGAACAAGGACTTTTAGCTAGGCCAAGCAAAGAAGGACTTAGTTCTTTCAACATCTGATGATCAGAGACATAGAAGGCTCCACCACAATGTTGGCCGGGCGTTACAGCTATTGAGAAAGCTGGAGATTGCAGAGTTAACTTCGCTTCATGCAAGTTTTGACTCACCTACATATGAAGTAAAGGAGGCCTCTAACCTGCTCAGCGGTTATCCCGAATGTGCATTCTCCACCCCGACCAGCTCCCCGGGACCTGCCTGAAACACCTACAAGTAAAAGGTATGAAAAGAAGCTGCATTGTGTGCGACTGAATTATTACCTACACCCTGCATCATCACCATAGACTTCCAGGGACCCGTCTCACCTGTGGGAGACTTACCACCCAGCTGCCCCCATAACATCCCTGTGAAGATCCTTATAGCAGCGCTGGTCAATCTGATCAGACACCGCAGGTGGCGTCACGAACTACCTATCCTTATAATCCCCTGTAAATATCCCCCATTGCATGACCGCCAGGGCCACGGAACGAGTCCCGCTGCCAGTGACATCTCCCATGGAAATCAATGGGCTCGGCTCCGAGTACCCCATAGCCCTGGTATCCACACATGTGGTGTGAGTCATTTAATTTGGCGTCACGAACAGGATCCGAAGCTTGCAATTGTGAGTCCTGTGTGCCTATATTGAACTGTTTGGTGAAAAAGACTGTTTGCTGCATTTGGCGCCAAATACCGCCATTTTACCGCCATATTGGCGCCTGAGGCGCTGGTGAAGAAGGTGGGCGTGCATTCGTGGGTGTGTACCCCCCTGTGGCGCGAAAGTTATGGCCGCCCCCAAAAAAGAGCTGTACCTGATCCTCTATGTCATGGAGAAGGTGGATGCGGCGCTGGAAGATGTGGCCCGCCACCGCAAAGGAATGAAGGAGATTGAGAAACGCTGGCGTACCCGGAAACAGCGGCTGCTGTGGGACGCCGTGCTCACCCCTCCAGGAACGAAATCGTTGCCTGCGCCCCCTGTGCCACCAACGCCAGCGGCTGAAGGGAAACCGGAGACCAGCTATGAAGGAGCTGAACCCGACTCCACCGAGGAAGCGGCGGGAGACGGACCGGTATACCAGCCAGGCCAGGAGGCCACAGCGGAGCACAGTCCTCCGGTAGGGACACCGGAGGGAACCCAGCCGTCAGTGATGGAGAGCGACTGGGAAGAGATGGAGCAGCGACAGCTGCAGGTTAGTGCGTCCCCAATTGAGCCACTACACAAGCCAACATCTTATGCTGTAACAGCGTCCCCAGAGGAGGACAGGCCCTGCGGCCTAGAGGACCGGAGTGAACCGGCTCTGCAGGTAACCAGCGATGATATCCCTGCTGCAGATGAGGACACCCTGCTGGAACCCCGACACCCCCACCAGCCCAGTGCACACCAGCCACACAGACCCCGATGGTGGAATCGATGATCCTGGTGTTAGGCACTGGGCCCATGAATAGGAACGGTCCTGTGCTGGCACCGCCACCAGGTGTCACCCCAAGCAAAGATGAAACACAGTAGGACCCAGACAGGGGTTTACTGCAACTGAAAAATGTAAAAAGTTGGAAGAAGTTTGGCAGAATTGCACTTTATTGTCTTTATTGATAAGTATGAAAATGTTTACATAATTTGCTAAATGTGATGATGTTTGCATAGAATACCCCAGTTGGGTAAAGCGAAAGTTAAAGTATACGTGAATACTTGAAATATAAAAATGTTTTTTTTTCTCATGCATGTGTCAGGAGTCAAACCTCCGGCTGCCATCTGACTACGCTACCTGCCTCTGCTTCCCCTAGTGTTTGCAGTAACATCGGCTCCAACCCAGACGGGATCTTGACACATGGACTGCGTGGCTGTGGACTGTGCCAGCCCAAAAACTTTAATGTAAATAGTTTGCACCACGGTGCACCATCTTGGTTTTAGACAAAACCATTGCTATCTACCTCTGAAGAAAAACCCGTATGGTGTGGCCTAGAGTGAGGTCTGCAGTCAGAAGTCCTGCAGCCCACCCAGGACCCACGTGGGAGGTTTTTGGTGCGGGTCCTCCACAAGAATTTGTCTTGTATTTATGAGAATGTTTGATACTTTTGATACTTTTGTATTTTTTCTAATGTACAAATTGTAACGTTCAAGAAGTCTTACCTCCCGGATGGGATGAGTTAAAATGTTAATGTTAAATGCAAAACAAAAATGTTTTCTTTTTCTCTTTTACAGCCCGGGAGTGCTGTGTTTAACCAAGGGGGGATGTGTGGCCCAGCTATGTCAGGCACACATAATCCAGGAGAATGCACAGGAAGGTAACCGCAACGCTTGATATTCATTCACTCACACTTCTCAGCATTGCCACTAGAGGCATATCAGACTATTTAGTAGTGTGACGTAGCAAAGTCAGTAGTCAGTCAAGATCCTGCCTGAAGACAGAGCAGTCAAGCTCTGGGTGGCTCAGGAGTGAGTCATCCCCTCAGTCTGTTTCCTGTCTGAGTACAGGGTAGTTCAGTCTCAGTCCAGTCTGGACTTGGAGGATACTGAGAGCTATTCAGGGAGCTCTAGAAGAAAGCTGACATTACCATCAAAAGCTACAAGTGCTTATGTTAAGAGCGGGAAGAAGGGCGAAGGGCACAGTGGAGAAGACAGAGAGAAGTGCTTTAGGTATTGGATTACCTGCACTAATTAACCGGACACCGGGTCCGAAGCATTGCTAGTACTTCACGTCTAGTGATAGAAAACCGGAGGCTATCTGGACTACAGGTCGCAGAGAGCAGCCCTAAGCGCCAATACGTAACCGGAGTCAGGGGGAACAAGGACTTTTAGCTAGGCCAAGCAAAGAAGGACTTAGTTCTCTCAACATCTGATGATCAGAGACATAGAAGGCTCCACCACAATGTTGGCCGGGCGTTACAGCTATTGAGAAAGCTGGAGATTGCAGAGTTAACTTCGCTTCATGCAAGTTTTGACTCACCTACATATGAAGTAAAGGAGGCCTCTAACCTGCTCAGCGGTTATCCCGAATGTGCATTCTCCACCCCGACCAGCTCCCCGGGACCTGCCTGAAACATCTACAAGTAAAAGGTATGAAAAGAAGCTGCATTGTGTGCGACTGAATTATTACCTACACCCTGCATCATCACCATAGACTTCCAGGGACCCGTCTCACCTGTGGGAGACTTACCACCCAGCTGCCCCATAACATCCCCTGTGAAGATCCTTATAGCAGCGCTGGTCAATCTGATCAGACACCGCAGGTGGCGTCACGAACTACCCATCCTTATAATCCCCTGTAAATATCCCCCATTGCATGACCGCCAGGGCCACGGAACGAGTCCCGCTGCCAGTGACATCTCCCATGGAAATCAATGGGCTTGGCTCCGAGTAACCCATAGCCCTGGTATCCACACATGTGGTGTGAGTCATCAGCAAGCCACCCCAGCAGTGTCAGAGAACTGGAGAGAGACTGGAATTGCTCCTAGAAGACAGCCAGGCAGAGTGACCAGGTACAGAAAGAGACAGTGTACAGCACAGAAGGTATCCAGCACCAGGGTCTGCCCCATAAAGAGTTGCAGAGCATGACAAGAGCACAGCACCTTCAGAGGCCATAGCAGCAACATCCGGAACCACGGGGCCCATCGCCTGTGACTGTCAGTATTCAGAGACTGATTATTGCCATTGTGGCCTGTTGCTCCTATTCAGAATCCATCCAGCTTAAGAAACTTCAACCCTATACTTGCTCTTTTCCATATTGCCTATGTTTGCTGCAATTTTCCTGATTTCAACTAAGTAAAGCATTGTTGAAATATAATCTAGCCTCAGTGTTATTGTCGCCTTTCCACCTGTATTTTACACTAGCTCCCTGGATTTATGCCCCATCACAGGAATCTAGTGCCTATAACCTGTTATTATTACAATATCATGTAGCAGGCAGTTCCATAGTGTCACTGCTCTTACAGTAAAGAATCTGCATCTGTTATTATGGTGAAACCTTATTTCCTCTTGACCTGTGTTTGCCAAACTCCAGTCCTCAAGGCCCCCAACAAATTGTGATTTCAGGGTTTCCTTAGTATTGCACAGGTGATGGAATTATTATCAAGGCATCAGAAACTGCTACAGGTTCTCTCCACTGTGAAACACTAAGGAATTCCTGAAAACATGATCTCTTGGGGGCTGTGAAGATTAGAATTTGTGAAACACTGCTCTAGAGGTAGCGGATGCCACTTTGTCTCCGTCACTGGCCTAAGTGTAAAAAGAACATAAGAAACATCTTCCACATTTTCATCACAGCACTCTTAGGCTACTTTCACACATCAGTTTTTTTACGTCAGGCGCGATCCGGCGTGTAGTTAAAAGAACGCATCCGGTATCGGATGCGTTTTTTTTGTCATTGACTTTCATTAGCGCCGGATCGCGCCTGATGTCGTTGCGTTGCATCCGTTTTTGTCCGGATCCGGCGGAAATGTACATTCCGGCGGCCGGACAAGATGCTCACTGCAACGTTTTTTTTTTCTAGCGGACCCACCTGATAGTGCCTGAAGCGGCGCACCAGGCGGCCGGAAATAATACAAGTCTATGGTACCGGACCAATCTTTTGTGCAATCCGTCAAAAGACTGATCCGGATTCTGGAAACCAAGGTCTCTCTCTCTCCCCTCGGTCCGGACATGCGTACCTGCATTTTCCAGGTTGAAAAGGTCAGGTCGGATCCGGCAAGAGAACTGATCCGTTGCATCAGTTTTTTTCAAAATCAGCGCCGGATCCGTCCTATCAGGTATACGACGGATAGGCCTGATACAAAAACCTGATGTGTGAAAGTAGCCTTACACTGAGGCAGAATCCATCCACATGACACTCCACATGCAGGTCCTGTCCTGGGGGTTTTAGATTAATACAGGTTATAGTTGATGACAAAAGATTAATGTTAGGAACTTAGGAATTTTAAATATGCATACTGTACAAAGGTTGGAAACAAACTGAGAGCAAAGAATCTCTGTGCAAGAATTGTGTATGGGCATTCCTCCCAACTTTAAAGAACAGAAAGAAGGACAAATCAAGCGGCGCCATGTTAAAATTTGACCACGCCCCATGGTCACACCCCATTCCATGCCCATTTACAATTTTTTTTACCTTTGTAGGAGGAGATGTCAGAGGAGTGGCGGTAGTGAGAGAAATGTAGATGCCTAAGACTGCACAACATAGTGCCAAAATCCTGGACTGAGCTGTATCTGGGACAGTTGGGACATAGGAGCCTTAATTATTTATCATTATTTTTTCTTTCTTTCGTTTAGATTATTTGAACAGTTCAAATTGATCTGGAGCTATGACTTATCATATGTTACCTATAATAATAAAATTTATTTCTATGTGTTAATTATTGGTTATCGTAATTATTTTTTTTTAAATTAATTATGGCCTTTTTTTTATTTTTCACTTTGGTTACTTAATTATATTATCTACATATTTTATATGTTTTGAGGAGCATGTCCCCCTTTAGATTTATGGCTTAATTTTGCTAATGGACCGTAATAATTAATTTTTGCTTGAGGTTTGTGTCCATAGACACATGCAGATGCTTCTCACAAAATTAAAATATCATCATAAAGTTAATTTATTTCAGTTCTTCAATAACAAAAAAAATATAGAGTCATTACAAACAGAGTGATCTATTTCAAGCGTTTAATTTCTGTCAGTGTTGATGATTATGGCTTACAGCCAATGAAAACCCAAAAGTCATTATCTCAGTAAATTAGAATAATTAAGAAAAACTCCTGCAAAGGCTTCCTAAGCATTTAAAAAGGTCCCTTAGTCTGTTTCAGTAGGCTCCACAATCAAGGCGAAGACTGCTGACTTAACAGATGTGCAGAAGGCAGTCATTGACACACTCCACATGAAAAGGTAAGCCACAAAAGGTCATTGCTAAAGACGCTGGCTTTTCACAGAGTGTTGTATCCCAGAATATTAACCCCTTTCTGTCATCTGACGTACTATCCCGTCCATATGGGACTTAATTCCCAAGGACGGGATAGTGCGTCATACGCGATCAGCCGCCCTCACGGCGGAAGCGCGGCCGGACGTCAGCTGATTCTCACAGCTGACACCCAGCACTAAGTGTCAGGAGTGGTCATGGACCACTCCCGGCACTTTAACCTCCGGCACACTGCGATCAAAGATGACCGCAGTGTTCTGACGGCATAGGGAAGCATCACGCAGGGAAGGGGCTCCCTGTGTGGTTCCCTGAGACCATCAGAGCAACGCGATGTCATCGCGTTGTTCTAAGGGCCTCCTCCCTGCAAGTCCCCGAATCCAAGATGGCCGCACGGTCCTTCCGGGCCTGCAGGGAAGTGGCTTGTCAGTGCCTGTTGAAAGCAGGCGCTGAGAAGCCTCCTGCACTGCCTGTCAGATCACTGGTCTGACACAGTGCTCTGCAAACTGTCAGATTAGCGATCTGGCATTATATAGTGATGTCCCACCCTGGGACAATGTAAAAATGTAAAAAATAACAAAATAAGCATGTGTAAAAATATAAAGAAAAAAAATCCCTAAATAAAAAAAAAAAATTCCCCAAAAAACATATTATTATTATGTAGATAAAAAAAATAAAATTACACATATTTAGTATCGCCGCGTCCGTAACGACCCACCATATAAAACTGGCCCACTAGTTAACCGCTTTAGTGGATCCCTTAAAAAAAAACAAGGCAAAAAAACAATGCTTCGTCATCATATCGCCGAACAAAAAGTGGAATAACACGCGATCAAAAAGACGGATATAAGTAATCATTGTACTGCTGAAAACGTCATCTTGTCCCGCAAAAAACGAGCCACCACACAGCATCATCAGCGAAAAAATAAAAAAGTTATAGCTCACAGAAAAAAGCGATGCAAAATAATTATTTTTTATATAAAATAGTTTTTATTGTATAAAAGCACCAAAACATAAAAAAGATACAAATGAGGTATCGCTGTAATCGTACTGAGCCGACGCTACTTTATCAATTTTACCACACGCTGAACGGTTTAAACACCCCTCCAAAAGAAATTCATGAATTGCTGGTTTTTGTTCATTCTGCCCCCCAAAAATCGTAATAAAAAGCGATAGAAAAATGAAATGTGCCCAAAAATGGTACCAACAAAAACGTCATCTTGTCCCGAAAAAAATAAGACCTCATATGACTCTGTGGGCCAAAATATGAAATAATTAAAGCTCTCAAAATGTGGTGATGCAAAAACTAAATTTTAGCGCGTGACAGCTGCCAATCATAAAAACTCGCTACAAATACTAATTCAAACCCCCCTTCATCACCCCCTTAGTTAGGGAAAAATAATAAAATTAAAAATATGTATTTATTTCCATTTTCCCATTAGGGTTAGGGTTAGGATTAGGGCTAGGATTAGGGTTAGGGTTGGGATTAAGGTTAGGTTTGTGATTACGGTTATGGTTAGGGATGGAATTAGAGTAAGGGGTATTTTGGGGTTAGGGTTGGAGTTAGAATTGGGGGGTTTCCACTGTTTAAGCACATCAGGGGCTCTCCAAACGTGTCATGGCATCTGATCTCAATTCCAGTCAATTCTGCATTGAAAAAGTCAAATGGTGCTCCTTCCCTTCTGAACTCTGCCATGCACCCAAACAGTAGTCTATCTCCACATATGTGGTATCAGCGTACTCAGGACAAATTGCACAATAACTTTTGGGGTCCAAATTTTTCTGTTACCCTTGGGAAAATAAAAGATTGTGGGCGAAAATATAATTTTTGTGGAAAAAAATATGATTTTTTATTTTATGGCTCTACGTTGTAAACTTGTGTGAAGCACTTGGGGGTTCAAAGTTCTCACCACACATCTAGATAAGTACCTTGGGGGATCTAGTTTCCAAAATGGGGTCACTTGTGGGGGTTTCCACTGTTTAGGCACATCAGGGGCTCTCCAAACGCGACGTGACGCCCGCAGACCATTCCATCAAAGTCTGCAATCCAAAACATCACTACTTCCCTTCGGAACCCCGACATGTGCCCACACAGTAGTTTCCTCCCACATATGGAGTATCAGCGTACGCAGGAGTCAGGACAAATTGGACAACAACTTTGGGGTCCAATTTCTCCTGTTACCCTTGGGAAAAAAAATTGGTGACTAAAATAATTTTTTGTGGGAAAAAAATAGGATTTTTTATTTTCATTTCATCAGGGGCTTTCCAAACATGACATGGCATCCAGCCAATTCTGCATTGAAAAGGTTAACCGGAGCTCCTTCCCTTCTGAGCTCTGCCATGCACCCAAACAGTGGTTTACCTCCACATATGGGTTATCAGCATACTCAAGACAAATTGCACAATAACTTTTGGGGTCCTGTTACCCTTGGGAAAATAAAAATTGGGGGGTGAAAAGATAATTTTTGTACAAAAAATATGATTTTTTAATTTACAGCTTTATGTTATAAACTTTTGTGAAGCCCTTTGTGGTTCAAAGTGCTCACCACAGATCTAGATAGGTTCCTTAGGGGTTCTAGATTCCAAAATTAGGTCACTTGTGGGGAGGTTCCACTGTTTAGGCACATCAGGGGCTCTGCAAACTGAACATGACACCCATCAAAGTCTGCATTCCAAAACGTTATTGTTTCCTTTCCGAGCCCTGCCGTATGCCCAAACAGTTTCCCTCCCACGTATGGGGTATCAGCATACTCAGGACAAAGAGGACAACAACTTTTGGGGTCCAATTTCCTTGGAAAAAATCAAAAATTGGAGACTAAAAATCCATTTTTGTGGAAATTTTTTTCACACCCAGGCATTATAAACTTTAGTGAAACATTTGGGGGTTCAAACTGCTCACAATAGATCTAGATAAGTTCCTTAGGGGGTCTAGTTTCCAAAATGCTGTCACTTGTGGGGGGTTTCCACTGTTTAGGCACATCAGGGGCTCTACAAACGCGACATGGCGTCCGATCTCATTTCCAGCCAATTTTGGTTTGAAAAAGTCAAATGGCGCTCCATCCCTTCCGAGCCCTGCCGTGCACCCAGACAGTGGTTTTCCCCCACATATGGTGTGTCGACATACTCAGGAGAAATTGCACAACTGTATGTTTCAATTTTCTCCTTTTACCCTTGTGAAAATAAAAAAAATTGTTTGTAAAAGATCAGTTTTGTGATTAAAAAGTTAAATGTTTATTTTTTCCTTCCATGTTGCTTCAGCTCCTGTGAAGCACCTGAAGGGTTAATAAACTTTTTGAATGTGGTTTTGAGTACCTTGAGGGGTGCAGTTTTTAGAATGGTGTCACTTTTGGGTATTTTCTGCCATATAGATCCCTTAAAGTGACTTCAAATGTGAGGTGGTCCCTAAAAATAATGGTTTTATAAATTTTGTTGTAAAAATGAGAAATCGCTGGTCTAATTTTAACCCTTATAACTTCCTAACAAAAAAAATTTTGTTTCCAAAATTGTGCTGATGTAAAGTAGACATGCGGGAAATGTTATTTAGCAACTATTTTGTGTGACATATCTCTCTGATTTAAGGGAATAAAAATGAAAAGTTTGAAAATTGCAAAATTTTCGCCATATTTCAGTTTTTTTCATAAATAAACACAAGTTATATCGTAGAAATGTTACCACTGTCATGAAGTACAATATGTCTTGAGAAAACAGTCTCAGAATCGCGAAGATTCGTTAAAGCATTCCAGAGTTATAACCTCATAAAGAGACAGTGGTCAGAATTGTAAAAATTGGCTCGGTCATTAATGTGCAAACCACTCTTGGGGGTTAAGGGGTTAATGGAAAGTTGAGTGGAAGGAAACAATATGGTAGAAAAGGTGCACAAGCAACCGATATAACCGCAGCCTTGAAAGGATTGTTAAGGAAAGGCCCTTCAAAAATTTGGGGGAGATCCACAAGGAGTGGACTGCTGCTGGAATCATTGCTTCAAGAGCCACCACACACAGATGTATCCAGGACATGGGCTACAAGTGTCCCCTGTCTTGTGTCAAGCCACTCATGACAAATAGACAACGCCGGAAGTGTGTTACCTGGGCCAAGGAGAAGAAGAACTGAACTATTGCACAGTGTTCCAAGGTGGTATTTTCAGGTGAAAGTAAATTTTGCATTTCATTTGGAAATCAAGATCCCTGGAGGAGAGTCTGAGGAAAAGTGGAGAGGCACACAATCCAAGCTACTTGAGGTCTAGTGTGAAGTTTCCACAATCGGTGATGGTTTGGGAAGTCATGTCATCTGCTGGCGTAGGTCCATTGTGTTTTATCAAGACCAAAGTCAGCGCAGGCATCTACCAGGAAATTTTAGAGCACTTCATGCTTCCCTCTGCCGACAAGCTTATTTGAGATGGAAATTTCATTCTCCAGCAGGACTTTGCACCTGTAAACACTGCCAAAAGTACCAATACATGATTTAAAAACAACAGTATCACTGTACTTGATTGGCCAGCAAACTTGCCTGACCTTAACCCCACAGAGAATCTATGGGGTACTGTCAAGAGGAATATGAGAGTCACCAGACCCAACAATGCAGATGAGCTGAAGGCTGCTATCAAAGCAACCTGGGTTTCCATAACACCTCAGCAGTGTCACAAGCTGATCATCTCCATGCCACGCCGCATTGCTGCAGTAATTGATGCAAAAGGAGCCCCGACCTAGTATTGAATGCATTTACTGAACATACATTTCAGTAGGCTAACATTTCAGATTTTAACCCCGTTACCCCCAAGGATGGTTTGCACGTTAATGACGGGGCCAATTTTTACAATTCTGACCACTGTCCCTTTATGAGGTAATAACTCTGGAACACTTCCATGGATCCTGGTGATTCTGACAATGTTTTCTCATGACATATTTTGCTTCATGATAGTGGTAACATTTTTTCGGTATAGCTTGCGTTTATTTGTGAAAAAAATGGAAATTTGGCAAAAATTTAGAAAATTTCGCAATTTTCCAACTTTGAATTTTAATGCCCTTAAATCACACAGATATGTCACACAAAATACTTAATAAGTAACATTTCTCACATGTTTAATTTACATCAGAACAATTTTGGAACCCACATTTTTTTTTGTTAGGAAGTTATAAGAGTTAAAATTTAAACAGTGATTTCTCATTTTTACAACACCATTGTTTTTGTAGGGACCACAAACACATTTGAAGTCACTTTACACCATTCTATAAACTGCACCCCTCAAGGTGCTCAAAACCACATTCAAGAAGTTTATTAACCCTTCAGGTGCTTCGCAGAAATTTTTTGAATGTTTAAAGCAAATGAACATTTAACTATTTTTCACAAAAAAAGTAATTCAGGTCCAATTTTTCTTATTTTCCGAAGGGTAACAGGAGAAATTGGACCCCAAAAGTTATTGTGCAATTTGTCCTGAGTATGCTGATACCCCATATGTGGGGGCAACCACTGTTTCGATGCATGGCAGAGCAAGGAAGGGAAGGAGCGCCGTTTGACTTTTTCAACTTAAAATTGACTGGAATTGAGATCGGACGCCATGTCACATTTGGAGAGCCCCTAACATGCCTAAACAGTGAAAAAAAACCACAAGTGACCCAATTTTGGAAACTAGACCCCCCAAGAAGCTTATCTAGATGTGTGGTGAGAATTTTGAACCCCCAAGGGCTTCACAGAAGTTTATAACGTACAGCTGTAAAATTAAAAAAATCATTTTTTCCATAAAAATGATTTTTTCACCCCCAATTTTTATTTTCCCAAGGGTAACAAGACCCCAAACGTTATTGTGCAATTTGTCCTGAGTACGCTGATAACCCATATGTGGGGGTAAACCACTGTTTGGGCGCATGGCAGAGCACAGAAGGGAAGGAGTGCCGTTTGACTTTTTCAACTCAAAATTGGCTGGAATTGCGATCGGATGCCATGTCACGTTTGGAGACCCCCTGATGTGCCTTAACAGTGGAAACCCCCCAGAAGTGACCGCATTTTGGAAACTAGACCCCCCAAGAAACTTGTCTAGATGTGTGGTGAGAACTTTGAACCCAAATGTGTTTTACTAAAGTTTATAACACTGGAGCGTGAAAATAAAAAAATCATATTTTTCCACAAACATGATATTTTAGTCCCCAATTTTTTATTTTCCCAAGGGTAACAGGAGAAATTGGACCCCAAAAGCTGTT
The DNA here is from genome assembly GCA_033576555.1 of Oophaga sylvatica. Lineage (NCBI taxonomy): Eukaryota > Metazoa > Chordata > Amphibia > Anura > Dendrobatidae > Oophaga > Oophaga sylvatica. The sequence goes on along the minus strand of JARQOD010000004.1, from coordinate 342,866,778 downwards.
GTCCAATTTGTCTTGAGTACGCTGATTCCTCATACAGTATGTGGGAGAAAGCTACTGTATGGGCACACGTCGGGGCTTGGAAGGGAAGTAGTGACGTTTTGGAATGCATACTTTGATGGAATGGTCTGCGGGCATCTTGTAGCGTTTGGAGATCCCCTGATGTGCCTAAACAGTGGAAATCCCCACAAGTGACCCCATTTTGGAAACTAGACCCCCCCAAAGAACTAGATGTGTGTGGAGCACTTTGAAACCCAAGTGCTTCACAGAAGTTTATAATGCTCGGGAGTGAAAATATAAAAATCATATTTTTTCCACAAACATGATCTTTTAGACCCCAATTTTTTATTTTCCCAAAGATAACAGGAGAAATTGGACCCCAAAAGTTGTTGTCCATTTTGTCCTGAGTACGCTGATACTCTATGTGTAGGAGAAAACTACTGTATGGGCACATGTAGGGGCTCGGAAGGGAAGTAGTGACATTTTTGATGGCAGACTTTGATGGAATGGTCTGCGGGCGTCATGTCGCGTTTTCCGAGCCTCTTATGTGCCTAAGCAGTGGAATCTCCCCACAAGTGATCGCATTTTGGAAACTAGACCCCCCCATGGAACTTATCTAGATGTGTGGGGAGAAATTTTTTATTTTCCCAAGGTTTACAGAAGAAATTGGACCAGAGAGTTATTGTTCAATTTGTCCTGAGTACGCTGATACCCAATATGTGGGGGTAAACCACTGTTTGGGCGCATGGCAGAGCTCGGACGGAAAGGAGCACCGTTCGACTTTTTCAATGCAGAATTGTCTGGAATTGAGATCAGACGCCATGTCACATTTGGAGAGCCATAAATCAAATAGTTTGCGCTCTTAAAAAACGGACCACACAAATAAATAATGAATAAATAACTATATTAAAGAAAACTGCAAGAAAACAATGAAAAAACAATAAAAAGCACCCTAAAAACTAAATATAAGTGAATGGAGGCAAAGTAGGATAATAGAACTATATTGCACTCAGCCCAGTGAAAGAGAGTGATGAGAAAAGCCTGAATAGATTGCAGGTAATCCCAAGATATTGTACAACTAAATGTGCATAAAAACTGAACAAAATGCTGCAGAAAGATAATTGTTGCTTAAAATAAATATTCAATGCACTGTATATATAAGAACACACCACAAGAAAATAAAGCACAAGGTAATTCAAGGAGGAATCCTCTGCACAATGAGGTAGTATGTAAAAAGGAGAGGGGAAAAAAGTAAATGATGAAATAATCCTGGAAGATGCCTTCAGTAAAAATGGAATGTTGGTGAGACTGTCCCGGCCGGTGACAGCTCAAGTGGAGAAGGATTAAATACTGGATGGTCGCTTAAAGTAGACCTGCACAGGCAGGTGTTAGTGGAGAGCCCCTGATGTACCTAAACAGTGGAAACCCCCCAATTCTAACTCCTACCCTAACCCCAACACACCCCTAACCCTAATCCCAACCCTAACCATAACCCTAACCACAAACCTAACACACCCCTTACCCTAATCCCAACCCTAACCATAACCCTAACCACAAACCCAACACACCCCTAACCCTAACCATAACCCTAACCACAAACCTAACACACCCCTTACCCTAATCCCAACCCTAGCCCTAACCCTAACTTTAGCCCCAACCCTAACCCTAACTTCAGCCCCAACCCTAACTTTAGCCCCAACACTAACCCTAACCCTATCCCTAATGGGAAAATTGAAATAAATACATTTTTTTAATTTTATTATTTTTCCTTAACTAAGGGGTGATAAAAGGGGATTGATTTACTATTTATAGAGAGTTTTTATGTTTGGCAGCTGTTACACGCTAAAAGACGCTTTTTTATTTAAAAAAAAAATAGTTTTTGCATCACCACATTTTGAGAGCTATAATTTTTCCATATTTTGGCCCACAGAGTCATGTGAGGTCTTATTTTTTTTTGTAAATTCTTTAGTTTTAAAAGAGAATACAGGAAGAGTAATGACATGTCAGAATTACAATCAGAACATGAAGCATTTTGTGGTCCTCCAGTGTAAGGTTATCAGCTGTTTTGCTGCACCCACCAGTAGCGGGAGAAGCCCATGCTTTACTGGTTTGAAGTTTTTTGATGGGCATGAAAGTAAGGCTTGTAGGTCAGTTTTAATTAGCTTTAACTTTTTGAGAGTAAAATTAATCCCCTCCCAAAATACCTTTATCACCGGCAGTAGCGTAGCTACCGGCGGGCAGAGGGGGTGGTGGCCCCGGGCCCCGCGCTCGGAGGGGGCCCACCTGGAGCTACGCTACAGTAACTGTATCGGCGTGCACAGCACGCCGACACAGTTACTTTCTGCGGCAGAGCAGGGAGAATCAATCTCCCTGCTCTGCCGCCCGGCCGCTATGGGGCCCCTGAGCAGGCGGTGGGGGGCCCGGCGCCAGCAGTGGGCCCCCCGCCCGTCATCGGAGGGTCAGCTGTATCGACATCCAGCCAATACAGCTGACCGCATTGAGAAAGAAGGAGAGAGCGCTCCTTCTCTCCCATAATCCCCCTCTCAGCGTCTGACAGCGGGCGCGATGACGTCACTGCCCGGCCCCGGCAGTCAGACGCTGAGAGGGAGAGCAGTGAGCAGCACAGGAGCCGGGAGCAAGAGAGGTGAGTACTGGATTTATTATTTTTGTAAAGGGGGGTGCATTATAAGTAAGGCTGCATATGGGGTGCATTATAAGTACGGCTGCATATGGGGTTGTATTATAAGTAAGGCTGCATATGGGGGAGTGCATTATAAGTACGGCTGCATATGGGGTGCATTATAAATAAGGCTGCATATGGAGGTGCATTATAAGTACGGCTGCATATGGGGGAGTGCATTATAAGTAAGGCTGCATATGGGGGAGTGCATTATAAGTACGGCTGCATATGGGGTGCATTATAAGTAAGGCTGCATATGGGGGAGTGCATTATAAGTATGGCTGCATATGGGGTGCATTATAAATAAGGCTGCATATGGAGGTGCATTATAAGTACGGCTGCATATGGGGGTGCATTATAAGTAAGGCTGCATATGGGGGAGTGCATTATAAGTATGGCTGCATATGGGGGTGCATTATAAGTAAGGCTGCATATGGGGGAGTGCATTATAAGTACGGCTGCATATGGGGTGCATTATAAGTACGGCTGCATATGGGGTGCATTATAAGAAAGGCTGCATATGGGGGAGTGCATTATAAGTAAGGCTGCATATGGGGGAGTGCATTATAATTATGGCTGCATATGGGGGTGTATTATAAGTACGGCTGCATATGGGTGCATTATAAGTATGGCTGCATATGGGGGTGCATTATAAGTAAGGCTGCATATGGGGGAGTGCATTATAAGTACGGCTGCATATGGGGTGCATTATAAGTATGGCTGCATATGGGGGTGCATTATAAGTAAGGCTGCATATGGGGGAGTGCATTATAAGTACGGCTGCATATGGGGTGCATTATAAGTACGGCTGCATATGGGTGCATTATAAGAAAGGCTGCATATGGGGGAGTGCATTATAAGTATGGCTGCATATGGGGTGCATTATAAATAAGGCTGCATATGGAGGTGCATTATAAGTACGGCTGCATATGGGGTGCATTATAAGTAAGGCTGCATATGGGGGAGTGCATTATAAGTATGGCTGCATATGGGGGTGCATTATAAGTAAGGCTGCATATGGGGGAGTGCATTATAAGTACGGCTGCATATGGGGTGCATTATAAGTACGGCTGCATATGGGGTGCATTATAAGAAAGGCTGCATATGGGGGAGTGCATTATAAGTAAGGCTGCATATGGGGGAGTGCATTATAATTATGGCTGCATATGGGGGTGTATTATAAGTACGGCTGCATATGGGTGCATTATAAGTATGGCTGCATATGGGGGTGCATTATAAGTAAGGCTGCATATGGGGAGTGCATTATAAGTACGGCTGCATATGGGGTGCATTATAAGTATGGCTGCATATGGGGGTGCATTATAAGTAAGGCTGCATATGGGGGAGTGCATTATAAGTACGGCTGCATATGGGGTGCATTATAAGTACGGCTGCATATGGGGTGCATTATAAGAAAGGCTGCATATGGGGAGTGCATTATAAGTAAGGCTGCATATGGGGGAGTGCATTAAAAGTAAGGCTGCATATGGGGGTGCATTATAAGTACGGCTGCATATGGGGTGCATTATAAGTATGGCTGCATATGGGGGTGCATTACAAGTAAGGCTGCATATGGGGGAGTGCATTATAAGTATGGCTGCATATGGGGTGCATTATAAGTACGGCTGCATATGGGGTGCATTATAAGTACGGCTGCATATGGGGTGCATTATAAGTACGGCTGCATATGGGGTGCATTATAAGTACAGCTGCATATGGGGTGCATTATAAGTACGGCTGCATATGGGGTGCATTATAAGTAAGGCTGCATATGGGGGAGTGCATTATTAGTATGGCTGCATATGGGGTGCATTATAAATAAGGCTGCATATGGAGGTGCATTATAAGTACGGCTGCATATGGGGGAGTGCATTATAAGTACGGCTGCATATGGGGGAGTGCATTATAAGTACGGCTGCATATGGGGTGCATTATAGGTAAGGCTGCATATGGGGGAGTGCATTATAAGTATAACTGCATATGGGGTGCATTATAAATAAGGCTGCATATGGAGGTGCATTATAAGTACGGCTGCATATGGGGGTGTATTATAAGAAAGGCTGCATATGGTGGTGCATTATAAGTAAGGCCGCATATGGGGTGCATTATAAGTACGGCTGCATATGGGGGTGCATTATAAGTACGGCTGCATATGGGGGTGCATTATAAGTAAGGCCGCATATGGGGGAGTGCATTATAAGTACGGCTGCATATGGGGTGCATTATAAATAAGGCTGCATATGGAGGTGCATTATAAGTACGGCTGCCTATGGGGATGCATTATAAGTAAGGCTGCATATGGGGGAGTGCATTACAAGTACGGCTGCATATGGGGTGCATTATAAGTACGGCTGCATATGGGGGTGCATTATAAGTACGGCTGCATATGGGGGTGCATTATAAGTAAGGCTGCATATGGGGTGCATTATAAGTAAGGCTGCATATGGGGGAGTGCATTATAAGTACGGCTGCATATGGGTGCATTATAAGTACGGCTGCATATGGGGGTGCATTATAAGTACGGCTGCATATGGAGGTGTACTATAAGTACGGCTGCATATGGGGTGCATTATAAGTACGGCTGCATATGGGGGTGCATTATAAGTAAGGCTGCATATGGAGGAGTGCATTATAAGTACGGCTGCATATGGGGGTGCATTATAAGTACGGCTGCATATGGAGGTGCACTATAAGTACGGCTGCATATGGGGTGCATTATAAGTACGGCTGCATATGGGGGTGCATTATAAGTAAGGCTGCATATGGGGGAGTGCATTTAAAGTACGGCTGCATATGGGGGTGCATTATAAGTACGGCTGCATATGGAGGTGCACTATAAGTACGGCTGCATATGGGGTGCATTATAAGTACGGCTGCATATGGGGGTGCATTATAAGTAAGGCTGCATATGGGGGAGTGCATTATAAGTACGGCTGCATATGAGGGTGCATTATAAGTAAGGCTGCATATGGGGGAGTGCATTATAAGTACGGCTGCAAATGGGGTGCATTATAAGTAAGGCTGCATATGGGGTGCATTATAAGTAAGGCTGCCTATGGGGTACATTATAAGTAAGGCTGCATATGGGGGAGTGCATTATAAGTACGGCTGCATATGGGGGTGCATTATAAGTACGGCTGCATATGGAGGTGCACTATAAGTACGGCTGCATATGGGGTGCATTATAAGTAAGGCTGCATATGGGGGAGTGCATTACAAGTACGGCTGCATATGGAGGTGCATTATAAGTACGGCTACATATGGGGTGCATTATAAGTACGGCTGCATATGGGGGTGCATTATAAGTAAGGCCGCATATGGGGTGCATTATAAGTACGGCTGCATATGGGGTGCATTATAAGTATGGCTGCATATGGGGAGTGCATTATAAGTACGGCTGCATATGGGAGAGTGAATTATAAGTACGGCTGCATATGGGGTGCATTATAAGTACGGCTGCATATGGAGGTGCACTATAAGTACGGCTGCATATGGGGGTGCATTATAAGTAAGGCTGCATATGGGGTGCATTATAAGTATGGCTGCATATGGGGGTGCATTATAAGTAAGGCCGCATATGGGGTGCATTATAAGTACGGCTGCATATGGGGGTGCATTATAAGTACGGCTGCATATGGGGAAGTGAATTATAAGTACGGCTGCATATGGGGTGCATTATAAGTATGGCTGCATATGGAGGTGCATTATAAGTACTGCTGCATATGGGGGTGCATTATAAGTAAGGCTGCATATGGGGGAGTGCATTATAAGTACGGCTGCATATGGGGTGCATTATAAATAAGGCTGCATATGGAGGTGCATTATAAGTACGGCTGCCTATGGGGATGCATTATAAGTAAGGCTGCATATGGGGAGTGCATTACAAGTACGGCTGCATATGGGGTGCATTATAAGTACGGCTGCATATGGGGTGCATTATAAGTACGGCTGCATATGGGGTGCATTATAAGTAAGGCTGCATATGGGGGTGCATTATAAGTAAGGCTGCATATGGGGGAGTGCATTATAAGTACGGCTGCATATGGGGTGCATTATAAGTACGGCTGCATATGGGGTGCATTATAAGTACGGTTGCATATGGAGGTGTACTATAAGTACGGCTGCATATGGGGTGCATTATAAGTACGGCTGCATATGGGGGTGCATTATAAGTAAGGCTGCATATGGAGGAGTGCATTATAAGTACGGCTGCATATGGGGGTGCATTATAAGTACGGCTGCATATGGAGGTGCACTATAAGTACGGCTGCATATGGGGTGCATTATAAGTACGGCTGCATATGGGGGTGCATTATAAGTAAGGCTGCATATGGGGAGTGCATTATAAGTACGGCTGCATATGGGGGTGCATTATAAGTACGGCTGCATATGGAGGTGCACTATAAGTACGGCTGCATATGGGGTGCATTATAAGTACGGCTGCATATGGGGGTGCATTATAAGTAAGGCTGCATATGGGGGAGTGCATTATAAGTACGGCTGCATATGAGGGTGCATTATAAGTAAGGCTGCATATGGGGGAGTGCATTATAAGTACGGCTGCAAATGGGGTGCATTATAAGTAAGGCTGCATATGGGGTGCATTATAAGTAAGGCTGCCTATGGGGTACATTATAAGTAAGGCTGCATATGGGGAGTGCATTATAAGTACGGCTGCATATGGGGTGCATTATAAGTACGGCTGCATATGGAGGTGCACTATAAGTACGGCTGCATATGGGGTGCATTATAAGTAAGGCTGCATATGGGGGAGTGCATTACAAGTACGGCTGTATATGGAGGTGCATTATAAGTACGGCTACATATGGGGTGCATTATAAGTACGGCTGCATATGGGGTGCATTATAAGTAAGGCTGCATATGGGGTGCATTATAAGTACGGCTGCATATGGGAGTGCATTATAAGTAAGGCTGCATATGGGGTGCATTATAAGTAAGGCTGCATATGGGGGAGTGCATTATAAGTAAGGCTGCATATGGGGTGCATTATAAGTAAGGCTGCATATGGGTGCATTATAAGTAAGGCTGCATATGGGGTGCATTATAAGTAAGGCTGCCTATGGGGTACATTATAAATAAGACTGCCTATGGGGTGCATTATAAGTAAGGCTGCATATGGGGTGCATTATAAATAAGACTGCCTATGGGGAGTGCATTACAATATAGAGGCTCCTGTGCGTTCTCCCAACCTCTCTGCTCACGGCACTTACATGTCACAAGGTATTTTACATGAATAGACATTTAAGTATTCGCTGTTATAATCTATGTGTAGCTTGTTGCGCTTTACACTGGATAGAATCGTTACAGTACTCACTTCAAGCTTCCACTGGCTTTCATTAGTCGCGATATGCTCAGTATTTTGCCACTTTATTCAGCTCCTGGCAGCTATTATGCAGCCTAATCATTTCCAACGGCAACTGAATCTGCACAGCACTAATGAAGAAGTTTGACTGTTTAAATCCTGGTTGTTACACTTTGCTACTTACTTATCTGCAGACTTGTCGGGAGACGTTTTTGTTTCTCCATGTGTGCTAATTCTCCAACTGCTGCACACCTGTCCTCTTCAGCTGTTATTTAACCCCTCACATGAACACTTTGTTTTGTCTAATTTATATTTATGTTTAATATATGTAATAAACTTTAATATTTTTTTGATTAAACCCCCTGTTTGTGGCTTTATATTATTATCATTACCTTTATCCTTATTTTTATGGGATTATATGCTGTGATTAGATAATTAACCTTGAGTGTTTTTTATAAGAAACATATAGCCACTTTTCTATGTTTTTGGTTTTGATACAATATAGAGGCTGTCTGTTGGGGTGCATTATAATGCAGAGGCTGCTTATGGGGGTGCATTACAATACATAGGTTGTCTATGGGGGTGTATTATACTATATTGAGGACTATCTGGTGTATTATGCTATATGGAGGCTATCTAGGGGGCCATCATACAGTGTGGAGATTACAGTGGCGGGGCCATCATACAGTGTTGGAGCCATTAAATAGTTTGGGGATATTAAGGGGTCAGTATATATCCAGTGAGGGGGCATCATACTGTGTATAGGGGAGCTGTACAGGGGGGAGACTCGGGACATTAAGTGTAAAGTGGCTACTTATTGTTATAGGGGAACTCTGGTTACTGTGACTGTCAAAGGGGCACACACAGGGCATTATTACATTCTAGGGGACAACATGTGGGCACTGTTTTCTAGGGCCCATGCACCTGGCATTACTATATTAGAGAGGGTGCTTTAGAATTAAGAGGTCACACAGAACCACACAGTAGGTGCAGTAATAGGGACACATAGGGCAGCAGAGGCTCAGTATTGGGGTACCAAGTGTAGTAATAGGGGCACATACTGCAGCAGCGGCTCAATATTGGAGTATCAGGTGTAGTAATAGGGACACATACGACAGCAGTGGCTCAGTATTGGGGTATCAGCAGGATGAGGAGTTTGTGCAGGTTGAGAATAGTCCAGTTGGTGACCGTGACGGTGCTGACGATATGAGAAGTGAAACGTGTCTTTGTTGTATTCTCTGTAGTTGAGTCCTGGCTGGAGGAGTCGTCATGTCGGTCTGGGCCAGATGGAAAAGACATGAAAAGTGAACGATTCCATCAGAAAGAACATCAGCGGTAAGTCATTATCTGTAACTCTGCTATGATCTCTTATATGTTCTGTAGGACTGGTGTTATGTACCATTGACCATATGGCGGTGATATCAATATTGGTCTTTTTATATATAGATTAATTTTGGCAACAGCGTGGTCATTTGCTGAGGTTCTCTGGTTAGGGGCCCACTCAGATGTTTCGCCCCCCCTAAACCAAAACCCTAGCTACGCCTCTGATCACCGGGCATTCCCAGAAGATGTGTGTGTGTTGTCCCCTCTGCTTGTGGCATCTCCAATATATACTAGAGTCAGCTAGCCCCAGATGATGGAGTTTGAGCCGCGCGGAGGAAGAAGTATCCTGGAGGTCTGTTCATCTGAGAAGTTAACGTTAAGTTCTGACTCCCAGGAAAGTAAGAATGATGGTTTAAACCCCGGGGAGGGGTAATAAGTCGGGAATATATACGAGATATAAGTTTTGATCTCGGAGGCGGGAGTTTAGTCATGATATCTAGCCAGGACTAAGTAGGTTTGAGTGGGTATTGTTGTTTAAATTGTTGAACGACTCGTTTAACATGTTGCGTTTGGAGGAAACTTCTTGGCTGGATCAGTGCATTTCCAAGCCAATCCCCATTTTTGAGGACCTTGTCCTCATAGAAGCTATTCAATGTTTCCCTGGGTAGTTTAGCCCAAAGGTTATAGGGGTCATGAAATCCAGGATCCACGAAGAATGGTATAACAGCAATAGGTGTCTGTGTGGATGGGAAGGAATCTAGAGGAAGATCATCAATTTTCAAATGTTTAACCCGTAAAGCGGACAGAGTCACTTCATCTAACCAAAGAGCTTCAGAAGGCTTCACCCTAGACCATCGGCATGGTAATCCCTCAGGACCTAATAATATCAGATCTATGTTGTCCTGGTCTCCCATTTCATGGCTATGCACCACCTTCAGCCATCTACTCAAGTGTATAGCTTTGTAATAAAGATATGGGTCAGGAACCCCCAATCCTCCCCAGGTATTCGGATATGAGAGAAGTTTATAAGGTAACCTTGCAAGTTTTTGCTTCCATATGAATTTAGATATTAAGGATTTTAAATTTTTAAAGAAAGTTTGTGGCATATGTATAGGGACCATAGTCATGGTGTATAGTATTACTGGCATAATGTAAGTTTTAAAAACATTAATACGTCCCAGCTAAGATAATGTAGGTAGGTTGTATGACCTCATCAGCGCTTTACTTTCTTCAGCAGGTGGGAATAGTTAGTATGAAATAGGTTTGTAGGATCTTTAGTAATCGATACCCCCAGGTACTTTATAGAATCTGTGGACCAGGAGAAAGGGGTTTGTCTACGGAGAGCATTCAATTGGCTGTTTGACAGGGATATATTGAGAGCCTCAGATTTCGAGGCATTAATTTTAAAGTTAGATAACCGGCCAAATTGATGAAGTATGTTGAGGATTTTTGTAAATGACTATGAAGGGTTTGTTATGAGGAAGAATAGGTCGACATCATAGGCTAACGTTTTTAGTTCCAATGTGCCCACTCTCAGTCCCTCAATGTGGTCCTCTTGCCTGATTTTCTGAATCAGCGTCTCAATGACTAAAATGAATAAGGACGGGGACAATGGGCACCCCTGCCTAGTGCCGTTATTTATGCTAAAGCTATCCGATAGGGTACCATTACTTCTCACCTTAGCTGTTGGTTGCGAATATAATGAGAAAACCGCCGAGACATACTGCGGAGGAAAGCCAAATTTGGTCAATACCTTGTCCATATACCTCCAACTCACCCTATCAAAAGCCTTCTCGGCGTCTGTGGACAAAAGGGCTAAGGGATACCATGACTCTTAGCATACTTTAGAGATTGGATAATTTTTGCCGAGTTATCTTTACCTTCCCCCCTCACAAACTCCGCCTGGTCCCTATGAATAAGTTTGGGGAGAATACTGCTTAATCTTCCCGCTAATATTTTGGCCCATAGTTTTGTGTCTGTTTTGAGTAAAGATATTGGACTATAGCTGGCGCAGAGGTTAGGGTCTTTCCCCTCTTTCGGGAGAACTGTGAGAAAGGCCTCCAAAGATTGTTTGGTAGGGGAACCCAATCTAAGTAGGAATTGCACAATTCTACTGTTACGATGTGGGCTTGTTGATGCAAGCCTCCAAGAGTGGACCCTCTGGATCGTGGCACCGAGGGACCCGGGCGAGCGGACCAGATGGAATGACCCCTATACAGTCATGGCCAAAAGTTTTGAGAATGACACAAATATTAATTTTTACAAAGTCTACTGCTTCACTTTTTCTAATGGCAATTTCCATATACTCCAGAATGTTATAAAGAGTGATCAGCTTAACAGCAATTACTTGCAAAGTCAATATTTGGCTAGAAAATGAACTTTATCCCCCAAAACACATTTCAACATCATTGCAGCCCTGCCTTTAAAGCACCAGCTAACCTCTTTTCAGTGATTGCTCCATTAACACAGGTGTGGGTGTTGATGAGGACATGGCTGGAGATCAATCTGTCATGATTAAGTAAGAATGACACCACTGGACACTTTAAAAGGAGGCTGGTGCTTGGCATCATTGTTTCTCTTCTGTTAACCATGGTTATCTCTAAAGAAACACGTGCAGTCATCATTGCAATGCACAAAAATGGCCTAACAGGGAAGAGTATCGCAGCTAGAAAGATTGCACCTCAGTCAACAATCTATCACATCATCAAGAACTTCAAGGAGAGAGGTTCCATTGTTGCCAAAAAGGCTTCAGGGCGCCCAAGAAAGACCAGCAAGCGCCAGGACCGTCTCTTAAAAGTGTTTCAGCTGCGGGATCGGGCTACCAGCAGTGCAGAGCTTGCTCAGGAATGGCAGCAGGCAGGTGTGAGTGCATCTGCACACACTGTGAGGCGGAGACTCTTGGAGCAAGGCCTGGTCTCAAGGAGGGCAGCAAAGAAACCACTTCTCTCCAGAAAAAACATCATGGACAGACTGATATTCTGCAAAAGGTACAGGCAGTGGACTGCTGAGGTCTGGGGTAAAGTTATTTTCTCTGATGAATCCCCTTTTCGATTGTTTGGGACATCAGGAAAACGCCTCATTCGGAGAAGACAAGATGAGCGCTACCACCAGTCTTGTCTCATGCCAACTGTTAAGCATCCTGAAACCATTCATGTGTGGGGTTGCTTCTCAGCCAAGGGAATCGGCTCTCTCACAGTCTTGCCTAAAAACACAGCCATGAATAAAGAATGGTACCAGAATGTCCTCCAAGAGCAACTTCTCCCAACCTTCCAAGAGCAGTTTGGCGATCAACAATGCCTTTTCCAGCATGATGGAGCACCTTGCCATAAAGCAAAGGTGATAACTAAATGGCTCAGGGAACAAAACATAGAGATTTTGGGTCCATGGCCTGGAAACTCCCCAGATCTTAATCCCATTGAGAACTTGTGGTCAATCATCAAGAGACGGGTGGACAAACAAAAACCTAAAAATTCTGACAAAATGAAAGCATTGATTGTGCAAGAATGGACTGCTATCAGTCAGGATTTGGTCCAGAAGTTGATTGAGAGCATGCCAGGGAGAATTGCAGAGGTCCTGAAGAAGAAGGGTCAACACTGCAAATATTGACTTGCTGCATTAACTCATTCTAACTGTCAATATAAGCTTTTGTTACTCATATGTTTGCAATTCTTATATTTCTGTCTGTGATAAAAACATCTGTCAAACACACATAAAAACCAGAGGGCAGCAGATCATGTGAAAATATAATATTTGTGTCATTCTCAAAACTTTTGGCCATGACTGTACAGGGATCGATAGGGGCAGGCCCTGGGGTTCGGGTACCACGATAGTCGGTACCGAGAGTGGTGGCTCTTTAGGGAAGCGGAAGCCCCCCTACAGGTCAGAGATAGGACACGGAGTACGAAAGCAGGGGAGGGTACCGGAGGTAGAGCCGAGGAGAAACAGGTGGTCAGGGGAAACAAAGTACGGTAGGACCGCACTGGGACGGTGGGCCCCCGGAGCGGGACACAGGAGGAAAGGCTAAGACACAAGGCAGGCGGGTATGACCGAAACACAGGAGAGGTGGGCATGGCTGGTTCACAGGGCAAGCGGGCACGGCCAGACCACAGAGAAGGCGGGCACGGCTAAGACACAGGACAGGCGGGCACGACTGGAACACAGGGACAGGCGGCACAGCTGGAACACAGGGACAGGCGGGCACGACTGGAACACAGGGACAGGCGGCACAGCTGGAACACAGGGACAGGCGGGCACGACTGGAACACAGGGACAGGCGGCACAGCTGGAACACAGGGACAGGCGGGCACGACTGGAACACAGGGACAGGCGGCACGGCTAGAACATAGGGACAGGTGGCACGGCTGGAACACAGGGACAGGCGGGCACGACTGAGACACAGGGACAGGCGGGCAGGCCTGGAACACTGAGTTGGATGACACAAAGAGATACTATTAAGTGGACCTAATGCTAGCACAACGCTAGCGCTATACTAAGATCAGGCACCTCCATTTTAGGAGGGCGTCCTGAAATACCCGTCCCCACGCTCCTATTGGTCCGGCGGTGCTTCCGGGTCAGGGCATCGCCGGAGCTCAAGGAGAGCGGATGAAGCATGGCCGCAGCCTACAGCGCATGCTCACGGAGTGCAGAGATGCCGCGGACCAGTCAGCCGGCGCGAGCCCCGACCCGAGGGAGACAGCGACGCTGGAGCGGTGAGGTGAGTATACCGGGAGGCGGCTGTGGGGGCCGTAACAGCTACTAAATTTGGTAATAGGGGTTTAATTAATTTTTTATAATAGATAATGGGCAGACCGTCTGGGCCCAATGCTCTCCCAGTAGGGATAGTCGAAAGGGTGTCTAATATTTCTTTGGGAGTAACAGGGGTTGTAAGTAAGGTATAATCTTCTAGAGACAATTTGGGAAGTCACAATGGATCCAGGAAATCATTAGTTTTGTCAGCAGCTATCGCAGGATCCCAGATGTCCATTGGTATGTCTAGGTTATATAGATTTTCGTAAAAAGTTCTGAACTCCCTGGCAATTCCAGCTGTCTCTGTGATTGTTGAATCGTCCGTGGCTGTAAGTTGTTTAATAAAAGTCTTCTCTTTGCGTTTTTTTAATAGGGACGTCATGAGTTTACTGCCTCTATTGCCATGAAGATTAAACTTCTGCCTACTTCTCATATATATTTTGGCTGACTGAACGTTCAGGAGATCCTTTAAGTCTTGTCGAAGTTTAACTAACTCTCCTTGGACATTGCTTGCTTGAGACCTCTTATGTATTTTTTCAAAGGAGTTGATCTGGTGCAAGATTGAGTCGATCTTTATTGATCATTCTTTTTTCAGGTGCGAGCCTAGCGTCACAAATTCACCCCTCATAACGGCTTTATGTGCCTCCCATACCATAGGTGTTGATGGGCCCGAGAGGGAGTTTTCCTGAAAAAAGAACTCAAGAGTGTTAGATAGTCTAGAAACATGTGAGCTAGGTTCTAGCAGTGTCTCATTGAGCGTCCAGGATATATAGGGCAAGGGCAAAGAGGTGATATTCCTCTCTAGAAAGATCGGTGCATGATCCGAGAGGGAAATCACATCAATTGCTGCGGATTTCACTAGTTGGACATGTGATGTCTGTATTAAAGGATAGTCTATTCTATGATAGCTAAGTGCACACGTTTGCAGAATGTTTGCAGAATATTCCTGAGCAAAACCGGACTTTTTTTCGCGGCAAAAACGTGCGTTTTTTGCGCGGATTTTGCGCGTTTTTGTTGCGTTTTTTTCCGCGATTTTTTCCTGAACTTTCTAGGTCAATAATATAGCGGGAAAAACGCTAGAATTCCGCAAAATTAATGGACATGCTGCTAGATTTTCAGCGATGCGTTTTTTTCGCGGAAAAAAACGCACCATGTGCACAAAAATTGCGGAATTCATTCTAAATGATAGGATGCTTAATACATGCGTTTTTGACGCGTTTTTTCCCGCGAAAAAACGCAAATATTCCTGAACGTGTGCACTTAGCCTTATGAGGAGGGGAGAAGAAGGTGTAATCTTTTGTCGAGGGATATAAGGTTCTCCACGGATCCATCAAGTTTAGCGATTGCAAATTGAGATGTAATTTTTTAGGGCCTTTTGTGAAAAAGGAGATTTACCCAGTGAGGTGTCTATTAGTGGATTTAATGAAATGTTGAGATCTCCCCCTACTATTAGGAGACCTTCAGTAAACAGACGGAGAGTATTCAAAACCTTGCATAACCAGCCAATTTGGTTATTATTTGGAGCATATAAGTTGCAATAATATAATTTTTGTATTAGCTAAGAGGCCCTTAACCATAATGTATCTCCCTTCCGGGTCAGATAAGGTGACAATCAGTGGAAAGGGTACATTTTTTTGAAATGCCATGCTCACTCCCCTTGCCGCTGTGATGCCTGTGCTGTGATACCACGTTGGGAAACGCGTCCTAGCAACATCGGGGACTCGACCTTTCTTAAAGTGAGTCTCTTGCAAAAATATAATACTAGAGCTTTTAGAGTGTGAAAACTTCAGTATTTGACCGCGCTTACTTGGCGAGCCCATGCCCTTAACATTGTAGGGAGCCACTACTATTGTGGCTGACGTAGAATTATTAATTATGTCCCAAACGTGGGGAATTGAAAAACATCTCCGCATGTGTATCACATCAACAAATTATTTAGAACAGTAAAAATAACTAGATAACGTATATATACATGAAGGTAACCCATCTGCAGCAGAGGTGGGGGGGTCGCAACATCCTAGCATGGTAGATAGGGTAGGTCATCCCATGACCATGAGCGGCGACTCGTGAAGAGGAGCAACATGAATTGAGCAATTATTTTCAAATGTACTTGAATCTATAATAAACTTTAACCAAGTCAAGTCAGCCTGTAAATAATCAAGACCTTGAAGTGCCAAGAACAGGAAAACAGGGCAAAGAGACAGGCCAAAGTCTCAAGGAGGTTGCTTCTTCATTGTGGTAGATCTGGCCTGCTTGGGTGATGAGTGTCTCTTTACCGGTGTCCATTCTCCTGGACCCCCCTGCAGAAGTGGCAGGGAGGGAGGAGATTGAAGATCCATATACAGGGGCAGCCAGGAAGGGACTTCCACTTCAGGGATGTTGAAAGACTCCCATATCTTTGGAAGGACATCAGTGTGTCTAACAATGACCTGCTTTACTCCGCCATGTATCGCCAGGCCGAACGGGTACAGCCACCTGTATAATATTTTGTTAGAACGAAGGACGTCCAGCAGCGTTTTTAGAATCCTGCGTTTAGCCAGGGTTGATGGTGCTAGATCCTGGTATAGTTGAATGTGTGCTCCCTCGTAGGATAGGATCTATTGTCCCGGGAGGCTGACAAAATCGCAGAGGTGTCAATGTAGCTCAGTAAGCCACAAATTACATCTCTTGGGGGGTCTGAAGGCTTTGTTTTATGTCTGAGCGATCGATGGACTCTTTCAATAACTATTTGTTCGCATATGTCCTGCGGTAGTAGCAGCACAAATATCTCCCTGGTTGCTTTTTCAAGAATTTCAGTAGATACGCTTTCCGGTAACCCTTTAGTTCTAATGTTTTTTTTCTGCGGCTCCGGTTCTCTTGATCTTCCAGAGCGAGAGATGCGTTATTCAGCTGGGTTCTGTGGAAGTCTAGATGGTCTTTTATGCTGTTGAAGTGGTTTATTAGCGAAGACTGAGCAGACTCCAGGGATTCCACTCTGCTGTCAATTTGTTGTATGTCTGCCCTCATGCCAGATATTTCATTAATCAGAGGTTTCAATGCTTGTACCAGGGACTTTTTAAGGAAGGACTTTGAGATCCGGCCGGAATCTGACTGAGGGAGATCACTACCCGAAGCCTCATCGCTCCAGTCCGAATCATCCATGTGGTCGTCTGTAGTAATATGTGGCTGAGGATTTTTCAGTGTGGCCCGGGTAGATGAGGGTTTATTTTCAAAAATTTCTCCATCTCTCTCTGTTTGACTTGGTGTAGGGCTGGAGCCAAGACTTTCCCGTGCTCTTAATGAGACTTGACCATTATATCAAAATATAGCAAGTTTTCTGTGGATCACCGCTCGTGCATGGGAGTGGTAGTTAGATCTACATTGCATTACAGGGGCATAAGTTTTCATCTTTAAAAACAGGGTGGCACATGTTAAGGAGTTGAAACTCCTAAACCCTTCATCCAATTTTAATGTGGATACCCTCAAATGAAAGCTGAAAGTCTGAACTTCAACTGCATCTGAATTGTTTGTTTAAAATTCATTGTGGTAATGTCTAGAACCAAAATTAGATGAATGTTGTCTCTGTCCAAATATATATGGACCTAACTGTAATGGCCGGCTCCTTCATCCCCGCCCAGGGTTTCCCGCCCAAGAGCAGAAAGCAGAAAAAGCGGGAACTCCTGCGTGCTGCGACACAGGAGCTGATAAACAAGATGGCGGCTGGTGGTGACCAGGGTGCGGAGTAGCAGAGGAGGGCTCCTTCCCCAGCATGAGAGAGGAAGAACCACCAGTGGCCATGGATCAGGTGCTGCTGGACCGAGAAGCATCGGAGTTGAGCCGGCAGCTGATGGAAGTGGAAATGACGGTGCAGAATCAATGACGGGCTTCCCTAAGTCGCAGGCAGCCGCTGGAGCCGCAGTGACTGCTCTGGCGTCCTTATACACTGGTCCTGGACGAAGAGGAGCCTGGCCCCAGAGCAACCAGCGAGGCTGAAGACCTGGTCTCGGCGAATGAGGAGTCGGTACTTGGCCCACTACCCATGCCTCCGTCCCGTGAACCCAGCTGGCCGCGTACATCCCTGGACTGGAATCGGCCATGTGGGTTAGAAGACCGGTTCGGGCCCATGCTGCAACTGACCCCCGCGGAGAACCCAGTGCACGCCGAGCGCGTGGTATACTGCTGGTCACCCCAGGGAACGGAGCTAATGGGGTTCCCGGACCAGCAGGCTGGTGGAGGTGATGTCAGGAATCGAACCCAGTACCTCTTGTCCACTGGCCAGCAGCTCTACCATCTGAGCTATTCTGCTGGCTACAAAGTTCCTTGCTGAACCCAGATACCATTGACTGTTCTTCCTGATCGGCTCCACCCAGTGCTCTCTTGATTGGCCCTCTGATTGCCAATTACACACCCTATATAAACCTGGCCCCGTGGGTGTGTCATTGCGAGATTATTGTGCTCTTAGCCTTTAGTCAAGCGTTTCCTGCTGTTCCTGCTGCTACAAACACTGCTCTCCTGTGAACCGACTTCGGCCTGCCTTCTGACTACGCTCTCCGCCTGATCCATTGCTACAAACACTGCTCTCCTGTGAACCGACCTCGGCCTGCCTTCTGACTACGCTCTCCGCCTGATCCATTGCTACAAACACTGCTCTCCTGTGAACCGACCTCGGCCTGCCTTCTGACTACGCTCTCCCCCTGATCCATTGCTACAAACACTGCTCTCCTGTGAACCGACCTCGGCCTGCCTTCTGACTACGCTCCCTGCCTGATCCAGTGCTACTAATAACGCCTTTCCAGTGTACCGACCCGCCTATCCTCTGACCACGTTACCTGCCTCTGCTTCCCCTAGTGTTTGCAGTAACATCGGCTCCAACCCAGACGGGATCTTGACAGAATAATCTCGCGCCAAAATGGAGTCCGCTGTGAACACCCTGAGGCGGCAAGTTACGGAGCTTCAAAGTTTTTGTACTGACTCTCAAGGAAAGTATTCCAAGTTACAAACTGATTTCACGGTGCTACAACAGGAAGTAATTGAGCTACAAAAACAACTTCTGGACGTGCGCAATTCAGGGTCCGAATCAAACGCGCGGCTGCCGCTGCCTGCAAAGTTCAGTGGGGATCGTCAGCAGTACCGAGGATTCCTCAATCAATGCCGCATATACTTCCAGATGCAACCTGCTCCCTTTACCAGTGAGAGGAAGAAAGTTTTTTTCATGATAAATCTCCTGACGGATGAAGCTCTTGCTTGGGCTTCACCTTATGTAGAAAAGGACTATGCCCTCCTTAATGACCTGGAAGCTTTCATCGCAGCTATGAATCAAGTTTTTGATGACCCAAACCGCTGTGCCACAGCAGAAACCAAATTACATAATTTGCGCCAAGGACGTCGCTCTGTTGCGGAATATACATCGGAGTTCCGTCGCTGGTGGCCGACACCACCTGGAACCTAGCGGCCCAGAGAAGTCAATTTCGACGAGGGTTATCAGAACCAGTGAAAGACGAGCTTGCCAGGGTTGAGACCCCTGACCAGCTGGAGGACTTTATTCAACTGTGTATCCGGATTAACCAGAGACTTACTGAAAGGAGAAAGGAGAGATTGCGAGCACTTGGGAATAGCCCTGGCTTCTCATTTTCAGCATCAGACCACCAAGAAAAGACGCAAGGCGTATCTGAACCGATGCAGATCGACGTCATCCGAAGACTACTCTCTGCACAGGAGAAGGAGAGGCGACGTGCAGAACATCTCTGCCTCTATTGTGGGGACCCTGGACACTATGCCATCAACTGTCCTAACAAAAAGACTATAGCCTTTACCAACAACAGGTCTGCCAGCAATATGGACCTTTCTCAGCAGTCGGATTCCATCTTGCAGACTATCTCATCAGTAACGCCAGAAATAGAAAAAATACATACTACATCATCTCATTTTGTAATCCCCATTCAGGTTGTAATGGGCACCAAAAAAAAACAGTGCTCTGCCCTGTTGGATTCGGGAGCAGGAGGAAATTTTATGGACTTAAAATTTACACGTGATAATAATATTTCCAGTAGGACCAAATCCACACCAATTGAAATGGAAACTGTGGATGGATCACCCTTGTCTTCTGGACCTGTCACACATGAGACAATCGAACTGGAGATTTGTATCGAACCGGATCATCATGAAGCTGTCAGTTTCCACCTTATTTCATCTCCGAAATTTCCGGTTATTCTAGGGATCCCCTGGTTTTCAGTCCATAACCCTTCTATCAACTGGGCATCAAGGACCATCACCTTTCCATCTGACTATTGTAAGAATAATTGTCATAAGGAACTCCCTGTTCTCCAACAAGTCCAAATCTCTGAGATTTCGCATGAGAAGGAAGAGAAACTACCACCTCAATATCAGCAGTTCTCTGATGTCTGCAGTAAGAAGAAAGCAGATCAATTACCTCCTCACCGTCCTTACGACTGTCCCATTGAATTGCTGCCAGGAGCAGCCATTCCATTTGGACGGATTTACAATCTTTCCGAACCTGAATTGAAGGTATTAAGAAAGTTCCTGGATGAAAATTTAGAGAAAGGCTTTATTTGACCTTCCACATCTCCAGCTGGGGCACCCCTGTTCTTTGTTGAAAAGAAAGACTCCACTCTGCGGCCATGTATTGACTACAGAGAGATTAATAATATCACCGTCAAGAATCGCTACCCGCTACCCTTGATTCCTGAACTATTCGAGAGACTCCGTTCTGCGAAAATCTTTACGAAGCTGGATCTTAGAGGGGCTTACAACCTCATACGGATTCGCCCAGGAGATGAGTGGAAGACCGCCTTCAGAACGAGATATGGACATTTTGAATCTCTGGTTATGACCTTTGGCCTTAGCAATGCCCCAGCCACCTTTCAACATTTTATTAATGATGTATTTCGAGATTTCTTGGACCAATTCGTTGTGGCTTATCTCGATGACATTCTTATATTTTCAGACACCTTGGAAGAGCAATAGTCTTGGAACGACTACAGGAGAACCATCTTCACATTAAACTTGAAAAATGTGAGTTTGAACAAACCAGTATCCAATTTCTGGGATATATCATCTCCCCAGAAGGTCTGAGCATGGATCCCGGCAAAATCAATGCTGTATTGGACTGGCCTGTCCCAAGAAATTTAAAAGATGTCCAGCGTTTCATAGGATTTGCAAATTTTTAACCGAAAGTTTATAAAGAACTTTTCACGGATCATACTACCAATTACTACACTAACAAAAAAGACCAAAGCATTTTTCTGGTCTCCGAAGGCACAGGAGGCTTTTGACAAGCTGAAAACTCTTTTTACGTCTGCTCCATTGTTAGTACACCCAAATCCTGAATTGCCATTTACTGTCGAAGTGGACGCCTCGGACTCCGCAGTGGGAGCCATTCTGTCTCAGCGAGTTGGGGACAAAATGCAACTTCACCCATGTGCGTTTCTTTCCCACACCATGTCATCTGCAGAAAAGAACTACGACATCGGTAATAAAGAACTGTTAGCCATTAAAGTTGCCTTCTCCGAGTGGAGACATCTTCTGGAAGGTGCCAATCACCCTGTGACTGTCCTCACGGACCACAAGAATCTTGAATTCCTCCGTACAGCAAAAAGATTGTCTGCAAGACAAGCACGATGGGCCTTATTTTTCTCAAGATTCAATTTTATAATTTCTTACCGGCCTGGTTCAAGAAATGGCAATGCTGACGCCCTGTCCAGGATGTGTTCGGAACCTCAGAGGTCTAATAATGACGATACAATTCTAGGCCCTAAAAATTTTTTGGGAATATTGCACTCTAGAGGACTATGTAATAGAATTAAAGATGGATATCAAGAGGACTCTTTCCTTAACCATCCTTCGGAAGACGTCGATCTTTCATTCAAAGGGGTTTTGGATGCAGAAACACAAAATATATGTACCTGAATCTTCTCGCCTTGAAGTCCTCAAAAGTGTCCATGATTCTAAACTGGCAGGACATCCTGGAGTTGCAAAAACACAAGACTTACTACTTTGTTTCTTTTGGTGGCCTAATTGTAGGAAGGACGTGAGGAAATATGTTTCAACCTGTTTAACATGCGCACGAAACAAGACCCCCCGATCGTCTCCTCTAGGACTCTTGCAACCACTCCCAGTTCCATCCAGGCCTTGGGGATCTATTTCCATGGATTTTATTGTGGAACTACCCCCTTCCAAACAGATGACCGTCATCCTTGTCATAGTGGACCGACTCACAAAAATGGCCCACTTTATTCCAACTGAAGGAATTCGTATTGCTGAAAAAACTGCAGAACTGATGATCAAAGAGGTATTCAGGTTACATGGAATTCCTGACAGCGTGGTGTCTGACAGAGGCATTCAGTTTACATCAAAATTTTGGAAGAGTTTCTGTACAGCCTTGGGGGTCACGGTAAATCTTTCTACCGCTTTCCATCCTCAGTCCAATGGCCAGACGGAGAGAACGAACCAGACTTTGGAGCAATACCTCCGTTGCTTCATTTCCTATCTTCAGGATGACTGGGTGGACCAACAGCAGAGTTTGCCTACAACAACTCCATACATAGCGCTACATCTCAAACCCCATTTTTTGCTAATTATGGAGTACATCCAGTATTTATCCCTAATCTGCCAGTGAACACTCCCATTCCTGCTGTTAATGACAGGCTTGCAAAATTACAGGAATCCCAGAAGGAATTATCAGAGATATTACTCAAGACCCAGGAAGTATATAAGGAAGCAGCAGATAAACATCGGAGAGTGCCCCCTGCTCTTCAGGTTGGAGACAAAGTTTGGCTGTCCACTAAAAATCTAAAGACTCATGTGCCATCCTCCAAATTAGGTCAAAAATTCATTGGACCTTTTCAAATTTCTGCAAAAATTAACCAGGTTGCTTTTCGTTTAAAACTTCCCAACAATCTAAAGATTCATCCAGTATTTCATATATCCTTGCTCAAACCCTTTTGTGAAAATCCGTTTCCAGGAAGAATTCAGCCACCTCCTCCACCAGAAAGGATCCGTGGTGAAGAAGAATACATTGTGGATAAGATTATGGACTCCCGAAGATTCAGAGGTAAACTGCAATATCTGGTGCAGTGGAAGGGTTACAGACCAGAGGAAAATTCATGGGAACCAAGGGACAACGTCCATGCTCCTAGACTAACAAGAGCCTTTCATCAGAGGTACCCAGATAAGCCAGCTCCTGAGATGTCCAGAGGCCATCCTGGAAGGAGGGGAGTACTGTCAGGAATCGAACCCAGTACCTCTTGTCCACTGGCCAGCAGCTCTACTATCTGAGCTATTCTGCTGGCTGCAAAGCTCCTTGCTGAACCCAGATACCATTGACTGTTCTTCCTGATCGGCTCCACCCAGTGCTCTCTTGATTGGCCCTCTGATTGCCAATTACACACCCCTATATAAACCTGGCCCCGTGGGTGTGTCATTGCGAGATTATTGTGCTCTTAGCCTTTAGTCAAGCGTTTCCTGCTGTTCCTGCTGCTACAAACACTGCTCTCCTGTGAACCGACCTCGGCCTGCCTTCTGACTACGCTCTCCGCCTGATCCATTGCTACAAACACTGCTCTCCTGTGAACCGACCTCGGCCTGCCTTCTGACTACGCTCTCCGCCTGATCCATTGCTACAAACACTGCTCTCCTGTGAACCGACCTCGGCCTGCCTTCTGACTACGCTCCCTGCCTGATCCAGTGCTACTAATAACGCCTTTCCAGTGTACCGACCCGGCTATCCTCTGACCACGTTACCTGCCTCTGCTTCCCCTAGTGTTTGCAGTAACATCGGCTCCAACCCAGACGGGATCTTAACAGGTGAGCTGGAGGTACTCAGCTAGGCCGAGTACGATAAGAAGTTTACCGACCGCTGGGAGCAGCAGGAGCGGGAGGAGCAGGCCCGGCGGCAGGAAAAGACAGAACAGGACTTGGAAGAAAAAACAGCGGACCCTCCAGGAGAAAGGTACAGGTCGGGGACCGCTGAGGCAGGGCGCCGTGGTGGAGTTTCGGCTAAAGGGAGGATGGGGGTTCATCAAGGAACCACAATTACTGGCGGAGGTCTTTGTTAATAGGCTGGACGTGGAGTCTCACCTTAAAGAAGGACACTCAGACAGGGATCTCTACCCTGGAGATCTGGTCACCTACACCCGGCATTGGGGTCTCAAGGGCTAGTATGCCTTGAACGTCAGAAAGCACAAATCAGCCGCCACTGAGCAAAGAGTTGTCAGTGAGACTCCGCCGCTAACAGCCAGACCCGGTCGGGCTGAAACCAATTCTCCCTATCCAGGCCGGGCACTGTGTTTACACAAAGTGTATCCACCCAAACTTTCGTGGCAGGACACGACATCACTATGCATGCCACCAGGAGGCATCGGCTCATGGCAGCGCCAGGAGTGACAACCGTGTATGAGCTTCCTGAGGAGGAATCAGCGGCACCAGGTGCTGCTGCTAAAAAGAACTGAACAGCTACAGAGTATAATTGTAAATAGTTTTATGCATAGTTCCTACAAAATGACCCGGTAAGGTCTTGGCACAAGTTTATTTGTTTTAATCTCCAAGAACTGTGAGATCACAAACTATGTGTGGTCCGAACTTTCCTGTATATAGTTAGCACTTCTTAAGGTGCTTCTTCTTGGTTTTACTTGAAAGACTGTAGGGTGCGCTGACACACTATATCTCTGCACAACTGACCTCAGAACAAAAGCCTGTTTGGCATGGCCGAATAAGTGGTCCAAGCTGGAGACCAATTGTTGCCTTGAAGCCCGCCCAAGGCCTACGTGGAGGGTTTGTGACGGGTCCCTCATGTTGCACTAAGAGAAGAAAGTTTTATTGAACTTGAATGAAAATGTCTGATTGCACTTGATTTAAAGATATTTAATAGCACTTGAAGTTGATAATGTGAATGTTTTTGAAGAAAGTTTTTATAGCACTTTTATAGTAAAAGAATTAAAGAAAAGTTTACTGGTAGTAAATGTGAATAATGTCAAAGAATGTTTATTTAGTAATGTCAGTATTTGCCTTGCTCATGGTGTTTACCTGGTTACATGTTATGCAACGTTTAAGAAAAAGTGCCTCCCGTAAAGGGAAGTTGCGTTTGGCTCGTATACCTGTTGTAATGCATTACCAAAAATTTTGCATGTTTCTTGTAACATCTGTTTACTTTGTTTCAGCCCGCGGATGTACTGTGTTTAACAGGGGGGTATGTGGCGCCCTTGTGGGTATTGCACCTCATTCAGAGGTATGATATCCCACTCTCAGGTAAGGAGGGAGCACCACCCAGGATTCTAACACCTGCACCCAACACAGACTATAGCAGCCGGGCACCCTGGACGTACCCTACGGGAGGATGGTCTCATCTCAGGATGGGTAGTAAAGAGGGCATGGGTGGGTGGAGTTAGTAAGAAGGATGGGAAATGAAGCTTTAGAAGGCAGGAAACAGAGTCTAGTCAGACAGTCTGAGAGGGGACCTTGAGCTGGTAGGAGCTCGGCCCCAGACGGAGAAAGCGAGTTACAGAAGGAACAGAAGGAAGCTTCTGGAAGGATAGAAGGGGTCCTAGGGGCACGGATAGTGAGTGATCCATCCGTGGGGCCCGATCCAATTGTGGAAGGACCAGGTCGCAGAAGGGACTCGGCCCCTAGCCTAGTGGAGAACTTTAAGACTCAGCTAGCCGACTGCTGTGGCAACTTTAGGGGTCACAGACAACAACCACATTCATCTTCTCCGGACAGGCAGCTATATAGAATCAAGGAAACGCAGAGAAGATGTTATCCGACAGGATTCGCAGCAGCCGATCTAGGACACTGTTTGTGGTGTGCTGGAAAGGAAGTAGGAGTGGGAATCAGCACAGTGAGATGGCCAGTGAAAGGAACACATAGAAAGGAGTCCTGGAAAGGTGTTTCCCAAACCACCTGGGAGTTTGCTGAGCCCCTCACCTGGAGGACACTGTACCAAGCGGGCATCTGTGCTGCAGACAGAACTGTGACTAAAGCCTTTGAAACTGCATTTGACTGTGTCCTCTCAAGTTATTGCGGTAACACTCACTCAGTACTGCTACATCTTCCAACACCATCACTTTCTACATCATCTCTTTGCCCTGAGACAAGCTTCACCTCGCAGAAACCACAGGTGGCATCACGAACACTTTACTACAAACTCTATCATCCCCTGTAAATATCTCCCCTTTTATTGGACGCCCAGAGCCACGGACTGGGTCACTGCTGCTGTGACACATCCCTTTAAGACACCGGCCCGGTACCGAGTATCCCACTGCCCTGGCGGGCGATCCATATTTTCTTTTATGTGGCTGCTTCTCAGTGTCAGAAGATAACACTGGAGCTGAGACCATGGGCTCACCGGTAAGTATGGAGGCTCCAGTTGCTGTGCTTGTGATAATTCTGTGGTGGATCTACCTCTGGTCCTGGGAGATGGGTCTCGTGCTCGGTGTCTTCAGTTTAAAGATGGCAGGTCCGTTGCAGTTATCACTCACGGGCTGAGGAAGCGCCGCTGTCTTCAGAAGTAGATAGCCTTGGTCCCCTGCGGGCTAGAGACCCGGTATTGGTCTAGTTTTGATCCTTGTAGTGTAGGCTTTTGAGCAGAAGCCTATAGATAATGTTTGTGAATCTCAAATGTTGCTTTTGGTCATTTGTTTTGAGGATCTATGCAGAAAACTCCAAACTTCTGCGTCCCCACACACAAGAGCCAGGCCACGCCCCCCATGAGGTCTTATTTTTTGCGGGATGAGTTGACATTTTTATTAGTACCATTTTCGGGCACATGACATTTTTAATCACTTTTTATTACGATTTTTGGAATGCAGAATGAACAAAAACCAGCAATTCATTAATTTTTTTGGGGGGGGGGGCCTTTATACTGTTCCGCATGTGGTAAAATTGATAAAGCAGTTGTATTCTTCGGGTTAGTACGATTACAGCGATGCCTCATTTATATCTTTTTTTATGTTTTGGCGCTTTTGTACAATAAAAACAATTTTATATAAAAAATTATTATTTTTGCATCGCTTTATTCTGCCAGCTATGACGTTTTTATTTTTTTGCTGATGATGCTGTATGGCAGCTTGTTTTTTGTGGGACAAGATGACGTTTTCAGCTGGACCACGTTTATTTATATCCATCTTTTTGATCACGTGTTATTCCACTTTTTGTTCGGCAGTATGGTGATAAAGCATTGTTTTCTTGTCTTGTTTTTTTTTTTAAGGGGTTCACTCAAGGGGTTAACTAGTGGGACAGTTTTATAGGGTGGGTCGTTACAGACGCGGCGATACTAAATATGTGTACTTTTACTGTTTTTTTTTATTTGCATAATAATAATGTGTTTATTGGGGATTTTTTTTATTATTATTTAGGGATTTTTTAAAAATATTTTTACACAATATAATATTTTTTTGTTTACATTTTTACATTGTCCCATGGTGGGACATTACTATATAATGTCAGATCGCTGATCTTATGTGTGACCCAGCTGCGCGTGGCACACATGTCTCCTGGAAAATGCACAGGAAAGGTAATTGTGAAGCCTGATATTCATTCACATCACACATTTCTCAACTCTGCCACCAGAGGGCAACTTAGATTATTTAAGTAGTGTGACGTAGCAGTCAGAGTCAGTCAAGCCTAGGGAGGCTCATGAGTGAGTCATCCCATCCATCTTGAGTGAGATTCGTCATTCTAGTCTTGGAGGGAGAGGAGATAAGACTGAGATCTGAAGGAGCTCCTGTAGCTCACCTCATACAGAAGTGGAGGCTAGTACGAGTGGACAAGTGAGGCACTCTAGCCTAGTCAGAGCTGCAACTGAAGCAAATGAAACAGTTACCTCAGAATAAGCTGTCTGTGTTCTCTAGGAAGTGGAAAGTAACTCTCAGAGCGTGTGTAACGAATGGAAGCGGAGGCAGAGGTGGTGAAGTTCACATTCGTTTTTATTTTTAAATGTGGAACCTCTAGACCACGGTCCAGGGGGCTCCGAAGGGGGCGTAACTAGTGAGCCCCGGGTACCCGTAGTAAGGCCACTCGAACAGGACCAGAATGGAATACCCGGAGGACACAGGTGCTACCTCCAGTTAGACCCCAGACACGTGGCAGCTGTCCCAGAGGGACCAAAAGGTTAACAGGTGTTTACAGAGTCCGTGGAGGGTTCTCGACAGAGAAGGGTAAGGTCCTGGTCCAGAATAGATGGTATTAGGCTGGCTTCAGTGACCTTGTCATGGTCCACGGGTACGGATGGCTGATGGCGGAACGGGATGACTCTTGCGCCAGTAATAGCTGAGATTGTCCGGGTTAGCCAGATACGGGTTAGCAATGATCTGAGGAGACAAACAGTATCAGCGAAGCACAGAGACTGCAAACGCAGCGCAGACAGATCAGGAACAGAACCGGATGTAGCAATGATAGAACACGTTGCTCCGGCACTCCCCTAATGGTGGAGTGACCAGATATAGTACTGAGTGTGCAGCCATTGGTTAATTAGCTATTTCAAAAAATGCACGCTGCCCCTTTAAGAGAGGCGGTGGGCGCTGCCTCGCGTCCTAAGCCGTCTATCAGGAGGCCTGCCAGCAGCGTGCCAGGAAGTGGAGGAGGACACAGGACGCCGTGGAGCAGATGGGACATGAGACCCCAGCCCACGCACAGACTGCTGCAGAGGAACAGGTGAGTGAGCCGAACAGAGTGCAGAGCCAGCGCTGGGACGGGGTGTAACAGTATCCCCCTCTTTACTCCCCCTCTTTTTCAAGCCTGCGTGAAATCTTTTAAGAAGAAGAGGAGCCTGGATGTTCTCCTCAGGCTCCCAAGACCTCTCCTCAGGACCAAAACCCCTCCAGTCCACCAGGTAATAGATCCTACCTCTTACTCTCTTAGAGGCCAAGATATGTTTTACCTCAAAAACATCATTCTCAGAGACCGGATCGGGAGTGGTACCCGGGTCCTTAAAGAAGGAACTCAACACTACTGGTTTGAGGAGAGAAACATGAAAGGAGTTAGGTACACGTAGAGAATTAGGCAATTTCAGCTTGTAAGAGACCGGGTTGATTTGTCTCAAGACTTCAAAGGGACCAATGAAACGAGGACCCAATTTGTACGATGGTAACTTCAGACGGATGTACTTGGAGGAGAGCCATACCTTGTCTCCTGGACGAAAGATGGGAGCCTCCAAACATCTTTTGTCCGCATGCGTCTTCATACGTTGGGAAGCTTTCTCCAAAGCCGACCTGGTCTCACTCCAAATGTCCGAGAAATTTTTAGACAAGATATCGACTGCCGGAACATCAGATACTCCCGAAACAGGAAGAGGAATTCCAGGTTGCAGTCCAACACAATCTGAAAGGGAGACTTTGCAGAAGATTCACTTACTTGATTGTTGTAGGAGAATTCCGCCCAGGGCAGTAATTCTACCCAGTCATTATGATGAGCGTTGACGAAGTGACGCAGGTATCCAGCCAGGATTTGATTGATCCTCTCCACTTGCCCATTAGACTGGGGATGATATGCAGAAGAAAAGTCTAGTTCAATTTTTACCATTTTACAGAGTCCTCTCCAGAACTTAGAAGTGAACTGGACGCCCCTGTCGGACACGATGTGGAGAGGAAATCCATGTAGACGGAAGATGTGCTGAATGAAGTGAGCGGCCAGTTCTGGAGCAGACGGGAGACCAGATAGCGGAACGAAGTGAGCCATTTTAGAGAAGCGGTCCACCACAACCCATACCACTGAGCAGCCAGAAGAAATGGGAAGATCCGTGATGAAATCCATCGCAATGTGCTGCCAGGGAGCGGACGGAATCGGAAGAGGTAGAAGTCTGCCAGCTGGTAGATGTTTAAAAGTTTTGTTACGGGCACATGAAGGACAGGCTGAAACGAACTCCTGGATATCCTTGCCCATGGTAGGCCACCAGTAATAACGGGAGATGAGTTGCTGCGTCTTTTTCTGACCAGCATGGCCAGCCAACTTAGAGGAATGACCCCAGCGCAGAACACGGGTACGATCAGAAGCAGACACAAAAGTCTTCCCAGGAGGAAGCCGGGCCAGATCAGTGGAGGCAACAGAGACTAACTTAGAAGGTTCAATAGTGTGCTGAGGTTCTTCCTCCAGTTCAGGGGGCAAGAAGGCTCTAGAGAGTGCGTCTGCCTTGATGTTTTTGTCAGCTGGACGAAAATGAAGTACAAAATTGAAACGGGCAAAAAATAATGCCCAACGGGCCTGACGGGGATTCAGTCTTAAAGCAGTTTGGAGATAGGCAAGGTTTTTATGGTCGGTGAATATGATTACCTGGTGATGAGCTCCTTCAAGAAGATGTCTCCATTCTTGCAGAGCCAATTTGATGGCCAACAGTTCGCGATCACCGACAGAGTAGTTCCTCTCTGCAGGAGAAAAAACCTTGGAGAAAAAACCACACGAGACCATCCGCCCGGTAGACGACTTCTGGGTCAGAACTGCACCTGCACCTATGGAAGAAGCGTCAACCTCAAGAAAAAATTGCTCACTTGAATTAGGACGATGGAGAACGGGTGCGGAAGCAAAAGCTTTTTTTAGAGAAACAAAGGCCTCTTCTGCCTCGGAGGACCATTCCTTAGAGTTTACGCCTTTCCGGGTTAAGGCTATGATTGGAGCCACTCGGGTGGAAAAGTGTGGAATAAATTGCCGGTAGTAATTGGCGAACCCTAGGAACCTTTATATGGCTTTTAGCCCAGACGGACGAGGCCAGTTGAGAACTGCAGACAACTTCTCCGGATCCATCTTTAATCCTGTGGAAGATACAATGTACCCAAGGAAAGGCAAAGAAGACTGCTCAAAGAGGCATTTCTCATATTTGGCATACAGCCTGTTCTCTCTGAGTCTTTGTAAGACCTGGCGTACTTGCCGCCGGTGTGACGTTAAATCAGCAGAGAAAATCAAAATATCGTCCAGGTAAACCACGACACATGTATAGAGCAAGTCCCTGAAAATGTCATTCACAAATTCCTGAAAAACCGCAGGTGCATTGCTTAGGCCGAATGGCATTACCAGGTATTCATAGTGGCCGTCACGGGTGTTGAAGGCTGTTTTCCATTCGTCCCCTCTCTAATTCGGATCAGATTGTAGGCCCCTCTGAGGTCCAATTTGGTGAAGATCTTGGCCCCTCGGAGACGATCAAACAACTCTGAAATAAGAGGTAATGAATACCTGTTTTTTACCGTGACCTGATTCAGACCCCGATAGTCAATGCAGGGCCGCAAGGATCCATCCTTCTTCTTCACAAAGAAGAATCCAGCTCCTGCCGGTGACGATGACTTTCGGATAAATCCTCTATCCAGATTCTCTTGGATGTAGTCCGACATGGCCTGAGTCTCTGCCTGTGAAAGAGGATACACTCTCCCACGGGGAAGAGATGCTCCAGGAAGAAGCTCTATCTGACAGTCATACGACCTGTGTGGAGGTAGTCTCTCAGCCTCCTTTTTCCCAAAGACGTCAGAGAAGGACCAATAGGCGGAAGGCAACCCTGGCAGGGTATCAGGCTGGACAGGAGGCGAAGCAGGTTGAAACCGGGTTAAGCAACGATTCATGCAGGTATCTCCCCAACGCAGAACTTCTCCAGTTTTCCAATTCAGGACTGGTTCATGCATCTGGAGCCAAGATAAACCTAAGAGCATGGGATGGGATAAACCGGGATATACATAAAAACGCATTAGTTCAGTATGCATTAGACCTACCCGGAGTTCCATCAACTCGGTTTGAAACTGGACGGGCTCGGTCAGCGGTTTGCCATCCACAGCGGACACCTGTAACGGATCAGGAAGACGCTGGACAGGTAAGCGGTAATGATCCACAACCGCCTGCTGGATGAAGTTCCCTGCAGCTCCAGAATCCAGTAGACAATGTTCGGAAAATTTTATTGCCCCATAGGACACGGAGACTGAGATGTGTAAAGAGGGAGAGGACTGTTCTCTACCTAGGTTGGCCCCTCCTATCGGACCTAGGCACTGGAGTTTCCCGACTTTTTAGGACAGAGATGGATCAAATGTTCAGAACTACTGCAGTAGTAACAACTTCCCTCCTTGCGACGTGACTCCCGACGGCGGGTGGCCAAACTTACATGGTCCACCTCCATGGCCTCGGAGGAGGAAAGCGAGGTACCTGTTTTATACAAACTAGAGTCCAGGTGATAGGACCTTTTGTCCCGCTTGATCTCCATAGAACGCTCCTAAAAACGCAGGTCAATTCGGGTTGCCAAAGATATCAACTCCTCCAAGAGGGTAGGTCTGTCCCGTCCCGCCAGCTCATCCTTGATTCTTCCGGATAAGCCCTCCCAGAAGTTTGCAACCAGGGCCTCATTGTTCCACGATAATTCAGACGAGAGGGTGCGGAATTTAACAGCATACTGAGCTACCGTGAGAGTACCTTGGCGCAGGCGGAGCAGAGCTGAGGCAGTTGAAGTGGTGCGACCAGGTTCATCGAAAGTCCTGCGAAAAGCCTCTAGGAAAGATTGAAGATCGTTAACCAGCGGATCCCCTCTCTCCCATAGCGGGTTTAGCCAGGCGAGGGCCTCTCCTCCCAGGTGTGACATGATGAAGCCCACCTTGGCTCGGTCAGAAGCAAACATATGCCCCAAGATTTCGAAGTGTAGAGTGCACTGATTGAGAAAACCCCGACACAGAGTAGGATCACCCTGGAAACGGGTAGGAGCCGCCAGACGGGGACCTTGACTTGTCATGGGAACTGGTACCTGAGTATTGATAGGAGAGTCAGGTGCAGACGAGGAACCCAAGGAATCCATGCGGGAAGACAAGCTGCGTAGATAAGTCGTGATCTTGTCCTGTTGAACTCCCAAACGGGTCACCTCCTGGTACAGGTCCGTGGTCGGAGATTTCTGGGATCCAGCGGGTTCCATGGCCGGAGCAATCTGTAACGAATGGAAGCGGAAGCAGAGGTGGTGAAGTTCACATTCGTTTTTATTTTTAAATGTGGAACCTCTAGACCACGGTCCGGGGGGCTCCGAAGGGGGCGTAACTAGTGAGCCCGGGTACCCGTAGTAAGGCCCCTCGAACAGGACCAGAATGGAATACCCGGAGGACACAGGTGCTACCTCCAGTTAGACCCCAGACACGTGGCAGCTGTCCCAGAGGGACCAAAAGGTTAACAGGTGTTTACAGAGTCCGTGGAGGGTTCTCGACAGAGAAGGGTAAGGTCCTGGTCCAGAATAGATGGTATCAGGCTGGCTTCAGTGACCTTGTCACGGTCCACGGGTACGGATGGCTGATGGCGGTGTCGGGGTCATAGAGACAGACCACTCGTCCTCCAGTCACTCCAGATTCAGGCTATGAGCAAGGGTCGACCATCAGAGAATGAATCAGAACAACAGACTGCTTCATACTCAATACATGCTCCAGAGACTACTATGACGCAGCTTTCTCAGCAAATTCTGATCTTTATTATTACAAGCACAAAGTTATATAGTATGCATATCAGGGTGGAGTGAGGGGCACCTAAAGAGAAACAGTATAGCCATATATGGATATGTATAGTATTCTAACATCTGGATTGGTTCCACCGTTCCTTCAGCTCAGCTCAGCTCCCGAATGATGTAACTTCTGGCTGATGCAATCCTCTTGGAATTCAGGATCCAGTTACATATTCCAGAGATGGGTCTTTAGCTAAATGCCACGTAGTAAGGAAAGCTTATATGCCACGTAGCAAGGAAAGCTTATTGTTTGAATACACAAAATGGAAGCTAGCTTATAAACGTCATATAAGGTACAAAAATAGAAATATATACATAATATGAAAGTATTAAAGTAGAAAAATTATATTTTACCTCGACAATCCCCCCTAAACACTAAGCTTTCCCTTGCAGGGGTGGCCTTTGAGACTGTCCATGTGTTGGGGGAGGGAAGGTGGGTTGGACTTCTTCACCCCGTCGTCTTAGGGATCATTCCCTTGTGGAATGCCCCCACACGCCAGGGCCCTACTCTAACATACACATGGAGTTCTCCCATCTGTCCCTAAACTAAATCTCTCATTTCCATCTGTATTTTGTCATAGGGGGTTTTATCAGGTTCATCCTGCGGGGTATATTTCTCCATATCACCCTTATCAGTGTCACCATATAGCAGGGACATAACTTCCTGATGAAAGAAAGTACCTGAGGAGGCGGTTGCATTGGTCACAGCTTTTCTGTACAAGGGTATCACACAACATAGAATTATCAATCCCAACACCAAAAGCCCTGCTACCACTAAACAGGCTTGTTGGAAAAATCCTTTGAGTCCTCCAAGCCACCCTGAGAAGAAAGAGGTATCTACTCCTGCATTGGCCTTTACTTCCTGAGCCAGATTTTTAATCTTTGTAAGGGCCACTATAGTTTTACCATTGACTCCAGAATTCTGAGGATTATAAGTACAACATTCTTCCCCTATCATCCCACAGACTCCACCTTTTTCGGCTAGGATCATATCAATAGCCAGTCTATTTTGAAGAGTCATTCTTGTGTTGGGGCCCAGTTCCTCAACTATACCTTGGAAAGCGTCTCTACTATAGTTGATGAACCTTTGCTCAGTGTAATAGACATAGTTTATCCAGTCCACATTTCTGTTGATCTGTATGGTGGGAATGAGGGAGAGGAAACCTGCAGTAATCTGGTTCTGGGCTTTGTACTCGTCAGGGACCCCCCTTGGGACACCTATGGAATCTATATAGACCTTGGGGTCGTCAGCATAGCTGGTATGCAGCTGATCTAAACTTCTCTTTTTCCTAGTTAGTTCAGGGGCTATTTCTGGGTCCCAGGGTAGGATTTTGAATTGCATGGCTAGCTTTACCAATGTACACTGACCACTCCATACACCTGGCAGCTGAGATCTCAGTCTCCCATCCCACAGAACCAATAAATATCATACATGTATCTGGAATGATTAGTCAGTAGGTTAACATCTATAGTCTTATTAGTCTGGCAGAACCCGTCTTCAAATACCCTAAAGAGGGACCAGTAGAGTTGTCAGGAGAATAGCAGGTATAGTTATCCTTATTTACTATCACATCCCGAGGGGTTCGCAATTTGGTTCTTAGACTGACAAGGGGAATATAATCAGGACAGAAGGTGTCATTAGCTCCTTTCAATAACACCAATAAACAGATTGTGGCATTGTGGTCAGCAGGGAAGGCATGCATGTATAGATAAGTGTTGGCAGCAGCACAGGTTATACACCCCACCGATATATTTTGGGCCCTGACGTTGTATCTAACCCATTCTAACCATAGATTTTTACGGGGATTAACTTGGGTTTCCATAGAAAAGGCATCTTCCCATTTGAGCCCTGGGATCGGAATTACTTCATTAACTGCTTGTTGTAACTTATCAGGGACTGGAGTGGGTTTGGTTTTTATATCTTTCAAACAAAAATGCCCATATCTATATTCATCCCCAGTAGGATATATGCTTAAAACATATTTTCCCAAATCTGTAGGCTGAGGGTTCTCCAGGGTCAGCACTAACTTTCCATTGCAGGCCCACCACCCGTGTGAATTGATCAATTCTACCTTCTCGACATCTTTAAGTGTTAGTCTGGTTTTCAGAGGTTTACCTTTTTCATCTACTATATTCATAGCCTCTTGAGGTTGGTAACCCAGTCTGTCCCTGTGTTCCATCCCACAGTTGGTCAAGAATAACAGTATTCCTTATTTGGCCTGGCTGCACACATATAATGATGGGTTGGACAGCCAAGAGGACCCTTTATAACCTGGTCATTTGTGAAAACCCAAGTGTTGACTGTTTTGTCCATATCAACCCAGAAGTTGGCACACCACCCATATACAGTCAAAACAGGCAAAGCTGTAGTAAGGATATACAGGACAGTCTTCATGGTTGTTGACCAGTCTTGTCTCTTTTACAGTGGGAGGCGTGAATCCAGGTGCTCTTGCCCTCAAGCTTCAGGGCTGTTGGCGTGGTCAGGATCACGGTGTAGGGACCTTCGAATCTGGGTTGGAGGCAGTCTTTCCTCACAAACTTTTTCACGTACACCAGGTCACCGGGCAAGAAGTTGTGTACCGTGTCACCTGTGGATTCTGGGAGAGAAGCAGACACTGTAGAGTGGGTATTAGTCAACTCTTTAGACAAAGCATTAGCAGGGGTATTGGAGTGTAGAATATAGAAGGGTCTACCAGATCCCTATCAGCTCCCCCTTCTAGAATAGATATGATTTCTACCCTAGAAGTGTATGTGAGGGAGATCATATCTTTTCTTTTTTCACTTATACCATTTGTTTATAATAGCCATTATTATTATTTGGAGGTCTCAGTCCAATATACATAGTCTTCGTAATGGAGGCATCTATCAGTCTCTGGAGTAGTCTTATGATGCATGGGATACAACAGCAACCGCAGACGACGAGTATGGCTGCCACCGCTGCCAGTGAGATGAGAAGGCTGGATACAAGATGCCTCCATCGTCCGAACCAGGAATCCAGCCAGTCAGTAAATGGGTTGTCGATACCAGAATTTTCTGCCAGTTCATCAGATAGTGATGTAAGACCCTCCAAAGCCTTGGTGATGCTTCCATCTGGGGCGGTATTATTTGGAATAAATGTACAACAATTATAACAGGGTTACAGGATGATCCCCAGACTACAGATTTTATATCACAAGTCCACCGACGTGGAACGTGCCCAACTTAAGCAAACTGTCATGTTCTGTTCCTATGAAGCCCCCGTATTCCATACTGCCTCCTCCCATGAGTTACAATCCTCATTCCCAGGTCTAGTTATACATATAAATACTGCTGCTTCTTCTATTTCTGTAAGAAATTTGTGCACCGGATCACTGCTTTTCCTACCAACTTATCATATTGACATTTTACTATGTGACATAAATCAAATCTAAAAGTAGCAGAGTTCTTTGATGTATCAAACCACATTGTTATTTCTGTTCCATTGTGGGTGATCTCAGCCATTTGTCCTGGCGATCCTGTCAATACCATCAGAAGCAGGAAAGTCATTCTACCGCTCCAGGACATAGTAGTAGTTTGCATGGCTCCAGATAGCAACTGTAGAAAGTCAGTCCCCTGGAATCAGAATCAAAGACTTGTTTATGTACAGATGTGAGTCTCCTTTTGGAGGCTCTGAATACAGTCAATGGGGCTGTTGCACTGGATGTGCGATGTTTTATGACTACCAGCCCAACCTTGATATTGACCCAAACATCCCCCTTGTCTTATTGCTGTATTGTCTTTGTGATTCCCAACATGTACATGACATTCAAATGAAAATTACCTCTCCAGCAGGAAAGGGCAAAAAAAGATTTTTCAGCTGTAGTGGCTCTTAGCATCCGGAAGGCTTCTGACCACCTGTAAAGAGTCAACACACACGAACACATACCTTCCTACCTGTGTGGTAGGTGTATGACATCAGTCTGCAGTCATTGGAACGAATAGAGGGGCTTAGACGTGTGTGTGTATGCGGTGTTCCCTATTCAACCTGTGTTGTGCACATGTGGGACAGACTTGTGTAAACATTTATGAAACTAGGAGCGAACCAGTCATGCCATCCTTGAGCAAGTGCATTTGACCATGAGCTTATTGTACCGCTATGCGGCACGAGAACCTCAGCAAGCATTTTTGCTGCCCTTACCATCCACATCTCCATGGTCCCCGTGCTCCAGCTTGCGACCAGATCTCTCGTCTCTCTTCCCCGGTGACTGGCCGAGTCAGAGCCTGCAAGAGACTGAAATCTAGCTGATTTGCATTCAGTTCTTACCATGATCAGTGGAGGTGTCTCAGAGGCCTCAGTTTGTCCTTCCTCCTTTGCTCCTTCCTCAGCTACATGGTCTGCTCTCCATTGCTCTGAATCCGCTGGATCTGGAATCTGTATGTATCCTTACCTGTGCTATTGGAGACCTTCCTTGGGAGTGGCAAGGCTTCCATGAAGTGTTTAATGAAATGTTCATGCTTGACAGGTGTGTCTGGTGATGTGTAGCCCCTTTAAGCGCTTCAATGAGTGCCATCAACTCCACCTCTTTTGTGGGCATATGAAGAGGGAGTGGTACTGAGTTGTCTACATCATGCTGCGTGACTAATATATATATACAGTGTGGAATCATCCGTCCTGTACGGTGCTGCTTGAGCCAACTACGGAAAAACAAAACTCAAGAAACATTTCAAAAACATGTAATAAACTTATTTCATAAGCCATAAGAGCTATACAAATTGTTTTGAATTATTTGAAATTACTAATTCACATTTAAAATTTATTAACTCACTCTTAGCAAAAGCTAAAATTCTTTGCTGTTTCTTTCCCTATTTTCTCATCTCCTCCCCACCTCTTGAATCTTTAGGTTAATTATTAAACCTAGATTCAAACTTGCTGCAGGTACAAGTTACACAACTGATAAGGATTACTTCCGTGAACAGACTAGCGTAGACAGATTTCAGAACTAAATGAATACAGACATTATTAAAAGGTATCGTACAATTATAAACTTAAATTTATATTCTCATAATCAGTTTTACATTGTGCCAAACTCAATCGTCCCGTGTGTTGCTCAACTTCTATGATATATGTATACAGAGTTAACAACATTCTACTTCCTTGTTTCTATCGTCACTTGCAACTGCCTTCACAAAAATCATTTCAATGCAGGTTATGCCTGCCTCTCTATAACAACTTGCGGTATACATTCTATACACTCAATTTCCATTTTGCTTTCCTTTTCACACATATATCATAATAAACATTGGCACATTACAGGGTAAACCCATGTATCAAAGCAGACATTTTGCAAGGTGTTTCTGATCCTAACTGTAAAAAGTGATTTTAAAACTACTACTTATCACACAGATCAAAACAAGTCTACTGACATACACACCTTAATAACCTCTATTTCTACTACTCATACGTTTTATGTGCAAGACCTGTCCGTCTGGACTTTGAGTTATATATTCACGTTTATTCTGGATAAGACTTAATGTACCACCTAAGTAGGACTCATCTATATGAACATGTGTGTTTACATGAAAGATAGGCCAGTAAACACCCCTTCGTCTTGCACCTTTTATCTTTTGCTTTTGGGGTTCTGGAAATAATCTGATTAAAATCCAATCTCCAACAGGCACCCACTTCTCATTCGTTCTTCTTTTGAAACATGCACTTCCTACACAGAATCTGCAGTCCATGCAGGACAAATGTCCTCATTCACTCTTGTGACTATGTGTTTCACACTCAATTAGTGTACCTCTACTATATCTTTGGTACCTCTTGTCCAAAGATCATATAAATACCTAATGGACTCCCTTATACATTCAGGATTTTTATTTTGTATTAAATCCTTATAACTTGCACACGCTCATTCAATGCATTCAAGGAGCCTCATATATCAGTCTTTCTATATCCGGGGCAGGAGGGGCACCCACTGGGAACAGAAGTAGTGCAGCAGCTTCCGGATTAGGAACAGAGGCAGGGGCTGAAGGACCGAGCCCTGGGACAGGGGCCTCAGCGACAGGGACTAAAACCTTTTCCGGCTGTCCGGGTGGTTGGTAGTAGGTGCCGGAAGGCGTCAGGAGGGGATATAGGCCTGACTGGGTGGTTCCGGGTGTCCCAAGGTGGCTGCTGGGTGTTCCAAGATGGCCACTGGGTGTCCCAAGATGGCTGCTGGGTGTGGCAAGATGGCTGCTGGGTGTGGGAGGGGCATTGGGCTGGGCATTACACCAGGGGCGACCCACCCCACAGACACGGCAGGTCTCCGCCCAGGGCGGATTCTGTTCATCACACACATGATAAGTCCAACCTCCCTTTGTTCTGAGATCGGTGCCATTATAGGGCGGTGGCTGAGGGCTTGGAGAACTTGGAACCGTGACGGGCATGAGGGATATAGCGGCCATTTTAGTTACATCAACAAGATCATATGCAGAGCATTTTACATATCCGAACAAAGGCTCAGCACCTTCTGAACCTCCTACATTATCTACTTCCTTCCAGTCCTGAACTTTCAAATCATTTGCTACTTTGAGATGTGCCTGTGCTTGATACAGGAGTCCCTCATCACATAACTCTCCCTTCTTCTGTGCTACATAATCCTTCCATACTGAAGGCTGAAATCTGCCCGTAATAGGCAAATCCATCATCTTATATAACCTTTTCACATTTGTAACAGCCTTCTTGCCCTCCCGCGACTTTATTAACTCACAGATTCCCACAGCACCACCCTCTAACTTGTGAGGTCTCTCAGATTTAAACATACGCATCATGATTTAACAAAGTGCAATGGTCTGTCGCGACTCAGACCACCGATGCCGCTGGCAAGTCACCACCCGTCAACGTGGAGCCCTCCTCAACACCCTGACAAGACAGAGAGTCCTCCTCAATCTATCTTTTCCCTAACCGTGAGTGATGACCTTACAGCACAGCTCACCGTAACACTTTACACAGCACAGAGTCCCCCTCGATGTGCTGACACCTGGGCTTCTCCTAATGAGACTTCCCGGGTTAGACAAAGAGTCCTCCTCAATTTGTCCTGACAAAGAGTACTCCTCAATTTGTCACTTCTCAGACGAAGAGACCTCCTCAATTCGCCACTGATAAGACAGAGTCCTCCTCAATCTGTCATTGATTAAGATAGAGAGCCCTACTCAATCTATCTCTAATAAGATTATCATGTGCGTCTTTTACCCCACTCAACACTTCAAAAATCTAAAATTTGTCCCAACTTTATTCTAACAGTCGCGGGAGGCAATTTATCTACATAAAGGTACCGTGACCGGAGGAGGAGAAAAGTGGTGTTTTGACTCAAGCACGTGCAGACATGCAACGTCACTCAGTCTCACTTGCTGGTTCGTGGCGTGGGATTGCCCTCGGTCTCACCACTCAACCGGTCACCCACCCAGACCCAAAAAGACAATACAGCTTAAGCCAACAATGACTGACACACAGGCAAGTGGGAGCATATAAAGTATATGATCCCAACTTACCGTGTTCAACGGAGGCTGCATTCCTCGCACTCAGTCACCGCGGGCACCACCGCAAAGT
Source organism: Oophaga sylvatica (assembly GCA_033576555.1). Classification (NCBI taxonomy): domain Eukaryota; kingdom Metazoa; phylum Chordata; class Amphibia; order Anura; family Dendrobatidae; genus Oophaga; species Oophaga sylvatica. The sequence goes on along the minus strand of JARQOD010000004.1, from coordinate 342,825,737 downwards.
CCTCGGGATGGGTCCGGACGGGCGGCAATCCACTGCCCCACGTTGCTAGGCGCCAATTGTCGGGGTCATAGAGACAGACCACTCGTCCTCCAGTCACTCCAGATTCAGGCTATGAGCAAGGGTCGACCATCAGAGAATGAATCAGAACAACAGACTGCTTCATACTCAATACATGCTCCAGAGACTACTATGACGCAGCTTTCTCAGCAAATTCTGATCTTTATTATTACAAGCACAAAGTTATATAGTATGCATATCAGGGTGGAGTGAGGGGCACCTAAAGAGAAACAGTATAGCCATATATGGATATGTATAGTATTCTAACATCTGGATTGGTTCCACCGTTCCTTCAGCTCAGCTCAGCTCCCGAATGATGTAACTTCTGGCTGATGCAATCCTCTTGGAATTCAGGATCCAGTTACATATTCCAGAGATGGGTCTTTAGCTAAATGCCACGTAGTAAGGAAAGCTTATATGCCACGTAGCAAGGAAAGCTTATTGTTTGAATACACAAAATGGAAGCTAGCTTATAAACGTCATATAAGGTACAAAAATAGAAATATATACATAATATGAAAGTATTAAAGTAGAAAAATTATATTTTACCTCGACAGCGGAACGGGATGACTCTTGCGCCATAATAGCTGAGATTGTCCGGGTTAGCCAGATACGGGTTAGCAATGATCTGAGGAGACAAACAGTATCAGCGAAGCACAGAGACTGCAAACGCAGCGCAGACAGATCAGGAACAGAACCGGATGTAGCAATGATAGAACACGTTGCTCCGGCACTCCCCTAATGGTGGAGTGACCAGATATAGTACTGAGTGTGCAGCCATTGGTTAATTAGCTATTTCAAAAAATGCACGCTGCCCCTTTAAGAGAGGCGGTGGGCGCGGCCTCGCGTCCTAAGCCGTCTATCAGGAGGCCTGCCAGCAGCGTGCCAGGAAGTAGAGGAGGACACAGGACGCCGTGGAGCAGATGGGACATGAGACCCCAGCCCACGCACAGACTGCTGCAGAGGAACAGGTGAGTGAGCCGAACAGAGTGCAGAGCCAGCGCTGGGACCGGGTGTAACAGCGTGCATGAGATCAGTCGACAGAAGCTCCTGATAGCCACTCTGGACAGAGTCTTGGAAGGAAAGAAAGTAGGGAACTACTGCAGTTATAACAACGAGGCAACTGAGAACAGGTCAGTGAGCTCTGGAAGGAAAGCTTACGACTACAACCACTGCTACCTGTGCTTATGTTAAGGGCAAGAGCAGGGCGACAGGCGAGTGGTAAAAGAAGGACAAGTGACCTAGGTGACAGATCACCTTCACTTAGTAAACCGGACACCGGGGTCCGAAGCGTTGCTAGTGCTTCACGCCTAGTAATAAGAAACACCGGAGGCCTTGCTGGACTTCAAGTCACAGAAGGTAGCCCCAAGTGCTGATACGTAACTGGAGTCAGGGAGAACAGGAGTCTGGCCTGATCAGCCACGTAGGCTTAGTTCTATCCAACAAGAAGACTTCCACCACAATGTTGGCCGGGCGTAGCTGCTATAGAAGGAGTTAAACTTGACTTTATGCAAGTTAGGACTCACATACACATTAAGGAGAAAGGAGGCCTTAAACCTGCTCAGCAATTCCCTGAATGTGCATTCTCCAACCTGACCAGCTTCCCGGGACATACCTGCAACATCTACAAGTAAAGGTATGGAAAGAGACTGCATTGTGTGTGACTGACTTCTTATCCGCACCCTGCATCACCATAGACTTTGAGGGACCAGTCCCACCTGTGGGGGACTTAACATCTAGCTGCCATAACATCCCCTCAGAGATCTACCCTGCAGCGCTGGTCAATCAGATCAGAAACCACAGGTGACGTCACAAACAACTATTACTATAATCCCCTGTAAATATCCCCCCCATTGTATGAGCGCCCAGGGCCAAGGACCGAGCTCTGCTGCCAGTGGCATCCCCCATAGACTTCCATGGGCTCGGTGCCGAGTATCCCATAACCCTGGTATCATGTGCGCATCACTTACACTTTACAGAGCACTGTGTCAGATCAGCGATCTGACAGGCAGTGCAAGAGACTTGCCGGCGCCTGCTCTCAGCAGGCACTGACAAGCCACTTCCTTGCAGGACCCCGCGGCCATCTCGGATCAAGGGGCCTGCAGGGAGGAGGCCCTTGGAACAACACAATCACATCGCTTTGTTCTGAGGGTCTCAGGGAAGTACGCAGGGAGCCCCTTCCCTGCGCGATGCTTCTGTCAGGAATACCGCACTATATTTGCTCACTGAGCCAGTGCGCATGTCCTGAGTAAACCAACTGTGCCCAAAGATACCTGTGGAGCAGAGCAGCAGCAAGGAAGACGTGTGCTTCAGACAACCAGAACCTGAAGCATGTGACTGTCAAGGGGCGGAGCCAGCCACAGGTCTCTCAGAGGAAGCCGTAACAGATAGAGAATGCTTCAGGCCAGAGGACCTGAAGCACATGACTACTGGGGGGCGTGTTAAGCTCCGGAGATCTAGGAGGTGAAGGAAAACTCCTAGAAGGTTAACTTCGAGGCAAAGTTACCAAGGGGCATAGACAGAACGGATACTCAGGACATAGCCAAGAGGTCATACACGGAGAGGGCGACGAAATACAAGAGGAGCAGGCAGAGCGTAATCAGAAATTAGCCTAGGGGTCGGACACAACGAGAGCGGCAAAGTACAAGAGGAGCAGGCAGAGCTTAGTCAGAACGTAGCCAAGGGTCATACATGGAAGAAACAGCAAAGTACAAAGGGGGCAGCCAAAACTCGAAACAGAGACACAGCCAAAATAGAACCAGACAGATGAAATGTAGCACAGGCACAAAGCACTGGCACAAGCACAACAGAGTCAAACACACTTGGCCAAGGGTCAGAGTATAAGCGACAGAGAATGGCCCCACAATGAGGCTATAAAAAGCCTCCCAGAATCACAGAGTAAGGCCATCCCGGTTAACCCTAAAACCACCTAATCCCAGAAACTCAGCAGACTATGACAGCTTCCCTATGCCACCGGAACGCTGCGATCATGTTTGATCACAGTGTGTCGGGGGTTAAAGTGCCAGGAGCGGTCCGTGACCACTTCTGGCACTTAGTGCCGGGTGTCAGCTGTGAGAATCAGCTGACACCCGGCCGCGATCAGCCGCGCTTCCCCTGTGAGCGCGGCTGATCGCATATGACGTATTATATTCCGTCCATGAGAATTAAGTCCCAGGACACATGGACAGAATAGTACATCAGATGGCAGAGAGGGGTTAAAATCATTTTTTCAAGCTGGTGTTATAAAGTATTCTAATTTACTGAGATAATGACTTTTGGGTTTTTATTGGCTGTAAGCCATAATCATCAACATTAACAGAAATAAACACTTGAAATAGATCACTCTGTTTGTAATGACTGTAATATATGAGTTTCACTTTTTGCATTGAAGAACTGAAATAATTTAACTTTTTGTTGATATTCTAATTTTGTGAGAGCACCTGTGTCTCCCCTAGATTTTTCCATAGGATGGAAAGTATACCAGCCCCAGTATTGTTTTTTTCTATGATACTTTGGATGTGGTCCTAGACTTTTTATATGCAAATAAATATAATTATGAAGAAAAATCTCTGATTTTATTTTGCAGATGAGTTTTGAGATTAAAGGGAACTTGTCACCCCCCGACCGTTTTGAAGTAAAAGAGCCACGTTCAGCAGCACTAAGGCAGCAGTCTGTGAAGGTGGCTCTTTTTTTTTGCACCCCTGCAACGCAGAAATATTCACTTTTAAAAATCGGTCCCCATACCTTATATGTGTCCCTGAGGTTTGGCTTCTGCCCGGGACTCCTCTTCCCCCCCCGCCGTCCATCAAGGCGCTTCAGCGTCGCCGCGCCTCCAACAGCATTTTTTCACTTTCCTTTCTATTGTGTGGGGCGCCTGCGCTGTAGTAACGGTCCTCGGGCATGCGCACTGCGCGCTGCCAGGGAACTGTCAGAACACTATTGCGCCTGCGTCTCTGTGGTTCCCCAGCTCCCTCCCCGCAGTGTATTATCATGCCCGAGGACTGTTACTACAGCGCAGGCACCCCACACAACAGAAAGGAAAGTGAAAAAACGCTGTTGTAGGTGTGGCGACGCTGAAGCGCCTTGATGGACGGCTGGGGGGAAGAGGAGTCCCGGGCAGAAGCCACACCTCAGGGACACATATAAGGTATGGGGACAGATTTTTAAAAGTGAATATTTCTGCGTTGCAGGGGTACAAAAAAAAGAGCCACCTTCACAGACTGCTGCCTTAGTGCTGCTGAAGGTGGCTCTTTTACTTCAAAACGGCCGGGGTGGGTGACAAGTTCCCTTTAAGGGATTTATTTCCCTTAAGCAAAATGGAGTTTGTGGATTTTTGATATTCTAGAGTTCATGCATATCCTTTGCACCCTTTACTAGGTCCTCTGCGATATTGCCATATCCTCAGAGAGATTGGCGCCAGTCCTTTAATCTCCTGTACCAACATGGCGCTTAAAACGCTTTGCCTTCGTCATCGCGCATGTGCGAAATGGCGCTTACTTTCTTCTTTTTTCTCTGACACGCGCATACACTGCTAGACACCAATATCTGCTTTTTTTTTCTTCAGTAACCTGATGGGGTCAGTCATGGTATGGATAATCATACAGATTTTTTGCCTAATTAATAATTTATGTTTTTGATGTATTACATACATCATGAACTATAGATATTATAATACACTGTATCCTCATACCACTGTCTTGCCCTGTTTTTCACTTTATGTATATCATGTGATTTATGCTGTGCTATGCCTCTTTTATGGAATTCTTGATAATCACTTATTGCAGTTGAAGCGCCTATAAAAGATAGACACATACACATGTATATTGCTTGAAAATGGTCCTCAGCCAGAAGCGAAATGTCGCCATTATGGGCTATTAAATACATTTTCACTTTTTCAAATTGGTGTGCTACATCCATTTTCTTCATTTTATTGAATGCTTGGTCTTTACCTGGGAGTGGGACCCGCTGCTGGCGCTGCTTCTGTTTTCCTTTTTTTAGGTAGATAGATAGGATGGCTCAATTGGATCGGGAAAGAGTAATGAATGTATTCATATATTAGATAGTATACAGCAGTTTGTGTACATGTATATATACACCCTGCTGTATAAATACAGGTTCATAGGAGTCTGGGTCTGCAAGGAGAGGAGATGTGTCTGCAACAGAAGCATACACAGTAACAAACCTGAGCATGGGCGTACCCAGGATCAAAACTAGGGGGGGCAAGCCAATGTCGCATCTTATACAGGTTACATCATATACACTGTACATTATCCTGCATATTAGGTATGGAGCATTAGAACTGTTGTATATTGTATAATACAGCAGTGTATGCGACACTACGCTGTATGTACCATATATTATACATGGCACACTCACCTCTATACAAAGAATAAGAGGCATTATAACCTGTATATGAAAAGTATAATACAGCAGTGTATATACACTCTATATACTGCACACGATGTGTATGACCCTGTATACACCATATACTACACTCTTATTTTGAAGTAAAAAAAATAAAAATAAACAGGAACAAACACAATACTTAAAATAAAGAACAAGTAAAGTTAAAAATCAACAAACTTACTGGTATTTCAATGGGAACTATGGGCCTGTTTGTGGCTAATGAGATGGTCAATGTTCGGTTCCATATTTGTCACAAGTGAAGAAATTTTTCTCTTTCTTGATATCATTATTTCCTAGGGATTCCAAATTGCTATTAGTAAAATACCAATATATATACAGCGCTACAAAAACAATATACCAGCAATAAAACTGCCCACGCAGAGACATACAGCCTGCACTGCCCCTCACTGCATCCTGATCAGCGCCCATCACTGCAGCCTTGCCAATCCATATCATTTCATCCTCATCAGTGCACATAGTGGCGCAACTCCGCTTTTAGCTCAGGCTCAGCTCAGTGTGGTGCGGGAGTCCCTAATAGGCAGGTAAATGTCCCCAATAGGCAGCATTGGTCCCCAATAGGCAGCATATGTCCTCAATAGGCAGCATATGTCCTCAATAGGCAGCATATGTCCTCAATAGACAGCATATGTCCTCAATAGGCAGCATAGTCCCCAATAGGCAGCATAGGTCCCCAATAGGCAGCATATGTCCTCAATAGACAGCATATGTCCTCAATAGGCAGCATATGTCTTCAATAGGCAGCATAGGTCCTCAATAGGCAGCATATGTCCCCAATAGGCAGCATATGTCCCCAATAGGCAGCATATGTCCCCAATAGGCAGCATATGTCCTCAATAGGCAGCATATGTCCCCAATAGGCAGCATATGTCCCCAATATGCAGCATATGTCCCCAATAGGCAGCATATGTCCTCAATAGACAGCATAGGTCCCCAATAGACAGCATAGGTCCTCAATAGACAGCATAGGTCCCCAATAGACAGCATATGTCCCAATAGGCAGCATATGTCCCCAATAGGCAGCATATGTCCCCAATAGCAGCATATGTCCTCAATAGGCAGCATATGTCCCCAATAGGCAGCATATGTCCCCAATAGGCAGCATATGTCCTCAATAGACAGCATAGGTCCCCAATAGACAGCATAGGTCCTCAATAGACAGCATAGGTCCCCAATAGACAGCATATGTCCCAATAGGCAGCATATGTCCCCAATAGGCAGCATATGTCCTCAATAGGCAGCATATGTCCCCAATAGGCAGCATATGTCCCCAATAGACAGCATATGTCCCAATAGGCAGCATAGGTCCCCAATACGCAGCATAGTCCCCAATAGGCAGCATAGTAGTCCCCAGTAGGCAGCATAATCCTTCATAAGTAGCATAGTCCCCAATAGCCAGCATAATCCCCCAATAGCCAGCATAATCCCCCAATAGCCAGCATAATCCCCCCATAGCCAGCATAATCCCCCATAGGCAGCATAATCCCCCCATAGGCAGCATAATCCCCATAGCCAGCATAATCCCCCAATAGCCAGCATAATCCCCATAGCCAGCATAATCCCCCCATAGCCAGCATAATCCCCATAGCCAGCGTAACCCCCCCTTAGCCAGCATAATCCCCATAGGCAGCATAATCCCCCCATAGCTAGCATAATCCCCATAGGCAGCATAATCCCCCATAGGCCGGGCCCGGCGTCAAAAAAAAAAAAAGCCAGTACTCACCTATCTCCCCCGCTGCTCTGAAGAAGCGCGCTCGACTCCGTCTACTCCTGGCACAGGCGGCGTGACGTCATCAGGGCGCGCAGGTGGCGTGATGACGATCACGTCGCCTGTGCTGCATATGGAAGGCCGCAAGGCCTTCCTCACTCATTCCGCCCACGATTAAAGGGCCCGCCGGCACTGAACTGTCAGTTCAGTGTCGGCGGGGCCGACGGGCCGGATCAAGCACAGTGTGCGCCCCTGCCCCACAGTGGGTACGCCCATGAACCTGAGCACTGCTGAATGAAGCCCTGCTCACCCACATGGCACGCCTCGACCACCCACATGGCACGCCTCACCCACCCACATGGCACGCCTCTCTCACCCACATCACACGACTCACCCCTGCCGGTTTCCAGAGCCAAGAACTAATGGAGATTTTGATGTAACATCACAGGAATCCTGAAGATTCTCAGCCAGAGATCATGTGACCAGAAGAGAAGATCACGATATAGATCGATTTGCAAACGAAGGTATTTAGTAGTAGTTTACATAAATGGGAAAGTAGTGACTAATACCTTTAAAGTAACCATTGGACTCTTAATATTCACAAGCTGTGAGCATCCTTATAATATTTATATATATATACATATGTATATATCTTTGTGCTAATCATGGGTCACATCCTAATTACAGTCGCATTAAAACGTAAGGTTCCCTTTTTCCAATTGTTATGATTCTCTGCATTGTCATATTTTATGAGATCTAAAATCTCGATACCCCCCAGGTAAAATTTCCTATTAGAGTTATATTTAAACATGTACTTTTGAATCTAGCAGAATTTATCTTTACATAAGTTCATGTGTGTAGGCCAGCTGGAATGAAAAAAATACCTTGAGAAAGGCGTCGGTGCAGCACAGAAATGCGTTAGTATTAATAAAAACCATTTTGGAATCCCAAGGCTCTTCTTTCCCACAGTGCAGCCCACCTAAATGTGCCAGCTTTCATTTTTGCCATTTTACCTCTGGAAGAATCACTTCCTTCAGCCACGGGTCAGCAGTAGTGGCCTTCCATGCCTTTATAGGTGTTGATAGGTGTTGTACCTGCACACAACACCTTTAGGTGAGCGCTACTATCAATTATACTTATCCCTTACCAGACAGTAATGCCCTGTTTTGTGTGCGTTTTCTTTGTGTCCCTCTCCAGAGCTTGTCATGTGTGTAGGCTGACGTTCATATGAATGTTTGTTCCTTATTATTGCCCAGTTTAAATGTAAGGGGTGCGCATGGGTCAGCTTATGCCCCACGCTCCTTGCCCACATTCCTGGTAAATCGGGTACATCCAATGTGTCTTGTAATGTTGTTATAATGTGTATTTAATTTTACCTAGGTTTATGTGTTGTGTAGATATGTGGAGCCCAGCTGCGCTCGGTTTCCACAAATCTAGAAGGGTGCATGAAGGATTGAACCACTAGAGGTCTCACTATACATACACACACCTTCACGCATCCCTTAAGACCACCAGAAGGAACCTGATAGGCATATAAAAGGAGGGTGAAGATAGGAAGAGAGTTCAGTTCAGCTCAGAGTTCTGCTCAGTGCAGAGAGAGAAATGCTGCTCAGTGAAGCAGAGTAGTGCAGCTCAGCCGAGTTGAGCAAAAGGCAGAAGGCTGCAGTCTGCAGCAGAGTGAGTTCAGCTCAGTTCAGAAAAGAGCTAGGAGCGTGCCGACACTCTGAGAGCGGCAGAAGAGGCAGCCCACCAACTGCCAGTGTGTATAATCGTGTGAAGCCTCGAGTAGGCCGAAGGCAAGACGAGAGTAGTAAAGGGGCAGAGGAGCCTAATCAGCTCACCCCCGTAAGTATATACCGGACGCCGGACCGATGGGTCTCTGTGAGTTCGACAGAATGCCGTTTGGACTCAGCAGTGCCCCTGGAACGTTTCAGAGAGTGATGGAGTGCTACCTGGGACATCTCAACTTCGAGACTGTGTTACTGTACCTGGACAACGTAATTGTGTACTCCAAAACATATGAAGACCACTTGAACCACCTGGCGGAGGTATTTGAGTCCCTGTCCCAGTATGGGATGAAACTGAAGCCTTCAAAGTGCCACCTGCTCAAACAAAAGGTACAGTATCTAGGACATATTGTCAGCTCAGAGGGAGCAGTGCCAGACCCCGAGAAGGTCACCGCCATCCAGAAATGGACGGAGCTGAAGAACCTCAAAGAGGTGCGTCAGTACCTGGGACTGACAGGATACTACCGGATGTAGCATCGGCGTCCCTGCCTTCTGCCAGGCAGGGACGCTGTTCCCTGCGACAGCGTCCTCTGCCAGGCAGGGACGTCGCCCCCTTACCCGCGCTCACGTCCTCCTTCCGCCCTGCTGGGGCCGCGCGCTCCTTCCCTGCTGCTGGACTTAGGGCGCGCGCCCGCGCCCTCCCCCGCTCTTAAAGGGGCCGCGCGCATCTTTCAAAAAGGTCCCCGGCCAATGCCGGAGGACTCCACCCTATATAAAGTACTTCCTCCTTAATGGAGGTGCCCGAGCAATGTTGTTGTTGCACTGTTTACTCTGCTTCAGCCCTCAGGGTCCGTTTCCAGTTACCTGCTTGTTTCCTGCCAGTTTGCTGTCTGCTACCTGCCTGCAAGCCTGCCTGGAGGTTCGGCCGTCACATGCGGTGACCATCGGCAATTCCAGAGACTCTCGCCTGCTTACTTGGGAGCACTCATCTGCCATCTGACTGCAATCCCACCTGAAGGTTCGGCCATCACCTGCGGTGTTCATCGGCTGTTCCAGAGACTCTCGCCTGCTCACTTGGGGGCGCTCATCTGTCATCTTCCTGCTAGCCTACCGGGAGGCTCCACCATCTCAGGTCGTATATACCTGTTCAGTCAAAGACTGCCCTGGCTCCTTGCTTGCCTGTTTATCCAGAGACTGCCCCGGTCACTCGCTGTGACTTCCTGCCTGTCTAACCAGAGACTGCCCCGGTCACTTGCTGTGACTTCCTGCCTGTCTAACCAGAGACTGCCCCGGTCACTTGCTGTGACTTCCTGCCTGTCTAACCAGAGACTGCCCCGGTCACTTGCTGTGACTTCCTGCCTGTCTAACCAGAGACTGCCCCGGTCACTTGCTGTGACTTCCTGCCTGTCTAACCAGAGACTGCCCCGGTCACTTGCCGTGACTTCCTGCCTGTCTACCCAGAGACTGCCCCGGTCACTTGCCATGACTACCTGCCTGTCTACCCAGAGACTGCCCCGGTCACTTGCCGTGACTACCTGCCTGTCTACCCAGAGACTGCCCCGGTCACTTGCCGTGACTACCCGCCTGTCTAACCAGAGACTGCCCCGGTCACTTGCCGTGACTACCCGCCTGTCTATCCAAAGACTGCCCCCGTCACTTGCAGTGACTTCCTATCCGTCTCCCCGGGCGCCACCCGCTCCTTTACAAGGAAAGCCTCCTTGTATAATAAAGCTCAGAGGTTCCGCCTCCCAGACCCGTTACAGTTTGCTCGGGCCATGGAACCCGGTGGCACCCAAACCCCTTCGCTCTCTGACCTGTGTCATGAACTGTCTCGTCAGAGGTCTCAACAGGAGTCCATCCTGGGTCACCTGCGGAATGTTAATTCCCGCCTGGACACCCTGACTACTTCACCAGCAACCACCGCGGGCGCCATGACTCGCAATCCGCCAGTTCCGCTGCTTACCAATTCCGTGGTTTCTGTTCCTGGACCTCGACTTTCAGCTCCTCCTCGGTTTGGAGGCGACCCTGCTCTGGCTCGGGGTTTCATTAACCAATGCACCCTGCATTTTGAACTCCTAGCACACCAGTTTAACTCCGACCGGGCCAAAATTGCCTTCATCATGTCCCATCTCACCGGAGAGGCCCTGGCCTGGCTAAATCCTCTTTGGGAGAGAGAGGATCCTCTGGTGTCTGACCTGTCTGCTTTTCTCTCAGCCTTCCGGAGGGTATTCGATGAACCCGGATGGAAGACCTCCTCTGCATCTTCTCTGCTGCGTCTCCGTCAGGAGAGTCTCACCGTGGGTCAATATGCCATACGGTTCCGTACCCTTGCCTCGGAGCTAGCTTGGGATAATGACGCTCTGATCTCAGTCTTCTGGGAGGGTCTGTCCGGCCGCATTAAAGATGAACTTGCTGGTCGGGACATTCCAACCTCTCTCGATGACCTAATAAATCTCGCCAATCGAATTGATCTACGGTTCCAGGAGCGCGCTAAAGAGGCCACCCGTGAGAGAAGGTTTCCTCGTCTTGCTCCTTCTTTTCAGAGACCTGTAACCCCTTCCGTTTCTCCTCAGGTACACTCTTCTGAGCCTATGCAAGTCGACCAGACCAAGATGGTCAAAGCCCGTCAGGACTCACGCCGTACCGAGAGGAGTTGCTTCTACTGTGGCAGTAAGGAGCACTGGATCCGTACCTGCCCAGAGAGGTCGGGAAACGCCTGTGTCTAGGTTCGCTCGGAGAGGTCCACCTAGACAAAAATAAATCCTCTTCATCTCTGTTGTTGTCAGTCTCAATTCTCCTCGGTGAGAACCGTTATTTCGAACTTGCCCAACTTGATTCTGGAGCAGCCGGGAATCTTGTTTCACAGGCTCTAGTAGAGAAATATCACATTCCTACCAAACCTCTGGTTGAACCAGTATCTGTTGCTGCTGTGGATGGAGGTCTCCTGCCACGTCCCATTCAACTTATCACTGAAGCCATAACCCTGCAGGTAGGAATGCTGCATTCTGAGAGCATCTCGTTTCATGTTCTGCCTGGACTCTCACATGCTTTCTTACTAGGTCTGCCTTGGCTCCAAAAGCATGCACCCGTGCTCGACTGGCAGAATGGAGAGATTCTTCGCTGGGGACAGGACTGTCATAAAACTTGCTTGGTTCCTGTTCATCCCGTCCGTCCTTCTCCTACACCAACTAATCTACCAGGGCTTCCGATTCCATATTGGTCTTTCGCTGATGTCTTTAATAAAAAGGAAGCAGAGACATTACCCCCACACAGACCATATGATTGCCCTATCGACCTGCAACCCGGTACTACGCCTCCCCGTGGGCGTATTTACCCATTGTCCGCTGCTGAGACCAGGTCGATGTCCAAATATATCGAGGAGAATTTGGCTAAGGGATTCATCCGGAAATCCACCTCCCCAGCGGAAGCAGGTTTCTTCTTCGTAAAAAAGAAAGACGGCTCTCTTCGTCCCTGTATTGACTACAGAGGCCTAAATTTGATCACGGTGAAGAATAAATACCCTCTTCCGCTCATTCCAGAATTGTTTGATCGTCTGAGGGGGGCTAGAATCTTCACCAAACTGGATCTCCGTGGGCATATAACCTGGTCCGTATCCGTCGGGGAGATGAATGGAAGACGGCATTCAATACCCGGGACGGCCACTACGAGTATTTGGTTATGCCCTTTGGTCTCTGTAATGCTCCAGCAGTCTTTCAGGAGTTGGTCAATGACATCTTCCGGGACCTTCTCTACTCCTGCGTTGTGGTGTACCTAGACGACATCTTGGTCTTCTCTCCGGATCTCCAGTCTCACCGGAGGGATGTTCGTCAGGTTCTGCTCAGGCTCAGGCAGAATCACCTCTTCGCCAAATATGAGAAGTGCCTCTTTGAGCAGACCTCGCTTCCGTTTTTGGGCTACATCATTTCTCAGACAGGCCTACGAATGGATCCGGAGAAACTGTCTGCCATCGAGAAATGGCCCCGACCGGAGGGGTTGAAGGCCATTCAGCGGTTCCTGGGATTCGCCAATTATTACCGACTCTTCATACCACACTTCTCTTCCCGGACTGCTCCAATCTCCGCGCTCACCCGCAAGGATGCTAATCCCAAACAGTGGACGCCCGAAGCAGAGGAGGCCTTTCTTTCTTTAAAACAGGCCTTCTCCTCCGCTCCAGTGCTGCATCGCCCGGACGGTAACAAGCAGTTCTTCCTGGAGGTGGACGCTTCCTCTTCTGGAGCCGGAGCGGTACTTACTCAAAAATCTTCATCCGGGAGGATGGTATCTTGCGGCTTCTTCTCCAAACTCTTCTCCTCTTCTGAGCGCAATTACTCCATAGGAGACCGAGAGTTATTGGCCATCAAGCTGGCATTGGAGGAGTGGCGTTACCTACTCGAGGGGGCTCTTCATCCGGTAATCATTTACACTGACCACAAAAATCTGGCTTACCTCCAGCATGCCCAGAGACTAAACCCTCGCCAAGCCCGGTGGTCATTGTTTTTTGCCCGCTTTGATTTTCTGTTACATTTTCGTCCGGCCGACAAGAACATCAAGGCGGACGCCTTGTCCCGGTCCTTCCTGGTGTCGGATCTCGAGGAGGAACCTAAACATATCATCGATCCCGCCAGAGTGATGCGGGTGGCTCCCGTGAGTCTAAATCGTCTCCCTCCTGGCAAGACGTTCGTATCGGTAACCGATCGGGAGAGAATCCTACACTGGGGTCATTAGTCTAAACTAGCTGGCCACGCTGGTCAGAAAAAGACCCTCCAGCTCATTACTCGGCATTACTGGTGGCCTACCCTGCACAAGGACGTAATAGACTTTGTTTCTGCCTGTGTCTCCTGTGCCCGCAACAAAGTTCCGAGACACCTGCCTGCCGGCCGTCTTCTTCCGCTTCCTGTACCCGCTGCTCCCTGGCAGCATATAGCCATGGACTTCATAACAGATCTGCCCGTCTCTGCCGGTTGTACGGTCATTTGGGTGGTCGTTGACCAATTTTCCAAGATGGCTCACTTCATTCCCCTGCCAGGGCTTCCGTCTGCACCCGAGTTGGCTAAAGACTTTATCCGCCACATCTTCCGTCTTCATGGTCTGCCTCGTCACATTGTGTCGGATCGTGGGGTACAGTTCACCTCACGATTCTGGAGAGCCACTTGTAAGTTGCTAGACGTCACCTTGGATTTCTCCTCCGCTTACCACCCACAGTCCAATGGACAAGTCGAGCGAATCAATCAGAATCTGACCAGTTATCTTCGGCACTTCGTTAATGCCCACCATTCTGACTGGGTGGATCTCCTGCCTTGGGCCGAATTCTCTTATAACAATCACGAGAGTGAATCTTCCTCCAAATCTCCGTTTTTTGTAGTCTTCGGTCAACACCCCCGGATCCCTGTTCCTGTCTCCATCTCTGTGGACAATCCAGCTGCGGAATCTCTGGTTAACGAATTTTCCTCCATATGGGAGAGTGCCCGGTCCGCGCTCGTTCTGTCATCCGAGCGCATGAAGAAACATGCTGACAAAAGACGTTTGGACCCTCCTCAATTCCGTCCTGGGGATAAGGTCTGGCTTTCATCCAAGTATGTCCGGCTCAAGATTCCTTCCTACAAGTTGGGTCCTCGGTTCATCGGTCCTTTTGAGATCATCAGTCAGATCAACCCGGTGTCTTATAAATTGAAACTCCCGGCCAATTTGCGGATTCCTAACTCCTTCCATGTATCTCTCCTCAAACCGGTGGTACTTAACTCTTTTGTCAAGTCTACAGGTACACCTCCGGCTCCAGTGTCTGCTGAAGACGAATTTGAGGTAGAGAACATTCTGGCCACCAAAAGGGTAGGAAGAAAGACCTATTTTCTGGTGGATTGGAAGGGGTTTGGTCCTGAGGAGAGAACGTGGGAGCCTCGGGAGAACATCCATGCCCCTCTCATCCTAGCTAAATTTCTTTCTGGCCTAAAAAGGGGGTGGCCTAAGGGGGGGGGGGTACTGTAGCATCGGCTTCAGCCCTCAGGGTCCGTTTCCAGTTACCTGCTTGTTTCCTGCCAGTTTGCTGTCTGCTACCTGCCTGCAAGCCTGCCTGGAGGTTCGGCCGTCACATGCGGTGACCATCGGCAATTCCAGAGACTCTCGCCTGCTTACTTGGGAGCACTCATCTGCCATCTGACTGCAATCCCACCTGAAGGTTCGGTCATCACCTGCGGTGTTCATCGGCTGTTCCAGAGACTCTCGCCTGCTCACTTGGGGGCGCTCATCTGTCATCTTCCTGCTAGCCTACCGGGAGGCTCCACCATCTCAGGTCGTATATACCTGTTCAGTCAAAGACTGCCCCGGCTCCTTGCTTGCCTGTTTATCCAGAGACTGCCCCGGTCACTCGCTGTGACTTCCTGCCTGTCTAACCAGAGACTGCCCCGGTCACTTGCTGTGACTTCCTGCCTGTCTAACCAGAGACTGCCCCGGTCACTTGCTGTGACTTCCTGCCTGTCTAACCAGAGACTGCCCCGGTCACTTGCCGTGACTTCCTGCCTGTCTACCCAGAGACTGCCCCGGTCACTTGCCGTGACTACCTGCCTGTCTACCCAGAGACTGCCCCGGTCACTTGCCGTGACTACCTGCCTGTCTACCCAGAGACTGCCCCGGTCACTTGCCGTGACTACCTGCCTGTCTACCCAGAGACTGCCCCGGTCACTTGCCGTGACTACCCGCCTGTCTAACCAGAGACTGCCCCCGTCACTTGCCGTGACTACCCCGCTGTCTATCCAAAGACTGCCCCCGTCACTTGCAGTGACTTCCTATCCGTCTCCCGGCGCCACCCGCTCCTTTACAAGGAAAGCCTCCTTGTATAATAAAGCTCAGAGGTTCCGCCTCCCAGACCCGTTACACCGGAGGTTTGTAAAGGATGACACTAAAAAAGCAGCACTACTGCAAGACCTCCTGGTGGGACAGTCCCTAAAGAGCAAAAATTCTCCATTCCACAGGGGTAAAGAACAGGTTGAGGCATTCAAAGAAATGAAGGAGATCCTGACAGGTGATGAGATCCTATCCTACCCTGACTACAACCAACCGTTCCTGCTGTATACAGAAGCCAGCAACGAAGGATTGGGAGCTGTCTTAAGTCAGAAGCAAAATGGCCTGGAGAAAGTCATCGCCTATGCAAGCAGGAAGCTCCGCCCGACCGAGAGGAACCCAGAGAACTACAGCAGCTTCAAGTTGGAGTTCCTGGCACTGGTCTGGGCCATTACCGAAAGGTTCAAGCACTACCTAGCCTCCAGCAAGTTCACGGCCTACACTGACAACAACCCCTTAATGCATCTGGAAACAGCCAGACTGGGAACCATGGAGCAACAATGGATGGCTCGGCTGTCAAACTACCAATTCACAATCAAGTACCGAGCGGGCCGCAAGAATGCCAACGCTGATACCCTGTCCAGGATGCCTCATGAGTCGGACACAGAAGAAGAAGTGGATGACCTGGAAGAGATTGAACTACCTGCCTTTCACAGGAATGGGATGATCCACGAGCAACGAGCCGTCAGGAGGCAGCGTGGTAAGACGTTAAATCCTTTACCTCACCACAGCTGGAAGGAGACCCAGGACAGTGACCCGGTTGTCAGTCGTATCAAAGAGCTGATAACTCAAGAAGGTTCCTCCTTGGAGAAGGATGCATCTCCGCAAGCAAGGCAGCTGTGGAATGAGAGAAGCCGGCTGTTTATCTATCGTGAGAAGCTGTGCCGGAGGTACGTCAATCCAAAAACCCACGAGATGTTTTGGCAGATAGTAGTTCTCAGAACGGACATCCAGATGGTGTTGGAAGTCTACCACGATCAAGCAGGGCACTTTGGCTGGAAGAAGCTGGAGACCCTGTTGAAGTGTCGTTTCTACTAGGTGGGAATGCGCAGCTCCATTGAGAGGTGGTGCCAGAACTGTGGACCCTGTGGCCTCAGAAGAGAAGACTACAGCAGTCAGAAGGCACCCCTGCAACCCATCAAGAAGACTCGACCCTTAGAGATCATGGCCCTGGGCCATGACAAGTTGTCACCCAGCCAGTCATGATACTCCTACGCCCTGACCATGGTGGATCACTACTCCAGGTTCCTGGTGGTCGCCCCTGTTAAAGATCTGACGGCAGAGACAGCAGCAAAGACGTTTCAACCATATTTCTGCAGACCACATGGATATCCTGAGCAGGTGCTAACTGACCAAGGCCCAGCCTTTGAGGCCGAATTGTTCAAAGAGTTCTGCCATCTGTACGGATGTAGTAAGATAAGAACCACACCGTACCACCCCCAAACCAATGGCCTCTGCGAAAAGATGAACCACATCGTCATCGACCTGCTGAAAACCTTACCAATTGAGGAGAGAAATAAGTGGCCAGACCTACTACCTGACTTGGTAGATCTGTACAATCACATACCTGTGAGTTCCACCAATTGCACCCCAGCTTATCTCATGCGGGCAAGACCAGGAAAGCTGCCAATGGATCTGGAGCTTGGTGTTGTAGAACCAGAAGCAGATGTGACTACTGAGGACTGGGATACCACCAGACAGGAGCAGTACAGAAAAGTACAGGCCTGTGTTGAAGATAGTCTCAATCGGGTGAGAGACAAGCAAGAGACTCGCTACAACAAGTGTGCGCCAGCAGAACCCTTCACACCTGGAGAAGTCGTGCTGAAAAGAAAGAGGAGGATGCACAAACTTGACGATCAATGGGAAAGAGAGCCCTACACTGTGTTGAATTCCAGGTTTGATAACAGGAAAACGTGTCTAATCAGTAAAGATGGAAGGAGAACGACTACAACTGTATCCAGAGATCACCTGAAGTTGTGTCCGGATCTGTTAAAACTCCAAGAGGAAGAACCTGTCAACGATAAGGAGGAACATGGCGAAGCAGTCATACATACGGAATTAGGAGATTTCCCAGCAGATTGGCCCCGAATTGGAGAAGCCGTTATCATCCCTGTACTCCAATTTTATCAACAACAAGGAGAACTTCTACATCAAGTTGAGCCGGTTGCCGCAACAGAGTCTGTTCCAGAGGAACCTGCTCTAGCAGAATCCCAGAAGCAGAACCCCAAGAAGCAGAATACAAGGAAGCAGAATCTCAGGAAGAAGGATCCCCTGCAGAGAAAGAACCGGATAACCCAGCCCAAAGTAAACTTGCCAGCCCTCTAGAGAGATTAAGGCAATTCTATAACCTACCTGCACGTATAACAGACAGGGACACTGACACCACGCATACCCCCGCACTACGTAAATCGACCCGTAGTACGAAAGGACAACTCCCTGCAAGGTATAAAGACTAGGCAACCACCTAATAAATGTAGATAGTTACCATAGAGCCATTGTACATAATTGTAATATATTGTTATTTCTATTATGCCTTACCCAGTTGCTTACTAATTTGTCTTTTGCTTTTCATGCCAATTCAAGTGAAATGGACACTGTTTACTTGTTTTTCTATTACCCTTTGAGCAATCTTTCCAAAAGAGACTCTGACTTTTCGGTTGCTCATTCCCTAATTGTTTTACCCATGTATATAAGTATATATATAGTTGTTTACTTGTTTATGCAACGGTTTAAGAGTTCTTACCTCCCGTAAAGGGAAGACATAGTTTGTTTAATGTTTATGGTTGTTTTGTAAAAATGTACTCCAGCCCGGAGTGCTGAGTTGTACTAGGGGGGAATGTGGAGCCGAGATGTGCTCGGTTTCCACAAATCCAGAAGGGTGCATGAAGGGTTGAACCACCAGAGGTCTCACTATACATACACACACCTTCACCCGTCCCCTAAGAACACCAGAGGGAGCCTGATAGGCATATAAAAGGAGGGTGAAGATAGGAAGAGAGTTCAGTTCAGCTCAGAGTTCTGCTCAGTGCAGAGTGAGAAGTGCAGCTCAGTGAAGCAGAGTAGTGCAGCTCAGCAGAGTTGAGCAAAAGGCAGAAGGCTGCAGTCTGCAGCAGAGCGAGTTCAGCTCAGTTCAGAAAAGAGCTAGGAGCGTGCCGACGCTCTGAGAGCGGCAGAAGAGGCAGCCCACCAACTGCCAGTGTGTATAATCGTGTAAGGGCCCGAGTAGGCCGAAGGCAAGACGAGAGTAGTAAAGGGGCAGAGGAGCCTAATCAGTTCACCCCAGCAAGTATATACCGGACGCCGGGTCCAAGCCTACGGGGATCTCCACGACCCAGTAGGATACCACCGGAGTCCCTGGAGGACTACAGGTCCCAGGAGCACCACAGAGCTGATACGTAACAGGGCCAGGAGGACGGAGTCCGGCAAGCAGGTACCGGCAAGCAGGGACTGTGTACTTCAAGAGAAGGTCCAACCACAAGGTCAGCCAGGCGCAGGACAGAGACTAAGTTAGGCCCAGCTACATGCAGGCAAGAACTTCATTACTGAAAGGCAAGGAACAAGGAGGCCTTAAACCTTGTCAGTGGGAGAATCTGGATGTGCACCCTTCACCTATCGAGCTCCAGGTTGTACCTGCAACATCTTCAGTAAAGGTACCTAAGAGACTTGTGTGTGTGTGTCCACCTTCTTGTCCCTACCCTGCTGGGTTCCCCTCCGTCCTGCATCCCTACACATCTACCTGCCCTGGAAGGACACAGCCTAACACCTATAGCTGCACAACACCATCCCTTCCAGAGGATCTGCACAGCAGCGCTGGTCCCCCTGACCAGATACTACAGGTGGCGTCACGACTAACTACATGAACATTTATTCCCCTGTAAATATCCTCCCTTTTATGGTGTGCGCCCAGGACCACGGACCGAGCTGTGTTGCCGTGACATCCCCCATAGAAGTTAATAGGCTCGGATCCGAGTACCCCACTGCTCTGGGAGGGCGGCTCAGATATAGGGACAGTGTAGGACTTAGACCAGTAGGGGGGCATAGTAGATTAGAATAAGGAATTAGTTGGACCAATAGGATAAGGCTAGTTAGAAGGGGCTAAGGAAGAGTAGTTGGCGAGCTTCCTGGAGTTAGTGGGAGCGGGAGCCAAGACAGTGCAGTCGTGACTGGGGAACGTTTTAGCCAAGGAACCCAGCAGTCCAGGGCCTAAGAGCTGACAGTCACATGGTCGTGGAGGAATTTCAGGGCAGCATATGAATGGTAGCAGCTAACTTCGTAGGAACAACCCTTAATGTCCGAGGCCTATAGCCTTGAAAGGATTGGGAGAGCTATCCTTCAACTTCGCCTTCGGAGAGTGAAGCGGGTGGGGAACTCCTGAAGCGAGTTAGTCCGACCAGTCAGGGAGCTGTGGTACCAGAGGATACGGTGCGAAAATGGGATATTCCTGGAGGAGCGCCGTCTCACCGAGCGCCAGGCGGGAGTGTAAGACATTTATCTTTAATTATTCTGGGTATAAGAGTACACACCGCTTCACAGGTCAGTCACTTTCCCCTGAGGAAGCCACGCCCCCAAGTGGCGATACGCGTGGGGTACAATCTCCCAGTCTCATTCATGCTGGTCACAGGTTTATTTTACCTGTCTTCACTATTCTATGAAGACATGGTTTTTTCCTTAATATGGCTTTCTTAATCAAGCTGATCTTATCAGCTGCTCATTTATCTTATGCGGCTTTTTCACCCAGGTTAATTGTTACATTCATCTTTATTGATTCATGAGTTTTTTGTTATGCATTTTTGTTATTGGCATTCATTGCTGTCATTTTCTAATTTGCTGTTATTTTCATTGCATATACATCTCATCTGGGTGGTATAATGTGTTCTAGTCTCATTGTCTGTATTATTTGATATTATCTTATAATTTGCTTTATTTTGCTATTATCTGCAAATTTATTCAACTGCACACCTGTTTCTGTTTCAGCCAGCGATAATTGGGAGTTTTTGTAAATGGATCCTTACATGGATCTTTCTGAGTCTCATTATGGACCGTTTCTGGTCCTTTTTAATTGTTTTTAACTTTATCCTGTTTTTCAGTGTGTTTCTTTTGTATCAATAAAATTTGATTATATTTTCATATATACTTTATCAGTTTCATTTCTGAGGTTGATCGTGACTTTATACACACTGCCTTTCTTTCAGCTTGTTTCACATGTTTATTACAGTGTGTTGTCACAGATCCCTTTCAAAATATTTTTTGTGGTGCCCTCAAATTTTCCTTTTTGTAATTCCTGGAGGAGCGAGGCACAGTACAGGGAACGGAATGATTATATTCTGCTAGGAATCTTGTGCTGTTTCTGTGACTAAACTGGACGAGCTGAGTAAAGTTGTTTTGCTCAAAATGAACCTGGACTCTGACTATCAATGTGTGATGCTGAAAGAAAAGGACCTCCGGCCATGTGGAGCGGACGTGAGTGGACTACAATGTGTTAATGTGTTGGGGAGCCAGGGTGTGCCACAACTGCCACCGTTATCCACGACTACCGCCTTGGCCTCTGTTTCATAAACATGTCAACGATAAGTCAGCAAATCATCAAACTCTCATTTGTAGGGTGATAGCATCTTTTAGAAGGGCCTAAAATTCATCGTTGATCAGCATGGGCCGTGGGCAGAGTAATAGAGATGGTCAGCGAGATGCAGTGTGTGCAATAACCTTAGGGTCATAAATTTCACTGTTGGGTCTAAACTTTAATACAAACAGGCAGGCACTTATTTAACTATTTATTATTTTATTAATATTCCCAGACAATGTATATATTTATCAGATCCTGACTCTTGTATGAAGAGTAGTGAATTGAACTTATTGCACGGTGCCTTTATTATTGGACAGGACAATCTGTATGGGAAGCATATGCATTTATCCGGTCTCAACATAGGTCTTGATGGGGTCTTCATCCCATGAAGGCAGGTCGTACAATTTCTGACTGGTGTCTTCATCAATGGGCCATCCCCAGGCCTTGAAGAATGGGGACAGGTTTTTATTTACTGCTTGGGAAAACTTCTCTGCCCAAAGATTCATCTTGACGTTTTTGTCATTGCTAACTCTGGGCATGGTCTGGTAGTCAGCGAAAAGGAGGGTGAAGATAGGAAAAGAGTTCAGTTCAGCTCAGAGTTCTGCTCAGTGCAGAGTGAGAAGTGCAGCTCAGTGAAGCAGAGTAGTGCAGCTCAGCAGAGTTGAGCAAAAGGCAGAAGGCTGCAGTCTGCAGCAGAGCGAGTTCAGCTCAGTTCAGAAAAGAGCTAGGAGCGTGCCGACGCTCTGAGAGCGGCAGAAGAGGCAGCCCACCAACTGCCAGTGTGTATAATCGTGTGAGGGCCCGAGTAGGCCGAAGGCAAGACGAGAGTAGTAAAGGGGCAGAGGAGCCTAATCAGTTCACCCCAGCAAGTATATACCGGACGCCGGGTCCGAGCCTACGGGGATCTCCACGACCCAGTAGGATACCACCGGAGTCCCTGGAGGACTACAAGTCCCAGGAGCACCACAGAACTGATACGTAACAGGGCCAGGAGGACAGAGTCCGGCAAGCAGGTACCGGCAAGCAGGGACTGTGTACTTCAAGAGAAGGTCCAACCACAAGGTCAGCCAGGCGCAGGACAGAGACTAAGTTAGGCCCAGCTACATGCAGGCAAGAACTTCATTACTGAAAGGCAAGGAACAAGGAGGCCTTAAACCTTGTCAGTGGGAGAATCTGGATGTGCACCCTTCACCCTATCGAGCTCCAGGTTGTACCTGCAACATCTTCAGTAAAGGTACCTAAGAGACTTGTGTGTGTGTGTCCACCTTCTTGTCCCTACCCTGCCGGGTTCCCCTCCGTCCTGCATCCCTACACATCTACCTGCCCTGGAAGGACACAGCCTAACACCTATAGCTGCACAACACCATCCCTTCCAGAGGATCTGCACAGCAGCGCTGGTCCCCCTGACCAGATACTACAGGTGGCGTCACGACTAACTACATGAACATTTATTCCCCTGTAAATATCCTCCCTTTTATGGTGAGCGCCCAGGACCACGGACCGAGCTGTGTTGCCGTGACATCCCCCATAGAAGTTAATAGGCTCGGATCCGAGTACCCCACTGCTCTGGGAGGGCGGCTCAGATATAGGGACAGTGTAGGACTTAGACCAGTAGGGGGGGCACAGTAGATTAGAATAAGGAATTAGTTGGACCAATAGGATAAGGCTAGTTAGAAGGGGCTAAGGAAGAGTAGTTGGCGAGCTTCCTGGAGTTAGTGGGAGCCGGGAGCCAAGACAGTGCAGTCGTGACTGGGGAACGTTTTAGCCAAGGAACCTGTAGCATCGGCGTCCCTGCCTTCTGGCAGGCAGGGACGCTGTTCCCCTGCGACAGCGTCCTCTGCCAGGCAGGGATGTCGCCCCCCTTACCCGCGCTCTGCGTCCTCCTTCTGCCCTGCTGGGGCCGCGCGCTCCTTCCCTGCTGCTGGACTTAGGGCGCGCGCCCGCGCCCTCCCCCGCTCTTAAAGGGGCCGCGCGCATCTTTCAAAAAGGTCCCCGGCCAATGCCGGAGGACTCCACCCTATATAAAGTACTTCCTCCTTAATGGAGGTGCCCGAGCAATGTTGTTGTTGCACTGTTTACTCTGCTTCAGCCCTCAGGGTCCGTTACCAGTTACCTGCCTGTTTCCTGCCAGTTTGCTGTCTGCTACCTGCCTGCAAGCCTGCCTGGAGGTTCGGCTGTCACATGCGGTGACCATCGGCAATTCCAGAGACTCTCGCCTGCTCACTTGGGGGCGCTCATCTGCCATCTGACTGCAAGCCCACCTGAAGGTTCGGCCATCACCTGCGGTGTTCATCGGCTGTTCCAGAGACTCTCGCCTGCTCACTTGGGGGCGCTCATCTGTCATCTGCCTGCTAGCCTACCGGGAGGCTCCACCGTCTCAGGTCGTATTTACCTGTCCAGTCATAGACTGCCCCGGCTCCTTGCCTGCCTGTTTATCCAGAGACTGCCCCGGTCACTTGCTGTGACTTCCTGCCTGTCTAACCAGAGACTGCCCCGGTCACTTGCTGTGACTTCCTGCCTGTCTAACCAGAGACTGCCCCGGTCACTTGCCGTGACTTCCTGCCTGTCTAACCAGAGACTGCCCTGGTCACTTGCCGTGACTTCCTGCCTGTCTAACCAGAGACTGCCCTGGTCACTTGCCGTGACTACCTGCCTGTCTACCCAGAGACTGCCCCGGTCACTTGCTGTGACTACCCGCCTGTCTACCCAGAGACTGCCCCGGTCATTTGCCGTGACTACCCAGAGACTGCCCCGGTCACTTGCCGTGACTACCCGCCTGTCTATCCAGAGACTGCCCCCGTCACTTGCAGTGACTTCCTATCCGTCTCCCCGGGCGCCACCCGCTCCTTTACAAGGAGAGCCTCCTTGTATAATAAAGCTCAGAGGTTCCGTCTCCCAGACCCGTTACAGAACCCAGCAGTCCAGGGCCTAAGAGCTGACAGTCACATGGTCGTGGAGGAATTTCAGGGCAGCATATGAATGGTAGCAGCTAACTTCGTAGGAACAACTCTTAATGTCCGAGGCCTATAGCCTTGAAAGGATTGGGAGAGCCATCCTTCAACTTCGCCTTCGGAGAGTGAAGCGGGTGGGGAACTCCTGAAGCGAGTTAGTCCGGCCAGTCAGGGAGCTGTGGTACCAGAGGATACGGTGCGAAAATGGGATATTCCTGGAGGAGCGAGGCACAGTACAGGGAACGGAATGATTATATTCTGCTAGGAATCTTGTGCTGTTTCTGTGACTAAACTAGACGAGCTGAGTAAAGTTGTTTTGCTCAAAATGAACCTGGACTCTGACTATCAATGTGTGATGCTGAAAGAAAAGGACCTCCGGCCATGTGGAGCGGACGTGAGTGGACTACAATGTGTTAATGTGTTGGGGAGCCAGGGTGTGCCACAACTGCCACCGTTATCCACGACTACCGCCTTGGCCTCTGTTTCATAAACATGTCAACGATAAGTCAGCAAATCATCAAACTCTCATTTGTAGGGTGATAGCATCTTTAGAAGGGCCTAAAATTCATCGTTGATCAGCATGGGCCGTGGGCAGAGTAATAGAGATGGTCAGCGAGATGCAGTGTGTGCAATAACCTTAGGGTCATAAATTTCACTGTTGGGTCTTAACTTTAATACAAACAGGCAGGCACTTATTTAACTATTTATTATTTTATTAATATTCCCAGACAATGTATATATTTATCAGATCCTGACTCTTGTATGAAGAGTAGTGAATTGAACTTATTGCACGGTGCCTTTATTATTGGACAGGACAATCTGTATGGGAAGCATATGCATTTATCCGGTCTCAACATAGGTCTTGATGGGGTCTTCATCCCATGAAGGCAGGTCGTACAATTTCTGACTGGTGTCTTCATCAATGGGCCATCCCCAGGCCTTGAAGAATGGGGACAGGTTTTTATTTACTGCTTGGGAAAACTTCTCTGCCCAAAGATTCATCTTGACGTTTTTGTCATTGCTAACTCTGGGCATGGTCTGGTAGTCAGCGAAAAGGCATTTGAAAGGTTCCCAACCAAAGGCCTCTTGTAGCTAAAAAAAAAAAAAAAGCATAAGAAACACAACAAATTATCCCAAATTCACTTAAAGATTGCAGAGATCTAAAACATATGGATTTATGTAATTTGGTTAAACAGGCCCATCACATGATGATAGAATTCATATTGGATAAGTTAGTCATGATATGTTTTATAACGGCCCTGAGATTCTTCAAATTCTAAGGTATTACTGCAACATTCATTCCCTTTACCTCATGTGGAAACAAGTTCTCCTAGCCAGGATTAAGGATCTGTCCAGGCTAGAAAAAAATAAATGCAGCATCCTGCTCTCAATCTCCATCCAAAATTTAATAGTCTTGAAAAACTCATGATCTAGGACCATTTAGCACAACACAAGAAGAGTATTATGCAATAAACAAAATTAAGATTTTTTTTTTAATTAAACATTTGTTTAAAGGGAATCTGTCCACAGAATTTCTTCCCTCAAACTATTTATATGCACATGTAGCTATTTCAAAGACAAGTCCAGCAATAACTTTACTTGCATCAGTCCATTCCTCCATTACGGAGTGTTTGAATTGATATTCGAAAAAGGCTGCAGATCTGAAGCCTCTCTCACTCCAGCTCTATTCCCGCCTAGGGCTGCTTCCTCCTGTTTGACTGATATCTCCTTCGCCTGAAGTCTCACAGCATAGAGACTGTCAGTCAAGCAGGAGGACGCAGTGTTGGGTGGGGAATAGAGCTGGAGTGGCAGAGGCTTCACATCTACAGTGTAATTTACATATCAATTAAAACACTGATTTCTCAGATATGATAGATAAATTAGATAGAGATCGGATAGATTAGAAAGGTGGGATATATAAGATAGATGGATACGTTAGATAGAATTAATTCATTGAAGGAGAAAAGAGAACTTAATGTATGTATATAATAGAGAGTATACAGCAGTGTGTATACATGTATACAGGCCCGGATTGAGCATCTGCGAAGGCGGGCAGATGCCCAGTGGGCCGGCCGGTCCTCACCACAAAATGGGCCGCTGGCCCTTTAAATCTTTTGTGTGTGGGCCGCTGCGGTCATTGTCAGCGCATGCAACTAGACAGCGCACGCACATAGGGCCTTCACACAGAAGATTTAAAGGGCCTGCGGCCCACTTTGTGGTGGAGACCTGCGGCAGTGCGCGAGCACGGCTGCGGCCCTCGTTCGTGCGTGTGTGCACATGGCTTCTGCCCTTGTCAGCGTGGGCAAGCAAGAGACTGCACGCACACACAGGGTCATGTTAGAGATTTTAAAAAGCTGCCGCAGCGGTGAGCTGAGGGCGCTTCCATCTGTGTCTGACGCTGGTCTGCCTGTAACAGCGTCAGAGAACACTCACCAAATCGAGCAGGATCCTCTACTCTTCACCGCTGATGCTGGACAGGACCCGCCAGCCAGAGCCACCAGACTACTCCCCCTAATATCCCACAACATCCCGTCAGCCAGGGCCACCGGACTACTACCCCTAATATCCCACATCATCCCATCAGCCTGGGGTCAGAACCAGAGAGCTGAGTGGAATGGCCCTAACTTTCATACCGGGGATCCCTTTAAGAGAGGCCTGGCATCAGAACCAGAGCACTGAGTGGATTTGCCCTGACTTCCATACCAATGATCCCTTTAATAGAAGCCTGGGGTGAGAATCAGCGCGCTGAGGGATTTGCCCTCACTTCCGTACCGGGGATCCCTTTAAGAGGGACCTGGGGTCAGAACTAGAGCACTTAGTGGAATTGTCCTAACTTCCATACCAATGATCCCTTTAAGAGGCCCTGGGGTCAGAACCACAGCGCCGAGTGGAACGGTCCTAACTTCCATACTGGGGATCCCCTTAAGAGAGGCCTGGGGTCAAAACCAAAGCGCTGGATGGATTTGCCCTGACTTCCATACCAATGATCCTTTAATAGAGGCCTGGGGTTAGTACCAGAACATTTGAAGGCAATTGCCCTGACTTCCATACCGGGGCTCCCTTTAAGAGAGCCTGGAGTCAGAACCAGAACGCTGAGTGGAATTGCCCTAACTTTCATACCGGGGATCCCTTTAAGAGAGGTTTGGGGTCAGTACCAAAGTGCAGAGTGGATTTGCCCTCCCTTCCATACCAATGATCCCTTTAATAGAGGCCTGGGGTCCGCATTTGAAGGCAATTGCCCTGACTTCCATACCTGGGATCCCTTTAAGAGAGGCCTGTAAAGTTGAGCGAAACAGGTCGGTCAGATTCAAAAGTCGCCGACTTTAGCCAAAGTCGAGTTTCGTCAACCGAAACCCGACCATAGCGTGAGGTCGGCCATGCGGTCGTCGAAACAAGCACCAATGTCATATTTCCCAGAATGCTTGCAGGTGCCTTTTTTCAGCCAATGAGCAAGGACGTACACTGTGGGCAACGAGATGACATGTGCGGCGTTCACCACCATCGTAGAGAAGGGCATTGCAGTGATTGGCTTGCTTTGGGGGCGTCATAGTGTCTATAAAAGCCCTCACCGCCGACCTCCATTTTACTTCTGCCGATCTTAACAGTAGGGAGAGGTTGCTGTTTATCAGTAGGGAGATAGTTAGGGCTGTAAAGATAGAAGAAGTTCTTATGTGCTCGTGCTGATATCAATTGTGCTGTACAGTTAGTGTGCAGTGACGGGGAGGATTTTCTTGTGTGCAGCAGCGCTGGTTATTAGGCTGCCTGCTAGCTGTATTGCTGTGTGTACAATGCTGTGCAGACTGCTTTTTACACAGCACTAATACTTTTATTCTTTTTTTCTGCACAGTTACCGAGCGTTCATTTTTTCCCACACCGTATAGAGCTGTACGCTCCTCACACACTACCGTGTACCAGCTGGTATCACGGACAAATGCATGCTGACTATCTGTGTGTGACTCCGGAAATAAAAAGGGAGATTTGAATTTTCGCCTATACCGTATACAGCTGTACGCTTCTCATACAGTACCATATATCTGCTGTTTGTATTACGGTCAAATCCATACTGAGAAACCTTCTGTGTGACTCTGGAAATAAATACGGAAATTTAAATTTTCCTCTACACCGTATACTGTACAGCTGTACGCTCCTCATACAGTACCATATATCTGCTGGTATTTTTGGCACATTTTCCCAAACATGAGGAAGTATGGTGGAAGAGGCGGCGGACGTGGAAGGGGGGGGGGGCCAGCTGGTTCTGATGGTGGAGGTGGTGAATCTGCTGGTAGTGCCAAAAGCACAATAGCACCTAAGGCAGGAGGTGTTGAGCCTGCATCATCGTCCAGCTCCAGAAGGCCTGGAAGGCTCCCTTTTCTGTGAGTAAGTAAACCGCTTTTAAAACCGGAGCATCAGGAACAGGTTTTGGCTTACATTGCCGAAAGAGCCTCCAGCTCTATTGCCTCCTCTTCTGAAGTTTCAAAAACTGCAAGCAATGAGTCGTCAGTGCAGGCTCCTGGTCAGGAACAACACCTTTCCTTGTGTCCTTCACCCCCACCAAAAGTGAAGGATGTGGCAGGCCACACTTCAGATTACTCCCTGGAGCTCTTTTCACATACCATGCCTAATTTATCAAGTGAAATTCTGAATTCCCCAGTTCAAGATGAATATGACATGGAGTGCACTGATGCCAGTGCTATATGATTCTGCTGGTACATTTCACCCAGAGCACTGCATTGCCCTCGCAGTCTAGTGAGCCAGATTCTGACCCTGATGAAACTCAGGTGCCACTTCCAGCATACTATACCACCTTACACGGTAACACAGAGGAAGGAGCAGTTGAAATTGAAGAGGAGGTGATGGATGACCCAGTTGTTGACCCGGATTGGCATCCATTGGGGAAGAGGGTGCCGCTGGCAATAGCTCAGAAGAGGAGGAGGATCCGCAGCAGACATCGACATCGCAGCTGCGGTTATCTGGCAGGCCCGTAGCAGTCCAAAAACGTGTTAAAAAACAAAAAGTTGCAGGACAGCTTGGCCAGATGGTCAAATTAGCACAGCGTGCAAGCCCTGAAAAGGTTTCCCATAGTGGGAAGAGTGCAGTGTGGCACTTTTTTGACCAAAATCCTATTGATGAGGCAAAGGTTATCTGTAAGAAGTGTGGAAGGACCTTTAGCCGAGGGAAAAATCTCGGACATTTGAATACCAGTTGCATGCTTAGACATGTAAACACCATGCACTTGCAAGCGTGGACAGACTACAAAACCTCACTGGTTTTGAACGCCTACATTGCCAAACTGATCTCATTAGAGATGATGCCCTTCCGTTTGTTTGAAAGCGCAGCGTTCTGAGAGCTCATGGCCTACGCTGTCCCACGCTATGACCTACCCAGTCGGCACTTCTTTTCTAGAAAAGCCATCCCTGCCCTCCATCTGCATGTGAAAGACAGCATTGTCCATGGACTCAAACAATCAGTGAGTGGAAAGGTATAGGCAACAGTTGGCTGTAGGCTTTCGACCCTTCTCCTTGTCCTCCTCCAGAAGCGAAAGCTCGTCAACAGAGCGCAGTCGCACGAGCACTCCATCCGCAGCTGCCAGCGTTGCACAAGAGGTGTCCCACTATCGAACAGCTAGTGATAAGCGTCAGCAGGCTGTTTTAAAGATGATGTATTTGGGCGACAACAGAGGTACTGGCCGACTACTTGCAGCGAGAAACTGAGTCATGGCTTGGCAGTCTACACCTTGAGCCAGGCAAGGTAGTCAGTCATAACGGACGTAATTTTGTGGCGGCCATAGCCATGGTAAAATTCAGACACATACCTTGCCTGGCTCACACCTTGAACCTGGTGGTGCAGTGCTTCATAAAGGTGCGACGACTGTGCTCACACATCCGTCGCTCAGCCATAGACTCCAGTCGTATGCAGAGGCTGCAGCGATCGCTTCACCTCCCCAAGCACCGCCTAATCATAGACATTGCAACAAGATGGAACTCCACCATGCATATGGTTGAGAGGCTGTGCGAACAGAGGCAGGCTGTAATGCATTTGTGGGAGAATACACGGGCAGGCAGTTTGAGGGCAGACATCGAGTTGTCAGGTGTGCAGTGGTCAAAGCTGAAAGATCTCTGTAAAGTCCTTCAGTGTTTTGAGGAATGCACACAGCTGGTAAGCGCAGACGACGCCATCATAAGCATGAGCATCCCACTTAAGCGTCTGCTCATGCAAACTTTGACGCGCATTAAGGATCAGGCGTCTGCAGCGGAGAAGGAGGAGGAGGGAAGCCTTGATGACAATCAGGGATTGTCTGCTCAAGGAACTGTCCTGGATGAGGTGGAGGAAGAGGAGGAGGAGGAGGAGGATGAGGGGGATGATTATTTTGGGGAGGAGGATGCTTCTCAGGGGGCAAAAGAAAATATCAGTCCCAGGGTTTGTGCGTGATTGGAGGGATGTGGATTTGGCAGAAAGTGCTCCTCCACCCACCACTGGCAGTGCATCATTGACACCTGGAACATTGGCCCACATGTGTGATTATCTCTTGCGGATCCTAAAAAGGGACCCCCGCATTGCCAAAATTATGAAGGATGACGACTACTGGTTGGCCAGCATCCTCGATCCACGCTATAAAGGCAAATTACAGAACATCATGCCACAGGAGAACCTGGAGCTAATATTGGCGAACAAAAAAGCAACTCTGGTAAACCGTTTGTTAGAGGCATCCCAGCACACAGCAGCGGAGCAGGTTCCACCACGAGCCGTACTGGGCAACATGGAAGAGGTGTTCGTGGTGCACACAGCCGAAGTGGCGTTGGAGACAGGGGTTTCATGACCATGTTGTGGACTGATTTCTCGAGTGCCGCTCACACGACTGGTAATACTGAATCGATTGCAACAGACAGGAGACAGCAGTTGTCAACTATGGTTCAAAATTAGCCCTCATCCCCTATCGATGTTCTTCCTCACAGTTCATTCCCCTTTGACTACTGGGCCTATAAACTGGACACCTGGCGTGAATTGGCACAATAAGCCTTACAGGAGCTCGCTTGCCCTGCTGGTAGTGTGCTATCAGAAAGAGTCTTCAGTGCTGCTGGATCAATCCTGACAGAAAGAAGGACCCGGCTGTCGAACCAAAATGTAGGTGATCTTACCTTCATTAAAATGAACCATGCCTGGGTTTCAAAGGATTTTGTACCACCTTCCTCTGATGACACATAGGTTGCCAGCAAAATGTCCTCTTCCTCCCACTTCTACAATTCCTCCATTTGCACCTGCTGAACATCCAGCCTACAACTCAACATATGCCAGTTTTTCCACCTCCCTAACTGGGCTGAACCCCTCCCCCCCAGGGCCGGCGTCAGCACCTGGTGCACCCGGGCAAATGTCGGGGCCCTGAGCAGGTGGGGGGGCCCACTCACCGTCAGTGACACCGCCGTACTATGAGGGGCCCCGTGCCAGTGCCCTGCTTGCTCAGGGCCCCAGCACTTGCAATACTTACCCCTCCCTGCTCCACCGCTGTGACGTCTTCCGCGTTTCATGACAGTGACATCCAGGTCAGAGAGCGCGATGATGTCACGTCTGTGCGCCCTCTGCCTGAACAGTCACAATGCAGAGAGCTGGAAGATGTTGACGCTGAGGAGTCTAGAGTAGAGCAGTGCCCAGCGAGGAGAGGTATTTCTTTTTTTTAATGTTTGGAGCAATATATGGGGAGCATTATACACTGGAGAATTATATATGGGGCCAATCATATACTAGAGCATCATATGGGGTTCATTATTTATGGGGCATCATATAGGGCCCTTTATATATGGAGCATCATATGGAGCACATATGGGGCCTATTCTGTATGGAGCAATATATGGGGCTCATTATTCTGTATGGCGCACTATGTGGTGCCCATAATACTGTATGGAGGACTATACTGTCCGGTTTTTGAGCTATTGTAGAATTTACAATAGATATCACTCATGTAATGTAAGAAGTGAAGTATTTGTTATTGTACTATACCTATATTGCCCTGCCCCTCCACACAACTTTAGCCAAATAACCCCCAGTTTTCAATGCATTACTATTATTATAAAGTAAATTAAGGTTGACAAGCTTAAATAATAAGAATTGATGTCGTTGGCATTGAAATGGGCACTGTAGGTGTGTTTACTGTCCTCCACTCACTGGCGACTTTTATTCCCCATCGACTTGCATTGGGGTCGGGTTTCCGACACCTACTCGACTGTTTCCGATAGTCGGCCGACTTCGTTCGACTCGACTTTTGTAAAAGTCGAGCCGACAGAAACCCGACTTACCCTCCCGGAGGCAAGGTCACTCATTTCTAGAGGTCTGGCATCAGAACCAAAGCGCTGGATGGATTTGCCCTGACTTCCATACCAATGATCCCTTTAAGAGAGGCATGGGGTCTGAATCAGAGCGCTGAGGGATTTACCCTAACTTGCATACCGGAGATCCCTTTAAGAGAGGCCTGGGGTCAGAACCAAAGTGCAGAGTGGATTTGCCCTCACTTCCGTACTGAGGATCCCTTTAAGAGGGGCCTGGGTCAGAACAGGAGCTCTTAGTGGAATTGCCCTCACTTCCATACCAATAATCCCTTTAACCCTTTAGTGGCAGAGCCAATTTGCAGCTTAATGACAAGGCCAATTTTTACAATTCTGACCACTGTCACTTTATGAGGTTATAACTCTGGAACGCTTTAACGAATCCAGTTGATTCTGAGATTGTTTTTTCAAGACATATTGTACTTCATGTTAGTGGCAAAAAATTTTTTATATGACTTGCTTTTATTTATGAAAAAACGGAAATATGGCGAAAATTAAGAAAATTTAGCAATTTTCAAAATTTTAATTTTTATGCCCTTAAATCAGAGAGATATGTCACAGAAATTTCTTAATAAATAACATTGTCCACATGTCTACTTTACATCAGCACAATTTTGGGAACAAAATTTTTTTTTTGTTACGAAGTTATAAGGGTTAAAAGTTGACCAGCGATTTCTCATTTTTACACCATTTTTTTTTATGGACCACATCACATTTGAAGTCACTTTGAAGGGTCTACATGATAGAAAATACCCAAAAGTGACACAATTCTAAAAACTGCAACCCTCAAGGTGCTCAAAACCACATTCAAGAAGTTTATTAACCATTTGTTAGGGTTCAAGTTCCCGCTGCTGCACAAGGGGAGTCTCGAACCCGTCCCGCTGCGGTCTCCCATTCATCTCCGGCCACAGTGGAGCCTGCTCAGCAGAGACGTCGGTCCAGGCGTCTTGCCCACTCCTCTACTGTGCAGTGACTTGCTGCTGCCTTTCCTGGATCTGCTATTATAGCCAGTGCTGGAGCAGCCGTCTTTGAGACAAAGTCCTGCGTTTTCCCATCTGAGCATGCCCAGAGTGAGATCTCTCATTGGAGATCAGGGTCACATGTTCAGGTGCTGCAGCAGCTCCTATTGGTCCGCCAGGAAGGTCATGTAGCTACGTGTGTTTGTAACAGCTTCTCATTGGTCCTTGTTCCTGGAAGGTCCTGTAGCTGTTGCTATAAAAGGGTAGCATGGCTGGGCCGCCATGCGCTAATATCAACCATTGTATGCTATGCGCCAGTGTGATCATGCGTATGTGTGGTTAGGGACCCGGCTGAAATAAGCCACTAGAATACCGACTTAATCGGTGAGGAGTTTGGTATGGTAGCTGGCCAGGGTCGGTGTCCTAGATGCCCTAGATTACCGGCGTAACCGGTGAGGAGTTTTGATTGAGGTATTCAGGGTCTGGCGTTCAGACGCCATAGATTGCGGGTGACTCCCGCGAGGACATTAGCACATGATCACGCGTTATGTACGCTTAGCACTTAACTGTGTACCTGAGAGCCTGACAGGACACAGCACTTTTCCTCAGCAGCCCTGTGACGTAACAGGGTTTGCTTTCGACGCTAGACAGCGCCCTAGCGTTTTACTTTGCGGCTCACTGAAGCTAAGTGAGTTCGCACCTATCGCCATATAGCGCTGTGGCATTTCCGTTAGCGGCTCTGGGTATTAACAGAGTTCGCACTTACTGCCACAACGCGCTACGGCGTTTATTTTAGCGATCTGGGGGGATAACAGAGTTCGCTACTTTCGGGCCATTTTACTAGCGCAAGTTTCCGCCTGCACGGTGGACCCCGGGCTGCGAACGCACCTCTCTACCTCATATATTTGGTGGTTCCGCAACCCTAACCCCCATTTACGGCTTCACAGGAACTGAAGCCCAATGTGGAAGGGAAAAAATTGACATTTAACTTTTTTGCAAAACTTTACTTCGGAACCAATTTTTTTTATTTTCACCAGTGTTAAAAGAAAAAAAAGAACCACAAAATTTGTTGTGCAATTTCTTCTGAATATGCTGATACCCCCTATGTTGGGGGTAAACCACTTTTTGGGCACCCTTTGGGAGAGGTGCAAGGGAAGGAGCGCCGTTTGACTTTTTCAACGCAGGAATTTGCTGGATGCCATGTCGCGTTTAGAGAGGCCCCCGGGGTGCCTAAACAGTGGAAACCCCCACAAGTAACCCAATTTGGAAACTAGACCCCTTAAGGAACTTATCTAGATGTGTGGTGAGCCCCTTTGAACCTCCAGGCTTCACACAAGTTTATAACGTTGAGACGTGAAAATAAAAAATCATATTTTTTCCACAAAAATGATCTTTGCACCCCATTTTTTATTTTCCCAAGGGTAACAAGACCCCAAAAGTTTTTGTGCAAATTTTTCCTGAGCATACCCGATACCCCATATGTGGGGTAAACCACTGTCTGGTTGCATGGCAGAGCTTGGAAGGGAAGGAGCGCCGTTTGACTTTTAAACGCAGAATTGGCTGGCGCCATTTTCGCGTTTGTAGAGGCCCTGATGTGTTCTAAACAGGGAACCCCCAACAAGTGACCCCATTTTGGAAACTAGACCACCTAAAGGAACTTATCTAGATGTGTTAGCGAGCATTTTAAACCCCCAAGTGCTTCACAGAAATTTTTTAACGCCCGGAGG
>JARQOD010000004.1:342763847-342790372 GCA_033576555.1 Oophaga sylvatica | reverse complement strand
ATCGTTTTTTTTGATCGTGTTTATTACTTTTTGTCGCGGTTATGATGATAAAGCATTGATTTTTTACTTTTTTTTTTTAAGGAGTTCACTAAAGGGGTTAACTAGTGGGACAGTTTTATGGGGGGTCGTTACGGACGCGGCGATACCAAATATGTGTACTTTTATTGTTTTGTTTTTTTTATTTACAGGAATAAATGAATTTATTGGGGAATATTTTTTTTTTTTTTAATTTTTTTTTACACTTTTTATTTTTATTTTTTTAACTTTTATACTTTGTCCCAGGGTGGGACATCACTATGTAGGGTGAGATAGCTGGTGTGACAGTGTGCACAGCACTCTGTCACACCAGCGATCGCTCTGGCAGTGCTGCAGGCTTCTCAGTGCCTGCTGTCAGCAGGCACTGAGTAAGCCGCCTCCCTGCAGGACCCGGCGGCCATCTTGGATCCGGATCCTTGGAGGGAGGAAGGCCTCAGAACAGCGCAATCACATCGCGCTGTTCTGAGGGTCTCAGGGAGCGTGCAGGGAGCCCCTCCCTGCGCGATGCTCCCCTGTGCCCCTGGTACCCCGCGATCATGTTTGATCGCGGTGTGCCAGGGGTTATTGTGCCGGGAGTGGTCCGTGGCCGCTCCTGACACACAGTCCCGGGTGTCAGCTGTGATAATCAGCTGACACCCGGCGGCGATTAGCTGCGCTCCCCTGGGAACGCAGCTGATCGCCCTGGACGTACTATTCCGTCCATGGGAATGAGGTCCAGGGTCACATGGACGGAATATTACGTCCAATGGAATAAAGGGGTTAATTTTATAAATCAGACTGTCAGTCACACAAAATAGTTAATAAATAATATTTACCTTTACAACATGTCTAATTTACATCTGCACAATTTTTAAAACTATCCAGCAAAGTCACTAAAGGAACTCAAGGTCTCCAAAAATTCAATATAAACAGCAAAAAAAAGGCAGCAACACTCACCTGCCCAGATCTCAGAACAAATGCACTACAGGATGTAGCCAGTCCATTAAAGCAAGATCTTAGCAGCACAGGTGCAAAATACCAGATTAAACAGCCACTCTCCACATACCCATCCAAGGAGGGGGTGACTGCCCAGTATACAATTGCACAATAGAAGCCCGCATAGGATGCCGTTCACACAAGGATACTGCACAGTGTCTGGTTCACAGCCTATTAATCACGCCCCTACTATTTGACTAGGCGGGCTGGCCAGTACACTCTCAATGCGCACCAGTGTGAACACCCCTCATGTAGAACAAATGCACTACAGGATGCAGCCAGCCCATTAAAGCAAGATGTTAGCAGCACAGGTGCAAAATACCAGATTAAACAGCCACTCTCCACATACCCATCCAAGGAAGGGGTGACTGCCCAGTATAAAATTGCACAATAGAAGACCGCATATTTTGGTTGGAATTTATAAGGGTTTAACCCCTTCACCCCCAAGGGTGGTTTGCACGTTAATGACCGGGCCAATTTTTACAATTCTGACCACTGTCTCTTTATGAGGTTATAACTCTGGAACGCTTCAACGGATATTTGCGATTCTGAGATTGTTTTCTCGTGACATACTGTACTTCACGTTAGTGGTAAAATTTCTTCCATATACCTTGCGTTTATTTTTGAAAAAAATGCAAATATGGTGAAAATTTTGAGAATTTTGCAATTTTCAAACTTTGAATTTTTTTTCCCTTAAAACAGAGAAATATGTCATACAAAATAGTTAAGAAATAACATTTCCCACATATCTACTTTACATCACCACAATTTTGGAACCAAAATTTTTTTTTGTTAGGAAATTATAAGGGTTAAAAGTTGACCAGTGATTTCTCATTTTTACAACAAAATTTACAAAGCCATTTTTTTAGGGAACACCTCACGTTTGAAGTCACTTTGAGGGGTCTATATGGCAGAAAATACCCAAAAGTGACACCATTCTAAAAACTGCACCCCTCAAGGTACTCAAAACCACATTCAAGAATTTTATTAACCCTTCAGGTGCTTCACAGGAGCTGAAGCAACGTGGAACGAAAAAATGAATATTTAACTTTTTAGCCACAAAAATTATCTTTTACAAACTTTTTTTTATTTTCACAAGGGTAAAAGGAGAAAATGGACAGATAAAGTTGTTGTGCAATTTCTTCTGAGTACGCCAATACCCCATATGTGGGGGAAAACCACTGTTTGGGCACACGGCAGAGCTCGTAAGGGAAGGAGCGCCGTTTGACTTTTTCAAACTAAAACTGGCTGGAGTTGAGATTGGATGCCATGTCGTGTTTGGAGAGCCCCTGATGCGCCTAAACAGTGGAAACCCCCCACAAATGACACCATTTTGGAAACTAGACCCCCTAAGGAACTTATCTAGATCTGTTGTGAGCACTTTGAACCCCAAAGTGTTTCACAAAAGTTTATAATGCCTGGGTGTGAAAAAAAAACAAAACAATTTTCCACAAAAATGATTTTTTAGTCCCAAATTTTTGATTTTTCCCAAGGAAATTGGACCCCAAAAGTTGTTGTCCAATTTGTCCTGAGTACGCTGATACCCAATATGTGGGTGGGGGGAAACTGTTTGGGCGCATGGCAGGGCTTGGAAAGGAAGCAGTAACGTTTTGGAATGCAAACATTGATGGGGGTCGTGTTCCACTTGTAGTGCCCCAGATGAGCCTAAACAGTGGAAACCCCCCACAAGTGACACCATTTTGGAAGCTAGACCCCCTAAGGAACTTATCTAGATCTTTGGTGAGCACTTTGAACCCCCAAGTGCTTCACACAAGTTTATAATGCCCGGGCATGAAAATAAAAAATCCTATTTTTTTCCCACAAAAATTATCTCTTAGTCACTAATTTTTTATTTTCCCATAGGTAACAGGAGAAATTGGACCTCAAAAGTTGTTGTCCAATTTGTCCTGAGTACGCTGATACCCCATATGTGGGGGGAACCACTGTTTGGGCGCACGGCAGATCTCAGAAGGGAAGGAGCACCATTTGACTTTTTCCAACCAAAATTGGCTGGAATTGAGATTAGACGCCATGTTGCATTTGGAGAGTCCCTGATGTGCCTAAACAGTGGAAACCCCCCACAAGTGACCCCATTTGGGAAACTAGACCCCCTAAGGAACTTATCTAGATCTTTGGTGAGCAATTTGAACCCCCAAGTGCTTCACACAAGTTTATAACGTAGAGCCGTAAAATTAAAAAATCATATTTTTTCCACAAAATTGATCTTTTCACCCCAATTTTTATTTTCCCAAGGGTAACAAGACTCCAAAAGTTATTGTGCAATTTGTCCTGAGTACGCTGATACCCCATATGTGGGGGTAAACCACTGTTTGGGTGCATGGCAGAGTTTGGAAGGGAAGGAGCGCCGTTTGACTTTTTCAACGCAGAATTGGCTGGATGCCATGTCGTGTTTGGAGAGCTCCTGATCTGCCTAAACAGTGGAAACCCACCACAAATGACACCATTTTGGAAACTAGACCCCTCAAGGAACTTATCTAGATGTGTGGTGAGCACTTTGAACCCCCAAGTGCTTCACAGAAGTTTATAACGAACAGCCGTAAAATAAAAAATCTTTTTTTTTTTTTTTACAAAAATGATTTTTTTTGCCCCCAATATTTTATTTTCACAAGGGTAACAGGAGAAATTGGACCCCAAAAGTTGTTGTCCAATTTGTCCTGAGTACGCTGATACCCAATATGTGGGAGAAAACTACTGTATGGGCGCACGTCAGGGCTCGGAAGGGAAGTAGTGACGTTTTGGATTACAGACTTTGATGGAATGGTCTGGGGGCGTCATGTCGCATTTGGAGAGCCCTGATGTGCCTAAACAGTGGAAACCCCACACAAGTGACCCCATTTTGGAAAATAGACCCCACAAGGAACTAATCTAGATGTGTGGTGAGCGCTATGAAGCCCCAAGTGCTTCACAGAAGTTTATAACATACAGCCGTAAAAAAAAAAAAAACATTTTTTTTTTACAAAAATGATATTTTCGCCCCCAGTTTTTTATTTTCCCAAGGGTAACAGAAGAAATAGGACAAATTGCACAATAACTCTTGGGGTACAGAGTACGCTGATACCCCATATGCGGGGGTAAACTACTGTTTGGGCGCATGGCAGAGCTCAGAAGTGAAGGAGCACCGTTTGACTTTTTCAACGCAGAATTGACTGGAATTGAGATCAGACCCATGTCACATTTGGAGAGCCCCTGATGTGCCTAAACAGCAGAAACCCCCCAATTCTAACTCCAACCCTAACCCCAACACACCCCTAACCCTAGTCCCAACCCTAACCACAAACCTAACCCTAACACACCTCTAACTCTAATCCCAACCCTAACCCTAATCCTAACGTTAGCGCCAACCCTAACCCTAACTTTAGCCGCAACCCTAACCCTAATGGAAAAATGGAAATAAATAATTTTTTTTAATTTTATTATTTTTCCCTAACTAAGGGGGTGATAAAGGGGTTTGATTTACTATTTATAGCGGGTTTTTATGATTGGCAGCTGTCACGCTAAAAGACGCTTTTTATTGCAAAAAGTAGTTTTTTGCATCACCACATTTTGAGAGCTATAATTTTTGCATATTTTGGCCCACAGAGTCATGTGAGGTCTTATTTTTTGCGGGACAAGGTGACGTTTTTATTGGTACCATTTTTGAGCATGTGACGTTTTTTGATCGTTTTTTATTTCGATTTTTGGGAGGTTAGAATGAACAAAAATCAGCAATTCATGAATTTCTTTTGGGGAGGCGTTTGTACCGTTCCGCGTGTGGTAAAATTGATAAAGCAGTTTTATTCTTCGGGTCAGTACGATTACGGCGATACCTCATTTATATAATTTTTTTATGTTTTGGGGCTTTTATAGAATAAAAGCAATTTTATCTAAAAAATCATTATTTTTGCATCGCTTTATTCTGCGAGCTATAACTTTTTTAGTTTTTCGCTGATGATGCTGTATACGGCTCGTTTTTTGCGGGACAAGATGACGTTTTCAGCGGTACCATGTTTATTTATATCGGTCTTTTTGATCGCGTGTTATTCCACTTTTTGTTCGGCGGTATGATGACAAAGCATTGATTTTTTTGCTTAGTTTTTTTTTTTTTAAGGGGTTCACTAAAGGGG
This sequence comes from Oophaga sylvatica, assembly GCA_033576555.1. Taxonomy (NCBI): domain Eukaryota; kingdom Metazoa; phylum Chordata; class Amphibia; order Anura; family Dendrobatidae; genus Oophaga; species Oophaga sylvatica. The sequence continues at coordinate 342,785,237 of JARQOD010000004.1, read as the reverse complement.
TTAACTAGTGGGACAGTTTTATAGAGGGGGTCGTTACAGATGCGGCAATACCAAATATGTGTACTTTTATTGTTTTGTTTTTTTTATTTACAGGAAGAAATGAATTTATTGGGGAATATTTTTTTTTTTTTATGATTTTTTTTACCACTTTTTATTTTCATTTTTTTAACTTTTTTACTTTGTCCCAGGGTGGGACATCACTGTATTTTAGCAGATCGCTGGTGTGACAGTGTGCACAGCACTCTGTCACACCAGCGATCGCTCTGGCATCGCTGCAGGCTTCTCAGTGCCTGAGGAAGCCGCCTCCCTGCAGGACCCCGGCGCCATCTTGGATCCGGGACCTGGAGGGAGGACGGACCCTCGGAACAGCGCGACACATCGCGCTGCTCTGAGGGTCTCAGGGGAGCGCGCAGGGAGCCCCCTGCCTGCGCGATCCTCCCCTGTGCCCCGGGTACACCGCGATCATGTTTGATCGCGGTGTGCCAGGGGTTAATGTGCCGGGAGCGGTCCGTGAACGCTCCTGACACATAGTGCTGGGTGTCAGCTGTGATAATCAGCTGACACCCTGCCGCGATCGGCTGCGCTCCCCCCGGGAGCGCGTCCGATCGCACGGGACGTACTATCCCGTCCCCGGTCATACGGGCCCAGGTACCATGGACGGGATAGTACGTCCGATGGCAGTAAGGGGTTAAAGTTGGAATTTACAAAACCATTTTTTTTTACTGACCATGTCACATTTGAAGGGACTTTGAGGGGCCTATATGACAGAAAATACCCCAAAAATTACACCATTCTAAATACTGCACCCTTCAAGGTGCTCAAAACCACATTCGTAAAGTTTATTAACCTTTTAGGTGCTTCACAGGGATTTTTGGAATGTGTAAGGAAAGAGTAGATATTTACTCTTTCACAAAAATTTTCCTTTAGACCTTTTTTTTTACTTTCACATGGATAACAGGAGAAAATGGACAGTACAATTTGTTGTGCAATTTCTCTGAGCACACCTATACCCCATATGTGGGGGAATACCACTATTTCGGTTCACGGCAGGGCTCAGAAGTGAAGGAGTGTCATTTGATTTTTTGAATGTAAAATTTGCTGGCATAATTAGCGGACATCATGTCGTGTTTGGAGAGCCCCCGATGAGCCTAAACAGTGGAAAACCCCCTCAAGTGACACCATTTTGGAAGCTAGACCCCTCAGGTAACTTTTCTGGATGTGTATTGTGCACCTTGAACCCCAAGGGGCTTCATAGAAGTTTATAATGTTGAACTGTGAAAATAAAAAAATCACATTTCTCTCACAAAAATGTTTTTTAGCCCCAAATTTTCCATTTTCACAAGGGTAAGAGGAGAAAATAGACAACAAAATTTATTGTGCAATTTCTCCTGAGTACACAGATACCCCATATGTGGTTGAAAAATACTTTTGAGGCACAATGCAAAGCTCAGAAGGGAAGAAATGCCATATTGGAGTTCACAGTTTTGCTGAACTGGATTGAGGGTGCCATGTCATATTGGTAGAGCCACTGAGGTTCCAGACCAGCAGAACCCCCCATAAGTGACTCCATTTTACAAACTACACCTCTCAATGAATTCACCAAGATTTTGTGTTAGTCCCAGATGTTACATTTTCATACTGGGAAATAGATAAAAATGACACCAAATGTTGCTGTACAGTACTGCTTAGCCACACAGTGAGACACAAGAGGAACCGAGTGGTATTTGCCTCCTGGAGCACAGATTTTTGTAGAATAGTTTGTGGACGCTATATACAGTGCCCCTAAGTGCTAGAAAAGCAGAATCCCCCCTCAGGTGACCCCATTTTGGGAATTTAACTACAGGTGTATAGACGATTTTGACTCCATGGGCGTTTTCCAGAAACAAGCAGCATTGGATGTTGCTGAGTGAAAATTGCAAACTGCCGTTGTAGTGACAAGTACGTTGTAGTGACCAGCTCATGCTTCTCGAGACATGCACCTGTACATTAGGCGGACTCTCATCACTACAGAAATGCAAATCATGTGGATGCTAAATACGGTTATATACACTGGGCTCAGAAGAGAGGGAGGCATTTGGATTTGGGAGCGCAGAATTTACTGAATTTCTTTTGGGGGGGTGAGAAGCCATTTAGCTTTTCCAGAGCCTTTGTACTACCAGTAACTTGGAAGCCCTCTATATTTCCGCTAACAGATGATGGACCTTCGACTTGCTTTTTTTTGTGGAATGAGTTGAAGTTTTTATTTTGAACATTTTATATATCATTTAGGATCACATTTCGCCGCTCTCTATGCTGAGTACTTGCTTTGGGGTTTCCATCTAAATTTCCGAGAGACATGACACATGAAACCCCTGATGAATCTATTCACTATAATGAGGAATCAGAGTTACTCTGGACTCATGGGCGTACCCACCGTGGGCTGGGGGGGGCAGGTGCCCCTCCCTAGAAGCAGGGGCACACAATGAAAGAGAGCGGAGAGAGCAGCACAATGCCGGCTCCCTCTGCCACAGGTTGCAGTGCCTGTCTGTGGGCGCAGTGCACGGAGCTGCTGTCTCTCCAGAGGAGCTTCTTCCTTCCTTCCTTCCTGGCCGGCAGCAGCTGTAGTTTCACTTTCTGCCCTGCAGGCTCTGGTTGTCTCAGCCACACTGGGTCCTAGTGCCCTCTGTGTGCAGACACTGGACACTTCCTGCTCCTGCCACAGCCACTGCCTGCAGCTTCATGGTAAGAGGGGATGGAATTTATTAAATTCATTTTGCTCAGGCATGTCATGGTCACTGTGGGGGAATGTGAGAGGATGGGGGTATTGTGGGGGAGGGGTACAGGGCACTGGGGGTGAATGTAAGAGGATGGGGTATTGTGGGGGCTAGAGCACTGGGGGGGTTAATGTGAGAGGAAGGGGGTATTGTGGGGGAGGGTACAGGCACTGGGGTGAATGTAAGAGGATGGGGTATTGTGGGGGCTAGGGCACTGGGAGGGTTAATGTGAGAGGATGGGGGTATTGTGGGGGAGGGGTACAGGGCACTGGGGTGAATGTAAGAGGATGGGGGTATTGTGGGGCTAGGCACTGGGGGGTTAATGTGAGAGGATGGGTATTGTGGGGGAGGGGTACAGGGCACTGGGGTGAATGTAAGAGTATGGGGTATTGTGGGAGTGAGGGCACTGGGGGGGTTAATGTGAGAGGATGAGGTATTGTGGGGCTAGGGCACTGGGGAGGTTAATGTGAGAGGATGGGGGTATTGTGGGGGCTGAAGTGGGGGAGGGCAACAGGGCACAGAGAGTGAATGTGAGAGGATGGGGTATTGTGGGGGAGGGGATACAGGGCACTGGTTGGTGAATGTGAGAGGATAGGGATATTGTGGGGGCTGGCTCACAGGGGTTGATGTGAGAGGATGGGGTATTGTGAGGGAGGGTAGACAGGTCACTGGGGTTGAATGTAAGAGGATGGGGGTATTGTGGGGCTAGGGCACTGGGGGTTTACTGTGAGAGGATCGGGGTATTGTGGGGGCTGAAGTGGGGAGGGGCAACAGAGCACTGAAGGGTGCATGTGAGAGGATGGGGGTATTGTGGGGTCAGTGGGACAGAACATTAAGGGGTGCATGTGAGACAATGGGCTGTTGGGGTGTGGGTGGGGGACAGGGGAGGTAGGGGGCTTTTTTTTTTACTTGTGAGCTCCTTAATACTTTAATAATAGATTAATATTTCAGTATTATTATAACAAGGGCATAGACAGACGGCCGTATAACTCATGAAAGGATCGCACTGCAATCCTTGGACTTGCTGGGTACCGCTCCTGACATGAGCGCGACTGCCATGTATAATATATGGTATATACAGCGTAGTGTCGCATACACTGCTGTATTATACAATATACAACAGTTCTAATGCTCCATACCTAATATGCAGGATAATGTACAGTGTATATGATGTAACCTGTATAAGATGCGACATTGGCTTGCCCCCCCTAGTTTTGATCCTGGGTACGCCCATGTCTGGACTCCATCTGGCCTCTGTTCAGCGGTGTCCATCTTTTCAGACTGTGGTCGACCACGCTTTTATGCATACACCGCCAGATCACAGGTCCTACGGCGTCCACAGTGCTTCCATCTGCCTCATTATAGGGAATCTTCCGCCGGGGGTTCCGTCTGAATCATGCATTTCAGAGATTTACACGGAAATCCTGGTGTAAGCGCTACGTGGATGGGCTGAGGAAAAAGAGAGGGAGAAGGAGGAGATGGAGAGCCATCATCATGGTGGAAACAGGGAAGTGTTGGCTGTAGGGACCTTGGCACATATGGCCGACTTTATGTACCACTGCTTTCCAGTGATCCATAGCCTTCTATATACAGTGTGAGCCCACACAGTTTCTCTATATACAGTATGAGCCCACACATAGCCTCCTGTGTACAGTATGAGCCCCAACATAGCCTCCTATATACAGTATGAGCTGTCACACAGCATCCTATAAACAGTATGAACCATCACATAGCCCCTTCATTACAGTATGAGCCCCCACATAGCCTACTATGTACAGTATGAACCTCCACTTTACCCCTTACATACAATATGATCCAACACATAGCCTCCTATGTACAGTGTGATATACCACATAGCCTCCTATGTACAATATGAGTCACCACATAGCGTCCTATATACATCATGAGCCCCCACATAGCGTTCTATATACAACATGAGCCCCCACATAGCCTCCTATATACATGCAAATATCTGATACACATATGGAAAAATACACAACATAACCTAGCTACCATCCCCGTCGCCCTTGGCTTCGGTGCACTGACTCTCCGTACAGCAGAAGCGATGATGTGATGTAATTGCATCTGCTGTCTCACACCTGATTGGTGGAAGGAAGAGCCTTCCACTCCATCCTCCACCAATGTATTCACTACTGCCTGCATCCTAAAGATGTGGCTAGCGGTGACAGCAGGTGGCGGACAAGGGCATGGTGCTATGCCCCATGGGCCACGGTTTCAGCCCTTTGGTTGTCCAGCACTGCGTTAGAGCCTCTAAATATCATTAGTGGCTGTCAGAACATAAGGAGAGAGAGAAGGAGAGGGATGACAGACTGATTGTCTGCAGAGCCAGACAATATAACAGAAAGCTCTATTATGCGCTGTGCCCTCCTCCTGTAGCTATAGTGCTTTGAAAAAGTTTGCAAACCCTCCGCATTTTTTCATGTTACACCCACAAAGTTAAATTTTTTTTATTGGGATTTTATGTGATATACCAACACAAAGTAGCAAGTATTTGTAAAGTGTAAGGGAAATGATACATGTTTTTTTAAAATATTTAAAAAATATAAATCTGAAAATTTATAGGTAGCACTATAGTTCATGTCCTCTTCCTCTATGAAAAGACAGTTTGGATATTTAATTGCCCAGAGGAGCATACTCGGCATTTAAGTATCCTCTTACTGGCATGCCTGATCTGGCTGGTCCCTCTCCACAAGGAGAAATCTCTTGTATCACTTTACTCTTCACTACTACTTGCTACTTTGTGTTGGTATAGTGCACAAAATTCCAATAAAATAAATTTACATTTGTGGTTGTTACATGAAAAAAATGTGGAAAAGTTCACGGGATATGAATACTTTTTCGAAACATTTTATACACCTGGTTATGGCTTCTATGCAGAAAGTGATGTGAAGGTCGCTGCTGCTTCCAGAGACAGTATGAGATCCTCTTTGGTAAGTATATCTACAGTGGGTACGGAAATTATTCATACCCCTTTAAATTTGATAAATTCAAAAAAGTTCTTTTTTTTCTCATTAATGTGCACTCTGCACCCCATCTTGACTGAAAAAAACCAGAAATGTCGAAATTTTTACAAATTTATTAAAAAGGAAAAGCTGAAATATATAGTATTCAGACCCTTTGCTCAGTATTGAGTAGAAGCACCCTTTTGAGCTAGTACAGCCATGAGTCTTCTTGGGAATGATGCAACAAGTTTTCCACACATGCATTTGGGGATCCTCTGCCATTCTTCCTTGCAGATCCTCTCCAGTTCCATCAGGTTGGATGTGAACGTTAGTGGACATCCATTTTCAGGTCTCTCCAGAGATGCTCAATTAGGTTTAGGCCAGGGCTCTGACTGGGCCGTCAAGAATGGTCACAGAGTTGTTCTGAAGCCACTCCTTTGTTATTTTATCTGTGTGCTTAGGGTCATTGTCTTGTTGGAAGGTGAACCTTCGGCAATGTCTGAGGTCCATAGCACTCTGGAAGAGATTTTCATCCAGGATATCTCTGTACTTGGCCGCATTCATGTTTCCTTCAATGGCAATCAGTCATCCTGTCCATGCAGCTGAAAGACACCCCCATAGCATGATGCTGCCACCACCATGTTTCACTGTTGGGATTGTATTGGGCAGGTGATGAGCAGTGCCTGGTTTTCTCCACACATACTGCTTAAACTTATCACCAAAAAGTTCTATCTTCTATCTCATCAGACCAGAGAATCTTATTTCTCATACTCTGGGAATCCTTCATGTGTTTTTTAGCAAATTCTATGCTGGCTTTCATATGTCGGGCACTCAGGAGAGGCTTCCGTCGGGCCACTCTGCCATAAAGGCTCGACTGGTGGAGGGCTGCAGTGATAGTTGACTTTGTGGAACTTTCTCCCATCTCCCTACTGCATCTGTGCAGCTCAGCCACAGTGATCTTGGGGTTCTTCTTTACCTCTCTCACCAAGGCTCTTCTCCCACGATTGCTCAGTTTGGTTGGATGGCCAGGTCTAGGAAGACTTCTGGTGGTCCCAAACTTCTTCCATTTAAGGATTATGGAGGCCACTGTGCTCTTGATACTGCAGAAATTCTTTTGTAACCTTGGCCAGTTCCTTTGACCCCATGATTCTCATTTGGTCTGACATACACTGTGAGCTATGAGGTCTTATATAGACAGGTGTGTGCCTTTACAAATCAAGTCCTATCAGTTTAATTAAACACAGCTGGACTCCAAAGAAGGAGTAGAGCGATCTCAAGGAAGATCGCAAGGAAATGGACAGCACGTGACTTAAATATGAGTGTCTGAGCAAAGGGTCTGAATACTTATGACCATGTGATATCACCATGTGATATTTTGGTTTTTCTTTTTTAATAATTTTTCAAAAATTTCTGCATTTCTGTTTTATTTCAGTCAAGATTGGGTGCAGAGTGTACATTAATGAGAAAAAAATGAACTTTTTGGAATTTACCAAATGGCTGCAATGAAACAAAGAGTGAAAAATATAAAGGGGTCTCAATACTTTCTGTACCCACTGTATCAGGGTGTGTCTATACTATATGTGTATAAACTGTATGTGAAGAAACCAGATTGTTTCTTAATTTCCCAGACAACAATGTTTTTGTAAACCCACAAGAATTCACTTTTTATCTGTATATTGGCTTGTGCATTTAAGTGTTTATGTCTGGTGGGTCAAGAAGACAGACTTGCGTACGACATAACATACTATGTAAGTCTGTAACAGTGACTTGTACATAGTGTGTGCTTATCTGTGTTTATTGTGAGCTGATATGCTAATTGTGTATTGTATTCTACAACCAGTTTGTTGACTTCGAAGGTAGATAGGGAAAGGCTGTGAGGATGAACTGAAGCACACTGAGTAAATCTAAAAATAGCTTACATGCATTGGGTATAAAAATACTCAAGAGACAGAGAGAGCAGATCAGATCTCATCTCATCACTCAGAGCTACCAGCCTGACATTCTGCAAAACATCCAACGGACAAGAGACAGGACTACAGCCAATCATGGCACCATCATGAGGGACATGGATCTATGATTCTAAGGGAAACAACCTAGGAATTTTCGGCTCCCATTGGAAGGACACAGATCTGATCCAGTGACCATCTCTGAACCATGGATATGTTTGGAGAAAGCCAGGTTTTGGGACCCGCTGGTCGCCTGGTTCCATGGAGATGGTCGGATAAGCCAGGTGGTGACTCTCGTGTCAAGTGGCTTTAGACCTTGTATGGACAGTATGGACTGTCATCTCCCTACGCTTGTTGTTATCTCTTCTCTGTGTGTATATCACAGGTGGAATAGCGACCCTGGGAGCTGTGACGTTGTGTCAACTGGCTTTGGACCTTCTACGGACTCTATGGACTGTTCTCGGTCATCTCCCTACGCTTGTCAATATCTCTTCTCTGTGTCTATATCACAGGTGGAATATTGACCGTGGGAGCTCTGACGTAACATCTATCGTTATCCAGGCGAGTCAGCGAAGGGTTAGGCCCTGTAATGTGCACCATGTTGGGGGTAATTGCTGGGATTGTTCTGTTTGCTATTGGGTGTTGTGGTTCAATAAAGTATTTCCACAAAAAATTACCCTCACCCTGTGTTGTCTGTGTAGTGTTATGCCCACGTTTAACAGGAGAGCGGGTGTTAGGCAGGACGGTTTCAGCTAGCAGACTTGGGGGCCCGCCAACCCCCCTTTTCTCCACACTGTACATTCCCAATGTGTGGTGCTCTGTGTCTAAATGAGTGTATGTGATATTTATCTGTAGTCTTGTGTATGTATGATTGTAGTTTTGCTGAAAGCTTTTATTATGTCACTTTTTTACCTGGTGGCCAGACTTTGAGCAATGTTAGCCCCTGTTTCCATTATATTTTCCGTCCATGTCTAGCATGTATATTTGGAAAGTACTCAATACACATGCTAAACATGTCAATAGTCCCCTATTACCAGACAGAAACAAAAATAATGTATTTTTGTCTTCCATGTGGCTAATATGTATAACCTACAAAAAAGTATACAATAGTGTATTAGATGACTTTACATCACTTCACAGTATCCTGGAAAAGAACCTGACTACAATATCCTATGATTACTTCTGTGATTATCCCTTCTCGACATGCGCCATACATACAATATCCTGCTTTGCAGGAGCTGCATTACCGCAAACAGCAGCGTATGTAGGGAGCCGCGATCGCGAGGCCTTACACTGAGTGCCGCTGTGATCGGGTGCGGGTGTCAGCTCTGTGTGAGACCTGACACCCTGCAGCAATGCCTAAGATCGGTGCTAACACCGATCTCGGGCATTTAACCCCTCTGATGCCGCTACCAGTAGAGACAGTGACATAGAAGAGCATCTCGCAGGGAACTCATTCTCTGTGCGCTACCATCAGGACAACGTGATGCGATGGCGTTGTCCTGATGGTCTCCATGGAGACCCCCAACTGCAAGATGGCCACGGGGTCCTTCAGGGAAGGTGGCTTTGCAGTGCCTGCAGAGAGCAGGACCTGAGACGCCTCCTTCCCTGCCTGTCAGACTCCGTTCCGATGCTCTGCAGTGCAGAAGCATTGCAGAGTATAAGATCAGCAATCTGACATTATACAGTGATGTCCCAGGAAAGAACAATGTAAAAAAGTAAAAAAAAATAATAAAAAGTGTGAATATTTTTAAAAAAATCCCCAAATAAAGAACAAACAAAAGCAAATATTTTTCCAATAAATACATTTATTTATGTAAATAAAAAATAAACAATAAAAGTACACATATTTTGTATCGCCACGTCCATAACGACCCGCTCTATAAAACTGTCCCATTAGTTAACCCCTTCAATGAACACTGTAAAAAATAAATAAAAAACGAGGCAAAAAACAATCCTTTGCTATCATACCGGCAAACAAAAAGTGCAATAAAATGTGATAAAAAGTCTAATGTAAATAAACATGGCACCGCTGAAAACATCATCTTGTCCTGCAAAACACAACCCATCATACAGCTTCATCAGTAGAAAAATAAAAAAGTTATAGCTCTCAGAATAAAGTGATGCAAAAAGAATTATTTTTTCTATAAAATAAGGTATTTTTTTTGTAAAAGTGCCAAAACGTAATAAACGGTATAAATGGGGTATCACTGTTATCGTACTGGCCCAAAGAATAAAGCCGCTTTATCAATTTTACCACACACAGAACGGTATAAAAAATAACCAAAAAGCAATGGTTTTAGTTCATTCTGTCTCACAAAAATCGAAATAGAAAGCGATCAATAAAGGTCATGTGTCCGAAAATTATATCAATATAAATATCAGCTCGTTCCGCAAGAAAACAAGCCGTAACATGACTCCGAAATATGAAAAAATTATAGCTCTAACAATATGGTGATGCGCAATAAAAAGTGTCTTTTTTTGTGACAAAAATTCGTTATAAATCTGGTATCGCTGTAATCGCCCAGACCCGAAGAATAAAGTCGCCTTATTAATTATACTGCACAAGGAACGGCGTAAAAAAATCTAAAACCAATTCTTCACATGCTGTTAATTTTTTCATTCTGCTTCCCAAGATCGCAGTAAGGCTCGGAGCACATTTATCCTGTGCGCTACGCTGAGCGCTTACACCAGGGTTTCTGTGTAAATCTCTGAAATACCTGATTCAGACAGAACTCCCAGAGAAGATTCCCTCTAATGAGGCAGATGGAGGCACTGTGGACGCCATAGGGCCTGTTGTCTGGCGGTGTCCGTCTATTTAGGATTGCATAAAAGTGCTGTCGGCTACAATTTTGTGGACTTCTGAAAAGAAGAACACCACTGAACAGAGGCCAGATGGAGTGCAGAGTAACTCTAATGCCTCATTATAGTGACTGGATCCATCGGGTGTTTCATCTGTCATATCACTCAGAAATTTACACTATGTTCCAAATTATTATGCAAATGATATTTTTCTCTGATTTTCCTAAGTGGTCGGTGCAAATGACAGTCAGTCTAATAAAAGTCATCACCCGTTAGAGTATACATTGAATTTTATTGAAGAAACCTCCCAATGATAATAGCATAATCTCCAAAATAGAAAAAAACTCAAAATGCACTCTTCAAATTATTAGGCACAGTAGAATTTCTGAACATTTGATCTGTTTTAAAGAACTGAAAATGCTCATTTGTGGAATTTGCAGCATTAGGAGGTCACATGCACTGAACAAAAAAGCTACTTAACTCCAAAACATCCTAAGGCCTCTTTCACACTTCAGTCGTGCGAAGTCAGTCAAAATCCGTCAAAATGTGAAAAAAATGGATCCGCCATTTTCTTTTGGCGGATCCTTTTTTTTCCTATTGGCTTGCATTAGTGACGGATTTTGACGGATGGTCGTCCTTTAGGTCCGTTTTTTGACGGATCCGCCAAAAAAATGGCGTCCATCATTTCAGAAAAACTTCCAATGCAACGTTTTTGTGGTCCGCCAATATGGCGGACTATGGCGGATCCCCCGCATCCGCCATTTTGTATAATGGCTGCCTATGGGCGGCGGATCCGCTGGCATCTGTTTTTGACGGAATCCGCCCGCGGATCCGTCGCCTCCATAGAAAATCATTGAAAATGCTGCCAAAACTGTCCGGGGTCTCTCTCTCTCTCTCTCTCTCCTCGGTCCGGACTCACATTTCTGGAACAAAAATGTCATCATTTCAGGGTAAAAACTTCTTGGCGGATCCGTCAGAAAACTGATCCGTTTTACATCTGTTTTTACACTTTTCTGACGGATCCGCCATTTTCACACTTGGGCGGACGTCACACAACTGAAATGTGAAAGAGACCTAACAGGCCAAGTTACATGTTAACATAGGAACCCTTCTTTGATATCACCTTCACAATTCTTTCATCCATTGAACTTGTGAGTTTTTGGAGAGTTTCTTCTTGTATTTCTTTGCATGAAGCCTCCCAGAGCTGCTGTTTTGAAGTGAATTGCCTCCCACCCTCATAGATATTTTGCTTGATGATGCTCCAAATATTCTCTATAGGGTTGAGGTCAGGGGAAGATGGTGGTCACACCATGAGTTTATCTCCTTTTATGCCCATAGCAGCCAATGACTCAGAGGTATTCTTTGCAGCATGAGATGGTGCATTGTCATGCATGAAGATTATTTTGCTCCTGAAGGCACGTTTCTGCTTTTTATACCATGGAAGAAAGTTGTCAGTCAGAAACTCTACATACTTTGCAGAGGTCATTTTCACACCTTCATGAACCTTAAAGGGCCCTACCAGCTGTTTCCCTATGATTCCGGCCCAAAACATGACTCCTCCACCTCCTTGATTATGTTGCAGCCTTGTTGGGACATGGTGGCCATCCACCAACCATACACTACTCCATCCATCTGGACCATCCAGGGTTGCTCAACACTTATCAGTAAACAAGACTGTTTGAAAATTAGTCTTCATGTATGTCTGGACCCACTGCAACCGTTTCTGCTTGTGAGCACTGTTTAGGGGTGGCTGAATCGTAGATTTATGCACCACAGCAAGCCTTTGAAGGATCCCACACCTTGTGGTTCGAGGGACTCCAGAGGCACCAGCAGCTTCAAATATATGTTTGCTGGTCTGTAATGGCTTCTTAGCAGCTGCTCTCCTTATCCGATGAACTTGCCTGGCAGAAGCCTTCCTCATTCTGCCTTTATCAGCATGAACAAGTCTGTGCTCAGAATCAGCCACAAATCTCTTAACAGTACGATGATCACTCTTAAGTTTTCGGGAAATATGTAATGTTTTCATCCCTTGACCAAGGCATTGCACTATTTGATGCTTTTCAACAGCAGAGAGATCCTTTTTCTTTCCCATGTTACTTGAAAACTCTGGCCTGCTTAATAGTGTGGAACATCCTGTTTTCCTTTTATTGGGCTTACATGTCAAACTAATTATCACAGGTATCTGAGATTGATTTCAGTTATTCAAGGAACCCTGAGACACAATACTGTTATGTTTCGGTAGCTGAGGAGGACAGGAACAACAGCAGGGCAGCCAAACACCTGAGATGTTGGTAACTGATGGGTTGCAGATTCCTAAACTAACGACATAACTAGAGGTAGCCGTGGAGCGTTCCAACGTTGATCCTAGACGCCTCGTCACAGCCTGAGAGATAACTACACCTAAAGGCAGAAAGATGAAAGCTATCTGCCCACGGAGCAGATCCTCAAAGAAAATAGGAAGCCCCCAAACATATAATGGCGGTTAGACAAGATGAAAATACAAACATAGGCAGAAAATAGACTGAGCAAACGCTGGGGCCACAAACTGACTAAATAGGATAGGACAGGAGGGATTACTTTCTGCAACCCAGAAAACCCTACAAAAATCCAACAATTCTGATTACAAAAATACTGAGATCATACGATCTCGCCACCCACTAAATCAGTTCTCAGTGTGAACAAAAACCAAGCCGCAGCCGCTGAAAAAACATAAAAAAGCAAATGAGCAAATAACAATGGCTGCAGATAAACTGTGAGGAGCTCAGGCCCCAGGAGGGGACCTGGCTGACCTCCACAAAAGTGCAGAAAACAATGCAAAAAGCAAGCACAAAAAGAAAAGCAAAAAATATCTTATCTGAAAGCAGGAGATGCAGGCAAGGCTCCAGTAAACTTCCAAATGAACCAGGAACCACAATTGAGACAAGAACAATTGATCACCGGCAACCATCATGGGAGGGAACCTCCCTTATATCAGACCAATCCGTGATACCAGATTGCCACTCCTCGCTGAAAGGTTCAGTACTGTCTGTAACCACCAGAAGTAGCCTCTGCTCAGAAACCATCTCTAGCACATTCATAACACAATACCATCAATGGGTTTCATTTACAAAAAAAAAAAAAACGCTATGACACTTAAAACCAATTTGCATAATAATTTGGAACATAGTGTAGATGGAAATATTGATGTAAGTGCTCAGAGTAGAGCGCCGGATAAATGTGATAATAAATGTTATGTAAAATGTTCCCAATAAAAGCTTCAACTCAATCCACAACAAAAAGCAAGCCTTCACTCAGGTCCGTCATCTGTTAACAGAAATATAGGGGAGCTTCCACGTTACTGTTAGTACAAAGGCTCTGGAAAAGCAAAATGGCTCCTCTCCCCTCAAAAGAAATTCAACAAATTCTCTGCTCCCAAATCCAAATGCCCCCCCTCCCTTCTGAGCCCCAGTGTGCCTAAACCACATTTAGCACCCACATATTTGGCATTTCTGTAGTGATGAAAGCCAGCCTAATTTACAGGTGCGTGTCTCCAAGAAGCATGAGCTGGGCATAATGTGCTGGTCATTACAACAGTAGTTTGCAATTTTCACTCAGCAACATCCACTGCTGCTTGTTTCTAGAAAACACCCATGGAGTTAAAATCGTCATTACATCTGTAGCTAAATTCCCAAAGGGTTATAATTTCAAAAATGGGGTCACTTGAAGGGGGAATTCAGCTTTTCTAGCACTTAGGGGCTCTTTATATGGAATCTGCAAACTATTCTAGGAAAATCTGTGTTCCAGGAGCCAAATAGTGCCCCATCACTCCCAAGTCTCTCTGAATGGCTAAGTAGTACTGTACAGCCACATATGGGATATTGCCAAGTTCAGTAGAAATTGTGGGACAAATTTTTGTGCCATTTTTACCCATTTCCCAGTATGAAAATGTAAAACTTGGGTCTAACACAATGTTAGTGCTGAAAATGTAAATTATTTTATCTTCACTTCCCAATGGTATAAAAGTTTGTGACACACCTATGGAGTCAATATAATCACTGCACGCCTAGATGAATTCATTAAGAGGTTTAGTTTGTAAAATGGGGTCACTTATGGGGGTACTGCTGTTCTGGCACCTCAGAGGCACCCATCAAAGCAGTGCGGCAAAATATGCACTGTAATATGGCGCTACTTCCCTTCTGAGCTTTGCATTGTGTCTCAAAAGTAATCTTCGAAGACATATGGGGTATCGGTGAACTCAGAAGAAATTGCATAACAAATTTTGGGGTCCATTTTCTTCTGTTACCCTTGTGAAAACCCAAAATTTGGAGCTAAAAAAGATGGAAAAATGTGTTTTTTTTTATTTTCATGGCTTAACGTTATAAACGTCTGTGAAGCATCTGGGGTTCAAGGTTTTCAATATACAACTAGATAAGTTCCCAAAGAGGTCTAATTTCCAAAATGGTATCCACTAATTATTTCAGCAAATTTTACATTCAAAAAGTCAAATGGCGATCCTTCCCTTCCAAGCCCTGCAGTGCACCCAAACAGTTGTTTTTCTCCACATATTGGGTATCTGCGCACTCAGAAGAAATTGCACAACAAATTGTATGGAGCAATTTCTCATGTTACCCTTATGAAAATGCTAAATTTGGAGCTAAAAAAGATTTATCTGGGAAAAATGTGATTTTTTTTTTATTTTCACAGCTCTACGTTATAAACTTTTGTGAAGCACCAGAGGGTTCAAGGTGCTCAATACACATCTAGATAAGTTCCCAAAGTGTAGTTTCCAAAATGATGTCACTTGTTGGGGTTTACACTGTTTAGGCACATCAGGGGCTCTCCAAACGTAACATGGTGTCCGCTAATTATGCCAGCAAATTTTACATTCAAAAAGTCAAATGGCGTGCCTTCCTTTCCAAGCCCTGCCATGTGCCCAAACAATTGTTTTCTTCCATATATGGTGTATCGGCGTGCTCAGGAGAAATATCATGGTTCATTTTCTCCTGTTAGCCTTGCGAAAGTAAAAAAAATTAGGTCTAAAGGAATTTTTTTGTGAAAGAAAAGTAAATGTTTAGTTTTTCCTTCCACATTCCAAAAATTCCTGTGAAACACCTGAAGGGTTAATAAACTTCTTGAATGTGGTTTGGAGTACCTTGAGGGGTGCAGTTTTTAGAATGGTGTCACTTTTAGGTATTTTCTGTCATATAGACCCCTCAAAGCAGCCTCACTCCCCCCACTTCATCTTGTGCAGCCCCACTCACCCCCTTCATCATGCGCAGCCCCACTCACCACCCTTCATCATGTGCAGCCCCACTCACCCCCTTCATCATATACAGCCCCACTCCCCCTACTTCATCTTGTGCAGCCCCACTCACCCCCCTTCATCATGTACAGGCCCCGCACCCACTCACCCATTGAATTCATTTTATAAAGAAAAATAAAAAAGTTTCTCATACTTACCTCACTCGCTTCCCAGCAGCGTCTCTCTGCTTCCAGGGTCCGGTACATGGCGGCGCGCACGATGATGTCATTGCGCACGCCCGACACCTGACCCGGACGTACGGAGGGAAGGAGCGGGAGCTGCGCAGCTGTCAAAGTGATGGCCTTGCACAGCTCCCGGCCCTGGCGTGATACACTGTGACGCGGGCGGCTTTGTCTGCTGCCGTCCACGTCACAGTACAGCGGGTACGGCCGCGCACAACTTGCTGTGCGGTCGGCCCTGTACAGGTGCTGGGGGAGTGGCCCGGGGGTCATTTGCCTCTCTAACACCTTGCCCAGTCCGCCCTTGTCTCAAAGTCACTTCAAATGTGAGGTGGTCCCAAAAAAAATGGTCTTTTAAATTTTGTTGGAAAATTGAGAAATTGCTGGTTAACTTTTAACTCTTATAACTTCCTAACAAAAAAATATTAGGTTTGAAACATTGTGCTGATGTAAAGTAGACATGTGGGAAATATTACTTATTAACTATTTTGTGTGATATGACTCTCTGATTTAAGGGCATAAAAATTAAAAAAGTTTTAAAATTGCTAAATTTTCAAAGTTTTCTCCAAATTTCCGTTTTTTTCACAAATAAACACAAGTCATATCATAGAAATTTTACCACTATCATAAAGTACAATATGTCACAAGAAAACGATTTCAGAATCAGTGGGATCCATCAAAGAGTTCCAGAGTTATGCCCTCATAAAGTGACAGTAGTCAGAATTTTAAAAATTGGCCTGGTCAGGAAGGTGAAAACAGGTTTTGGGGTGAAGGGGTTAAACATATCTGTCTGGAAGCTCCAGTGACGCCAGTGCCAATATATAGACAAAATAAAAGAAAAAGGTTTTGGTACTGTGTTAGCCCGTTGACAAATATTGATTGCTTTCAGTAGGAGATTATTTAGTTTCTTTCACTGAGGTTTGTCCATCAATATTAAAGTGCCCAGGGGCGCCGCTATAATGAGGCGAGTTGAGCCTCTTGTCTCAGGCGGCAGCAGCCAGGGGGCGGCAGAGCAGAACTCATAACACCTGGTGTGGTGCCGGCCGCCTCTCCTTAATCCCTCACACAGTCACATCTGAGTTCTGACCCCCCCTCCAGCTGTCCCGCTCTGGACACTATATGTCAGTGATGGCGAACCTATGGCACGCGTGCCAGCAAGGGCACGCAGAGCCCTCTCAGCTGGCACGCGGCCTCGCCTCAGTTATTCCCTGCAGCTCCCTCTCACATTGAGCGGCGCGGCCGCGGAGCTGAAAAATGACGTCAGCCGGCCGGCAGCGCCGCTCAATGTGTGAGAGGAAGTGAGAAGAAGGAAGCTGCCGGATCGTGGAGAGGTGAGTCTGGCCGCTGTGCCTGTGAAGCTGCTGTGTGTGTGTGTGTTGAGACGCTGTGTGTGTGTGATAGATGAGGAAGCGATATCAGCGTTGGAACGGGCAGAGGTGAGTAGTTTTTTTTTTATGCAAGGCCATTATTCAGTATGGAGCATCATGTGAGGCCATTATACTGTATGCAGCAGTATATGGGGCCATTATTAAGTATGGAGCATCATGTGGGGCCATTATACTGTATGCAGCAGTATATGGGGCCATTATTCAGTATGGAGCATCATGTGGGGCCATTATACTGTATGCAGCAGTATATGGGGCCATTATTCAGTATGGAGCATCATGTGGGGCCATTATACTGTATGCAGCAGTATATGGGGCCATTACTCAGTATGAAACATCATGTGGGGCCATTATACTGTATGCAGCAGTATATGGGGTCATTATTCAGTATGGAGCATCATGTGGGGCCATTTTACTGTATGCAGCAGTATATGGGGCCATTATTCAGTAGTTTTTTTCTTTCCCATCTTTCTTTCTCTCTCTGTTCTTTTTCTTTCTCTCTGTTCTTTCTTTCCCCTCTTTCTTTCTATCTCTGTTCTTTCTTTCTCTTTCTTTCTCTCTCTGATCTTTCTTTCTCTCTGTTCTTTCTTTCTTTCTCTTTCTTTCCACTCTTTCTTTCTGTTCTTTCTCTCTCTCTGTTCTTTCTGTTTTCTTTATTTCTCTTTCTCTCTCTCTGTTCTTTGTTTCCCATCTTTCTTTCTCTCTATCTCTCTGTTCTTTCTCTCTTTGTTCTTTCTTTCCCCTATTTCTTTTTTTCTCTGTTTTTTTCTGTCCCCTCTTTCTTTTTCTGTGCTTTCTTTCCTTCTCTCTGTTCTTTCATTCCCGTATTTTTTTCTTTCTCTCTCTGTTCTTTTCTCTCTCTGTTCTTTCTTTCCCCTCTTTGTTTTTTTTCTCTCTCTCTGTTCTTTCTTTTCCCTTTCTTTGTTTATTTATTTCTCTCTCTACTTTCTCTCTGTTCTTTCTTGCTTTCCCCTCTTTCTCTCTCCTTTCTTTGTTTTCTTTTTTCTCTCTCTGTTCTTTCTTTTACTCAGTACCAGTGTGCCCATAGTACCAGTCACTTTGCCCTCAGTACCAGTCAGTGTGATCACCAGTGCTAAATGGGTGTGGTCGGGGCGTGGACATGGGTGTGACTAGTTGTGAAATGGGTGTGGTTGGGCGTGGCCTAAAATTTGCTGCGGCGCGCTGCTAATGCTTTGCCTTAGCAACAGGTCACATTGAGCACAAAATAACACACATGCCACATGCAGAGTGTCCACATTAGGGTTACGTCACATATAGATTTGCAGTATGTGAAACTGCATGACTGAGAATGTATTAAGTTAACAACTTCTCCATCTAAAACTTTGGATGTATATTATGGCTTTTATAGGTTTGGTATTGAAAGGAAAGGGGTCCCAAGCACACTTCTTGTACAATGGCCCTCCAGTGTTAGTGTTCACCCCTGTTGGAAAATATGATTGAGTCTTAATTTTTGGGAGTGCAAAATGTCATTACTTGCCCCAAGTTGTACACCAATATGGTAATGTCTATAACAATGAACTAACTTTACCAAGGCTACAGCACGTCCCCGGAAGAAGCTGGATGCGAAACGTGCGTTGGGGTGAGGAGGGACGCTGAAGCCTCTGTGTGACTGCAATCTTCACCTCTTTACCTGCTCCTCTGGTAATATGTACTGCTCATTTTCATTGAATGTATATAATTTACTTAATCTGACAGTCTGTTGCAACATGCAGTTATCTCTGTTCTTTTAAAGTCACTGGACCTTTATCTAATTGGCCAGAGGGATTAATATTGGTGTTTGAATTGCCGGATATTTTACACACAGCTCAATGTCCCTTCTAGTTAGGGCGCTCTGATATCCCATCTCTATGATTTTTATCATGTACTATGGTTTTAATATGATAAAGCATTGTTATTTTTATTGTTAGTTAATTTCTGGATCTCTTCATTCGGCTACTTTATATGTGAGTCCGACTAGTTTGCTTTATCTGTTGTGAAGTGCCAACCCTCTGAATTACTGGACACCGTTTTGTAATTTAGTCATGGCTACAACATGTCATTTGAATGCTTTCTAGAACAACGGTACCTGCTGAGATTTGAACATCTGAAACAATTCTCTCAGGGCGAGGAAATTTTTCAGGAATAGCAGCAAGTTCAGATACTCCTTTCATCATGCTGTCCCACTGAGACAGTAAAGCTTCAGGATCATCCAAAGACCGGATCACATCAGAAGGAACAGAAAAAATTATATTTTCTGCTATTAATTCAGCCCAAGGAGCTGGGTAATTTCGAATTGTATCCAACCAGGATGAAAGGTTGGTCTGGCCTGGAGAAAAAAAAATAGTTATATTTTACTCACTTTTGAAAATGCAAGTATTTTGGCACCAGCAATTACAATTATAATTAATAATGAAACTAGCAGGGTCACAATACAGACTCCATCACTGACCTTGGAAAACATGTAAAATTCTTAAATTAAAGGTCTTTGTGTAAACAGCTTATGTTATAGGATATTGGCATGTTTAAAGGGAAGTTATCAGAAAATACCATTTTCTTACTGACTACTGAGAATTTTCTAGATGCATACTTCCTGTTTCAGGAAGAGTTTTCAGCTAGGCGTCTTATCATCAAAGAACCACTGGGCACTGCTGGGAATGATGGTTGCTCACAGGTAGAGGTACAGTCCCTGACAGAAGTTATGTCGCTTATCCATGTTATGTAAATCAAAGCTTATAACCTGACGTTAAATTCATCCATTGGTTTTATAAATTACTCTTTTGAAAGCTGAAACCCTCCCAAATTTGGTTTAGGTTAAGAAAATAAATTGGCACCAATGCTGAAATATTGATAATTTAATGAACATAGAATGGTCAGATTTTGGCAAGACAAAAGTTTTGTCGCCCACAGAAAGTAATGTGATATTCAAACAAATAATTATCTTAAAATACAAATATATGTTGCATAACATTGGTGAATGAAGTTGTGGTGCTATTAGAGTCATATTTAATATTTTGTGTGACTTCCATGAGCTTGAAGGACTGCATCCATGCGGTTCAAAACGATTCATACAATTTATTAATGAAGTCATCAGGAATAGCAAAAAATGCAGTCTTACATGCCTCCCAGAGTTCATCTAGATTCTTTGGTTTTGTCTTCCAAGCTTCCTCTTTCGTCCTACCCCAAACATACTCAATGATGTTCATGTCTGGTGAGTGGGCTGGCCAGTCATTGAGCACCTTGATCTTTTTTGCCTGGAGGAACTTTGTTCTAGAGATGGATGTATGTGATGGAGCACCATCCTGCTGCAAAATTTGACCCCTTTTATGATTTAGAATGTAAGAGGTAGCTAATACTTCTTGATATTTTAGGCTATTGATATTGCCTTCCACCTTGCAAATGTTTCGCACACCCCATACTGAATTTAACCCAAGACCATGATCTTTTCACCACCAAATTTAACTGTTTTCTGGGTGTATTTTGGATCCATATGGGCTCCAGTAGGTCTTCTGCAGTATTTGCGGCAGCTGTGGTGTAATTCTACTGAAGATTCATCAGAGAAATCCACCTTCTGCCACTTTTCCAGCATCCATCTGTTTAGCAGGCTGTGGGGACTTTGCAAATGCCACATGGTTTTTTATTTGCCTTTTGTTTAGTGCTGGCTTCTGGGCACTGAATCGACCATGGAGGCCATTTCAAGACAGAATCCTACAAACTGTTCAAGTTGACACAGGGACTTGAGGTGACCAGGCCTGTTGGAGCTCTACTGCAGTGGAAGAGGGGCTTGCTTTGGATTTTCTAACAAACAAACATTCCTCCTGAGCAGTTGTCTTGCGGGGTCTGCCGGACCTGGGCTTGTCAAACCCATCTCCAGTCTCTTCAAATCTTTTTTTAATTCTTTGTACTTGACGCTGAGACACACCAAAGGTGCCAGCCACCTCTGCAGTGGATCTGGTCTTCAGCCTCTTGATAATCAAGGATTTGGTCACAGGGTGGATTTTTGGCATGTTGTCAGAGCTCAAGTTGCAGCTCAAGTGAAGGTCTGGGGTGCTGGCTTTCTTTTATACACACCCACTAATTAACC
>JARQOD010000004.1:342709661-342763747 GCA_033576555.1 Oophaga sylvatica | reverse complement strand
TGCAAAATTTTTTTGGGGCAAAAAAAATCAGAGAAATTTGGGAAAATTAGGGAAAGGTTACTTTTTGGGACATCTTTAAACCCCATGCCTCAAAAGACTGCGCTGTTGTAAAACCCAGAGGTGGTGCAAAAAAACCCTGGGGGATGTTTGGAGTTTTTTTTGTTTGTTTTTTTTTCATGATTCCAGAAATTTTTTCCCTCAGAATTGGGGTTTTTTCCACAATGTTTCCCCAAATCCCTTGGGTTTAAAAAAAAAAACCAAAATTACGCCCCCCCAAACATTAAATTTTTTTTGTGTTTTTTTAAACCCCCAGAAATTGCATTTAAAATTTTTTTTAGTTTTGTCCCATGTCTGTGATCTTCCCTTTTTTTTTCAAAAAAAGTAAACAACTGAATGAACACCCCCAAAGGGGCCGGGGTTATTCCAAAAATTTTTGCCAGGGGTTGAAAAATGTTTGAACTGTGAACTTAGTGGAAGGGTTAATTTTTTAGCTATGTTGAGTTGTGCGGGCAGACATAGTTGGGTGTCCTGAAAGCGGCCTTCTCACATCCAGATGCAAGTTTTTAAAATGGAAGGGGTTTTATGGCTGTGCTCCGATAAAACCCCGGGGTAAAAATTTTTGGCCCCCTCGTTTAATGCAAAAAAACCAAAAATGGTTTACAGAAAAGCTGAATCTGACAAAAGTAATAATAAATAAATTTGGGGAAGTCTAATATAAATGAAAATAAAAATCTATAAACGAATGAATCTATAAAATTTTAAAGGCCCTCTTGGTTTTGCAACGAAAGGTGCACTACCCCCCTTAAAAAACGATTTAGGGGACAAATTGTGAGAGCAGTGTATAAATTTAATTTTTTAAAAACCTTTCAGTATCAAAAACATTTTCTAACAGTGCAAAAGTATTTTAAAGGGTTTTAAACCCAAACTCATAGGGAGGGATCATAAAAAAAAAGAAAATTTAAAAGAGAAAAATTGGTGGCTGTATATACTTAAAACACAATCACCACTAGGTATGAACGACAGGCAACACCTGATCTATCATTTTGAGTAAGACCTGGTTTAATTATACCTGGACTGTGCTTTGAGTCTCCTCAGGAATTGGTCCTATCAAGTCAGCTGGTATGTCCAGGATTTGACAAAACACGCTGTTTTTAATCAGTCTAGTGCAATGATTAAGGACATGTATCTGAAACGCGGTTGCCAGAGCTTTTAACCTCACGAGTGATGGTGGGTGAGGTGTTTTTGTGGACTTTAATGGCTATTTGAATAAAAGCTTGTTTTTTTTTTACCGGATCTGCCTGCTGCTATAATTCTTCTCGTCTTTACTAACCCCTTACGAACCGCAGTCTCGTGAAGAGGACTCCCAGCAGGTGAGCTGACTTTGGAGATTTCTCTCATGTTTTTTTTTTTATATGAGCCTTGTGGTATGGTGTCTTGCCCTACTGAAACTGTTCTTCTGCCATTGGTGAACACCTGCCATGAAGGGATGAACTTGGTCAACCATAATATTTAGCAAAGTCTTACTAAATATCAGCCCAAATATCCATCATTGGGTGCCAGGGAAACATTTCCCACACCATTGATACCCTGAACATGCTTGAATAACTGTCACTTGTCAAGAAGAGCTTATTCATTGATAAATTCAGACTTTCCCACCAGCATCTGAGTTCATCCCACCAAGCAGTATATTTTTATCTCTGCGTAATGATCCAGTTTTTCCTCTCATTTTCCACACAAGACTTATAAAATGGCACTCAAACTGGGTGGCTGTTCTTATAGACATTTAGTAATATGAAGTGATGAGTTGTGCATTCAGACACGTTAGTTGGAGAACTAGCATTGTATTCAGTTCCATTTGATCATTGGAACAAATCATTACATTTTACTTTGACTACTTATCATTACAAGTCGTTTATGTCCACAGTATCCCCTTTCCCTGGAGAATTTTCTTGGATTATGTCATTTTAATATACAATTGCATAAAAAAATCTGACAAGATTGACGGTTTTTAGTATAAAGCCTTGCTGCTTTGTAACCGATGACTACGTCTTATTGAAAGTCACTCAGACTACTCAATTATTTGATTCTAATGTGTATTGTCACCCAGACTGATCCACAGAAAATTGTTTTTAAACTGCACTCTGCACTTACTTGTTTAATGATTACATTGGGAAGCTCAAATCAAGGGCATGTCTCTAATAAAACAGTCATTCAGTGTAAGACAAAAATAAGATGTTTAATGTTCTCTTTTACTTAGATGACTCACTTCATATATTTTCTCACATGCAAAAAATAGGACCATGGGGCTCCTCCAAGTGTCGAACCCTTGTACATTCTTGGGAACCGAGTCATAGCATCAGATTAAATTAAACATTATGTATATTAATGGTATTTTAAATGTTACATTATATCTACATATTTGATAAGACTACATTTGTAAGTTATTAGAAACATCTTAAACTTCGTGTACTCACTCATTGTACCATGGTGTCAACGGCATTTGATCATTGATTTTAACATTTTCATTTTCTCCTGAAGTCTCTGTAAAATACATTCCAGAAACAGAGATTATCTTATTTCCAGGAAAATTAAACAGGACCTTATCTGACTTGTTTTTGGAGGCCCAATCTGAGGGTTGAGCTCCAATAAGAAGACCTCCTCCTTCTTTTACAAATGAAATAATGTCATCTGCCTGACTCTCCTCATAACCGGTTGTACAAAGAACACCTAAATCTTCCTTCAGACCAGTGATCTTTACAACCGTGTGTCCAGAGGCAGAGAGTATTTTCTCCAAATTGTTGAAGTTTGTGTCAACTCCAATTACTGCATCTGAGGAAGGTTTCAACCAGGATATTGCGTTCTTCAGAAAATCCATGAATTGAGGTTGATCCAAAAAGGTTTCATGGGCCATGGCTACAAGTCGTCCTTTTCCGTACTTCGAGGCTGCAATATAGACATGCTTTGCAGGACTCACCACCACTGGGAATGCAGTGTCACCAATCAGAAGAAGACTGCATGGCACACTGTCCCCTGAAAAGTCTAGATTTTTGATGCCCTTGACTAGAGACTTGTAATCTTTGCTGGAAGACATTTCTATTATTAACTGAAAGAAAGAGACTAAAAAGTATAAACATGTTAACATAAAGATTTATAGATCAACAAAAAAACAAAGATTAACTACAAACAAATCTCAATTCGCTTCTTGAGCAATTAACTTAATTAAAAATGGAAGTAATGCTCCAGTCTAATAAAAAAGTGACTATCATTGTCAAATGCATATTCAACATACCTGGTGCCGTACTTATGTACAATGCTTCCACCGTCCCCTTTTTCTACTGTATGTGTATAAACTGCATGTGTTGTGACTGTGAGTAATGCATGCTGTTATGTTTCGGTAGCTGAGGAGTGCAGGTAAAAAAGGCAATACACCAGAGCAGTTGGAATCTATGAGATTGCAGTACCCTGACTAACCACCACAACTAGAGGCAGCCGTGGAGCGTTCCTACGTTGGTCCTAGACGCCTCGTCACAGCCTGAGAAACTAACTACACCTAAAGATAGAAATAGGAAAGCTATCTGCCCCGGAGCAGAACCCCAAAGATAACAGAAAGCCCCCAAACATGTAATGGCGGCTAGACAAGAGGAAATACTGACACAGAAAGAAAATAGTATGAGCAAACGCTGGGGCCCAAACTATCTAAATAGAAAAGGATAGGAAGGGTACTTACTGCAATCCCAGAAAACCCTGAAAAGCACCAACTCTACTAATTTCAAAATCACCTGAGATCACACGACCTCTACCACCTAAATTAGTTCTCTGGTGTAACAAAATCAAAACAGCAGCCACTGAAAAAACTGGAAAAAACAAAAGAACAAAACTCAGTGGCTGAACTAAACTGAGAGGGCAGAAGCCCCCGGAGGGGACCCTGAAGGCCCCCAAAGAAGTGCAGGACAAAATGCAAAAACACAGCAAAAACACAAAAGAAGCAAAAGTCTTATCTGTAAGCAGGAGATGCAGACACGAAACAGCAGGCTACAAGGGAAACTGGAATGAAGGATTCAGACCAGAACAATTGATCACCGGCAACCCTGATGGGAAAATGACTCCCTTATATAAGACCAGTCAGTAACACCTGATTCCCAGTCCTCACAATCCTCACTAGCACCGCTTGTAACCACCAGAGGGAGCCTCTGCTCAGAACTCATCTCAAACCCATTCACAACAGTACCCCCCCTTGAGGAGGGGTCACCGAACCCTCATTTGAGCAACCAGGTCGGTCAGGATGAGTTCTATGATACGCACGGATAAGTCTCCTAGCATGGATGTCCGAAGCAAACACCCAAGAATTGTCTTCCTGACCATAACCTCTCCATTTAACCAAATACTGGAGTTTCCGTCTAGAAAAACGAGAATCCAATATTTTCTCAACCACATACTCCAGATTGCCCTCAACCAAAACAGGGTCAGGAGGCACAGCAGCAGGAACCACTGGCTCAACAAACCTCTTCAACAAGGACTTGTGGAACACGTTATGGATCTTAAATGTCCCTGGAAGAAGCAAACGAAAAGAAACAGGATTAATAATCTCCATGATCTTATAAGGTCCAATGAACCTAGGCTTAAATTTAGGAGATGCTACTCTCATAGGAATATTCTTTGAGGACAACCAGACCAAGTCCCCCACTTTAAACCGAGGACCATCAGTCCTATGCCGGTTAGCAAACCGCTGGGCCTTCTCCTGAGAGAGGGACAACCTCTCCACTACCTGGTCCCAAATCTGTTGCATACGCTCCACAACAGAGTCAACACCTGGACAGACAGAAGCCTCCGTCTGTCCTGAAGAAAATCGAGGGTGAAACCCAGAATTACAGAAAAACGGAGACATCAAAGTGGCAGAGCTAGCCCTATTATTAAGAGCAAACTCAGCAAAAAAAGAGACCCAGTCATCCTGATCAGCAGACACAAAGCATCTTAGATAAGTCTCCGATGTCTGGTTTGTTCTCTCAGTTTGACCATTGGTCTGAGGATGAAATGCCGAGGAGAAAGACAATTGAACACCCAGTTTAGAACAAAAAGTCCTCCAAAATCTGGAAACAAACTGGACTCCTCTGTCAGACACAATGTTCTCAGGAATGCCGTGTAAACGAACCACGTGCTGAAGGAACAACGGCACCAATTCAGAGGAGGAAGGCAACTTAGGTAATGGCACAAGATGTATCATTTTGGAAAACCTATCACAAATTACCCAGATGGTGGTCATTCTCTGAGAAACAGGAAGATCGGAAATGAAATCCATAGAGATATGGGTCCATGGTCTCTTGGGCACAGGCAATGGCATCAACAAACCACTAGAGCGAGAGCAAGGCTTGGAGCGAGAGCAAGTCCCGCAGGACTGCACAAATTCCCTGACATCACGAGACAAGGTAGGCCACCAAAAGGACCGGCTAACCAAGTCTCTGGTACCAAAAATTCCGGGATGCCCAGCCAATGCGGAACAATGAATCTCAGACATCACACTCTTTTTCCATTGGTCCGGGACAAACAATTTTCCAACAGGGCAGCGCTCGGGCCTATCCTCCTGACACCCCTCCAGAGCAAGTCTCAAATTGGGCGAGATGGCGGAAAGAACTACACCCTCTTTCAAAATAACAGAAGGATCAGATAACTCAGGAGAGTCTGCAAGGAAACTCCTCGAGAGGGCATCCGCCTTAACATTCTTAGTGCCAGGAAGAAAGGAAACCACAAAATTAAAACGTGTGAAAAACAAGGCCCACCTGGCCTGTCTAGGATTGAGTCGCTTGGCAGATTCCAGATAGACCAGATTCTTATGGTCCGTAAGGACCACCACCTGATGTTTGGCTCCCTCCAGCCAATGTCTCCACTCTTCAAAAGCCCACTTCATGGCCAATAACTCCCGATTACCCACGTCATAATTACGTTCAGTAGGAGAAAATTTTCGAGAGAAAAAGGCACAAGGGTTACTTTTAGAGGTCTCTGGATCTTTTTGGGACAAAACGGCACCTGCCCCAATTTCAGAGGCATCAACCTCCACCTGAAATGGCAGAGAAACATCAGGCTCCGTAGAACAGGAGCAGAAGTGAATCTCTGCTTAAGTTCCTGAAATGCAGAGACTGCCTCAGGAGGCCAATTCACCACATCAGAACCCTTTCTGGTCAAATCAGTTAATGGTTTAACAATAACCGAGAAATTACCAATAAATTTACGATAAAAATTGGCAAAACCCAAAATCTCTGAAGAGCCTTTAATGAAGTAGGTTGGACCCAATCACAGATGGCCTGAACCTGACGGTCCATTTCAATAACAGATGGGGACAAAATGAATCCACGAAATGAGATCCTCTGTACGCCAAAAAGACACTTTGATCCCTTCACATACAGAGCATTCTCTCTCAAAATCTAGAATACAGTTGAACATTTTCACATGAGAGTCCCAGTCATTAGAAAAAATCAAGATATCATCCAAATAAACAATCAGAAATTTGTCCCCAAATCCCTGAAAATGTCATTCATGAAGGACTGGAAGACGGAAGGAGCATTAGTGAGCCCAAAGGGCATCACTAGGTACTCAAAAGCCCTTCAGGGTATTGAATGCCGTCTTCCGTTCATCCCGTGCTTAATGCGAATAAGGTTATACGCCCCCGTGAGGTCAAGCTTGGTAACCAAGTAGCGTTTTTCACCCTGGAAAACAGGTCAGAAATCAAGGGTAACGGGTATTGATATTTCACAGTAATATTGTTCAAGAGACGATAATCAATACACGGCCTTAATGAACCATCTTTTTTGGCCACAAAGAAAAAACCGGCACCTAAGGGTGAAGAGGATGGTCTGATATGACCCTTCTCCAATGATTCCTTGATATAAGACCGCATAGCGTCATGTTCAGGTACAGACAAGTTAAAAAGGCGACCTTTAGGGAATTTACTACCCGGCACTAATTCAATAGCGCAGTCATAGCTCCTATGGGGAGGCAAGGATGCAGATTTACTTTCGCTAAACACATCAGAAAAATCAAACAAAAAGTCAGGAACATCCTGAGCCTGGGGGAGGCAGAAAAAACAGGAGTGTTGGTATTAACACATTGGCAGCCCCAACTGGTTACAGACACAGATTTCCAATCCAAAACAGGATTATGAGACTGTAACCAAGGGAAACCCAGCACGATAATGTCATGCAGATTATACAGAACCAAAAATTTGCAGCACTCCTGGTGATCAGGTTCAACCCTCATTATCACCTGAGTAGAAAACTGGGGTTTATTCTCAGCCAAAGGGGCAGAATCGATCCCCAGTAGGGGAATAGACTTCTGTAGGGGTATCAAGGGAAACCCACAACGTTTAGCAAAATCATAATCCATCAGGTTAATAGCTGCTCCAGAATCAACGAAAGCCTGAGCAGAAAATGAGGACAGAGAGCATATCAGAGTGACAGTTAATAAAAACTTAGTCTGAACACTACCCAAGACAACTGAGCGTGCAAAACGTCTTCCCCGCTTAGGGCAGACTGAAATAGCATGAGAGGCATCACCACAGTAGAAACATAACCCATTGCGCTTTCGAAACTCATGACGCTGTGCCCCAGACACCACTCTATCACACTGCATGGGTTCAGAAGCTGGTTCACAAGGCAACACCATTCCACGCATACTTCTCCGCTCACGCAAACGTCTGTCAATTTGAATCGCTAATGACATAGAATCATTGAGACCAGAGGGGACAGGGAATCCCACCATAACATCCTTTACATTATCTGACAGACCCTTCCGGAAAAGGGCCGCCAAAGCGTCGTCATTCCATTTGGTCAGGACTGCCCACCTACGGAATCTCTGACAGTATAACTCAGCGTCATCAAGCCCCTGATTTAATGCCAACAAGGTTTTTTCAGCTTGATCAGTGACATTAGGCTCATCGTACAATAACCCCAAAGCCTGAAAAAACGCATCAACATCACTCAAAACAGGATCCCCAGGTATCAGGGAAAAAGCCCAATCCTGAGGATCGCCGCGCAGGAGAGAGATGATAATTTGAACCTGCTGCGCTGCGTTTCCTGAGGACTTAGATTTTAAGGCAAAAAACAATTTACAATTATTTTGAAATTCTGAAACTTAGCTCGATCCCCTAAAAACAAATCTGGCATGGGGATCCTAGGTTCCACAACAGGCAACCCAGCAAGATAGATAGCAATACTCCGAACCTCAGTGGCAAGCTGATCCACACGGCCAGACAACTGTGCAAACTCCATTGGGAGAAAGATCCTCCCCAGCACCCAGAGATACAGAGGAAAAAAAAAAAATGCAACAAACAGAAAAATATCTCTGACAACTCTGACAACCTTTTTTCTTTCACAATATTTTTTTTCCTTCTGTGAGTACCATACAATTTTCAATTTTTTGGGCCGGTGATACTGTTATGTTTCGGTAGCTGAGGAGTACAGGTAAAAAAGGCAATACACCAGAGCAGTTGGAATCTATGAGATTGCAGTACCCTGACTAACCACCACAACTAGAGGCAGCCGTGGAGCGTTCCTACGTTGGTCCTAGACGCCTCGTCACAGCCTGAGAAACTAACTACACCTAAAGATAGAAATAGGAAAGCTATCTGCCCCGGAGCAGAACCCCAAAGATAACAGAAAGCCCCCAAACATGTAATGGCGGCTAGACAAGAGGAAATACTGACACAGAAAGAAAATAGTATGAGCAAACGCTGGGGCCCAAACTATCTAAATAGAAAAGGATAGGAAGGGTACTTACTGCAATCCCAGAAAACCCTGAAAAGCACCAACTCTACTAATTTCAAAATCACCTGAGATCACACGACCTCTACCACCTAAATTAGTTCTCTGGTGTAACAAAATCAAAACAGCAGCCACTGAAAAAACTGGAAAAAACAAAAGAACAAAACTCAGTGGCTGAACTAAACTGAGAGGGCAGAAGCCCCCGGAGGGGACCCTGAAGGCCCCCAAAGAAGTGCAGGACAAAATGCAAAAACACAGCAAAAACACAAAAGAAGCAAAAGTCTTATCTGTAAGCAGGAGATGCAGACACGAAACAGCAGGCTACAAGGGAAACTGGAATGAAGGATTCAGACCAGAACAATTGATCACCGGCAACCCTGATGGGAAAATGACTCCCTTATATAAGACCAGTCAGTAACACCTGATTCCCAGTCCTCACAATCCTCACTAGCACCGCTTGTAACCACCAGAGGGAGCCTCTGCTCAGAACTCATCTCAAACCCATTCACAACAGCATGCGCCTAGTTTCTCCATACACTAACCAAAGCTTTTGTACGAAGTATTAATTAAATTTCAGTAAGCGTGTTCAATACTTTTTCCCTGTGTTATTTCTCATTATTACACATAACTTAAGGACATCTATGATTTGATTTCTTTGCCTGTGTGGATTGGAAGGGTTGTTACCGAAATCTAGTGAGAATTTAACGTCAATAGCACCTTTAGAAAATTGGTGATGTATTGAATGCTTATTTCATCCGATAGATATACAGTTGTGCTCAAAAGTTTACATACTCTGGCAGAATTTTTGCTATCTTGGCCTGTTTTCAGAGAATATGAATGATAACACCAAAACTTTTTCTCCTCCACTCATGATTAGTGGTTGGGTAAAGCCATTTATTGTCAAACTACTGTGTTTTCTCTTTTTAAATCATAGTTACAACCCAAAACATCCAAATTACCCTGATAAAAAGTTTACATACCCTAGTGATTTTGGCCTGATAACATGCACAGAAGTTGACACAAATGGGTTTGAATGGCTGCTAAAGGTAAGATACTGACCTGTGACCTGTTTGCTTTTAATCAGTGTGTGTGCATAAAAGCTGAGTGAGATTCTGGGATCCAGACAGACTCTTGCATCCTTCATCCAGCCACTGATGTTTCTGGATTGTGAGTCATGGGGAAAGCAAAAGAATTGTCAACGGATCTACGGGAAAAGGTAATTGAACTGCATAAAACAGGAAAGGGATGCAAAAAGATATTCAAGGAATTGATAACGCCAGTCAGCAGCATTCAAACTGTGATAAACAAAAGAAAATCAGGGTCTCCTTAAAAACAAAACCTGTTTTATACAGTTCAAGTGTTAATAATGGAGAGGCGTCAATAAGATGCCTCTCCATTATTAATCTTATAGTTTGAAAGGGTTAAAAAAACACACATATAAGCATAAAGTATTTTAATGAAATAAAACACGACATGGTTTTTCATATTTTTATTGCACGCCTAATCCATGTGATGCCTGTAATAAAAGTAAAATAATAAAACTAACCGTATACTCCCTGTCCGACACAGTCCAATTAATAATGAGTGTCCCACGACGATCTCCCCTGTAGAACAGTGACATCGGGTGATGTCACTGCTCTATAGGGCCTCCCAGTGATGAACTGACAGGAGATAATACTCCTGCAGTGCATCAATGAAGAGGTTACCTGAGTTCATTCTCTCACTTTCCAGCAATGCTGCGTGGGAATTTTCTCACACAGCATTGCCGGGTGAGAGAATGAACTCAAGTGACTTCTCTCCCGCAGCGGCGGAGAGATATACATCGTGGAGGATTACCTACCTGCCAGCTTTTCGTGGGGACCCTGTAGAGCACTGACATCACCCCATGTCAGTGTTCTACACCGGAGATCGTCGTGGGACACTCGTTAATAACTGGACTACGGCGGAAAGGTAAGTACAGGTTGTTTATTTTATTTTTATTAAAGGAGACTAGGGCATCGGGTACTAGGTGTTTAGTAAGTATGTACTCTATGTTATGTGTTGTATGTTATATGTATGTTCTGTATGTTATATGTAATGTATAAAAAAAAAGGAAAAAGGCAGCACACTCCATTTACCATATCATAAAAACCTAAGTCCTTTATTTAAGAAAAGTTCACATGGACAAGGTTTGTGAGGGCAGGACAAATGCAGGCATGCAGACAAAAGAACAGGACTACGGCCGTTTCGCGTATAACACGCTTCTATGGGTCCAGATGTAACAATTCAGAAAACAAACTATGCAATTAAAAAATGACAAACATTCTTACATATCACAACATCCGTTGATTGCAATTCAGATAGAAATGATAATAAAGCATATTATTATAAGAAGAAGGAGTAATATAATCTTTCATTTAGTCCTAAGGGACCTTGCGCATTTGCTTTAATAATCCATTTTGCGTCCCGTCTCAGCAGAATTTTGTTATGATCTCCTCCACATGGTGGAAGTTTAACTACTTCTAATTCTGCAAAACACAAGCATTGAGAATTAGACCCATGTTTCTCTTGGATGTGCTTTATAAATCTTTGTGATCCCTTTCCTGTAGAAATAGAATGAAAATGTTTGCGATATCTTTCAAACACTTGATAAAACCATTAATGCGTCGAATCGCAAGAACTGGCACATTTTGGAGTCTGACAATGTTCTAAACAAATGTGGTAAAATTATCGTTTTCCTATATAATAAAAAGAACAAGGCCAGAAAATGACATAAACAACATATTTGGTTTTGCAAGGGATTAAATCATTAACCCTATGCTGGATGTGGCCAATCTGCAGCAAATTCCCTGTTAAATGATACTGACAAAAATTGCAATCCCCGCATTTAAAATTCCCTTTTTGGGGGATTACTAGTTAATCAATTGTCCTGTGGTTGTAAAATGCGGTTATGTACCAATAAATCTGTCAAGTTCTTAGTTCTTTTATAAGCAAACAGGGGTTTAATTTTACCACATTTGTTTAGAACATTGTCAGACTCCAAAATGTGCCAGTTCTTGTGATTCGACGCATTAATGGTTTTATCAAGTGTTTGTAAGATTTCGCGAACATTTTCATTCCATTTCTACAGGAAATGGATCACAAAGATTTATAAAGCACATCCAAGAGAAACATGGGTCTAATCCTCAATGCATGTGTTTTGCAGGATTAGAAGTAGTTAAACTTCCACCATGTGGAGGAGATCATAACAAAATTCTGCTGAGACAGGAAGCAAAATGGATTATTAAAGCAAATGCGCAAGGTCCCTTAGGACTGAATTTTTAATTGCATAGTTTGTTTTCTGAATTTTTTAGATTTTATTTGTATTTTGATTATAAGCAAATGCTTTCACACCGAGGTGCATAAAAGGAAATGACATAGTAATTGTTACATCTGGTCCCGTGGAAGCGTGTTAAAATGGCCCTAGTCCTGTTCTTTTGTCTGCATATGTCCTGCCCTCACAAACCTTGTCCATGTGAACTTTTCTTAAATACAGGACTTAGGTTTTCATGATACGGTAAATGGAGTGGTGTGGGGGTGCTTTGCTGGTGACACTGTTGGGGATTTTTTCAAAATTGAAGCTGTGAGCGGTCCAGCACACCCCAAACCATCTCGATTGGGTTCAGATCTGGTGTCTATGGAGGCCTGTTCATCTGGCGTAGCACCCCAACACTCTCCTTCTTGGTCAAATAGCCCTTACACAGCCTGGAGGTGTGTTTGGGGTCATTGTCCTGTTGAAAAATAAATGATGGTCCAACTAAATGCAAACCGGATAGAATAGCATGCTGCTGCAAGATGTTGTAGTAGCCATTCTGATTCAGTATGCCTTCAATTTTGAATAAATGCCCAACAGTGTCACCAGCAAAGCACCCCCACACCATCACACCACCTCCTCCATGCTTCACGGTGGGAACCAGGCATGTAGAGTGCATCCGTTCACCTTTTCTGCGTGCAAAGCAGTAATCAAAGCAAAAGGTGGCTACTTTGAGGAACCTAGAATATAAGACATATTTTCAGTTGTTTCACACTTTTTTGTAAAGTGTAATGTATAATTCCACATGTGTTAATTCATAGTTTTGATGCCTTCAGTGTGATTCTACAATTTTCATAGTCATGAAAATACAGAAAAATCATTGAATGAGAAGGTGTGTCCAAACTTTTGGTCTGTACTGTACATGCAGTGCCCCGCTGACACCATACATGCACACAGTCTCCGCCCAAACTCCGCCCACACACCTCCCTCCTCACGATCCGCAGCATTTCGTCTTTTTACACCTGCGGTTTTGCTGCGGAAGTGCCTGACTCAATGCAAGTCAATGGGTACAGATCCGCACAAAGAATTGACATGCTGCATAAAATAAAACACTGCGAATCCGCGCATTTTTTCCACAGCATGTGCCCAGCTCATTTTTTTTCCATAGGTTAACATTGTTTTGATGCACACTTTGCGGATTTATTGTCTTAATATGAGTGTCTGAGCAAAGGGTCTGAATACTTATGACCGTGTGATATTTCAGTTTTTCTTTTTTAATAAATTTGCAAAAATGTCTACATTTCTGGTTTTTATGTTTTTATCAGTCAAAATGGGGTGCAGAGTGTACATTAATGAGAAAAAAAATGAACTTTTTAGCATTTACCAAATGGTTGCAATGAAACAAAGAGTGAAAAATTTAACCCCTTCCCGACCCATGACGCCTACGTTGGCGTCATGAAAACCTGTGCCATCCCGACCCATGACGCCAACGTAGGCGTCATGCTATAAATCATGTTCCTGCGGGTCGGGGGACCGAAATCACTGAAAGGTCATCCGACCCGCAGGCACAGGACCCCTTGCGCATCACCACAGTGGGGGTGGCTTAACCTCCACGTGGTTACGATCGCTCTGATTGGCTGTTAAAAGTGAAACAGCCAATCAGAGCGATTAGTAATATTTCACCACTGAAAAGTGGTGAAATATTACAATCCATTCATGGCCGATGCAGCAATAGCATCGGCCATGGCTGGACACTGTGTTCCCACCCTCCCCACACCGAGTAACGGTGGTGATCGGCCGCCGCCGCCGATTCATGGCGGCGAACGGTCACCGCCGTTACTATCATCTGCTGGCCGCTCCGATCCTGTCCCCTCCGGTGTGCTCCGCTCCCCCCCGCCAATATACTCACCTCCTCCGGTCTTCTGCGGCCTCTTGATCCGTCCCAGCGGCCGCCCGGGACTCTTCATGGGCGCCGCCATCTTGGAAAATGGCGGGCGCATGCGCAGTGCGCCCGCCGGCCGGCGCATGCGCAGTGCGCCTTCCAAATTACAATTTATTTTGATCACTGTGATAAACTCTCACAGTGATCAAAATAAAAGTAAATTAACCCCCCCCTGTCATAAGTAGGGACAAAAAATAAAATAAAGAATTTTTTTTTTTTCCTTTTAGGCCCTGTCCACATGTTGCGGATTTCGCTGCTGATCCGCAGAGGATTTCGCTGCGTATCCGCAGCGGATTTCGCTGCTGATCCGCGGCGGATTTCGCTGCTGATCCGCGGCGGATTTCGCTGCGTATCCACGGCGGATTTCGCTGCTGATCCGCAGAGGATTTCGCTGGGGATCCGCAGCGGATTTCGCTGCTGATCCGCAGCGGATTTCGCTGTGTATCCGCAGCGGATTTCGCTGGGTATCCGCAGCGGATTTCGCCGCTGATCCGCAGCGGATTTCGCCTCTGATCCGCAGCGGATTTTGCTGCGGATCCGCAGCTTATTTCGCTGGGGATCCGCAGCGGATTTCGCTGCTGATCCGCAGCGGATTTCGCTGCTGATCCGCAGCTGATTTCGCTGCTGATCCGCAGCAGATTTCGCTGCTGATCCGCAGCGGATTTCACTGCTGATCCGCAGCTGATTTCGCTGCTGATCCGCAGCTTATTTCGCTGCTGATCCGCAGCTGATTTCGCTGCAGATCCGCAGCGGATTTCGCTGCTGATCCGCATCTGATTTCGCTGCTGATCCGCAGCGGATTTCGCTGCTGATCCGCAGCTGATTTCGCTGCTGATCCGCAGCTGATTTCGCTGCTGATCCGCAGCTGATTTCGCTGCTGATCCGCAGCTGATTTCGCTGCTGATCCGCAGCGGATTTCGCTGCTGATCCGCAGCAGATCCAGAAACCATGTACAGTACAATGCAAATAAATGGTAAAAAAAAAAACGCTGTGCACATGCTGCGAATTTTTCAGCGCGGATTTGCTGCGGTTTTAAATCCGCAGCATGTCAATTCTTTGTGCGGATTCCGCAGCGGTTTTACACCTATTCCATTATAGTTGTAAAACCGCAGGGAAAAACCGCAGCAAATCTGCGCTAAATTCGCAGGTAAAAGGCAGGTCATTTTACCTGCGGATTTTAGAAAAATCCGCAAGTGAATCCGCAACGTGTGCACGGGGCCTCAGGGTTAGGCTGGGTTCTTATTGCATTATGGCAGTCCGTTAGATGGACTGCGTTTCACTGCGGTATAACGCGGTGTAACGCAGTCCGTTAACGCTGCCATTCACCCCATTTGTGTGCACATCGCAACGCATGCCGTAAAGCGGCATGCGTTCGCGATGTGCTGTCATTCAGTGACAGAGCCTCGGACACGGGCTGCAGCATCTGGGCTCCATCACCGCTAGCACAGATGAATCATCTGATGATTCATCTGCGCTAGCGGGTATAGCATAACGCGTTATGCTATACCATTACCAGCCGGTCAACGCTATGTGTTGAACGGGCTGGTAAAACGCAATATGAACCCAGCCTTAGGGTTAGGGTTAGAATTTGGGTTAGGGTTGGAATTTGGGTTAGGGTTGGAATTTGGGTTAGGGTTGGAATTAGGGTTAGGGTTGGGATTAGGGTTAGGTTTGTGGTTAGGGTTAGAGTTAGGATAAGTGTTAGGGGTGTTTTGGGGTTAGGGTTGGGATTAGGGTTAGGCTAGTGGTTAGGTTTATGGTTAGAGTTGGGATTAGGGATAGGGGTGTGTTGGGGTTAGGGTTATGGTTAGGGTTTGTATTAGGGTTAGGGGTGTGTAGGGGTTAGGGGTGTGTTGGGGTTGGAGTTAGAATTGAGGGGTTTCCACTATTTAGGCACATCAGGGGGTCTCCATACGCGACATGGCGCCACCATTGATTCCTGCAAATTTTGCGTTCAAAAAGTCAAACAGTGCTCCCTTTATTCCAAGCCCCGACGTATGCCCAAACAGTGGTTTACCCCCACATATGGGGTATCAGCGTACTCTGGAAAAATTGCACAACAACTTTGGGGGTCTAATTTCTCCTGTTAACATTGGGAAAATAAAAAAATTGGGGACTAAAGATCATGTTTGTGGAAAAAATATGATTTTTTTATTTTCATGCCCGGGCGTTATAAACCTCTGTGTAGCCCTTGGAGGTTCAAAGTGCTCACTACACATTTAGATAAGTTATTTGCGGGGTTTAGTTTCCAAAATGGGGTCACTTGTGGGAAGTTTCTACAGTTTAGGCACATCAGGGGCTCTGCAAACGTAACATGACGCCCGCAGACCATTCCATCAAGTGGGCATTTCAAAACGTCACTACTTCCCTTCCGAGCCCCAACGTGCGCCCATACAGTAGTTTTCTCCCACTTATGGGGTATCAGCGTACTCAGGACAAATTGGACAACAACTTTTGGGGTCTAATTTCTCCTGTTACCCTTGGGAAAATAAAAAAATTAGGGACTAAAAATCCTGATTATGGAAGAAATATGATTTTTTTTATTTTCATGCCTGGGCGTTATAAACTGCTGTGTAGCCCTTGGGGGTTCAAAGTGCTCACCACACATCTAGATAAGTTCTTTGCGGGGTCTAGTTTCCAAAATGGGGTCACTTGTGGGTAGTTTCTACTGTTTAGGCACATCAGGGGCTCTGCAAACCTAACATGACGCCCGCAGACCATTCCATCAAAGTCGGCATTTCAAAACGTTACTACTTCCCTTCCGAGCCCCAACGTGTGCCCGAACAGTGGTTCCCCCCCACATATGGGGTACCAGTGTACTCAGGACAAACTGTACAACAACTTTTGTGGTCCAATTTCTCCTGTTACCCTTGTGAAAATAAAAAATTGCGGGTTAAAAAATCAGTTTTTGAGGATAAAAATTATTTTTTATTTTCACGGCTCTGCATTATAAACTTCTGTGAAGCACTTGGGGGTTCAAGGTGCTC
Source organism: Oophaga sylvatica (assembly GCA_033576555.1). Lineage (NCBI taxonomy): Eukaryota > Metazoa > Chordata > Amphibia > Anura > Dendrobatidae > Oophaga > Oophaga sylvatica. The sequence continues at coordinate 342,746,797 of JARQOD010000004.1, read as the reverse complement.
ACCACACATCTGGATAAGTTCCTTTGGGGGTCTAGTTTACAAAATGGGGTCACTTGTGAGGGGTTTCTACTGTTTAGGCACATCAGGGGCTCTGCAAACGTAACAAGATGCCCGCAGACCATTCCATCAAGTCGGCATTTCAAAGCGTCACTATATCCCTTCCAAGCCCTGACGTGTGCCCAAACAATGGTTCCCCCACATATGGGGTACTAGCGTACTCAGGACAAACTGAAAACAACTTTTGGGGTCCAATTTCTCCTGTAACCATTGTGAAAATAAAAAATAGTGGGCTAAAATATCATTTTTTGAGAAAAAAAAAAGATTTTTTATTTTCACGGCTCTGCGTTATAAACTTCTGTGAAGCACCTGGGGGTTCAAAGTGCTCACTTTGCATCTAGATAAGTTCCTTAGGGGGTCTAGTTTCCAAAATGGGGTCATTTGTGGGGGAGCTCTAAACTTTAGGCACACAGGGGCTCTCCAAACACGACATGGTGTCCGCTAACGATTGGAGCTAATTTTCCATTCAAAAAGTCAAATGGCGCTCCTTCCCTTCTGAGCCTGCCGTGCGCCCAAACAGTGGTTTATGACCACATATGAGGTATCTGTGTACTCAGGAGAAATTGCCCAACAAATTTTAGGATCCAATTTATACTGTTGCCCATGTGAAAATGAAAAAAACTGAGGCTAAAAGAAAATTTTTGTGAAAAAAAAGTACTTTCTTTTATTTACGGATCAATTTGTGAAGCACCTGGGGGTTAAAAGTGCTCACTATGCATCTAGATAAGTTCCTTAGGGGGTCTAGTTTCCAAAATGGGGTCACTTGTGGGGGAGCTCCAATGTTTAGGCACACAGGGACTCTCCAAATGCGACATGGTAACCGCTAAATATTCCAGCATATTTTCCATTCAAAAAGTCAAATGGCGCTCCTTCCCTTCTGAGCCCTGCCGTGCGCCCAAACAGTGGTTTATGACCACATATGAGGTATCTGTGTACTCAGGAGAAATTGCCCAACAAATTTTAGGATCCAATTTATACTGTTGCCCATGTGAAAATGAAAAAACTGAGGCTAAAAGAAAATTTTTGTGAAAAAAAAGTACTTTCTTTTTTTTACAGATCAATTTGTGAAGCACCTGGGGGTTCAAAGTGATCACTATGCATCTAGATAAGTTCCTTAGGGGGTCTAGTTTCCAAAATGGGGTCACTTGTGGGGAGCTCCAATGTTTAGGCACACAGGGACTCTCCAAATGTGACATGGCAACCGCTAAATATTCCAGCATATTTTCCATTCAAAAAGTCAAATGGCGCTCCTTCCCTTCTGAGCCCTGCGTGCGCCCATACAGTGGTTTATGACCACATATGAGGTATCTGTGTACTCAGGAGAAATTGCCCAACAAATTTTAGGATCCATTTTATCCTGATGCCCATGTAAAAATGAAAAAATTGATGCTAAAAGAAAATTTTTGTTGGAAAAATTAAAATGTCCATTTTTTCCTTCCACGTTGCTTTAGTTCCTGTGAAGCACCTGAAGGGTTAATAATCTTCTTGAATGTAGTTTTGAGTAGATTGAGGGGTGCAGTTTTTATAAAGGTGTCACTTTTGGGTATTTTCTGCCATATAGACCCCTCAAAGTGACTTCAAATGTGAGGTGGTCCCTAAAAAAAATGGTTTTGTAAATTTTGCTGTAAAAATGAGAAATCGCTGGTCAACTTTTAACCCTTATAACTTCCTAACAAAAAAAAATGTCGTTCCCAAAATTGTGCTGATGTAAAGTAGACATGTGGGAAATGTTATTTATTAACTATTTTGTGGCACATATCTCTCTGGTTTAACAGAATAAAAATTTAAAATTTGAAAATTACAAAATTTTCAGAATTTTCGCCAAATTTCCATTTTTTTCACAAATAAACGCAAAAATTATCGACCTAAATTTACCACTAACATGAAGCCCAATATGTCACGAAAAAACATTCTCAGAATCGCTAGGATCCGTTGAAGCGTTCCTGAGTTATTACCTCATAAAGGGACACTGGTCAGAATTGCAAAAAATGGCAAGGTCTTTAAGGTCAAAATAGGCTGGGTCATGAAGGGGTTAAAGAGGTCTGAATACTTTCCGAATCTACTGTACATCACACAAAGAAAGCAGTAACTAATTGAGTCTGGGCTTTTTCCCCCCTACACGAAATTGTCTGCTGTGACTAATTAAAAATTCAACATTGATATGGTCACAGTTCATCTTGAGGTTCATTAAGATATCCATTTTTCACATGCAAGATCTCTTTTTTCAAAAAAACAAAAAAAACAGATATGCAGGAGAAAAATCGCACAAAGTGTCCCAAAAACACAATACCTAGCGAATGCTATAATTTTGTTAAAAATAAGACATAATTGTACACACAAAAAAACATAAGTAAAGTGAAAAGTGTGTAGTGTGTTTTATCTAACTGCTGCAATTTTTTGGAAAAAAAGTGGATAACTTAATTGCCATATCTAACACTGCGGCACTGATTCATCAAAGTGTTTTTGCTAGAGAGCAGGCATAAACTATTTTGATGTCACAAATTTTGCAACTTTTGCCATTTTCTCACCAGTTTTGTCCAGTTTTGCGAAAATGAGCAGAGCTGGGGCAGAACAGGGCGGAATGAGGGTGTGGCGCCAAAGCTGGTTTAACTAATGATGACCTGTGGCATTCTTTATACCAGAAATCTAATTTTTTATGACTGGACAAAGATTTATGGAAAAATACAGAGTTCCCCCCCATTTTTCAGTCGTGCCAGATTCATTAACCCCTTAATCCCATCCGACGTACTATTCCAGCCATGTGACCTGGTACTTAATTCCCAGGGATGGAATAGTACGTCACATGAGATCAGCTGCGCTCCCAGGGGGAGCGCAGCTGATCGCGGCCGGGTGTCAGCTGATTATCACAGCTGACACCCGGAACTATGTGCCAGGATTGGTCACGGAACGCTCCCGGCACATTAACCCCTGGCACACTGCGATCAAAGATGATATAGGGTGGTATAGGGAAGCATCGCGCAGGGAGGGGGCTCCCTGCGTGCTTCCCCGAGACCCTCAGAACAGCGCAATATGTCGCGCTGTTCCGAGGGACCCTCCTCACTGTCCTCACTATCCTTCCGGGTCCTGCAGGGAGGCGGCTTCCTCAGCGCCTGCTGAGAGCAGGCGTTGAGGAAGACTGCAGCAGTGCCAGTGAGATAGCTGGTGTGACAGAGTGCTGTGCACACTGTCACACCAGCGATCTGACCCTATACAGTGATGTCCCACCCTGGGACAAAGTAAAAAGTTAAAAAAATTAAAAATAACAAGTGTAAAAAAAAATTCATAAATAATGAAAAAAAAAAATATGTTCCCCAATAAATTCCTTTCTTCATGTAAATAAAAAAAAAAACAATAAAAGTACACATATTTAGTATCGACGCATCCATAACGACCTGCCCTATAAACCTGTCCCATAAGTTAACCCTTTTAGTGAACCCCTTAAAAAAAAAAACGGCTAAAAAACAATGATTTATCATCATACCGCCGAACAAAAAGTGGAATAACACGTGATCAAAAAGACGGATATAAAAAAACATGGTACCGCTGAAAACGTCATCTTATCCTACAAAAAAATGAGCTGCCATACAGCTTCATCAGTGAAAAAATAAAAAAGTTATAGCTCACAGAATAAAGCGATGCAAAAATAATTTTTTTTTATATATACCGTATATACTCGAATATAAGCCGAGATTTTCAGCCCATTTTTTAGGGCTGAAAGTCCCCCTCTCGGCTTATATTCGAGTCATATACCAGGGGGTCGGCGGAGGAGGGGGAGCGCAGCTGTCCTGTATACTCACCCTTCCGCTGGCCCGGTCTCTGCAGCCCCTGCACTTCTCCCACGGTCCCGGCGCCAGTATTCAGCCATCAGTGGTACCGCTCATTAAAGTCATGAATATGCACATATTCATGACTTTAATGAGCGGTAACACGTGACCGCTGAACACTGGCGCCGGGACGTGGAAGAAGAGCAGGGCAGAGACGCGCCAGCGGAAGGGTAAGTATAAGCGATACTTACCTGTCCCGTTCCGCTGTGTCCTCGGGTCCTCTTGCTGCGATGTTCAGGCAGAGGGCGCGATGACGTAATTACTGTGCGCAGCGCCCTCTGCCTGATCATTGACTGCTGGAGGACCCGGAAGACGGCGGCGAGCAGCGGTGACAGGTAAATGTCTAAGGTGCCGGGGCCCTGAGCGAACGGTGACACCGGCACCTTTCCCCCATAGCGCGCCGGTGTCCCCGCCTGCTCAGGACACCGGCACCTGGCCCCCCAGCAACGAGAGGTGAGTATACCTTTTTTTTTTTTTCGGTTGCAGAAGCAATTGAGGCCTATACTATAGAGCATCTATGGAGGAATAATCTATGGGGGCATAATCTGTGGGGCATTATCTATGGGGGAATAATCTATGGGGGAATAATCTATGGGAAATTATCTATGGGGGAATAATTTATGAGGCATTATCTATGGGGCATTATCTATGGGGGAATAATCTATGGGGGCATAATCTATGGGGCATTATCTATGGGGGAATAATCTATGGGGGCATAATCTATGGGGCATTATTTATGGGGGAATAATCTATGGGGGCATAATCTATGGGGCATAATCTATGGGGGAATAATCTATGGAGCATCTATGGGGGCATAATCTATGGAGCATCTATGGGGGTACAATCTATGGAGCATCTATGGGGCATAATACATGGGCAGCATAAAGGGCATAATCTCATTTTCCACCCTAGGCTTATACTCGAAGTCAGCAAGTTTTCCCAGTTTTTTGTGGCAAAATTAGGGGGGGTCGGCTTATACTCGGGTCGGCTTATACTCGAGTATATACGGTAATCGTTTTTATTGTATAAAAGCGCCAAAACATAAAAAATGATACAAATGAGGTATCGCTGTAATCGTATTGACCCAAAGAATAAAACTGCTTTATCAATTTTACCACATGCAGAACGGTATAAACGCCCACCCCCCAAAACAAATTCATGAATTGCTTGCTTTTGTTCATTCTGCCTCCCAAAAATCGTAATAAAAAGCGATCAAAAAATGTCATGTGCCCAAAAATGGTACCAAAAAAGTCACCTTGTCCCGCAAAAAATAAGACCTCACATGACTCTGTGGGCCAAAATATGGAAAAATTATAGCTCTCAAAATGTGATGATGCAAAAACTATTTTTTGCAATAAAAAGCCTCTTTTAGCGTGTGACAGCTGCCAATCATAAAAACCCACTATAAATAGAAAATCAAACCCCCCTTTATCACCCCCTTAGTTAGGGAAAAATAATAAAATTAAAAAAATGTATTTATTTTCATTTTCCCGTTAGGGTTGGGGCTAAAGTTAGGGTTAGAGTTGGGGCTAAAGTTAGGGTTTAGATTAGGGTTGGGACTAGGGTTACTGGTGTGTTAGGGTTAGGTTTGTGGTTAGGGTTATGATTAGGGTTGGGATTAGTGTTAGGAGTGTGTTGGGGTTAGGATTGGAGTTAGAATTGGGGGGTTTCCACTGTTTAGGCATATCAGGGGCACTCCAAACGTGACATGGCGTCTGATCTCAATTCTAGCCAATTTGGCGTTGAAAAAGTCGAAAGGTTCTCCTTCCTTCTGAGCTCTACCATGCGCCCAAACAGTAGTTTACCCCCACATATGGGGTATCAGCATACTCAGGACAAATTGCACAATAATTCTTGGGGTCCAATTTCTTCTGTTACCCTTGGTAAAATAAAAAATTGGGGGGCAAAAATATCATTTTTATGGAAAAAAATGATTTTTTATTTTTATGGCTCGTACGTTATAAACTTCTGTGAAGCACTTGGGGGATCAAAGTTCTCACCACACATCTAGATAAGTTCATTTGAGGGTCTAGTTTCCATAATGGGGTCACTTGTGGGGGTTTTCCACTGTTAAGGCACATCAGGGGCTCTCCAAACGCGACATGACACCGCAGACCATTCCATCAAAGTCTGCAATGCAAAACGTCACTACTTCACTTCCGAGCCCCAACGTGTGCCCATACAGTAGTTTTCTCCCACATATAGAGTATCAGCGTACTCAGGACAAATTGGACAACAACTTTTTGGGTCCAATTTCTCCTGTTACCCTTGGGAACTTAAAAAACTGGGGACAAAAATATCATGTTTGTGGAAAAAATATGATTTTTTTATTTTCACGCCCAGGCTGTTATGTTTGGTAGCTGAGGAGGCAGAAGCAAAAAACCGCAAAGGCAGCCAAACATCAGAGAGGTTGGAAACTAATAGGTTGCAGACCCCTAAACTAACCACACAACTAGAAGCAGCAGTGGGACGTTCCTTCGGTGCCCTAGACGCTTCGTCACAGACGGAGAGATTAGCTATCCCTGAAGATAGAAAGAGGAAAGCTAAATGCCCAGGAGTAAAGCCCCAAAAGAATAGGAAGCCCTCGAACATATAATGGCGGTTAGACAAGATGAAAACACAAACACAGACAGAAAATAGAATGCGCAAATGCTGGGGCCCAAAACTGTCTAGATAGGACAGCACAGGAGAGAATACTGTCTGCAACCCAGAAAAACCCTAGGAAAAACTCCAACACTTCTGAATTCAAAAATACTGAGACCACACGGTCTCGACCACCTATATCAGATCTCTGGTGTGAACACGCAGCTACCCAGCAGTAAAAAATTACAAGAACTGAGCAAATGAACAAATACTAAAGAGAACAGAGACCAGCACAAGCCCCCAAAGGGGACCCGGCTGAACTCAAAAAGCAAGGCAACAAAAACAAGGAGAATCAAACCACAGAAAAAAAACAGAAAGTAATTTATCTGAATGATAGCAGGAGACAGCAGAAAGGCAAGCTTAATTCCAACCTAGACCAGGAAGAAACAATTGATCACCGGTGAAGATCATGGGAGGTCAGTTCACTCATATCAGGCCAGTCCGTTCCACCTGATAACCATTCATCCATAGCAGGTGGTGGACTTTTGCTGTTCAACATAGGTTCAGTACCCTCAGCAACCACCAGAGGGAGCCTCAGCTCCGAAGTCGTCTCCAACACGTTCACATCACCGGGCGTTATAAACTTCTGTGAAGCACTTGGGGGTTCAAAGTTCTCACCACACATCTAGATAAGTTCATTTGGGGGTCTAGTTTCCATAATGGGGGTCACTTGTGGGGGTTTTCACTGTTTAGGCACATCAGGGGCTCTCCAAACGTGACATGACACCGCAGACCATTCCATCAAAGTCTGCATTACTAAACGTCACTACTTCTATTCAGAGCCCCGACGTGTGCCCATACAGTAGTTTTCTCCCACATATAGGGTATCAGCGTACTCAAGACAAATTGGACAACAACTTTTGGGGTCCAATCTCTCCCCTTACCCTTGGGAAAATAAAAAATTGATGACTAAAATATCATTTTTGTGGGAAAAAAATAGGATTTTTTTTTCTTGCCTGGGCATTATAAACTTGTGTGAAGCACTTGGGTGTTGTGAATGTGTTAGAAATGAATTCTGAGTGGGAGCTCCCTCTGGTGGTTACAAACAGTACTGAACCATTCAATGAAGATTGTGAAGATTGGCGATCAGGAGTTACAGACTGGTCTTATATAAGGGAGGTTCCCTCCCATCAGGGTTGCCGGTGATCAATTGTTCTTGTCTCAACTGTGGTTCCTGGTTCTCTTGGAAGCTTGCTGATTCTTGCCTGCATCTTCTGCTAACAGATAAGATTTTTTCTGCTTTTATTTTTGTACTTGCTTTTTGCATTTTTCCCTGCACTTCTGTGGAGGTCAGCCAGGTCCCCTCCGGGGGCTTGTGCTCCTCTCAGTTTATCTGAGCCACTGTTATTTGTTCATTTGCCTTTTCCAGTTTTTTCAGTGGCTGCGGCTTAGTTTTGTTACACCAGAGAACTAATTTAGGTGGTAGAGGTTGTGTGATCTCAGGTGTTTTTGCAATTAGTAAGTTGGTATTTTGTTAGGGTTTTTGGGATTGCAGTAAGTGTCCTTCCTATCCTTTTCTTTCTAGGAAGATTGGGCCCCAACGTTTGCTCATACTATTTTCTGTCTGTGTCTGTATTTCCTCTTGTCTAACCGCCATTACATGTTTGGGGGCTTTCTATGTTCTTTGGGGATCTGCTCCGGGGCAGTTAGCTTTCCTCTTTCTATCTTTAGGTGTAGTTAACCTCTCAGGCTGTGACGAGGCGTCTAGGACCAACTTAGGAACGCTCCACGGCTGCCTTTAGTTGTGGTGGTTAGTCAGGGTACTGCAATCCAGTAGATTCCAACCTCTCTGGTGTATTGCCTTTTTGCCTGCTCTCCTCAGCTACCAAATCATAACAGTATCACCGGCCAAACTGAAAATTTATGGTACTCACAGAAGGGAAAAATAGTGTGAAAAAAAAAAAGGATTGTCAGAGATGTCAGAGATTTTTTATTTTTTTTTCCCTCTGTTTCTCTGAGTGCTGAGGAGGATTTTTTTTTCTCTCAATGGAGCTTGCACAGTTGTCTGGCCGTGTGGATCAGCTTGCCACTGAAGTTCGGAGTGAGTATTGCTATCTATCTTGCAGGGTTGCCTGTTGTGGAACCTAGGATTCCCATGCCAGATTTGTTTTTAGGTGATCGAGCTAAATTTCTGAATTTCAAAAATAACTACGTTGTTTTTTGCCTTAAAACCTAAGTCCTCAGGGAACGCAGCACAGCAGGTTCAAATTGTCATCTCTCTCCTGCGCGGCGATCCTCAGGATTGGGCTTTTTCCCTGACACCTGGGGACCCTGTTTTGAGTAATGTCGATGCATTTTTTCTGGCTCTGGGGTTATTGTACGATGAACCTAATGTCACTGATCAAGCTGAAAAAACCTTGTTGGCATTAAATCAGGGGCTTGAGGACGCTGAGTTATACTGTCAGAAATTTCGTAAGTGGGCAGTCCTGACCAAATGGAATGATGATGCTTTGGCAGCCCTTTTTCGGAAGGGTCTGTCAGAGAATGTAAAAGATGTTATGGTGGGTTTCCCTGCTCCCTCTGGTCTCAATGATTCTATGTCATTAGCGATTCAAATTGACAGACGTTTGCGTGAGCGTAGAGGTATGCGTGGAATAGTGTTGCCTTGTGAACCAGCTTCTGAACCCATGCAGTGTGATAGAGTGGATTCTGGGGCACAGCGTCATGAGTTTCGAAAACGCAATGGGTTATGTTTCTACTGTGGTGACGCCTCTCATGCTATTTCAGTCTGCCCTAAGCGGGGAAGACGTTTTGCATGCTCAGTTGTCTTGGGTAGTGTTCAGACTAAATTTCTGTTGACTGTTACCCTGATTTGCTCCCTGTCCACATTTTCTGCTCAGGCTTTTGTTGATTCGGGAGCAGCTATTAACCTGATGGATTTTGATTTTGCTAAATGTTGTGGGTTTCCTTTGATACCCCTATGGAAGTCTATTCCCCTACTGGGGATTGATTCTACCCCTTTGGCTGAGAATAAACCCCAGTTCTCTACTCAGGTGATAATGAGGGTTGAACCTGATCATCAGGAGAGTTGCAAATTTTTGGTGCTGTATAATCTGCATGACATAATTGTACTAGGTTTCCCTTGGTTACAGTCTCATAATCCTGTTTTGGATTGGAAATCTGTGTCTGTAACCAGTTGGGGCTGCCAATGTGTTAATGCCAACACTCCTGTTTTTTTTGCCTCTCCCCAGGCTCAGGATGTTCCTGACTTTTTGACTGATTTTTCTGATGTGTTTAGCGAAAGTAAATCTGCATCCTTGCCCCCCCATAGGAGCTATGACTGCGCTATTGAATTAGTGCCTGGTAGTAAATTCCCTAAAGGTCGCCTTTTTAACTTGTCTGTACCTGAACATGACGCTATGCGGTCTTATATCAAGGAGTCATTGGAGAAGGGTCATATCAGACCATCCTCTTCACCCTTGGGTGCCGGTTTTTTCTTTGTGGCCAAAAAGGATGGTTCATTAAGGCCGTGTATTGATTATCGTCTCTTGAACAATATCACTGTGAAATATCAATATCCGTTACCCTTGATTTCTGACCTGTTTTCCAGGGTGAAAAGTGCTACTTGGTTTACCAAGCTTGACCTCAGGGGGGGCGTATAACCTTATTCGCATTAAGTACGGGGATGAATGGAAGACGGCATTCAATACCCCAGAGGGGCATTTTGAGTACCTAGTGATGCCCTTTGGGCTCACTAATGCTCCTTCTGTCTTCCAGTCCTTCATGAATGACATTTTCAGGGATTTTGTGGATAAATTTCTGATTGTTTATTTGGATGATATCTTGATTTTTTCCAATGACTGGGACTCTCATGTGAAACATGTTCGGACTGTGTTCCAGATTTTGAGAGAGAATGCTCTGTATGTGAAGGGATCAAAGTGTCTTTTTGGCGTACAGAGGATCTCATTTCTGGGATTCATTTTATCCCCATCTGTTATTGAAATGGACCCGGTCAAGGTTCAGGCCATCTGTGATTGGGTCCAACCTACTTCATTAAAGGCTCTTCAGAGATTCTTGGGTTTTGCCAATTTTTATCGTAAATTTATTGGTAATTTCTCTGTTATTGTTAAACCATTGACTGATTTGACCAAAAAGGGTTCTGATGTGGTGAATTGGCCTCCTGAGGCAGTCTCTGCGTTTCAGGAACTTAAGCAGAGATTCACTTCTGCTCCTGTTCTACGGCAGCCTGATGTTTCTCTGCCATTTCAGGTGGAGGTTGATGCCTCTGAAATTGGGGCAGGTGCCGTTTTGTCCCAAAGAGATCCAGAGACCTCTAAAAGTAACCCTTGTGCCTTTTTCTCTCGAAAATTTTCTCCAACTGAACGTAATTATGACGTGGGTAATCGGGAGTTATTGGCCATGAAGTGGGCTTTTGAAGAGTGGAGACATTGGCTGGAGGGAGCCAAACATCAGGTGGTGGTCCTCACGGACCATAAGAATCTGGTTTATCTGGAATCAGCCAAGCGACTTAATCCTAGACAGGCCAGGTGGGCCTTGTTTTTCACACGTTTTAATTTTGTGGTTTCCTTTCTTCCTGGCACTAAGAATGTTAAGGCGGATGCCCTATCGAGGAGTTTCCTTGCGGACTCTCCTGAGTTATCTGATCCTGCTGTTATTTTGAAAGAGGGTTAGTTCTTTCCGCCATCTCGCCCAATTTGAGACTGGCTCTGGAAGGGTGTCAGGAGGATAAACCCGAGCGCTGCCCTATTGGGAAATTGTTTGTCCCAGACCGGTGGAAAAAGAGTGTGATGTCTGAGATTCATTGTTCCGCGTTGGCCGGTCATCCCGGAATTTTTGGTACCAGAGACTTGGTTAGTCTGTCCTTTTGGTGGCCTACTTTGTCTCGTGACGTCAGGGAATTTGTGCAGTCCTGCGGGACTTGCTCTCGCTCCAAGCCTTGCTCTCGCTCTAGTGGTTTGTTGATGCCATTGCCTGTGCCCAAGAGACCATGGACCCATATCTCTATGGATTTCATTTCCGACCTCCCTGTTTCTCAGAGAATGACCGTTATCTGGGTGATTTGTGATAGGTTTTCCAAAATGATACATCTTGTGCCATTACCTAAGTTGCCTTCCTCCTCTGAATTGGTGCCTTTGTTCCTTCAGCACGTGGTTCGGTTACACGGCATTCCTGAGAACATTGTGTCTGACAGAGGAGTCCAGTTTGTTTCCAGATTTTGGAGGACTTTTTGTTCTAAACTTGGTGTTCAATTGTCTTTCTCCTCGGCTTTTCATCCTCAGACCAATGGACAAACTGAGAGAACAAACCAGACATTGGAGACTTATCTGAGATGCTTTGTGTCTGCTGATCAGGATGACTGGGTCTCTTTTTTGCCTTTGGCTGAGTTTGCTCGTAATAATAGGGCTAGCTCTGCCACTTTGATGTCTCCATTTTTCGCAATTTTGGGTTTCACCCTCGATTTTCTTCGGGACAGACGGAGGCTTTTGTCTGTCCGGGTGTTGACTCTGTTGTGGAGCGTATGCAGCAGATTTGGGACCAGGTAGTGGAGAGGTTGCCCTCTCTCAGGAGAAGGCCCAGCGGTTTGCCAACTGGCATAGGACTGATGGTCCTTGGTTTAAAGTGGGGGACTTGGTCTGGTTGTCCTCAAGAAATATCCCTATGCATCTCCTAAGTTTAAGCCTAGGTTCATTGAACCTTATAAGATCATGGAGATTCTTAATCCTGTTTCCTTTCGTTTACTTCTTCCAGGGACATTTAAGATCCATAACGTGTTCCACAAGTCCTTATTGAAGAGGTTTGCCGAGCCAGTGGTTCCTATGGCTGTGCCTCCTGACCCTGTTTTGGTTGAGGGCAATCCGGAGTATGTGGTTGAGAAAATATTGGATTCTCGTTTTTCTAGACGGAAACTCCAGTATTTGGTTAAGTGGGGAGGTTATGGTCAGAAGGACAATTCTTGGGTGTTTGCTTCGGACATCTATGCTAGGAGACTGATCCGTGCGTATCACTGAGCTCATCCTGACCGACCTGGTTGCACAAATGAGGGTTCGGTGACCCCTCCTCAAGGGGGGAGTACTGTTGTGAATGTTTTGGAAATTAATTCTGAGCAGAAGCTCCCTCTGGTGGTTACAAACAGTACTGAACCATTCAATGAGGATTGGCAATCAGGATTCACAGACTAGCTTGATATAAGGGAGGTTCCCTCCCATCATGGTTGCCGGAGATCAATTGTTCTTGTCTCAACTGTGTTTCCTGGTTCACTTGGAAGCTTGCTGAGTCTTGCCTCTTCTTCTGCTTTCAGATAAGATATTTTCTGTTTTTGTTCTTACCATTTGCATATTTCTCTGCATTTCTGTGAGGTTGCCAGGTTCCCCCCCTGGGGGGCTTGGGCTCCTCTCAGTTCCTCTCGAGCCATTGTTATTTGTTCATTTGCCTTTTCAGTGGCTGTGGCTTAGTTTTGTTACACCAGAGAACTGATTTAGGTGGTAGAGGTCGTGTGATCTCAGGTGTTTTTGCAATCAGTAGCGTTGGCATTTTTTAGGGTTTTTTTGGATTGCAGTGAGTATCCTTTCTATCCTTTGATGTCTAGGCAGATTGGGCCCCAGCGTTTGCTCAGACTATTTTCTGTCTGTGTCTGTATTTCCTCTTGTCTAACCGCCATTACATGTTTGGGGGCTTCCTATGTTCTTTGGGGATCTGCTCCGGGGCAAATAGCTTTCCTCTTTCTATCTTTAGGTGTAGTTAATCTCTCAGGCTGTGACGAGGCGTCTAGGACCAACGTAGGAGCGCTCCACGGCTGCCTTTAGTTGTGGTGGTTAGTCAGGGTACTGCAATCCAATAGATTCCAACCTCTCTGGTGTATTGCCGTTTTTGCCTTCTCTCCTCAGCTACCGAAACATAACAGCGGGGTTTCGTGAATCAGACAAACTGCTGAATCGTGAGTGAGGTGAAGGCAGAGATGTTACAGTGGATTGATAATGTTGTGGCGTGCTCATTCTGAGATCAGTCAAAAACAGCAGGCATGTCCACTTCCTTTACAGCTGACGGCCGGCTCTCACTCAACCTGACTGGAGCAGGTAAAGAAATGGAGGTTCTGCGATCGCTGACCTGCCTGACAAAACTTGGCACAGTAAAAGAGGAGGAAGAAGGAAGAAGCAGCAGTTGCGGTTGATAGGGCAGCTGATGGTTGTTGAAGTCCACATTTTACCGCAGTGGAATTACCAGAGTAACACATGTTGATTGCACATGTGAAGGTTCATGCATGTAGTAGTCAAATTATTACACATTTTCCCTCTACTCAGTTCTATTGCAAAGTTGGCAGATAATGTGAGTTGGCTCATCCTTTGCTGTGTCAAAAAAGACCCAGGCTAGGCAACCCTTGTCGCCCCTGCGAGCTGCAGACCCGCTAACGCTGCGGTCCATAGCCACAGCTGTGGCTGAGGATGCAGTGCTCGTGGTTGCACCACTTTGTGTCTGTGCTGTATGGCGCAATGTAAATTCCTCCTCCAGCTCCTCATATGACCTACTCAGCTGCGTGCCTCTGAGTTCATGCCAAGTGGGATCTACAACCTCATCATCATCCTATGTGTTATGAAACTCCTCACCCTGAAAGTCACCCCCTCCTCTTCCTGCCCTGAAAGCACAGTACAGTCTGCGTGAGCTTCAGATATCTGAATCTCATCAGGATCACCTCCCCAGTGGGTTAACGTCTGGTGATGTGGGTCATGATGCAGCTCGGACCCTACTTCATCCTGCCCTGGATCCAAGCTAAAAAACATTTGGGCATCAGTGCAGATTTTCTCCTCTTGACTCAGTGAATCTTTGGAGTACACTTCTGATGCCCATAGCTTAGAATGTGTGAACAACTCTGCAGATTCACCCATCTGTGGTTCCCTACAGTCAGTTGGGAGGTTGGAGAGTTGTGACACAGGGGGAGCAAGGGTAATTGGGTGCCACCTTTGTGGACTGTGTGTGATGTTGAGGTGGAGGAAGAGGAGGATAGGCCACTTGAACCTGCGCTTGCCATCCCCTCAAGCACATGCTCTTTTTGGGACTCATCAACCAGGCATACCGCTGTGGAGCTGCCAAAGAATGGTAGTGGAGTAGCCCGTCCAGTAATGGAAGTTGTGAGTTGTCTTTGTATAGGACGTGACATTGTTCGTTCACTAGTTCTTTCACTAAGATTACCATCTACTACATGTACACACCTTGAACACCAAGCCTTATTCCCCTTCCACCACGACCTCGTTTTTTCCCAGTCATGTTGCTCAGATAGTGTGGTAGAAGCACAGTATTAGCAACAAAAAATTAGATTTTTGACTCTGCACAAAGCTGAAATTCAGTGACACTAAATGACAAGGTGAAATATGGTGTGCTGAATCGCGATAGTCACAGAAGAAAGAATTGTTTCAGTGTAGATGAGGACTGTATAACAAAGAAGATATGCTCCAACCAATTTCAAACTGAGATCTCCCCTACTGTATCACATTTGTTACAGAAAAAAATATATATATTTTTTTACTGTGCAACAGCTCTGCACTCAGGACAATTTCACCGCCACTAAATGACAAGGTGGGATATGCTGTGCTATATCTCGTTTAGCAAAAGAAAAAATAAGGTTTAGAAAGGTCTACTCGTGCATGGAGGACAATAGAAGCAGTGCACAACACACTTCTATGAAATGTGTCCTGCTGTCCTTGTCTGTGGACCTAACGGCACACACACAAAAAAAAATCTGCTGGAATTTCGATTTCACAGCCACACAGGACACTAGCTATCTAAACTATCTGACTTAGAAACAACTACCTAGCTAAATAGCTAAAATCTATCAGCACCCAGGCCCAGCATCAGAAGCAGCCTCTCTGCCCTGTTATAGTGACAAAATGGCGCAAAAACAAGATGTCTGCTTTCTATATAGAAGACGGACATGTGAGTTCAGTAGCAAATGACACAACCGTTGTGTCTTGACATTGTGGATGTTTACTGCCCTTGAATAGCTAGCCGCAATGTGCACACAGTTAGAAAATAATTTTTTTACAAGCACATCACATTTTTGATGTCATGATTCAGGACGAGGTTTAGTTTCCTATCCTGGTCAGATGAGGTTAACTTTCTTGGCCTCTCTTTGGTTTAGGGAGGGCTATTTAGGTCTGCTTCCAGCCTAGTTCTGTGTCAGTGATACTTCTGCTTACCTGGCTTGAGTTGCTGTCCTAGGTTATCTTTCCTATATCATTGTTCCTCTGTGTGCTTATGTGTTCCAGCGTATGACTAGGTTTAGGCTCTGATTCTGTTTCTGTCTCCTGACTCGGTACTGCTCTGCTCTGTTTGGTTCTGATCCCTGGCTCTGTCTCTGACCACTCTCTGCCTTGTCCATTGGTACCGTGCTCCTGTCTGGCTACCGAACCCGGCTTGTCCCCCACCATCCTTCAGTCTCATCCCTGTGTACCGTTTTGTCTCCTCGGCTTCTGACCTCGGCCTGTCTTACTACGTACCTGGCTCTCAACTAGCTATCGGTGCTCGCCTGTCCACAGAGCTTGGCCCCGCCCCTTGGCACCTCTCCCATCTTAACGTGACCTACCAGGTCATGCTCCTCTGTGCCTCGCGCACTACAGCGCAGGCATCTCCTGACTGTGCCGCGTCCTCCATGCAGTAACCCTCTGAACGACACATAGTCTCTGTGTTGTCACATTTGAGCCCTGCAAACCCCCTACCCTCATCAAACAAGTGCTTCATACACCACCCACCACTATCCTAGCCAAAGTGCTCAAAATACTTTAGTGGCAACGCAAATATTTTCCCGCACTTTTTACAGAATGTTACCGATTTTTCACAAAATTATTAAAATTTGCTCGGGTTTCCAATCACGAATCCGAATGTGACATATTCCTGCCGAAATTATGTTTGATGATTGTTTTTCAAACATATTCGCTCATCTCTAATCAGAACCACCACAAGTCATGCCATTTTCGAAACTAGACCCCTCAAGGAATTAATTTAGGCGTGTACTGAGCATTTTTAACCTACGTGTAATTTATGAAACTCTATAACATTTAGATATGAACACAAAAAAATTCAATTTTTACAGTAAAATACTGTTTGAGCACCATATTTCTAATTTCCACAAGGGGTTATAGGAGAAAATGGACCACATAATTTTTTTTATGAAATTTCTCCCTTACACAGTGATATGTGGTTAAATGTTTGGACACATGGAAAACTCGGAAAGCAAAGAACGCTATTTAATTTTCGGAATGCAAATTTGGACACAGTGTTACATTTGCATAGCCACTGAGATGCCAGAAAAGCAAAAACACACACAAATGACCCAATTTGGCAAACTAAACCCCATAGAGAATTTATCTATTAGTGTTGTGAGCATTTTTAACTCACAGACTACATAATAGAATTTTATAAGGTTGGGCAGTGAAAACAAAAAAATTAGGATTTTCCAGCTCACATTTTACTTTGTCCTCAAAGTTTTAATTCACACAAAGGGTAATGGGAGATATACAGCTTTCACCGAACATGGCAATATTTCGTGGTTGCACCCTACTGTCTGAGCACATGGCAAGGATCGGATGGGGAGAAGCGTTACTTGGCTTATAGAACGCAGATTCCAGATTTTCTCTGAATGACGTTTTTTCGGGATTTACATATAAACTTCAACGTAAGCGCTCAGCAAAGAGCACAGGATAAATGTGAATTGTGCCTTTTTCCAATTTTTGGGAGGTAGAATGAACAAATAGACAGCAGTGTAGGAATGATTTTTATTTTTATGCTGTAATTCATGCAGTATAAGTGATAAGACAACTTTATCTGTGATACCAAATTTATATACTTTTGGTACTATCTAACAGGAGCTGTATCTTTTTTACTTTTTGGTGAACAGAGCTGTATGAGGGATTTTTTTTCCTAAGATTTGTTGAAGTTTTTTTGGTACCATTTTGGGATACATGACTTTTTTTTATCGATTTTTTTATTCAGTTTTTGAGACACAGAATGAACAAAAACTAGCAATTCAGTTACTGCTTATTTATTTTTTATGCGTGGTCCATCATGCAGTGATAAGACCGATTTATCTTTTGTGTCAGTACAATTATAGCGATACCAGATTTACATAGTTTTTTAAGGTTTCCTTCTTTTACACACAAAAATCAATATTTAAACAAATTAACTTGTTTTTGCATCTCCATATTCTGAGAGCTGTAGGGAGATAAATATTTTTCACTATGATCCTTGATCTAATGTACTGCAGTAGTACTGCAGTGCCTGACACCTGTTAGTTTCATCCCCTTTTAATCACTTAGATGCAGCTGTCAAGATTGACAGGTGCATTTAAGAGGTTAATTGACCCCGATCAGTTTCAAAACTGGTTGGGGCTAATGCTGCAGAGTATCAATTGTCATATACAGCTGACACTTATGGGATTTGCCCACTGGAGGGCAATATACACTTAATTTTCAGTGCTGTGATAAAGCAACACTGTGGATTAAGTCCCCTTAACAGCTAATGGGAAAGGCATTCCGGCAGTCATTAAGGCGTTAAATTGTTTATGCCAGAATTCTGGTGTAAAACTCCATAATAACTTATCATATTTTACACACCAGTCCGGGCAAGCTAAGTCAATATGGGAGAAGCATCGATTGGACATGGGCGGAAGTGAACACTGCTACACCGCCTATCAAATTAATTAGAATTCCTCTGGAGTATATTTCTGCCATTGGAGCACGCCGGGTAACAGATACACCTAATTTATTAAGCGGCATGCGCCACTTAATGAATTGGGTACACTGTACTCCAGTCAGCCTCTTCATTATAGGGAATGTCCTTGTTTTGCACAAAAGTCTGGAGTCACTCTATGTGACTACAGACTTCTAAATACTCACAGCACATTCCGACTTGACGTGTGGCTTCACGTAAATAATTTGTATTGAGCGAGGCTGCACATGTCTACCCAGAATGTGGCCGGAAGTATGTACTGTATATCGCATATTTGTGTTCCCATGACCACCTTCTCCAGGCCCTGAAATTGGAGAATCCTGACAGCAAACGTCGTGCGTGCTGTGAGGATTCACAAGTCTTCAGTCACAGAGTGACTGCATACTTTCGTGCCAAGCCTGGAAAACACTTTTAAGACTGGCTTGCGCAATGACATTTTTAATGAATCTACCCCTATGTGTAAAGTCTCACTCATTTTTCACCTCGTTTATTAATTCAGTCTGAAACTGAAATGACTTTAGGGAACATGATAGGGGAAATAAAGGGTTCATGAGAGAAAGGGCACATGAAAGCAACAAAAGATAATAGAAAAAAGCCTAAAGAACAGTCCTATTCGTCATTTGGTTTATCGTGCATTACCTGTGTCAGACCTCGAACTTGAAAAGTGAGACGCAACTGATGATCAATGAGCCCAAAGTGGTCACATTGGATACAGCTCAAACTATATAAGCAGCCAGAATGGAGAAGGTTGTGACAAGATAATGATAACGTGGGAATAGTAAAGAAATATCTATCACCAGTGTTTGAGAGTCTGCTTATATAAAGAATCTTGTGATGTTCATGTGTTTAATCTACCTTGTTGTTTATCAACATTCGTTAGATAAATAGTATCAGCTGTATCTGCTCACTGAAGATTTTATTAGATTTTATAATGTACTATACATGGCATATCGGTACCGATTCATCGTGGCTTTGCACTTGTTTTTGTCCAGTTTTGTGTGTTTTGCACTTTTTTTTGCTTGCATTCAATTATCTGTTTACACCCTTTTTAAAGTCTATTTTATTTGTGCTTACCTGTTTTGTTTTGTTCTCCATTTTGTTGATGGAGTTTAGCAATTCATAGAATCATACAGTGTTAGAGTTGGAAGGATCTCAAGGGTTATCATGTCCAACCCCCTGCTCAGTGCAGGATTCACCAAACCATTTCAGACACATGTCTGTTCGGCCTCTGTTTGAAGACTTCCATTGAAGGAGAACTCACCACCTCTCGTGGCAGCCTGTTGCACTCATTGATCATCCTCACTGTCAAAATTTTTTTTTCTAATATCTAATCTGTATCTTCTCCCTTTCAGTTTCATTCCATTGCTTCTCGCTTTTCCATGTGCAAATGAGAATAAGGATGATCCCTCTACACTGTGACACCCCTTCAGATATTTGTAGCTATTAAGTCTCCTCTTAGCCTTCCTTTTTGAAAACTAAACATTACCACATCCTTTAACCGTTCCTCGTAAGACATACTTTGCAGTCCGCTCACCATCTTGGTAGCTCTTCTCTGTACTTGCTCCAGTTTTTCAATGTCTTTTTTTAAATGTGGTGCCCAGAACTAGACACAGTATTCTAGATGAGGCCTGACCGAGGGGGAGTAGAGGGGGGTAATTACTTCACGTGATCTAGACTCTATGCTTCTCTTAATACATCCTAGAACTGTGTTTGCCTTTTTTGCTGCTGCATCACACTGTTGACTCATGGGCAGTCTGTGATAAATTAGTATACCCAAGTCTTTTTCACACGTTCTATTTGTCCCATTCTATAGATGTAATTTTCGTTTTTCTTGCCTACATGTAGAATCTTGCATTTCTCCCTGTTAAATACCATTCTATTAGTCGCTGCCCATTGTTCAAGCTTATCTAGATCCTTCTGAATCCTTTCTCTGTCTTCTCTAAAGCCCCCGTCACACACATCGATCTCGCTAGCGAGATCGCTGCTGAGTCACTAGTTTTGTGACGCAACAGCGATCTCCCCAGCGATATCGCTATGTGTGACATTCAGCGACGATCAGCCCCCCTTGCTGGGTAACGCTGATCGTTGCTGAATGTCCAGGACATTTTTTTGATCGTTGGTCTCCTGCTGGCCAGCACGCATCGCTGCGTGTGGCAGGCAGGAGACCAGCGATTAGCTGGTAACCAAGGTACTCATCGGGTTTCCAGGTGTCTGGGGGCGCCTGGAAACCCGACGTGTATGTTGGATACCAGCGCACTGCTGTAGCGGAGCTGGTAACCAAGGTACACATCGGGTTTCCAGGTGCCGCGCAGCGCCTGGAAACCCGATGTGTACCTTGGTTACCAGCTCCCTGCACCAGCGGGCTGGTATCCAACGTACACTGCGGGTAACTAAGCGACATTACCCGCAGTGTCGCTGTCCTGATTGCTGCCTGAGCTGCCTGTTTGGCAGCTCAGTAGTGATTATGTAGCGACACACCAGCGATCCTGACAAGTGCATATCGTTGTCGGGATCGCTGGTGTGTCGCTATGTGTGACGGGGCCCTAATGTTAGCTATCCTTCCTATCTTTGCATTATTTGCAAATGTGATTAGTTTCCCTTCAGTTACCTTATCTAGGTCATTTATAAAAATGTTGAACAACACTGGGGCCAGAACAGAACCTTGTGGTACCCCACTTGAAACACTTCCAATTGGATTAGCACTTACTCTTTGAGTACGATCACTGAGACAGTTATAAATCCACTTAACTATACAGGTCCTTCTCAAAAAATTAGCATATAGTGCTAAATTTCATTATTTACCATAATGTAATGATTACAATTAAACTTTCATATATTTTAGATTCATTACACACCAACTGAAATTTGTCAGGTCTTTTATTGTTTTAATACTGATGATTTTGGCATACAACTCCTGATAACCCAAAAAACCTGTCTCAAAAAATTAACATATTTCAACCGTCCAATAAAATAAAAGTGTTTTTTCAAAACAAACAAAAAAACCATCAAATAATAATGTTCAGTTATGCACTCAATACTTGGTCGGGAATCCTTTGGCAGAAATGACTGCTTCAATGCGGCATGGCATGGAGGCAATCAGCCTGTGACACTGCTGAGGTGTTATGGAGGCCCAGGATGCATCGATAGCGGCCTTAAGCTCATCCAGAGTGTTGGGTCTTGCGTCTCTCAACTTTCTCTTCACAATATCCCACAGATTCTCTATGGGGTTCAGGTCAGGAGAGTTGGCAGGCCAATTGAGCACAGTAATACCATGGTCAGTAAACCATTTACCAGTGGTTTTGGCACTGTGAGCAGGTGCCAGGTCGTGCTGAAAAATGAAATCTTCATCTCCATAAAGCATTTCAGCCGATGGAAGCATGAAGTGCTCCAAAATCTCCTGATAGCTAGCTGCATTGACCCTGCCCTTGATGAAACACAGTGGACCAACACCAGCAGCTGACATGGCACCCCACACTATCACTGACTGTGGGTACTTGACACTAGACTTCAGGCATTTTGGCATTTCCTTCTCCCCAGTCTTCCTCCAGACTCT
The DNA here is from genome assembly GCA_033576555.1 of Oophaga sylvatica. Classification (NCBI taxonomy): domain Eukaryota; kingdom Metazoa; phylum Chordata; class Amphibia; order Anura; family Dendrobatidae; genus Oophaga; species Oophaga sylvatica. The sequence goes on along the minus strand of JARQOD010000004.1, from coordinate 342,725,044 downwards.
GGCACCTTGATTTCTGAATGACATGCAAAATTTGCTTTCATCAGAAAAAAGTACTTGGGACCACTTAGCAACAGTCCAGTGCTGCTTCTCTGTAGCCCAGGTCAGGCGCTTCTGCCGCTGTTTATGGTTCAAAAGTGGCTTTACCTGGGGAATGCGGCACCTGTAGCCCATTTCCTGCACACGCCTGTGCACGGTGGCTCTGGATGTTTCTACACCAGACTCAGTCCACTGCTTCCTCAGGTCCCCCAAGGTCTGGAATCGGTCCTTCTCCACAATCTTCCTCAGGGTTCGGTCACCTCTTCTCGTTGTACAGCGTTTTCTGCCACATTGTTTCCTTCCAGCAGACTTCCCATTGAGGTGCCTTGATACAGCACTCTGGGAACAGCCTATTTGTTGAGAAATTTCTTTCTGGGTCTTACCCTCTTGCTTGAGGGTGTCAATGATGGCCTTCTTGACATCAGTCAGGTCGCTAGTCTTACCCATGATGGGGGTTTTGAGTACTGAACCAGGCAGGGAGTTTTTAAAAGCCTCAGGAATCTTTTGCATGTGTTTAGAGTTAATTAGTTGATTCAGAAGATTAGGGTAATAGGTCGTTTAGAGAACCTTTTCTTGATATGCTAATTTTTTGAGACAGGTTTTTTGGGTTATAAGGAGTTGTATGCCAAAATCATCATTATTAAAACAATAAAAGACCTGACAAATTTCAGTTGGTGTGTAATGAATCTAAAATATATGAAAGTTTAATTGTAATCATTACATTATGGTAAATAATGAAATTTAGCACTATATGCTAATTTTTTGAGAAGGACCTGTAGCTTTGTCAATCCCATACTTGGTCATTTTTTCAATCAGGATGGTATGAGATACTTTATCAAATGCTTTGCTGAAGTCAAGATATACTATATCTACTGCATTTCCCTGATCCACCCAGTCAATGATACCATCATAGAAGGAAGTTAGATTAGTCTAACATCATTTGTTTGCTACAGACCCATGCTGGCTCTGGTTAATTACTGTATTCTTATCCAAGTACTTACATACATGCTGTTTAATAATTTGTTCAAAGATCCTTCCTGGCATAGAAGCAAGGCTCACTGGCCTGTAATTATTTGGTTCCATCTTATAGAAGCAAGGCTCACTGGCCTGTAATTACTTGGCTCCATCTTCTTTCCTTTTTTGAAGATAGATTAAATTAGAGCAACAGAGACACCATATATAACATAAAATATATATATATATATATATATATGTGTGTATATATATGTATATATATATATATATATATATATATATTCAGGTATCTATACGTGTGGATAAATATAGTGCAGCGGTTCTCAACCTGTGGGTCGTGACCCCCATGGGGGTCGAATGACCAAAACACAGGGGTCGCTTAAAGGAGCCGGCGGCTGCAGCACTGTAGTGACAGCTGCAGCCGCCGGCTTCGTTAGACATCCATACTTACCCTCCTCGCTCCATCGCTGCAGGTCTGTTGTGAATAGGCTGGAAATGAGTTCTGAGCAGAAGCTCCCTCTGGTGGTTACAAATGGTACTGGACTGTCCAGTGAAGATTGTGAGGATTGGGAATCAGGTGTTACTGACTGGTCTTATATAAGGGAGTCGCCTTCCCATCAGGGTTGCCGGTGATCAATTGTTCTGGTCTCAATCCTTGATTCCTGTTTCCTTGGTAGCCTGCTGTGTCGTGTCTGAATCTCCTGCTTACAGATAAGACATTTTCTTCTTTTTGTTTTTGTGCTTGATTTTTGCATTTTGTCCTGCACTTCTGTGGGGGCCTTCAGGGTCCCCTCTGGGGGCTTTTGCCCTCTCAGTTCAGTTCAGCCACTGATGTTTGTACATTTGCTTTTTCCAGTTTTTTCAGTGGCTGCTGTTTTGTTTTTGGTTATGTGTAGCCCTGGTGTGTGAAGGCACACGCAGTACCCTGGAGGATGTGTGGAGAGATAGCAGTTTAATGCTAAATGAACATTCATTCCAACATGCACTTAGACACGCCCACAGGTTTATAAGCTTGTGACATCAGCAGGAGTGTTCAGTCAGAGAGTGTCCTGTCTTCAGTCAGTTCAGTTTGTCTGAGGAGACAGTCAGTCAGCGAGAAGTCTGTGCAGGAGAGAGAGTGAGCTGCAGATAATTCAGACGCCTGTCTAGAGGACGGTAGAGGTTCAGAGACGTGCTCCTGCCTAAAAGTATTACTGGTATTCTGCTAGCAAGCTCTGGAAGGAACTAAGAAGGAACTGACTGCTATATATATCTGTGAAGTGAGGGATGCTTATGCTACCAGCACGGGCAAGGCGAAAGGCACAGTGGTAGATATTGTGAGTGCTTTAGGATTGGAAGTCCTGCACTGTTAACCGGTTACTGGGACCGAAGCATCACCATAGCTTCATGCATGGTGGTAGAAGAACCAGATTTATTGGAGGGAACTACGCTTCATGCTAGTTGGACTCGTCATATTGGAAGTAAAGGAGGCCCCTAACTTGCCCAGCTGCTATCTCGAAATACATCCTCCTTGGATCAGCCTCCCTGGGACCTGCTTGAACATCTTACAAGTAAAGGTATGGAAAGACGCTGACCGTGTGAGACTGTGTTCTTTATCTGCACTCGACTTCACAAATCCCATAGACTTTGAGGGACCAGTCCCACCTGTAGGGGACCCGACATCTAGCTGCATCACCATCCCCTCAGAGATCTACAGCAGCGCTGGTACAAATTACCAGAACACTACAGGTGGCGTCACGAACTGTATATAAATCAATCCCCTGTAAATATATCCCCAACATACGCCAGACCGCCAGGGCCACAGACCGAGCCACCGCTACCTGTGACAATCCCCATAGACTTCTACGGGCTCGGCTCTGAGTACCCCATTGCCCTGGTAACCCACAATTGTGGTGGCGGGTCGACACAAAACTTTGGCGTCACGAACAGGATGCGAAACTCGCAGAATTGCGAGCCCTATGTGCCTAAGGAATTGTTTTAGTGAAAAAGACTGTTTGCTATTTTTGGCGCTAAAATCCGCCATTTTGCCGCCATATTCGCGCCCTCAGGCGCTGGAGAAGAAGGTGGGCGTACCTGTAAAAGCGCGCTGTTGCCTGGCTCCGCCCCCGGCTCTGACTCATCGGCAGGTCCTGCGACAGGAAGTGAACGCTCTGACATCAGAGCGCCTGCGACGAAGGTCCTGTCTCCACCGAAAAGGAATGAAGGAGATAGAGAGACGCTGGCGTGCCCTGAAACAGCGGCTGCTGAGGGACGCAGTGTTCTCTCCTACAAGCATAATGCCGTCTCCTGAATTCCCAAGTTCCCTGCTGAGGAAGGCTGAAGAGAAACCGGAGGCTGCCCCCAAAAGTACCGATCCTGATCCCACCGATGGAGCGGTGGAGGCAAAGGAGGTTGAGGAGGTACCGCCAGTTCCGGAACGCCCGCCCGGCCAGGAGGCCGCAGCAGATGATCAATCCCTGGTAGGGACACCGGCGGGGACCCAGCCGTCAATGATGGAGAGCGACTGGGAAGAGATGGAGCAGCGACAGCAGCAGGTTAGTGCGTCCTCAATTGAGCCATTGCGCACACCTGCTTCCTGCTCTGCATCACACCAGCATTGTGCGTCCTATTCCGCATCGCCCCCTGCGTACACCTCAGTATCGCAATCGGCGACCTACTCTGCATCGCAATCGGCGACCCAATCTACATCGCAAACTGCGGTTACAGCTGAATCGCCCCCTGCAACGCAAATTGAGACGCAGTCGGCGTCTCACGAGAAAGAGATACCCGTTGCGCCCCTGATGGTTCATACAAAGACTGTTGCGACCCAGACTCTGATCGCAGCACGTGATCTGTTCGTCATGAGATCTAGGGATCATCGCATTGTTCCAGCCCCCGGGATGGAAAGTGTAACAGAAATTAATAAAGAGATGTGAAGAACGGTAGGACCCAGACAGGGTTTACCGCAGCTGAGAAGATGTATATAAGTTTTTATAAAAGTGAAAGTAGTTTGTACCGTTAATATGAAAAATGTCTATTTAATACTTTGTGTATTTTTCTATGTTTAATGCAACGTTCAAGATATTCGTACCTCCCGGATGGGAAGAAGTTAATGTTTGTTGTTATGCATAAACAAAATTTTCTGTCTTCTTGTATTTCACAGCCCGGGAGTGCTGTCTTTTACCATGGGGGAATGTGTAGCCCTGGTGTGTGAAGGCACACGCAGTACCCTGGAGGATGTGTGGAGAGATAGCAGTTTAATGCTAAATGAACATTCATTCCAACATGCACTTAGACACGCCCACAGGTTTATAAGCTTGTGACATCAGCAGGGAGTGTTCAGTCAGAGAGTGTCCTGTCTTCAGTCAGTTCAGTTTGTCTGAGGAGACAGTCAGTCAGCGAGAAGTCTGTGCAGGAGAGAGGAGTGAGCTGCAGATAATTCAGACGCCTGTCTAGAGGACGGTAGAGGTTCAGAGACGTGCTCCTGCCTAAAAGTATTACTGGTATTCTGCTAGCAAGCTCTGGAAGGAACTAAGAAGGAACTGACTGCTATATATATCTGTGAAGTGAGGGATGCTTATGCTACCAGCACGGGCAAGGCGAAAGGCACAGTGGTAGATATTGTGAGTGCTTTAGGATTGGAAGTCCTGCACTGTTAACCGGTTACTGGGACCGAAGCATCACCATAGCTTCATGCATGGTGGTAGAAGAACCAGATTTATTGGAGGGAACTACGCTTCATGCTAGTTGGACTCGTCATATTGGAAGTAAAGGAGGCCCCTAACTTGCCCAGCTGCTATCTCGAAATACATCCTCCTTGGATCAGCCTCCCTGGGACCTGCTTGAACATCTTACAAGTAAAGGTATGGAAAGACGCTGACCGTGTGAGACTGTGTTCTTTATCTGCACTCGACTTCACAAATCCCATAGACTTTGAGGGACCAGTCCCACCTGTAGGGGACCCGACATCTAGCTGCATCACCATCCCCTCAGAGATCTACAGCAGCGCTGGTACAAATTACCAGAACACTACAGGTGGCGTCACGAACTGTATATAAATCAATCCCCTGTAAATATATCCCCAACATACGCCAGACCGCCAGGGCCACAGACCGAGCCACCGCTACCTGTGACAATCCCCATAGACTTCTACGGGCTCGGCTCTGAGTACCCCATTGCCCTGGTAACCCACAATTGTGGTGGCGGGTCGACACAGTTACACCAGAGAACTAATTTAGGTGGTAGAGGTCGTGTGATCTCAGGTGTTTTTGAAATTAGTAGAGTTGGTGCTTTTCAGGGTTTTTTGGGATTGCAGTAAGTGCCCTTCCTATCCTTTTCTATTTAGTAAGTTTGGGCCCCAACGTTTGCTCATACTATTTTTCTGTCTGTGTCAGTATTTCTTCTTGTCTAACCGCCATTACATGTTTGGGGGCTTTCTATGTTCTTTGGGGATCTGCTCCGGGGCAGATAGCTTTCCTCTTTCTATCTTTAGGTGTAGTTAGTTTCTCGGGCTGTGACGAGGCGTCTAGGACCAATGTAGGAACGCTCCACGGCTGCCTCTAGTTGTGGTGATTAGTCAGGGTACTGCAATCTCATAGTTTCCAACTGCTCTGGTGTATTTCCTTTTTTGCCTGCTCTCCTCAGCTACCAAATCATAACAGTATCACCGGCCTAAACTGAAAATTATATGGTACTCACAGAAGGGAAAAATATTGTGGAAAGAAAAAAAAAAAAAGTTGTCAGAGTTGTCAGAGATTTTTTTTTTTCTGTTTGCTTCATTTTTTTTTTTTTTTCCCTCTGTATCTCTGGGTGCTGAGGAGGATTTTTTTCTCTCTCAATGGAGTTTGCACAGTTGTCTGGCCGTGTGGATCAGCTTGCCACTGAAGTTCGGAGTATTGCTACCTATCTTGCTAGGTTGCCTGTTGTGGAACCTAGGATTCCATGCCAGATTTGTTTTTAGGGGATCGAGCTAAATTTCAGAATTTCAAAAATAACTGTAAATTGTTTTTTGCCTTAAAATCTAAGTCCTCAGGGAACGCAGCGCAGCAGGTTCAAATTGTCATCTCTCTCCTGCGCGGCGACCCTCAGGATTGGGCTTTTTCCCTGACACCTGGGGATCCTGTTTTGAGTGATGTTGATGCGTTTTTTCAGGCTTTGGGGTTATTGTACGATGAGCCTAATGTCACTGATCAAGCTGAAAAAACTTTGTTGGCATTAAGTCAGGGGCTTGAGGACGCTGAGTTATACTGTCAGAGATTCCGTAGGTGGGCAGTCCTGACCAAATGGAATGACGACGCTTTGGCAGCTCTTTTTCGAAAGGGACTGTCAGATAATGTAAAGGATGTTATGGTGGGATTCCCTGTTCCCTCTGGTCTCAATGATTCTATGTCATTAGCGATTCAAATTGACAGACGTTTGCGTGAGCGGAAAGGTATGCGTGGAATAATGTTGCCTTGTGAACCTGCTTCTGAATCCATGCAGTGTGATAGAGTGGTTTCTGGGGCACAGCGTCATGAATTTCGAAAGCGCAATGGGTTATGTTTCTACTGTGGTGATGCCTCTCATGCTATTTCAGTCTGCCCTAAGCGGGAAGACGTTTGCACGCTCAGTTGTCTTGGGTAGTGTTCAGACTAAGTTTTATTAACTGTTACCCTGATATGCTCTCTGTCCTCATTTTCTGCTCAGGCTTTTGTTGATTCTGGAGCAGCTATTAACCTGATGGATTTTGATTTTGCTAAACGTTGGGTTTCCCTTGATACCCCTACGGAAGTCTATTCCCTACTGGGGATCGATTCTACCCTTTGGCTGAGAATAAACCTCAGTTCTCTACTCAGGTGATAATGAGTAAACCAGATAATACCATAGATCAACATATCAGTCACTAAATTTCACCTAAGTAAATAGCAGGAATAGCGGCAAATGCCATACATTAATGGACGGAAACCATGTCGGACTGTAATAGACCAACTGCATACATTATATAGAAAACACCAAAGAACAAAAGCAGTCAAAGGTCAATGTGAAAAAATAGAAAAAACTTTATTAATGTACATGGATAAAAAACACCACACAACAGGTGAACCCTGTATGTGTCATACAACACGGTAAAAAGTATCAGCAAGGGGAGCCGTATGTGGTAGATATAATAAACCTCAACTCACATCAAACAAGATGGTATTCACATAATAATAATACATAGGTATGTATATAGAGGTAAATGATGGATGGTAATATGGTACATACCACAAAAGTCACCAATGTGACACCACACCAGCTGCCCCTGCCGCCCCAACGCGCGTTTCGGAGGATCTCCTTCCTTCCTTCTTCAGGGGGCCGCGCGTTGGGGCGGCAGGGGCAGCTGGTGTGGTGTCGCATTGGTGACTTTTGTGGTATGTACCATATTACCATCCATCATTTACCTCTATATACATACCTATGTATTATTATTATGTGAATACCATCTTGTTTGATGTGAGTTGAGGTTTATTATATCTACCACATACGGCTCCCCTTGCTGTATACTTTTTACCGTGTTGTATGACACATACAGGGTTCACCTGTTGTGTGGTGTTTTTTATTTTCTTTGTGGCCAAAAAGGATGGTTCATTAAGGCCGTGTATTGATTATCGTCTCTTGAACAATATTACTGTGAAATATCAATATCCTTTACCCTTGATCTCTGATCTGTTTTCCAGGGTGAAAAACGCTACTTGGTTTACCAAGCTTGACCTCAGGGGGGCATATAACCTTATTCGCATTAAGCACGGGGACGAATGGAAGACGGCATTTAATACCCCTGAAGGGCATTTTGAGTACCTTGTGATGCCCTTTGGGCTCACTAATGCTCCTTCTGTCTTCCAGTCCTTCATGAATGACATTTTCAGGGATTTTGTGGATAAATTTCTGATTGTTTATTTGGATGATATCTTGATTTTTTCCAATGACTGGGACTCCCATGTAAAACATGTTCGGACTGTGTTCCAGATTTTGAGAGAGAATGCTCTGTATGTGAAGGGATCAAAGTGTCTTTTTGGCGTACAGAGGATCTCATTTCTGGGATTCATTTTGTCCCCATCTGTTATTGAAATGGACCCGGTCAAAGTTCAGGCCATCTGTGATTGGGTCCAACCTACTTCATTAAAGGCTCTTCAAAGATTCTTGGGTTTTGCCAATTTTTATCGTAAATTTATTGGTAATTTCTCTGTTATTGTTAAACCATTAACTGATTTGACCAAGAAGGGTTCTGATGTGGTGAATTGGTCTCCTGAGGCAGTCTCTGCATTTCAGGAACTTAAGCAGAGATTCACTTCTGCTCCTGTTCTACGGCAGCCTGATGTTTCTCTACCATTTCAGGTGGAGGTTGATGCCTCTGAAATTGGGGCAAGTGCCGTTTTGTCCCAAAGAGATCCAGAGACCTCTAAAAGTAACCCTTGTGCCTTTTTCTCTCGAAAATTTTCTCCCACTGAACGTAATTATGACGTGGGTAATCGGGAGTTATTAGCCATGAAGTGGGCTTTTGAAGAGTGGAGACATTGGCTGGAGGGAGCCAAACATCAGGTGGTGGTCCTTACGGACCATAAGAATCTAGTTTATCTGGAATCTGCCAAGCGACTTAATCCTAGACAGGCCAGGTGGCCTTGTTTTTCACACGTTTTAATTTTGTGGTTTCATTTCTTCCTGGCACTAAAAATGTTAAGGCGGATGCCCTCTCGAGGAGTTTCCTTGCGGACTCTCCTGAGTTATCTGATCCTTCTGTTGAAAGAGGGTGTAGTTCTTTCCGCCATCTCGCCCAATTTGAGACTGGCTCTGGAGGGGTGTCAGGAGGACAAGCCCGAGCGCTGCCCTGTTGGGAAATTGTTTGTCCCGGACCAGTGGAAAAAGAGTGTAATGTCTGAGATTCATTGTTCCACGTTGGCCGGTCATCCCGGAATTTTTGGTACCAGAGACTTGGTTAGTCGGTCCTTTTGGTGGTCTACCTTGTCTCGTGATGTCAGGGAGTTTGTGCAGTCCTGCGGGACTTGCTCTCGCTCCAAGCCTTGCTCTCGTTCTAGTGGTTTGTTGATGCCATTACCTGTGCCCAAGAGACCATGAACCCATATCTCTATGGATTTCATTTCCGACCTCCCTGTTTCTCAGAGAATGACCGTCATCTGGGTGATTTGCGATAGGTTTTCCAAGATGATACATCTTGTGCCATTACCTAAGTTGCCTTCCTCCTCTGAATTGGTGCCTTTGTTTCTTCAGCACGTGGTTCGTTTACACGGCATTCCTGAGAACATTGTGTCTGACAGAGGAGTCCAGTTTGTTTCCAGATTTTGGAGGACCTTTTGTTCTAAAATTGGTGTTCAATTGTCTTTCTCCTCGGCGTTTCATCCTCAGACCAATGGTCAAACTGAGAGAACAAACCAGACATTGGAGACTTATCTAAGATGCTTTGTGTCTGCTGATCAGGATGACTGGGTCTCTTTTTTGCCTTTGGCTGAGTTTGCTCTTAATAATAGGGCTAGCTCTGCCACTTTGATGTCTCCATTTTTCTGTAATTCGGGTTTCACCCTCGATTTTCTTCAGGACAGACGGAGGCTTCTGGCTGTCCAGGTGTTGACTCTGTTGTGGAGCGTATGCAGCAGATTTGGGACCAGGTAGTGGAGAGGTTGTCCCTCTCTCAGGAGAGGGCCCAGCGGTTTGCTAACCGGCATAGAATTGATGGTCCTCGGTTTAAAGTGGGGGACTTGGTCTGGTTGTCCTCAAGAAATATTCCTATGAGAGTGGCATCTCCTAAATTTAAGCCTAGGTTCATTGGACCTTATAAGATCATGGAGATTCTTAATCCTGTTTCTTTTCGTTTGGTTCTTCCAGGGACATTAAGATCCATAACGTGTTCCACAAGTTCTTGTTGAAGAGGTTTGTTGAGCCAGTGGTTCCTACTACTGTGCCTCCTGACCCTGTTTTGGTTGAGGGCAATCTGGAGTATGTGGTTGAGAAAATATTGAATTCTCGTTTTTCTAGACGGAAACTCCAGTATTTGGTTAAATGGAGAGGTTATAGTCAGGAAGACAATTCTTGGGTGTTTGCTTCGGACATCCATGCTAGGAGACTCATCCGTGCGTATCATAGAACTCATCCTGACCGACCTGGTTGCTCAAATGAGGGTTAAGTGACCCCTCCTCAAGGGGGGGGCTGCCTCTAGTTGTGGTGGTTAGTCAGGGTACTGCAATCTCATAGTTTCCAACTGCTCTGGTGTATTTCCTTTTTTGCCTGCTCTCCTCAGCTACCAAATCATAACACAGGTCCTGCATCCCTGTCAGCGGCGTCAGCTTCCTCCTGGCAGTGCGGTGACGTAATACCGCTCATTAAGGTAATGAATATGGACGTGACGCCACTCCCATAGGCGTGGCTTCCATACTCATGTCCTTAATGAGCGGTATTACGTCACCGCTGCGCACAGGAGGAAGCTGACGCCACTGACAGGGATGCAGGGACCTGCAGCGACGGAGCGAGGAGGGTAAGTATGGTGGGGGGAGGATGGAGGAGCCGAGCCATATATACAGGATGGGAGGATGGGAGCGGAGCCATGTGTACAGGATGGGAGGGTGGGAGCGGAGCCATATATACAGGTTGGGAGGATGGGAGCGGAGCCATGTGTACAGGATGGGAGGATGGGAGCGGAGCCATGTATATAGGATGGGAGGATGGGAGCGGAGCCATGTATACAGGATGGGAGCGGAGCCATGTATATAGGATGGGAGGGTGGGAGCGGAGCCATGTATACAGGATGGGAGGAGGGAGCGGAGCCATGTATATAGGATGGGAGGGTGGGAGCGGAGCCATGTTTATAGGATGGGAGGATGGGAGCGGAACCATGTATACAGGATGGGAGGAGGGAGCGGAGCCATATATACAGGATGGGAGGATGGGAGCGGAGCCATGTATATAGGATGGGAGGATGGGAGCGGAGCCATGTATATAGGATGGGAGGATGGGAGCGGAGCCATGTATATAGGATGGGAGGATGGGAGCGGAGCCATGTATACAGGATGGGAGGAGGGAGCGGAGCCATGTATATAGGATGGGAGGGTGGGAGCGGAGCCATATATATAGGATGGGAGGGTGGGAGCGGAGCCATGTATATAGGATGGGAGGATGGGAGCGGAGCCATATATATAGGATGGGAGGGTGGGAGCGGAGCCATGTATATAGGATGGGAGGGTGGGAGTGGAGCCGTGTATATAGGATGGGAGGGAGGGAGCGGAGCCATATATATAGGATGGGAGGGTGGGAGTGGAGCCGTGTATATAGGATGGGAGGATGGGAGCGGAGCCATATATATAGGATGGGAGGGTGGGAGCGGAGCCATGTATATAGGATGGGAGGATGGGAGCGGAGCCATGTATACAGGATGGGAGGAGGGAGCGGAGCCATATATACAGGATGGGAGGATGGGAGCGGAGCCATGTATATAGGATGGGAGGATGGGAGCGGTGCCATGTATACAGGATGGGAGGAGGGAGCGGAGCCATGTATACAGGATGGGAGGGGGAGCCGAGCCATATATACAGGATGAGAGCGGAGCCATATACAGTTAGGTCCATAAATATTTGGACAGAGACAACATTTATCTAATTTTGGTTCTAGACATTACCACAATGAATTTGAAACAAAACAAATCAGATGCAGTTGAAGTTCAGACTTTCAGCTTTAATTTGAGGGTATCCACATTAAAATTGGATGAAGGGTTTAGGAGTTTCAGCTCCTTAACATGTGCCACCCTGTTTTTAAAGGGACCAAAAGTAATTGGACAGATTAAATAATTGTAAATAAAATGTTCATTTCTAGTACTTGGTTGAAAACCCTTTGTTAGCAATGACTGCCTGAAGTCTTGAACTCATGGACATCACCAGACACTGTGTTTCCTTCTTTTTGATGCTCTGCCAGGCCTTCACCGCGGTGGTTTTCAGTTGTTGTTTGTTTGTGGGCCTTTATGTCTGAAGTTTAGTCTTTAACAAGTGAAATGCATGTTCAATTGGGTTGAGATCAGGTGAGTGACTTGGCCATTCAAGAATATTCCACTTCTTTGCTTTAATAAACTCCTGGGTTGCTTTGGCTTTATGTTTTGGGTCATTGTCCATCTGTAGTATGAAACGACGACCAATCAGTTTGGCTGCATTTGGCTGGATCTGAGCACACAGTATGGCTCTGAATACCTCAGAATTCATTCGGCTGCTTCTGTCCTGTGTCACATCATCAATAAACACTAGTGACCCAGTGCCACTGGCAGCCATGCATGCCCAAGCCATCACACTGCCTCCGCAGTGTTTTACAGATGATGTGGTATGCTTTGGATCATAAGCTGTACCACGCCTTTGCCATACTTTTCTCTTTCCATCTTTCTGGTAGAGGTTGATCTTGGCTTCATCTGTCCAAAGAATGTTCTTCCAGAACTGTGCTGCATTTTTAGATGTTTTTTAGCAAAGTCCAGTCTAGCCTTTTTATTCTTGATGCTTATGAGTGGCTTGCACCGTGCAGTGAACCCTCTGTATTTACTTTCATGCAGTCTTCTCTTTATGGTAGATTTGGATATTGATACGCCTACCTCCTGGAGAGTGTTGTTCACTTGGTTGGCTGTTGTGAAGGGGTTTCTCTTCACCATGGAGAGTATTCTGCGATCATCCACCACTGTTGTCTTCCGTGGGCGCCCAGGTCTTTTTGCATTGATGAGTTCACCAGTGCTTTCTTTCTTTCTCAGGATGTACCAAACTGTAGATTTTGCCACTCCTAATGTTGTAGCAATTTCTCGGATGGTTTTTTTCTGTTTTTGCAGCTTAAGGATGGCTTGTTTCACCTGCATGGAGAGCTCCTTTGACCACATGTTTCCTTCACAGCTAAACCTTCCAAATGCAAACACCACACCTCAAATCAACACCAGCCCTTTTATCTGCTTAATTGAGAATGATATAATGAAGGGATTGCCCACACCTGTCCATGAAATAGCCTTGGAGTCAATTGTCCAATTACTTTTGGTCCCTTTTAAAACAGGGTGGCACATGTTAAGGAGCTGAAACTCCTAAACCCTTCATCCAATTTTAATGTGGATACCCTCAAATGAAAGCTGAAAGTCTGAACTTCAACTGCATCTGATTTGTTTTGTTTCAAATTCATTGTGGTAATGTCTAGAACCAAAATTAGATAAATGTTGTCTCTGTCCAAATATTTATGGACCTAACTGTATACAGGATGGGAGCGGAGCCATATATACAGGATGGGAGGGGGGAGCGGAGCCATGTATACAGGATGGGAGGGTGGGAGCAGAGCCATGTATACAGGATGGGAGGGGGAGCGGAGCCATATATACAGGATGGGAGGATGGGAGCGGAGCCATATATATAGGATGGGAGGGTGGGAGCGGAGCCATGTATTTAGGATGGGAGGGTGGGAGTGGAGCCGTGTATATAGGATGGGAGGGAGGGAGCGGAGCCATATATATAGGATGGGAGGGTGGGAGTGGAGCCGTGTATATAGGATGGGAGCGGAGCCATATATATAGGATGGGAGGGTGGGAGTGGAGCCGTGTATATAGGATGGGAGGGAGGGAGCGGAGCCATATATATAGGATGGGAGGGTGGGAGCGGAGCCATGTATATAGGATGGGAGCGGAGCCATGTATACAGGATGGGAGGAGGGAGCGGAGCCATATATACAGGATGGGAGGATGGGAGCGGAGCCATGTATATAGGATGGGAGGATGGGAGGATGGGAGCGGTGCCATGTATACAGGATGGGAGGAGGGAGCGGAGCCATGTATACAGGATGGGAGGGGGAGCCGAGCCATATATACAGGATGGGAGCGGAGCCATATATACAGGATGGGAGCGGAGCCATATATACAGGATGGGAGGGGGGGCGGAGCCATGTATACAGGATGGGAGGGGGGAGCGGAGCCATGTATACAGGATGGGAGGGTGGGAGCGGAGCCATGTATACAGGATGGGAGGGGGAGCGGAGCCATATATACAGGATGGGAGGATGGGAGCGGAGCCATATATACAGCATAGTTCCGATGGCTTTAGCCCAGTGGCGTAGCAGGGGCGTAGCGTGGGCGGGCGTAGCGTGGGCGGGCGGTCCGCCCCAGGCAGCACTTGTGTGGGGCGGCGTGGCAGCAGCAGCAATTCCTCCTCCCACGGAGTCACAGTGCAGCGGCCCGGGACCCTCCGGAGCTGAGCGGCGGGTCGGTGAGTCCACTGTGCGGGGAGAGGGGGGACCCGGCCTGAGCAGGCGGCGCAATACTTACCTCTCCCCGTGCCTCCGTAGCTCCGGGCTCCAGGGGGCGCCTGCAGGTCGCCCGCGCTTCCTGTCACAGCAGCGCCACTGGATGACGTCATCATTCAGCGGCCGGCTGTGGCAGAGAGCGCGGGCACCGGACAGGTGAGATGTGAGGTGTATGTGTCTGTGTGTATCAGTGTGTGTGTGTGTCTGCCTGCGTGTGTATATGTGAGAGAGTGCTGCGGTGCTGTCTGTGTGTGGTGCTGTATGTGTGATGGTGATGGGGGGAGGCAGTGATGGTGGTGAGGAGGCAACGATGATGATGGGGAGCCAATGATGATGGGAAGGCAAAGATGATGATGATGATGTGGGCAGGGCGTGATGATGATGATGAGGGAGCATGATGATGATGGGAGAGCGATGATGATGGGGGCAATGATGATGAGCAGGCAATGATCATGATGATGGGGAGCCAATGATGATGGGCAGCAAGTGATGATGATGGGAGATGGGAGGCGATGATGATGGGAGCCAATGATGATGGGCAGGCAATGATATGATGATGGGGAGCATGTGTGCAGAAATGATGATGATGGGGGCAATGATTGAGTGGGGAGACAATGATGATGGGAGAAATAATGATGATGGGGAGGCAATGATGATTATAATGGGGAGTCTTTCCACAGTGCCCTTTCCTGAGCCGTAACAGTGCAGAACGCAGCACAGTGCAGAGGAGAGCTCCATATTTTGTATGGAGCATTATATGGGGACCAGTATTCTTTATGGAGCATTATATTTGGCCCATAATACTGTATGGAGGACTATGTGGTGCCCATAATATTGTATGGAGGACTGTAATTATTTTTTGGTTTGGGGGTCACCGCAACATGAGAAACTGTATTGCGGGGTCACGGCATTAGAAAGGTTGAGAACCACTGATATAGTGGATAAACCCGGTGCTCTGTGAAAAAAAGTGGAAACCACTCAAAACGAACGAGCTGACCAAACAACCGAAACCACTGGATTGCAAAAGAATTCCATACAGGAAATTAAGTAATAAATATTTTTATTAAATAATAGTGGCAAAAAAGGTTACATAAAACAATGTGCGCGTATTCAGGACAAAAATATATAAA
>JARQOD010000004.1:342675749-342709561 GCA_033576555.1 Oophaga sylvatica | reverse complement strand
TTAACCAAATACTGGAGTTTCCGTCTAGAAAAACGAGAATCCAATATTTTCTCAACCACATACTCCAGATTGCCCTCAACCAAAACAGGGTCAGGAGGCACAGCAGCAGGAACCACTGGCTCAACAAACCTCTTCAACAAGGACTTGTGGAACACGTTATGGATCTTAAATGTCCCTGGAAGAAGCAAACGAAAAGAAACAGGATTAAAATCTCCATGATCTTATAAGGTCCAATGAACCTAGGCTTAAATTTAGGATGCTACTCTCATAGGAATATTCTTTGAGGACAACCAGACCAAGATCCCCCACTTAAACCGAGGACCATCAGTCCTATGCCGGTTAGCAAACCGCTGGGCCTTCTCCTGAGAGAGGGACAACCTCTCCACTACCTGGTCCCAAATCTGTTGCATACGCTCCACAACAGAGTCAACACCTGGACAGACAGAAGCCTCCGTCTGTCCTGAAGAAAATCGAGGGTGAAACCCAGAATTACAGAAAAACGGAGACATCAAAGTGGCAGAGCTAGCCCTATTATTAAGAGCAAACTCAGCCAAAGGCAAAAAAGAGACCCAGTCATCCTGATCAGCAGACACAAAGCATCTAGATAAGTCTCCAATGTCTGGTTTGTTCTCTCAGTTTGACCATTGGTCTGAGGATGAAATGCCGAGGAGAAAGACAATTGAACACCCAGTTTAGAACAAAAAGTCCTCCAAAATCTGGAAACAAACTGGACTCCTCTGTCAGAACACAATGTTCTCAGGAATGCCGTGTAAACGAACCACGTGCTGAAGGAACAACGGCACCAATTCAGAGGAGGAAGGCAACTTAGGTAATGGCACAAGATGTATCATTTTGGAAAACCTATCACAAATTACCCAGATGGTGGTCATTCTCTGAGAAACAGGAAGATCGGAAATGAAATCCATAGAGATATGGGTCCATGGTCTCTTGGGCACAGGCAATGGCATCAACAAACCACTAGAGCGAGAGCAAGGCTTGGAGCGAGAGCAAGTCCCGCAGGACTGCACAAATTCCCTGACATCACGAGACAAGGTAGGCCACCAAAAGGACCGCTAACCAAGTCTCTGGTACCAAAAATTCCGGGATGCCCAGCCAATGCGGAACAATGAATCTCAGACATCACACTCTTTTTCCATTGGTCCGGGACAAACAATTTTCCAACAGGGCAGCGCTCGGGCCTATCCTCCTGACACCCCTCCAGAGCAAGTCTCAAATTGGGCGAGATGGCGGAAAGAACTACACCCTCTTTCAAAATAACAGAAGGATCAGATAACTCAGGAGAGTCCGCAAGGAAACTCCTCGAGAGGGCATCCGCCTTAACATTCTTAGTGCCAGGAAGAAAGGAAACCACAAAATTAAAACGTGTGAAAAACAAGGCCCACCTGGCCTGTCTAGGATTGAGTCGCTTGGCAGATTCCAGATAGACCAGATTCTTATGGTCCGTAAGGACCACCACCTGATGTTTGGCTCCCTCCAGCCAATGTCTCCACTCTTCAAAAGCCCACTTCATGGCCAATAACTCCCGATTACCACGTCATAATTACGTTCAGTAGGAGAAAATTTTCGAGAGAAAAAGGCACAAGGGTTACTTTTAGAGGTCTCTGGATCTTTTTGGGACAAAACGGCACCTGCCCCAATTTCAGAGGCATCAACCTCCACCTGAAATGGCAGAGAAACATCAGGCTGCCGTAGAACAGGAGCAGAAGTGAATCTCTGCTTAAGTTCCTGAAATGCAGAGACTGCCTCAGGAGGCCAATTCACCACATCAGAACCCTTTCTGGTCAATCAGTTAATGGTTTAACAATAACCGAGAAATTACCAATAAATTTACGATAAAAATTGGCAAAACCCAAAAATCTCTGAAGAGCCTTTAATGAAGTAGGTTGGACCCAATCACAGATGGCCTGAACCTTGACCGGGTCCATTTCAATAACAGATGGGGACAAAATGAATCCCAGAAATGAGATCCTCTGTACGCCAAAAAGAACACTTTGATCCCTTCACATACAGAGCATTCTCTCTCAAAATCTGGAATACAGTTCGAACATGTTTCACATGAGAGTCCCAGTCATTAGAAAAAATCAAGATATCATCCAAATAAACAATCAGAAATTTGTCCACAAAATCCCTGAAAATGTCATTCATGAAGGACTGGAAGACGGAAGGAGCATTAGTGAGCCCAAAGGGCATCACTAGGTACTCAAAATGCCCTTCAGGGGTATTGAATGCCGTCTTCCATTCATCCCCGTGCTTAATGCGAATAAGGTTATACGCCCCCCTGAGGTCAAGCTTGGTAAACCAAGTAGCGTTTTTCACCCTGGAAAACAGGTCAGAAATCAAGGGTAACGGGTATTGATATTTCACAGTAATATTGTTCAAGAGACGATAATCAATACACGGCCTTAATGAACCATCTTTTTTGGCCACAAAGAAAAAACCGGCACCTAAGGGTGAAGAGGATGGTCTGATATGACCCTTCTCCAATGATTCCTTGATATAAGACCGCATAGCGTCATGTTCAGGTACAGACAAGTTAAAAAGGCGACCTTTAGGGAATTTACTACCTGCACTAATTCAATAGCGCAGTCATAGCTCCTATGGGGAGGCAAGGATGCAGATTTACTTTCGCTAAACACATCAGAAAAATCAAACAAAAAGTCAGGAACATCCTGAGCCTGGGGGAGGCAGAAAAAACAGGAGTGTTGGTATTAACACATTGGCAGCCCCAACTGGTTACAGACACAGATTTCCAATCCAAAACAGGATTATGAGACTGTAACCAAGGGAAACCCAGCACGATAATGTCATGCAGATTATACAGAACCAAAAATTTGCAGCACTCCTGGTGATCAGGTTCAACCCTCATTATCACCTGAGTAGAAAACTGGGGTTTATTCTCAGCCAAAGGGGTAGAATCGATCCCCAGTAGGGGAATAGACTTCTGTAGGGGTATCAAGGGAAACCCACAACGTTTAGCAAAATCATAATCCATCAGGTTAATAGCTGCTCCAGAATCAACGAAAGCCTGAGCAGAAAATGAGGACAGAGAGCATATCAGAGTGACAGTTAATAAAAACTTAGTCTGAACACTACCCAAGACAACTGAGCGTGCAAAACGTCTTCCCCGCTTAGGGCAGACTGAAATAGCATGAGAGGCATCACCACAGTAGAAACATAACCATTGCGCTTTCGAAACTCATGACGCTGTGCCCCAGACACCACTCTATCACACTGCATGGGTTCAGAAGCTGGTTCACAAGGCAACACCATTCCACGCATACTTCTCCGCTCACGCAAACGTCTGTCAATTTGAATCGCTAATGACATAGAATCATTGAGACCAGAGGGGACAGAGAATCCCACCATAACATCCTTTACATTATCTGACAGACCCTTCCGGAAAAGGGCCGCCAAAGCGTCGTCATTCCATTTGGTCAGGACTGCCCACCTACGGAATCTCTGACAGTATAACTCAGCGTCATCAAGCCCCTGATTTAATGCCAACAAGGTTTTTTCAGCTTGATCAGTGACATTAGGCTCATCGTACAATAACCCCAAAGCCTGAAAAAAGCATCAACATCACTCAAAACAGGATCCCCAGGTATCAGGGAAAAAGCCCAATCCTGAGGATCGCCGCGCAGGAGAGAGATGATAATTTGAACCTGCTGCGCTGCGTTTCCTGAGGACTTAGATTTTAAGGCAAAAAACAATTTACAATTATTTTTGAAATTCTGAAACTTAGCTCGATCCCCTAAAAACAAATCTGGCATGGGGATTCCTAGGTTCCACAACAGGCAACCCAGCAAGATATGTAGCAATACTCCGAACCTCAGTGGCAAGCTGATCCACACGGCCAGACAACTGTGCAAACTCCATTGGAGAAAAGATCCTCCCCAGCACCCAGAGATACAGAGGAAAAAAAAAAAAATGCAACAAACAGAAAAATATCTCTGACAACTCTGACAACCTTTTTTCTTTCACAATATTTTTTTCTTCTGTGAGTACCATACAATTTTCAATTTTTGGCCGGTGATACTGTTATGTTTCGGTAGCTGAGGAGTGCAGGTAAAAAAGGAAATACACCAGAGCAGTTGGAATCTATGAGATTGCAGTACCCTGACTAACCACCACAACTAGAGGCAGCCGTGGAGCGTTCCTACGTTGGTCCTAGACGCCTCGTCACAGCCTGAGAAACTAACTACACCTAAAGATAGATATAGGAAAGCTATCTGCCCCGGAGCAGAACCCCAAAGATATTAGAAAGCCCCCAAACATGTAATGGCGGTTAGACAAGATGAAATACTGACACAGAAAGAAAATAGTATGAGCAAACGCTGGGGCCCAAACTAACTAAATAGAAAAGGATAGGAAGGGTACTTACTGCAATCCCAGAAAACCCTGAAAAGCGCCAACTCTACTAATTTCAAAAATACCTGAGATCACACGACCTCAACCACCTAAATTAGTTCTCTGGTGTAACAAAATCAAAACAGCAGCCACTGAAAAAACTGGAAAAAGCAAAAGTACAAACATCAGTGGCTGAACAAAACTGAGAGGGCAGAAGCCCCCGGAGGGGACCCTGAAGGCCCCCACAGAAGTGCAGGACAAAATGCAAAAATATAGCACAAACACAAAAGAAGAAAATGTCTTATCTGTTAGCAGGAGATGCAGACACGACACAGCAGGCTACAAGGGAAACTGGAATAAAGGATTCAGACCAGAACAATTGATCACCGGCAACCCTGATGGGAAAGTGACTCCCTTATAATAAGACCAGTCAGTAACACCTGATTCCCAGTCCTCACAATCTTCACTGAACAGACCAGCACCGCTTGTAACCATCAGAGGGAGTCTCTGCTCAGAACTCATCTCAAACCCATTCAACAACAGGTTGTGTGAGCAGCAGCCAGCAGTAATGGAGTATCAGCTGCAACAGGCGCAATCAACTCGCAATTTGCGCCGTTCACACTTCACCACTACTGAGTGGGCCTCTATGAAGGACATCTGCGACGTTTTGCATGCGTTTGATGTCTCAACGCGGATGGCGAGTGCAGATGATGCACTAGTCAGCATGACTGTCCCCCTTATCTGCCTGCTTCAGAAATCACTGAAAGCACTAAAGGAAGAGGTTTGGAAGAGGTGGAGGATGAGGAGTCACAAATTCAATTACCTTCAGGACAGTCAGCGCAACGTGGTTCCTCACAAAGGCTGGGCAGGGCTCACTTTGTGAGGAGGATGAGGAGGAGGAGGAGTCAATGGAGGAGGAAGAAATCCCTACAGAGGGAGGTACACAACGCTCTAGTCAGTATGTAGAGCGAGGGTGGGGTGATGCAGAGGAGACAGAGATGACGCCTCTTCCAGAAGACAGCCTTTGTTGGCCAGTTGGGAGTCTGCAGCACATGGTTGATTTCATGCTTCAGTGCCTGAGAAACGACCGCCGCATCGCCCACATTCTCAGCACGTCAGATTATTGGGTGTACACCCTCCTAGACCCTCGCTACTGGGACAACTTACAAACCCTCATCACACCGGTGAACCGGGACCGTAAAATGCAGGCGTACCAAGACACACTGGTGCAATCCATACTGTTGTACATTCCAGCCGAGAGAGCTGTTGCTGCTGCTACTGCTTTACAAAGCAGCTCTGTGCGTCGAGGCAGTGTAGACACCTCTACAACAAGAGGGAGCAGAAGCAGCGCCTTTGCACAGGGCAAGAACTGTATGTTACAAATGTGGCAAAGTTTTGTGACAGCGCCAGCAAGGTCTACACCATCCGAGACGGCTCCAGTCACCAGGAAGAAACGTTTCCGTAAGATGGTGACAGACTACTTGGCTTTCCCTCTAAGTGTACTCCCAGATGCCTCTTCCCCTTTCAAATTTTGGGTCTCTAAGTTGGATACATGGCCAGAGCTTAGCCAGTATGCATTGGAGGTGCTGGCTTGCCCTGCTGCCAGTGTATTATCTGAGCGTGTCTTTAGTGCTGCAGGTGGTGTAGTAACAGACCGTCGCATGCGACTATCCTCAGAGAATGTAGACCGGCTTACTTTTCTGAAAATGAACAAGGCATGGATCTCACCTGAATTTGCCTGTCCGTTTTCAGATTAAATAACTGTTTGGCAACGTTTTCCATGTCTCCGGTTATGTTCATCTTTCTACCACCTGAACTCTACTCCCTGGGCTACAACACCGCCATTTGTTGCTCGTAAGTAATTGGCAGGGTACTGACTCCTGGCCAGCCTGGTTACAGCACGACAGCTGTTTCCTGGCAGTGTGAACGTCAATTATCCTCCAATAAGTTGTGCTGTCGTGTTGCATTCGGGTTAGCCGACTCTATGGTGCCTGCAGTTTAGGTGATTCCTATGTGTGCTGTGGGATATGTAAATAAAGGCGGTTTCCATTGTGACAATAGGATAAGCACCCACTGTAGGACTGTGTGATTCGGTAACTGCGGACGGCTTGCGTCCTGTCAACTTACATTTTCATGGGTGCGTTCTTCTACCCGTCCGGGGTCCAGTACCGTCAAGTGGTTCTCCCCAGTGCTTTTGGCCTAGGTGCCTCCATCTCCGTATCCGAGTTCCAGCAACGTCTGCTGGTCCTTGGTAGTGCTTTGGAGCACAGGTACCTCCTGCTTAGTAACCGTGTCACAGTAACGTCAGCTGGTACTCGGTTGTGACATTGCCTCTTTTCCTTCTGCTACCCGTCCGGGGTCCAGTACCGTCAAGTGGTTCTCCCCAGTGCTTTTGGCCTAGGTGCCTCCATCTCCGTATCCGAGTTCCAGCAACGTCTGCTGGTCCTTGGTAGTGCTTTGGAGCACAGGTACCTCCTGCTTAGTAACCGTGTCACAGTAACGTCAGCTGGTACTCAGTTGTGACATTGCCTCTTTTCCTTCTTCTACCCGTCCGGGGTCCAGTACCGTCAAGTGGTTCTCCCCAGTGCTTTTGGCCTAGGTGCCTCCATCTCCGTATCCGAGTTCCAGCAACGTCTGCTGGTCCTTGGTAGTGCTTTGGAGCACATGTACCTCCTGCTTAGTAACCGTGTCACAGTAACGTCAGCTGGTACTCGGTTGTGACATTGCCTCTTTTCCTTCTGCTACCCGTCCGGGGTCCAGTACCGTCAAGTGGTTCTCCCCAGTGCTTTTGGCCTAGGTGCCTCCATTTCCGTATCCGAGTTCCAGCAACGTCTGCTGGTCCTTGGTAGTGCTTTGGAGCACAGGTACCTCCTGCTTAGTAACCGTGTCACAGTAACGTCAGCTGGTACTCGGTTGTGACATTGCCTCTTTTCCTTCTGCTACCCGTCCGGGGTCCAGTACCGTCAAGGGTTCTCCCCAGTGCTTTTGGCCTAGGTGCCTCCATCTCCATATCCGAGTTCCAGCAACGTCTGCTGGTCCTTGGTAGTGCTTTGGAGCACAGGTACCTCCTGCTTAGTAACCGTGTCACAGTAACGTCAGCTGGTACTCGGTTGTGACATTGCCTCTTTTCCTTCTGCTACCCGTCCGGGGTCCAGTACCGTCAAGTGGTTCTCCCCAGTGCTTTTGGCCTAGGTGCCTCCATCTCCGTATCCGAGTTCCAGCAACGTCTGCTGGTCCTGGTAGTGCTTTGGAGCACAGGTACCTCCTGCTTAGTAACCGTGTCACAGTAACGTCAGCTGGTACTCGTTACTTCCATTGTCTCTTGCTCCATCTGATACCCGTCAGGGTTCCAGTAACGTCAGCTGTTTCTCAGAAATTAGACGACCTTAAAGACCACCCAGAAGAAGATGACGACAACAAGGACGACGAGCATGAAGCCAACCAGCCTGAACACCATCACAAAGAAAAAATAAAAGATTACCCAGAAGAAGATCACAAACAGGACAAAGAAGGTTAAGACAAACTACAAGATACAGAACAAGAGACAAGAACAATAAGCAAAAGATCAAAAAGCAGAACATGAAGTATAACACCAAAATGAAGAGCAAAATATATGCTCTAAATTCTAAGCAGAAGAAGACTAAGCAGTGTATGGGGGTGAGTCCGTTCCTCCTCGTGGTGCCCCTGGAAAATGCCTGCTGCTGCTGCAGGCTAAACTGAACACGGACAAATACTGTTGTAATTTAAATCTTTTGTGACAGCAAGAACGGAAGGATGAACAATTCACACTTTTACAGATTACAAGTACAGGAATCTCTGTCACAAATAAGAATATGATGAAGAAGATGAAGAGGAAGAAGATGAAGAATTTGAATATGAAGAAGATTAATTAGTTTAATAATAACAATATGAGTAATGTAAACAAAAACATGAATAGCAAGAAGTTTAAGAAGAAGATTAAGAAGGTGAAGATGAAGAATAATTTGATGAGAAAGATGATGCTGCTGAAGATTATGAAGGAGAAAGTGTGGCACTGGCAAAAGTTAAAAAGGTGAAGAGCATGGAAGTTGTGAAACATACATATTTGCCAAAATAGAAAAAGGTTAACAACATTGTCAATTTGTAAGTCAATCCAAACGTATTTCCAAAAAAATATATATTAATGCTATTCCAATGCATTGGGTTAAACATGTATGCCTTTATTGTCTCCTCAACCTCCCCCAATACATTCTACATTAGTCTTTGTTGTTTTCCTTCATGTACAATTAACCAACAAGGCAAGAATGGTTTTTTTTAATGTCGATATTTGGTTCCCATAGACTTACATTAGACTTCCGGTATCGGAATCGGATATCGACGATATTTAGTGATATCGGCGATACCATTTCGATACGATATTTTTAGATATCGAGCAGTATCGCTCAACACTAGGTATCAGCGTACTCAGGACAAATTGCACAATAACTTTTGGAGTCTTGTTACCCTTGGGAAAATAAAAATTGGGGTGAAAAGATCATTTTTGTGGAAAAAATATGATTTTTTAATTTTACGGCTCTACGTTATAAACTTGTGTGAAGCACTTGGGGGTTCAAATTGCTCACCAAAGATCTAGATAAGTTCCTTAGGGGGTCTAGTTTCCCAAATGGGGTCACTTGTGGGGGTTTCCACTGTTTAGGCACATCAGGGGCTCTCCAAATGCAACATGGCGTCCAATCTCAATTCCAGCCAATTTTGGTTGGAAAAAGTCAAATGGTGCTCCTTCCATTCCGAGCTCTGCCATGCGCCCAAACAGTTTCCCCCCCACATATGGGGTATCAGCGTACTCAGGACAAATTACACAACAACTTTTGGGGTCAAATTTCCTTGGGAAAAATCAAAAATTTGGGACTAAAAAAATCATTTTTGTGGAAAATAGTTTTTTTTTTTTTCACACCCAGGCATTATAAACTTTTGTGAAACACTTTGAGGTTCAAATTGCTCACAACAGATTTAGATAAGTTCCTTAGGGGATCTAGTTTCCAAAATGGTGTCACTTGTGGGTGGTTTCCACTGTTTAGTCGCATCAGGGGCTCTCCAAACGCGACATGGCGTCCAATCTCAACTCCAGCCAATTTTAGTTTGAAAAAGTCAAACGGCGCTCCTTCCCTTACGACCTCTGCCGTGTGCCCAAACAGTGGTTTTCCCCACATATGGGGTATTGGCGTACTCAGGAGAAATTTCACAAAAACTTTATCTGTCCATTTTCTCCGTTTACCCTTGTGAAAATAAAAAAAAGTTTGTAAAAGATCATTTTTGTGGCTAAAAAGTTAAATATTCATTTTTTCCTTCCACGTTGCTTCAGCTCCTGTGAAGCACCTGAAGGGTTAATAAACTTCTTGAATGTGGTTTTGAGTACCTTGAGGGGTGCAGTTTTTAGAATGGTGTCAGTTTTGGGTATTTTCTGCTATATAGACCCCTCAAAGTGACTTCAAATATGAGGTGGTCCCTAAAAAAAATGACTTTGTAAATTTTGTTGTAAAAATGAGAAATCGCTGGTCAACTTTTAACCCTTATAATTTCCTAACAAAACTAAATTTTAGTTCCAAAATTGTGCTGATGCAAAGTAGACATGTGGGAAATGTTATTTCTTAACTATTTTGTGTGACATATTTCTCTGTTTTAAGGGAAAAAAATTCAAAGTTTGAAAATTGCAAAATGACCTGAGCGAGGTATTTTTTGTCAATTCCTTGTAGGATTGAGCCCTCTGGGAAGGGTTATTATATCATACATTGTGGAATATTAAGCCATTGAGCTCTATACAATATAAGTCAATAGTTGTACTCGTGAAAAGTTGCGGTTATATCATTTGTCCACAGACAAAGGGTTGCTATTTTCCTTATGGGACGTATATACTGTATGCCAGTCTTTTTGTACTGTGGAATATTAAGCCTTTTAAGCTTTGTACAATTTATTGTGGAATGTATTTGAAGATCTTGTGGTTATATCATCTGTCCACAGACAAGTTATTGCTACTTTCCCTATAGGACATATATACAAGTCTATTTTGAATGTGGAATATCAAGCCATTGAGCTCTGCATAACATAAATCAATTATGGTATCTATTTAGACTTTTGTGATTTTATTATTTGTCCATGGACATATTGTGGCTATTTCCCTATAGGACGCATTCACCATATCCCAGCCTATTTATATCTATTTTTATGTGCACATACCCCTTCTAAAGGGACCATTTTCTGCTTCTCATTTAGGTTAGCAGTGTAAATTAATCAAATATAAAACCGGGGGATCCCTTCCTTGTTATCTAATTCCATCTGATATGGAATAATTATACGCTGGGTAGGATATGTATCTGATTTTCCCACTGTATACGTCAAGATAAAGGAAGATATGGAAATATAATTTTTTTTCTCTCCTCCTGTTCATGAGTATTCTGTCTATGTCAATTGAGGTATTATAAAGTGACGGTGTAAAGCATCAGGACACCAGACACTCCATTCTGATCTACCCTGAGTGGGGGATACAAAAATAAGAATCTATTGGTCCCATAATCAGCCATCTTAGAAGTCACCCATCCATTAATGTGTGTTTATCTTTGTTTTTAACCTTTTGGGGCTTAGTGTTGTCTTAGACACAGGTGGTCTATGCCTAATTGCTAGAGGTCCCCTTAGTTTATGGGTAGAGGGACCCCTTAGAGGCGGTAGGGTTTAATAGGGCCCCTAGGGTCAGCCATCGAGGAGCGGGGGCGCCACAACGTTCCCCCCTAGGGTGCCAACCTCTGCGGTCAGGTAGGAGTGAGCTTAGTTATCACTTTAGGGACAGCCCAGCGGTACCCATCTGTTTTAATGGTATTGATACACATTACATGT
Organism: Oophaga sylvatica; assembly: GCA_033576555.1. Classification (NCBI taxonomy): domain Eukaryota; kingdom Metazoa; phylum Chordata; class Amphibia; order Anura; family Dendrobatidae; genus Oophaga; species Oophaga sylvatica. The sequence continues at coordinate 342,698,326 of JARQOD010000004.1, read as the reverse complement.
TTTGTTTTTTTTGTTTTGTGTCACTTGTTTGGGTGTTTTACCCATTGTGGTAATTTTATTAATAAAGTATTGCCTATAGGGCATTTTTTCCATGATTTTTAACTCCAGGATAACCCTACACTCCTCGCTGCCAACAACAATCCTGTTTTTAACCCAATAAATAAATGCAGGCCAATTGGATGCCATTCTTCTTTTGAGGTTCACACCATCAGGTTGTTCCATTCCCTCTCCCTCAGAGCAGCAGTCATATACCGGCCCCCAGGTTCACCAACCCACTTCCATGACCACTTTTATGCTTGCGGCCACACTTCATGTCCTCCGAATTGACAGCCTTTATCGTGGGAGAATTCAACAGCTCCACCTACCCAACTGCATCCCAGCTTCGATCTCTAGCCAATTCTCTTTGCCTCTCACAACTTTCAAACTCTGAGACACGCAAAGACGATTACACCCCTGATCTGGACTTTGTCTGGTTCAGTTCAATCTCCTACCTAGATGACTCACTTCTTACCATTTGTCCCCCATGAAACTAGGAGTATAACCACAACTTAGACATTTTTTGGTGCTCCCTAAAAACACATGTTTTTAGGGCGGCCTATCACGTTCCCAAATCAAATTCCTTTTTATATACAGTCCAGACCAAAAGTTTGGACACCTTGTGTGTAACAACTGAAATTATGTCTTATATTCTAGGTTCTTCAAAGTAGCCACCTTTTTCTTTGATGACTGCTTTGCACACTCTTGGCATTCTCTTGATGAGCTTCAAGAGGTAGTCACCGGAAATGGTCTTCCAACAATCTTGAAGTAGTTCCCAGAGATGCTTAGCACTTGTAGGCCCATTTGCCTTCACTCTGCTGTCCAGCTCACCCCAAACCATCTCGATTGGGTTCAGGTCTGGTGACTGTGGAGACCAGGTCATCTGGCGTAGCACCCCATCACTCTCCTTCTTGGTCAAATAGCCTGTACACAGCCTGGAGGTGTGTTTGGGGTCATTGTCCTGTTGAAAAAAAAAATTGATGGTCCAACTAAACGCAAACCGGATGGAATAGCATGCCGCTGCAAGATGCTGTGGTAGCCATGCTGGTTCAGTATGCCTTCAGTTTTGAATAAATTCCCAACAGTGCACCAGCAAAGCACCCCCACACCATCACACCTCCTCCTCCATGCTTCACGGTGGGAACCAGGCATGTAGAGTCCATCCATTCACCTTTTCTGCGTCGCACAAAGGCACGGTGGTTGGAACCGAAGATCTCAAATTTGGACTCATCTGACCAAAGCACAGATTTCCGTTGGTCTAATGTCCATTCCTTGTGTTCTTTAGCCCAAACAAGTCTCTTCTGCTTGTTGCCAGTCCTTAGCAGTGGTTTCCTAGCAGCTATTTTACCATGAAGGCCTGCTGCACAAAGTCTACTCTTAACAGTTGTTGTAGAGATGTGTCTGCTACTAGAACTCTGTGTGGCATTGACCTGGTCTCTAATCTGAGCCGCTGTTAACCTGCAATTTCTGAGGCTGGTGACTCAGATAAACTTATCCTCAGAAGCAGAGGTGACTCTTGGTCTTCCTTTCCTGGGGTGGTCCTCATGTGAGCCAGTGTCTTTGTAACGCTTCATGGTTTTTGCAACTGCACTTGGGGACACTTTAAAAGTTTTCCCAATTTTTTGGACTGACTGACCTTCATTTCTTAAAGTAATGATGGCCACTCGCTTTTTACTTAGAATTTGTATTATGGCAAGAAAAAAGCAGCTAACATTCTATTCAGTAGGACTATCAGCTGTGTATCCACCAGACATCTGCACAACACAACTAATGGTCCTAACCCCATTTATAAGTCCAGAAATCCCACTTATTAAACCTGACAGGGCACACCTGTGAAGTGAAAACCATTTCCGATGGCTACCTCTTGAAGCTCATCAAGAGAATGCCAAGAGTGTGCAAAGCAGTCATCAAAGCAAAAGGTGGCTACTTTGAAGAACCTAGAATATAAGACATATTTTCAGTTGTTTCACACTTTTTTGTTAAGTATATAATTCCACAGTGTTAATTCATAGTTTTGATGCCTTCAGTGTGAATGTACAATTTTCATAGTCATGAAAATAGAGAAAAATCTTTAAATGAGAAGGTGTGTCCAAACTTTTGGTCTGTACTGTATATATAGCTTATTCTCTACTTCTCTGGACATAATTCACCATCAAACTCAACCGTACCCAAAAGGCTCATTCAGCCTTTATCTACCCCCCATTTGATCAAGATGGTTGTACCATCATTGTAAATAAGCACCTGTAATTGATGTCACCCCCACCTCATTGTAGATTGTAAGCTCTGTAGAGCAGGGTCGTCATTATTTTTGCTTGAATTGTTTGATTATCTTAAACTTGGTAACTTTTGACTGTTTTATATGAACTGCTGACTCGTAAAGCTTTGCGTAATGTGTTTGTGATATATAAATAAAGTTTATTATTAGTAGTAGATTGAAGATGGTGAAATTCAAACTGTTAACTGTGCCATATGTAGGAGTGAAGAATCTTTTATGTGAGCACAACTGCACAAATGAGGCAATATGTAGGAGTGAAGAATCTTTTATGTGAGCACAACTGCACAAATGAGGGTTTGCTGCTGTGCCGACACAGGGTGGAGTAGGGTGAACACGACAAGCTGCTGGACTGTGAGAGAGGTGCAGGCGGGGATTTTATGGTGGATTGAGAAAGATGGGGTGTGCGTGATATGTAAGATCAGTCAAAAACAGCAGGCATGTCCAATTCCATATCAGCTGACAGACTCTCAATCACCCCAACAGTAGGGGGTAAACAGGTGGAGGTTCTTCGGCCAGAGACCTGTGTGACAACACTTGACACGGTAAGGGAGGAGGAAGAATCAGAATATGCGGTTGATGGGGTGGACAGTGGTTGGCGAGACCCACTAGTCTGCATTTTAGCACAATGACATTCCCAGATAAACGCATGTTGATCACGCATGTGCCAGGTCATTCATGTAGTACTGAAATGATTTTATTTTTTTTACTCTACTATGTTGTTTTTAAAAAAGTTGACACATAACATGATTTTTTTAATTTTTGCCAATATGAAAAAAGACCCAAGCCATGCAGAACTGCAAACACTGCTGTCCACTGAAAGAGTTGGGCTTTAGGATTCATTTGTTGTCGTCTTTGCATATCTCTGTGTCTATCTAACGCCTTCATCTTCCTCCTCCTCCTCTGCTGAGCTACTCAGCTGCACGCCTCTGGGTTTTACACCAAGTGTGATCTACTACCTAATCATCATCCTCTCTGTTCTCCCACTCCTCACCCTGAGATTCACCTTCCTCCTCTTCCTGCCTTGACAGCACAGTACAGTCCGCGGGTGCCTCAAATATCTGAGTCTCGTCACAAATGGATCACCTTCACCCGATGGGGTTAATGTCTGTTGAAGAGGGTTTGGTTTATGCTCGGACAAAATTTCATCCAGCCATAGATCTACAGTACAGACCAAAAGTTTGGACACACATTCTCATTTAAAGATTTTTCTCTATTTTCATGACTATGAAAATTGTACATTCACACTGAAGGCATCAAAACTATGAATTAACACATGTGGAATTATATACTTAACAAAAAAGTATGAAACAACTGAAAATATGTCTTATATTCTAGGTTCTTCAAAGTAGCCACCTTTTGCTTTAATGACTGCTTTGCACACTCTTGGCATTCTCTTGATGTGCAGAGGCCACTTGATGCAGCGCTTGCCATCTACTGGAGCACATGTTCTTTCTGGCCCTCATCTACAAAGCATACCGTTGTACGGCTGCCAAAGAAAGGGAGCGGAGTTGCCCGTCAAGTAACAGAAGTTATAAAAATGCTGCGCAAATTCTGATTGCAGCAAAACAAACCAACTTCTCATCCCTCATATCATACCTGTCTCACAACCCTAAACAGCTATTCAGTACTTTTAATTCTTTCCTGGGTCCACCAGTTCCCCCTCCTTCTCTGCTCATCTCAGCTGAATACTTTCACTAACAACTGGTGTCTTCCATTCTGATTAAAACATACCTCGATCATACCCATTCTCAAAAAGCCCACCCTTGACACATCCTCTGTGTCTACCTATCGCCCCATATCATTTCTCCCCTATGCCACCAAACTACTGGAACAACATGTCCATTTTGAACTGTCCTCCCACCTCTCCTCTTGCTCCCTCTTTGACCGCATACAATCTGACTTCAAACCACACCATTCCACTGAAACTGCCCTGACTAAAGTCACCAATGACCTACTAACCACTAAATGAAAGCGACGCAAGTTTGTCCTCCTCCTTCTCCTGGACCTGGCATCTGTCTTTGACACAGTGTACCATTCCCTCTTACTACAGACTTTCTGATCTATTGACATTACATACTTGGCCCTTTGTTGGATCTCTTCATATCTAACAGACAGGACATTCAGTGTCTCTCACTCACACACTAACTCCTCATCTTACCCCCTATGTCTTCGTGTCCACCAAGTTTCAGTTGTAGGACCGGTAACTATGCTTAGAGGTTGCACTCGCACACTCCCTCCCTCTTAAAGGAACTGCCCGCATCAATCTAAGGTATTCCTAACCTATAGCTGGGTGACACCTTCTATTTAAGGCTTCTCCTAAAATATAGAGGTGCCTGAGCTACGTTGTTATTTTGCTTTGCATGCTTGCTAGTTGTCAGGTTCCCCAGGTCCATCTGTCTGCTTGTCTACCCTGTACCCGTCTGTTCGTACCTGTCTGCGCACTTCTGTCCATCAGCCGGTCCAGATCGCAACAGCCAGCACCCATCTGTCTAACACCCGGTCCTGCCCGCACCTGCCAGTGCTTTTCTGTTCCTCAGTCAGTCCCATCTGCACCCTATGTTCCAGAGTCCCTACAGTGCCTGCCTGCATTTTTCAACCCTCCTTTCGGCCTTAGCAGCTTACCTGCTATACCTACATTCTGTAGGTCAGCAATTGAGTAGCACCAGGTGCCACCTCTTGGTACCTCCTTGGGTTGCAGTTTTCGCGTGATGCCACTTGTCCGAGTAGGGATTTGGTAGGCCACCTAGTTATGCCCTTTCCAGGCTGTCAGAGGCATATGAAACGTTGTTTCAACCACCTTGCCCATTACTGTCTCCATCTGCTGGGTTGGCTGCACTGGAATAGGTGTCGGTCCCCTCCATACTAATTTTATTTTATTGCAGTTGATGACACTTTGTTGGTGTCTGCCACTAACTTTTGTAAATGTGTAGACTCCTGGTTGGGTCTTCTTCATGCCTGTTGCCTGTAGCAGTATGTCTCCGAGTCTGTCAGGCCTCCACTTCCTTGGACTCAACTACCCATGTTACTATTTTTAAATTTTTCTGACAATGATAGTCTAGAAAACTGATATTTGTGCCACCTGAGTGTGGCTCAGCATGAAAGCAGGTAGAGGTGTTGCATGTGGTATCAGGGCTCCCAGCAAAGGGCCCCTACACCGATCCCTCACCCACTTTGTCTTATTGTGACGTTCAATTGAGAGATGTAAATGCTGTCCCAGACACGGATACCTCATGCCTGGCTGATTGCTGCAATGTCATGCTAAAATCTGCACTGTGGGTGAATGGAGGCCATTTTCCTGGTGTCTTCCCGTCATTTGATGTGTTTTGGCAGTATTTGGGGCCATTATAAGGTGTTATGCATGTGTTTGTTTTTGCCTCCCATTGACGTGATTGGCGTTTGGTAATGTTCGGCGAATATTCGACTAATTAATCAGCGAATATTGCTAATTTGGCGAACATAATCCTAACCGAACATTGAAATATTTGCTTATCTCTAGTGGTGACAACATAGAGGTTACCTCCAGTCACTGAGGCTCCGTTCCCAGCCGGGCTGAACTGCCGTGACCTCGGTGAGATATCCGCTAGCACCGTGAGAGTTTTTCTCATGGTGCTAGCAGGGATGTCACTGAGGTCATGGCAGTTCATTTGCCCAGCTGGGAACGGAGTCTCAGTGACCGGAGGTAACCTCTATGACGTCACCCTGGTCACTGACGCCGCGCTCACAGCAGCTCATTCACCAGTGGTTCTCAGCCTGGACGGTCGCAACTTGGCCCCGTCCAGGTTGAAAACTGTTTATCCCCAGACATGGATTACGGCGTGGGACAGAACGACAGACAGGTATAGTATATTGTTGTTTTTTTTATTCTTGGTTTATTACAGGAGATCGACGGCTTCGGTGGAATTAGGCGTTCGGTGAGTTTAACTGTGTTTGTTTTATTTTTAAATAAAAATGGAAAACGGTTTTGTTTTATTTCTAATAAAATACCTTATACTGGCTGTGTGTTTATTTACCATATAACTAAAGGATTAGTAATGGATAGGTGTCTTACAGATGCCTCTCCATTACTAAGCTGTGGGCTTGATGTCACCTGACAATACAAAAGAGACATCAACCCCACAAATATGAATCTTACTTGCCACTGCTACAAGGCAAGTGGGAAGAGCCAGCAAAGTGCCATAATTGGCGCATTTAATAGATGTGCCTTTTCTAGGTAGCTGCGGGCTGCTACTTTAAGGCTGGGGGGCCAATATCCATAGCCCCTTACCAGCCTGAGAATACCAGCCCCCAGCTGTCTGCTTTAGCAAGGCTAGTTATCAAAAATGGGGGGCCCCACATCATTTTTTTTTCTCATTATTTATTTAAATAATTTAAAAAAACAGCGTGGGGACCCCTCTATTCTTGAAAACCAGCTTGTTGAAGCTGACAGCTGAAGGTTGCAGCCCCAGCTGTGAGTTTTGCCTGGCTGGTTGTCAAAAATTCAGGGGACCCATGCCGCTTTTTTGAAATTATTTATTTACAGTGCAGGAGCGGCTGATGAATATTCCCATCCGCCGCTCCTGCTCTCACTGTTATTAGTGTCAGCAGGTGTCAGATGATGGGAGCTGTAGTCTCATGAGCTGACACCAGTGGCCGGACGTAAACTTTATTCCTCTGATTACAGCTGCAGGCTCATGCTGTCTTTTGACAGTGTGGGAACCACTGCTTTCTGACCGGCGGGGATGATTTCACTGCCGATCAGAAGCGGTGTTTGTCGCGCTGCCACGCACATGACAGTGCAACAAACACCCAATGTTCGGGCAGCCGAACCCGAACAATAACACGGACTTCCTGGTGAAGTCCGTGTTCGATTTCCGTGCCCAAACAGTAGGTTTTCAGTACGGATGCTGATCTTTACTGTTTGGGTTCGTCCATCTCTACTCAGAGGTCATTATGATGATTGTTTCCATGGCAACGATCAGGCTCTCACTCTTCCTGCCTTGTAAATGCTGTGATCACTATCGATTGCAGCATTTAGGGGGTTAAATGGCCTGAGGCAGTGCTTCTGGCAGTGACAGCTGAAGCTCGGATTTGACTTAAGTCAACCTCCCAGCATTGATCATGTGGACACTGCTCCCGTGTCCGCATGACGTAAACTTACTTCAAATGTAGTCAAGGGGTTAAAAAGAAGTTGCAATCAATGAATCAGGCAAAAACATCTGGAATTGCTAAACTCCACCCACAAAATAGAAAGAGAGGAGCATATCTGAAAAAGAATATAATGCTGTCTGCAGGGCAAGCGTTAGAAGACCTAAAGCCAGTAAAGAAAGTAAGGCTTGCAAGGGAGACCAAAAGTGACAAAAAAATTTTTGGGGGATATGAAAAGCAAAAGAAAAGTCAAAGATGCTATAGGATTTTTACAGGATGATAAGAGCGAAGGGGTCAAAAATTATGTTGACAAGGCCGAACTTTTAAATTCCTATTTTCCTATTTTGCATCTGTGTTCTCTAAGAAAGCAAATGCAACATCAACTGATTTTCACTGTGCTATCGAAGGAATAAAAGAATCCACGCTATCTATAAACAGAGAGATGGTGAGGGAACACTTAGCAAATTTAAATGAATTTATATCTCCTGGTCCAGATGAATTACGTCCTAGGGTACTGAAAAAGTTAGGAGAGGAAATTGCAGAACCACTAACCAGAATCTTTGAAAAATCCTGGAGAAAAGGAGAAGTCCAAGAAGATAGGAGAAAGGCAAATGTTGTCCCTATCTTCAAAAAACGAACCGACCAAACAACCGAAACCACTGGATTGCAAAAGAATTCCAGACAGGAAATTAAGAAATAAATATTTTTATTAAATAATAGTGTAAAAAAAGGATTACATAAAAACAATGTGCGCGTATTCAGGACAAAATATATAAAAAACATATTGGAGAAGGCAGACCCTAAAGAAATTGCATAGAAAACATATAGTAGACCTCAAGTACGAGAAAAGATTGATAAAAGTGTAAAAATTGTAAAAAAACAATTGTGTGCAAGTGACAAGGACTTCTAAGAAAATATATAAAATAGAATAAATCACACTTAAAGTGCATGTGCAATATATGTGAAAAATCACAGAATGTGCAAGATAAATATAAATATATTAAATTCAAATTGAATCAAAACCATATATAAAGTGCCAAAGTGCAAGGAGGAGTGCTTAGAGGAATAAAATATAAGGGTAATGTACCTTCAAGGGTTGCTGGGTCCCGTAACCATGCACACCCTGATGCGCATTTCTGAAAAACTTCCTTCATCCTTCCTTCCTTCCTGACACGTGTCGGGGTGCATGTGGTTACAGGACCCGGTGACCCTTTTATATATTTTTGTCCTGAATACGCGCACATTGTTTTTATGTAACCTTTTTTGCCACTATTATTTAATAAAAATATTTATTACTTAATTTCCTGTATGGAATTCTTTTGCAATCCAGTGGTTTCGGTTGTTTGGTCAGCTCGTTCGTTTTGAGTGGTTTCCACTTTTTTTCACAGAGCACCGGGTTTATCCACTATATCAGTGGTTCTCAACCTTTCTAATGCCGTGACCCCGCAATACAGTTTCTCATGTTGCGGTGACCCCCAAACCAAAAAATAATTACAGTCCTCCATACAATATTATGGGCACCACATAGTCCTCCATACAGTATTATGGGCCAAATATAATGCTCCATAAAGAATACTGGTCCCCATATAATGCTCCATACAAAATATGGAGCTCTCCTCTGCACTGTGCTGCGTTCTGCACTGTTACGGCTCAGGAAAGGGCACTGTGGAAAGACTCCCCATTATCATCATCATTGCCTCCCCATCATCATTATTTTCTCCCCATCATCATTGTCTCCCCATCATCATTATCATTGCCTCCCCATCATCATCATTGTCTGCCATCATCATTGGCTCCCCATCATCATCATCATTGCCTGCCCATCATCATTGGCTCCCCATCATCATCGCCTCCCCATCATCATCATCATCATCATTGCCTGCCCATCATCATTGGCTCCCCATCATCATGATCATTGCCTGCTCATCATCATTGGCTCCCCATCATCATCGCCTCCCCATCATCATCATCGCCTGCCCATCATCATCATCGCCTGCCCATCATCATCATCTTTGCCTTCCCATCATCATTGGCTCCCCATCATCATCGTTGCCTCCTCACCACCATCACTGCCTCCCCCCATCACCATCACACATACAGCACCACACACAGACAGCACCGCAGCACTCTCTCACATACACACACGCAGGCAGACACACACACACACTGATACACACAGACACATACACCTCACATCTCACCTGTCCGGTGCCCGCGCTCTCTGCCACAGCCGGCCGCTGAATGATGACGTCATCCAGTGGCGCTGCTGTGACAGGAAGCGCGGGCGACCTGCAGGCGCCCCCTGGAGCCCGGAGCTACGGAGGCACGGGGAGAGGTAAGTATTGCGCCGCCTGCTCAGGCCGGGTCCCCCCTCTCCCCGCACAGTGGACTCACCGACCCGCCGCTCAGCTCCGGAGGGTCCCGGGCCGCTGCACTGTGACTCCGTGGGAGGAGGAATTGCTGCTGCTGCCACGCCGCCCCACACAAGTGCTGCCTGGGGCGGACCGCCCGCCCACGCTACGCCCGCCCACGCTACGCCCCTGCTACGCCACTGGGCTAAAGCCATCGGAACTATGCTGTATATATGGCTCCGCTCCCATCCTCCCATCCTGTATATATGGCTCCGCTCCCCCTCCCATCCTGTATACATGGCTCCGCTCCCACCCTCCCATCCTGTATACATGGCTCCGCTCCCCCCTCCCATCCTGTATACATGGCTCCGCTCCCCCCTCCCATCCTGTATATATGGCTCCGCTCCCATCCTGTATATATGGCTCCGCTCCCATCCTGTATATATGGCTCGGCTCCCCCTCCCATCCTGTATACATGGCTCCGCTCCCTCCTCCCATCCTGTATACATGGCACCGCTCCCCTCCTCCCATCCTATATACATGGCTCCGCTCCCATCCTCCCATCCTGTATATATGGCTCCGCTCCCTCCTCCCATCCTGTATACATGGCTCCGCTCCCATCCTCCCATCCTATATACATGGCTCCGCTCCCACCCTCCCATCCTATATATATGGCTCCGCTCCCTCCCTCCCATCCTATATACACGGCTCCACTCCCACCCTCCCATCCTATATATATGGCTCCGCTCCCATCCTATATACACGGCTCCACTCCCACCCTCCCATCCTATATATATGGCTCCGCTCCCTCCCTCCCATCCTATATACACGGCTCCACTCCCACCCTCCCATCCTAAATACATGGCTCCGCTCCCACCCTCCCATCCTATATATATGGCTCCGCTCCCATCCTCCCATCCTGTATATATGGCTCCGCTCCCCCTCCCATCCTGTATACATGGCTCTGCTCCCACCCTCCCATCCTGTATACATGGCTCCGCTCCCCCCTCCCATCCTGTATATATGGCTCCGCTCCCATCCTGTATACAGTTAGGTCCATAAATATTTGGACAGAGACAACATTTATCTAATTTTGGTTCTAGACATTACCACAATGAATTTGAAACAAAACAAATCAGATGCAGTTGAAGTTCAGACTTTCAGCTTTCATTTGAGGGTATCCACATTAAAATTGGATGAAGGGTTTAGGAGTTTCAGCTCCTTAACATGTGCCACCCTGTTTTAAAAGGGACCAAAAGTAATTGGACAATTGACTCCAAGGCTATTTCATGGACAGGTGTGGGCAATCCCTTCATTATATCATTCTCAATTAAGCAGATAAAAGGGCTGGTGTTGATTTGAGGTGTGGTGTTTGCATTTGGAAGGTTTAGCTGTGAAGGAAACATGTGGTCAAAGGAGCTCTCCATGCAGGTGAAACAAGCCATCCTTAAGCTGCAAAAACAGAAAAAAACCATCCGAGAAATTGCTACAACATTAGGAGTGGCAAAATCTACAGTTTGGTACATCCTGAGAAAGAAAGAAAGCACTGGTGAACTCATCAATGCAAAAAGACCTGGGCGCCCACGGAAGACAACAGTGGTGGATGATCGCAGAATACTCTCCATGGTGAAGAGAAACCCCTTCACAACAGCCAACCAAGTGAACAACACTCTCCAGGAGGTAGGCGTATCAATATCCAAATCTACCATAAAGAGAAGACTGCATGAAAGTAAATACAGAGGGTTCACTGCACGGTGCAAGCCACTCATAAGCATCAAGAATAAAAAGGCTAGACTGGACTTTGCTAAAAAACATCTAAAAATGCAGCACAGTTCTGGAAGAACATTCTTTGGACAGATGAAGCCAAGATCAACCTCTACCAGAAAGATGGAAAGAGAAAAGTATGGCAAAGGCGTGGTACAGCTTATGATCCAAAGCATACCACATCATCTGTAAAACACTGCGGAGGCAGTGTGATGGCTTGGGCATGCATGGCTGCCAGTGGCACTGGGTCACTAGTGTTTATTGATGATGTGACACAGGACAGAAGCAGCCGAATGAATTCTGAGGTATTCAGAGCCATACTGTGTGCTCAGATCCAGCCAAATGCAGCCAAACTGATTGGTCGTCGTTTCATACTACAGATGGACAATGACCCAAAACATAAAGCCAAAGCAACCCAGGAGTTTATTAAAGCAAAGAAGTGGAATATTCTTGAATGGCCAAGTCAGTCACCTGATCTCAACCCAATTGAACATGCATTTCACTTGTTAAAGACTAAACTTCAGACATAAAGGCCCACAAACAAACAACAACTGAAAACCACCGCGGTGAAGGCCTGGCAGAGCATCAAAAAGAAGGAAACACAGTGTCTGGTGATGTCCATGAGTTCAAGACTTCAGGCAGTCATTGCTAACAAAGGGTTTTCAACCAAGTACTAGAAATGAACATTTTATTTACAATTATTTAATCTGTCCAATTACTTTTGGTCCCTTTAAAAACAGGGTGGCACATGTTAAGGAGCTGAAACTCCTAAACCCTTCATCCAATTTTAATGTGGATACCCTCAAATTAAAGCTGAAAGTCTGAACTTCAACTGCATCTGATTTGTTTTGTTTCAAATTCATTGTGGTAATGTCTAGAACCAAAATTAGATAAATGTTGTCTCTGTCCAAATATTTATGGACCTAACTGTATATGGCTCCGCTCTCATCCTGTATATATGGCTCGGCTCCCCCTCCCATCCTGTATACATGGCTCCGCTCCCTCCTCCCATCCTGTATACATGGCACCGCTCCCATCCCCCATCCTATATACATGGCTCCGCTCCCATCCTCCCATCCTGTATATATGGCTCCGCTCCCTCCTCCCATCCTGTATACATGGCTCCGCTCCCATCCTCCCATCCTATATACATGGCTCCGCTCCCACCCTCCCATCCTATATATATGGCTCCGCTCCCATCCTCCCATCCTATATACACGGCTCCACTCCCACCTCCCATCCTATATATATGGCTCCGCTCCCTCCCTCCCATCCTATATACACGGCTCCACTCCCACCCTCCCATCCTATATACATGGCTCCGCTCCCACCCTCCCATCCTATATATATGGCTCCGCTCCCATCCTCCCATCCTATATACATGGCTCCGCTCCCACCCTCCCATCCTATATATATGGCTCCGCTCCCACCCTCCCATCCTATATACATGGCTCCGCTCCCTCCTCCCATCCTGTATACATGGCTCCGCTCCCATCCTCCCATCCTATATACATGGCTCCGCTCCCATCCTCCCATCCTATATACATGGCTCCGCTCCCATCCTCCCATCCTATATACATGGCTCCGCTCCCATCCTCCCATCCTGTATATATGGCTCCGCTCCCTCCTCCCATCCTGTATACATGGTTCCGCTCCCATCCTCCCATCCTATAAACATGGCTCCGCTCCCACCCTCCCATCCTATATACATGGCTCCGCTCCCTCCTCCCATCCTGTATACATGGCTCCGCTCCCACCCTCCCATCCTATATACATGGCTCCGCTCCCATCCTGTATACATGGCTCCGCTCCCATCCTCCCATCCTATATACATGGCTCCGCTCCCATCCTCCCATCCTGTACACATGGCTCCGCTCCCATCCTCCCAACCTGTATATATGGCTCCGCTCCCACCCTCCCATCCTGTACACATGGCTCCGCTCCCATCCTCCCATCCTGTATATATGGCTCGGCTCCTCCATCCTCCCCCCACCATACTTACCCTCCTTGCTCCGTCGCTGCAGGTCCCTGCATCCCTGTCAGTGGCGTCAGCTTCCTCCTGTGCGCAGCGGTGACGTAATACCGCTCATTAAGGACATGAATATGGAAGCCACGCCTATGGGAGTGGCGTCACGTCCATATTCATTACCTTAATGAGCGGTATTACGTCACCGCACTGCCAGGAGGAAGCTGACGCCGCTGACAGGGATGCAGGGACCTGTGTTATGATTTGGTAGCTGAGGAGAGCAGGCAAAAAAGGAAATACACCAGAGCAGTTGGAAACTATGAGATTGCAGTACCCTGACTAACCACCACAACTAGAGGCAGCCCCCCCCTTGAGGAGGGGTCACTTAACCCTCATTTGAGCAACCAGGTCGGTCAGGATGAGTTCTATGATACGCACGGATGAGTCTCCTATCATGGATGTCCGAAGCAAACACCCAAGAATTGTCTTCCTGACCATAACCTCTCCATTTAACCAAATACTGGAGTTTCCGTCTAGAAAAACGAGAATTCAATATTTTCTCAACCACATACTCCAGATTGCCCTCAACCAAACAGGGTCAGGAGGCACAGTAGTAGGAACCACTGGCTCAACAAACCTCTTCAACAAGAACTTGTGGAACACGTTATGGATCTTAAATGTCCCTGGAAGAAGCAAACGAAAAGAAACAGGATTAAGAATCTCCATGATCTTATAAGGTCCAATGAACCTAGGCTTAAATTTAGGAGATGCCACTCTCATAGGAATATTTCTTGAGGACAACCAGACCAAGTCCCCCACTTTAAACCGAGGACCATCAATTCTATGCCGGTTAGCAAACCGCTGGGCCCTCTCCTGAGAGAGGGACAACCTCTCCACTACCTGGTCCCAAATCTGCTGCATACGCTCCACAACAGAGTCAACACCTGGACAGCCAGAAGCCTCCGTCTGTCCTGAAGAAAATCGAGGGTGAAACCCAGAATTACAGAAAAATGGAGACATCAAAGTGGCAGAGCTAGCCCTATTATTAAGAGCAAACTCAGCCAAAGGCAAAAAAGAGACCCAGTCATCCTGATCAGCAGACACAAAGCATCTTAGATAAGTCTCCAATGTCTGGTTTGTTCTCTCAGTTTGACCATTGGTCTGAGGATGAAACGCCGAGGAGAAAGACAATTGAACACCAATTTTAGAACAAAAGGTCCTCCAAAATCTGGAAACAAACTGGACTCCTCTGTCAGACACAATGTTCTCAGGAATGCCGTGTAAACGAACCACGTGCTGAAGAAACAAAGGCACCAATTCAGAGGAGGAAGGCAACTTAGGTAATGGCACAAGATGTATCATCTTGGAAAACCTATCGCAAATCACCCAGATGACGGTCATTCTCTGAGAAACAGGGAGGTCGGAAATGAAATCCATAGAGATATGGGTCCATGGTCTCTTGGGCACAGGCAATGGCATCAACAAACCACTAGAACGAGAGCAAGGCTTGGAGCGAGAGCAAGTCCCGCAGGACTGCACAAACTCCCTGACATCACGAGACAAGGTAGACCACCAAAAGGACCGACTAACCAAGTCTCTGGTACCAAAAATTCCGGGATGACCGGCCAACGTGGAACAATGAATCTCAGACATTACACTCTTTTTCCACTGGTCCGGGACAAACAATTTCCCAACAGGGCAGCGCTCGGGCTTGTCCTCCTGACACCCCTCCAGAGCCAGTCTCAAATTGGGCGAGATGGCGGAAAGAACTACACCCTCTTTCAACAGAAGGATCAGATAACTCAGGAGAGTCCGCAAGGAAACTCCTCGAGAGGGCATCCGCCTTAACATTTTTAGTGCCAGGAAGAAATGAAACCACAAAATTAAAACGTGTGAAAAACAAGGCCCACCTGGCCTGTCTAGGATTAAGTCGCTTGGCAGATTCCAGATAAACTAGATTCTTATGGTCCGTAAGGACCACCACCTGATGTTTGGCTCCCTCCAGCCAATGTCTCCACTCTTCAAAAGCCCACTTCATGGCTAATAACTCCCGATTACCCACGTCATAATTACGTTCAGTGGGAGAAAATTTTCGAGAGAAAAAGGCACAAGGGTTACTTTTAGAGGTCTCTGGATCTCTTTGGGACAAAACGGCACTTGCCCAATTTCAGAGGCATCAACCTCCACCTGAAATGGTAGAGAAACATCAGGCTGCCGTAGAACAGGAGCAGAAGTGAATCTCTGCTTAAGTTCCTGAAATGCAGAGACTGCCTCAGGAGACCAATTCACCACATCAGAACCCTTCTTGGTCAAATCAGTTAATGGTTTAACAATAACAGAGAAATTACCAATAAATTTACGATAAAAATTGGCAAAACCCAAGAATCTTTGAAGAGCCTTTAATGAAGTAGGTTGGACCCAATCACAGATGGCCTGAACTTTGACCGGGTCCATTTCAATAACAGATGGGGACAAAATGAATCCCAGAAATGAGATCCTCTGTACGCCAAAAAGACACTTTGATCCTTCACATACAGAGCATTCTCTCTCAAAATCTGGAACACAGTCCGAACATGTTTTACATGGGAGTCCCAGTCATTGGAAAAAATCAAGATATCATCCAAATAAACAATCAGAAATTTATCCACAAAATCCCTGAAAATGTCATTCATGAAGGACTGGAAGACAGAAGGAGCATTAGTGAGCCAAAGGGCATCACAAGGTACTCAAAATGCCCTTCAGGGGTATTAAATGCCGTCTTCCATTCGTCCCCGTGCTTAATGCGAATAAGGTTATATGCCCCCCTGAGGTCAAGCTTGGTAAACCAAGTAGCGTTTTTCACCCTGGAAAACAGATCAGAGATCAAGGGTAAATGATATTGATATTTCACAGTAATATTGTTCAAGAGACGATAATCAATACACGGCCTTAATGAACCATCCTTTTTGGCCACAAAGAAAAAACCGGCACCTAAGGGTGAAAAGGATGGTCTGATATGACCCTTCTCCAATGACTCCTTGATATAAGACAGCATAACGTCATGTTCAGGTACAGACAGGTTAAAAAGGCGACCTTTAGGGAATTTACTACCAGGCACTAATTCAATAGCGCAGTCATAGCTCCTATGGGGAGGTAAGGATGCAGATTTACTTTCGCTAAACACATCAGAAAAATCAATCAAAAGTCAGGAACATCCTGAGCCTGGGGGGAGGCAGAAAAAACAGGAGTGTTGGTATTAACACATTGGCAGCCCCAACTGGTAACAGACACAGATTTCCAATCCAAAACAGGATTATGAGACTGTAACCAAGGGAAACCCAGTACGATAATGTCATGCAGATTATACAGAACCAAAATTTGCAACTCTCCTGATGATCAGGTTCTACCCTCATTATCACCTGAGTAGAGAACTGAGGTTTATTCTCAGCCAAAGGGGTAGAATCGATCCCCAGTAGGGGAATAGACTTCCGTAGGGGTATCAAGGGAAACCCACAACGTTTAGCAAAATCAAAATCCATCAGGTTAATAGCTGCTCCAGAATCAACAAAAGCCTGAGCAGAAAATGAGGACAGAGAGCATATCAGGGTAACAGTTAATAAAAACTTAGTCTGAACACTACCCAAGACAACTGAGCGTGCAAAACGTCTTCCCCGCTTAGGGCAGACTGAAATAGCATGAGAGGCATCACCACAGTAGAAACATAACCCATTGCGCTTTCGAAATTCATGACGCTGTGCCCCAGAAACCACTCTATCACACTGCATGGATTCAGAAGCAGGTTCACAAGGCAACATTATTCCACGCATACCTTTCCGCTCACGCAAACGTCTGTCAATTTGAATCGCTAATGACATAGAATCATTGAGACCAGAGGGAACAGGGAATCCCACCATAACATCCTTTACATTATCTGACAGTCCCTTTCGAAAAAGAGCTGCCAAAGCGTCGTCATTCCATTTGGTCAGGACTGCCCACCTACGGAATCTATGACAGTATAACTCAGCGTCCTCAAGCCCCTGACTTAATGCCAACAAAGTTTTTTCAGCTTGATCAGTGACATTAGGCTCATCGTACAATAACCCCAAAGCCTGAAAAAACGCATCAACATCACTCAAAACAGGATCCCCAGGTGTCAGGGAAAAAGCCCAATCCTGAGGGTCGCCGCGCAGGAGAGAGATGACAATTTGAACCTGCTGCGCTGCGTTCCCTGAGGACTTAGATTTTAAGGCAAAAAACAATTTACAGTTATTTTTGAAATTCTGAAATTTAGCTCGATCCCCTAAAAACAAATCTGGCATGGGAATCCTAGGTTCCACAACAGGCAACCTAGCAAGATAGGTAGCAATACTCCGAACTTCAGTGGCAAGCTGATCCACACGGCCAGACAACTGTGCAAACTCCATTGAGAGAGAAAAAAATCCTCCTCAGCACCCAGAGATACAGAGGGAAAAAAAAAAAATGAAACAAACAGAAAAAAAAAAATCTCTGACAACTCTGACAACTTTTTTTTTTTTTCTTTCCACAATATTTTTCCCTTCTGTGAGTACCATATAATTTTCAGTTTAGGCCGGTGATACTGTTATGATTTGGTAGCTGAGGAGAGCAGGCAAAAAAGGAAATACACCAGAGCAGTTGGAAACTATGAGATTGCAGTACCCTGACTAATCACCACAACTAGAGGCAGCCGTGGAGCGTTCCTACATTGGTCCTAGACGCCTCGTCACAGCCCGAGAAACTAACTACACCTAAAGATAGAAAGAGGAAAGCTATCTGCCCCGGAGCAGATCCCCAAAGAACATAGAAAGCCCCCAAACATGTAATGGCGGTTAGACAAGAAGAAATACTGACACAGACAGAAAAATAGTATGAGCAAACGTTGGGGCCCAAACTTACTAAATAGAAAAGGATAGGAAGGGCACTTACTGCAATCCCAAAAAACCCTGAAAAGCACCAACTCTACTAATTTCAAAAACACCTGAGATCACACGACCTCTACCACCTAAATTAGTTCTCTGGTGTAACCAAAAACAAAACAGCAGCCACTGAAAAAACTGGAAAAAGCAAATGTACAAACATCAGTGGCTGAACTGAACTGAGAGGGCAAAAGCCCCCAGAGGGGACCTGAAGGCCCCACAGAAGTGCAGGACAAAATGCAAAAATCAAGCACAAAAACAAAAAGAAGAAAATGTCTTATCTGTAAGCAGGAGATTCAGACACGACACAGCAGGCTACCAAGGAAACAGGAATCAAGGATTGAGACCAGAACAATTGATCACCGGCAACCCTGATGGGAAGGCGACTCCCTTATATAAGACCAGTCAGTAACACCTGATTCCCAATCCTCACAATCTTCACTGGACAGTCCAGTACCATTTGTAACCACCAGAGGGAGCTTCTGCTCAGAACTCATTTCCAGCCTATTCACAACAGACCTGCAGCGATGGAGCGAGGAGGGTAAGTATGGATGTCTAACGAAGCCGGCGGCTGCAGCTGTCACTACAGTGCTGCAGCCGCCGGCTCCTTTAAGCGACCCCTGTGTTTTGGTCATTCGACCCCCATGGGGGTCACGACCCACAGGTTGAGAACCGCTGCACTATATTTATCCACACGTATAGATACCTGAATATATATATATATATATATATATATATACATATATATACACATATATATATATATATTTTATGTTATATATGGTGTCTCTGTTGCTCTAATTTAATCTATCTTCAAAAAAAGGAAAGAAGATGGAGCCAAGTAATTACAGGCCAGTGAGCCTTGCTTCTATAAGATGGAACCAAATAATTACAGGCCAGTGAGCCTTGCTTCTATGCCAGGAGGATCTTTGAACAAATTATTAAACAGCATGTATGTAAGTACTTGGATAAGAATACAGTAATTAACCAGAGCCAGCATGGGTCTGTAGCAAACAAATGATGTTAGACTAATCTACCTTCCTTCTATGATGGTATCATTGACTGGGTGGATCAGGGAAATGCAGTAGATATAGTATATCTTGACTTCAGCAAAGCATTTGATAAAGTATCTCATACCATCCTGATTGAAAAAATGACCAAGTATGGGATTGACAAAGCTACAGGTCCTTCTCAAAAAATTAGCATATAGTGCTAAATTTCATTATTTACCATAATGTAATGATTACAATTAAACTTTCATATATTTTAGATTCATTACACACCAACTGAAATTTGTCAGGTCTTTTATTGTTTTAATAATGATGATTTTGGCATACAACTCCTTATAACCCAAAAAACCTGTCTCAAAAAATTAGCATATCAAGAAAAGGTTCTCTAAACGACCTATTACCCTAATCTTCTGAATCAACTAATTAACTCTAAACACATGCAAAAGATTCCTGAGGCTTTTAAAAACTCCCTGCCTGGTTCAGTACTCAAAACCCCCATCATGGGTAAGACTAGCGACCTGACTGATGTCAAGAAGGCCATCATTGACACCCTCAAGCAAGAGGGTAAGACCCAGAAAGAAATTTCTCAACAAATAGGCTGTTCCAGAGTGCTGTATCAAGGCACCTCAATGGGAAGTCTGCTGGAAGGAAACAATGTGGCAGAAAACGCTGTACAACGAGAAGAGGTGACCGAACCTGAGGAAGATTGTGGAGAAGGACCGATTCCAGACCTTGGGGGACCTGAGGAAGCAGTGGACTGAGTCTGGTGTAGAAACATCCAGAGCCACCGTGCACAGGCGTGTGCAGGAAATGGGCTACAGGTGCCGCATTCCCAGGTAAAGCCACTTTTGAACCATAAACAGCGGCAGAAGCGCCTGACCTGGGCTACAGAGAAGCAGCACTGGACTGTTGCTAAGTGGTCCCAAGTACTTTTTTCTGATGAAAGCAAATTTTGCATGTCATTCAGAAATCAAGGTGCCAGAGTCTGGAGGAAGACTGGGGAGAAGGAAATGCCAAAATGCCTGAAGTCTAGTGTCAAGTACCCACAGTCAGTGATAGTGTGGGGTGCCATGTCAGCTGCTGGTGTTGGTCCACTGTGTTTCATCAAGGGCAGGGTCAATGCAGCTAGCTATCAGGAGATTTTGGAGCACTTCATGCTTCCATCGGCTGAAATGCTTTATGGAGATGAAGATTTCATTTTTCAGCACGACCTGGCACCTGCTCACAGTGCCAAAACCACTGGTAAATGGTTTACTGACCATGGTATTACTGTGCTCAATTGGCCTGCCAACTCTCCTGACCTGAACCCCATAGAGAATCTGTGGGATATTGTGAAGAGAAAGTTGAGAGACGCAAGACCCAACACTCTGGATGAGCTTAAGGCCGCTATCGATGCATCCTGGGCCTCCATAACACCTCAGCAGTGTCACAGGCTGATTGCCTCCATGCCACGCCGCATTGAAGCAGTCATTTCTTGCCAAAGGATTCCCGACCAAGTATTGAGTGCATAACTGAACATTATTATTTGATGGTTTTTTTGTTTGTTTTGAAAAAACACTTTTATTTTATTGGACGGTTGAAATATGTTAATTTTTTGAGACAGGTTTTTTGGGTTATCAGGAGTTGTATGCCAAAATCATCAGTATTAAAACAATAAAAAGACCTGACAAATTTCAGTTGGTGTGTAATGAATCTAAAATATATGAAAGTTTAATTGTAATCATTACATTATGGTAAATAATGAAATTTAGCACTATATGCTAATTTTTGAGAAGGACCTGTATAGTTAAGTGGATTTATAACTGTCTCAGTGATCGTACTCAAAGAGTAAGTGCTAATCCAATTGGAAGTGTTTCAAGTGGGGTACCACAAGGTTTGTTCTGGCCCCAGTGTTGTTCAACATTTTTATAAATGACCTAGATAAGGTAAACTGAAGGGAAACTAATCACATTTGCAAATAATGCAAAGATAGGAAGGATAGCTAACATTAGGGCCCCGTCACACATAGCGACACACCAGCGATCCCGACAACGATATGCACTTGTCAGGATCGCTGGTGTGTCGCTACATATCACTACTGAGCTGCCAAACAGGCCAGCTCAGGCAGCAATCAGGACAGCGACACTGCGGGTAATGTCGCTTAGTACCCGCAGTGTACGTTGGATACCAGCCCGCTGGTGCAGGGAGCTGGTAACCAAGGTACACATCGGGTTTCCAGGCGCTGCGCGGCACCTGGAAACCCGATGTGTACCTTGGTTACCAGCTCCGCTACAGCAGTGCGCTGGTATCCAACATACACGTCGGGTTTCCAGGCGCCCCCAGACACCTGGAAACCCGATGAGTACTTGGTTACCAGCTAATCGCTGGTCTCCTGCCTGCCACACGCAGCGATGCGTGCTGGCCAGCAGGAGACCAACGATCAAAAAAATGTCCAGGACATTCAGCAACGATCAGCGATACCCAGCAGGGGGGCTGATCGTCGCTGAATGTCACACATAGCGATATCGCTGGGGAGATCGCTGTTGCGTCACAAAACTAGTGACTCAGCAGCGATCTCGCTAGCGAGATCGATGTGTGTGACGGGGGCTTTAGAGAAGACAGAGAAAGGATTCAGAAGGATCTAGATAAGCTTGAACAATGGGCAGCGACTAATAGAATGGTATTTAACAGGGAGAAATGCAAGATTCTACATGTAGGCAAGAAAAACGAAAATTACATTTTATAGAATGGGACAAATAGAACGTGTGAAAAAGACTTGGGTATACTAATTTATCACAGACTGCCCATGAGTCAACAGTGTGATGCAGCAGCAAAAAAGGCAAACACAGTTTCTAGGATGTATTAAGAGAAGCATAGAGTCTAGATCACGTGAAGTAATTACCCCCCTCTACTCCCCCTCGGTCAGGCCTCTCTAGAATACTGTGTTAGTTCTGGGCACCACATTTAAAAAAAGACATTGAAAAACTGGAGCAAGTACAGAGAAGAGCTACCAAATGGTGAGCGGACTGCAAAGTATGTCTTACGAGGAACGGTTAAAGGATGTGGTAATGTTTAGTTTTCAAAAAGGAAGGCTAAGAGGAGACTTAATAGCTACAAATATCTGAAGGGGTGTCACAGTGTAGAGGGATCATCCTTATT
>JARQOD010000004.1:342577801-342675649 GCA_033576555.1 Oophaga sylvatica | reverse complement strand
ACCACACAGGAGAGCCGACAGGTCCTCTATATACTACACCACACAGAACAGCTGACAAATCCTCTATATACTACACCACACAGGAGAACCGACAGATCCTCTATATACTACACCACACATGACACCTGACAGATCCTCTATATACTGCACCACACAGGACAGCTGAGAGATCCTCTATACACTACACCACACAGGAGAGCTGACAGACCCTCTATATACTATACCACACAGGAGAGCTGAAGGATTCTCTATATACTACACCACACAGGACAGCTGACAGATCCTCTATATACTGCACCACACAGGAGAGCCGATAGATCCTCTATATACTGCACCACACAGGAGAGCCGACAGATCCTCTATATACTGCACCACACAGGAGAGCCGTCAGATCCTCTGTATACTTGTCACGCTGTCTCTGTATACAGGAGGACCGGGGTCTATGCTGACCCTAAGCTGGGGTCCTGACTAATCCCTCTACCTGTAGGTACTGTTGATGGTACAGAGGTCCAGGCCGCCAGCGTAACCCTATCTCCTGTGAATCCCTAACCACTGTAATCTAGTCCTGAGAAGGACCCTGATTACCACACAGGGAACAGGAAGGTAACTGCCTTCACACACAGTACAAGACGAACGAGACAGTACAAGGGGTAAAATAAAAGACCACCTTGCATACAAAACTACCACTACAGAGGGAACACCAACGGGTAAGGAGATAAATAATAAAGCGAGGAGAGGAGAAAACCACAACAGGTACTCTTAGCTTTAGACTTCTCAATACGATCCGCTCTGCTGGTCTGCATGAATGCTTTCACCGACACTTCCCCAGCAGACAGGCAGGTATATGAAGGAAACCAATTACCACAACATTAATTGCAGCTGAGCGAGGCTGGTCTAGTCCAGCACAGAGAGAGGAAGAATTAACTCCCTCACTGCCGAAAAACACCCAGCACCAGAAACTCAGCTGTGAGAAGTCAGGGTGTGCAATCGCGACGATCTTCGCAGCGACACACCCGTGACAGTACCCCCCCCTTCTACGAGGGGCCTCCGGACCCTCAGGGCCGGGTTTATCTGGGTGAGTAGTGTGGAAGGCCCGAACCAATCGGTCTGCGTTAATATCCGACGCAGAAACCCACGTCCTCTCCTCAGGACCATACCCCCTCCAATGAACAAGGTACTGAAGGGACCGGCGATTCAGACGTGAATCGATGACTCTCGACACCTGGAACTCCAAGTTACCATTGACCACCACAGGAGGAGGAGGTAAAGGTGAAGGTATCACTGGCGACACATACCTCTTCAGCAACGATCTGTGGAACACATTATGAATTTTAAATGTAGGAGGGAGGTCAAGACGGAATGCAACCGGATTAATTATAGCACTGATCTTGTATGGCCCGATGAACCTGGGACCCAGTTTCCAGGAGGGAACCTTAAGTTTTATATTTTTGGTAGACAACCATACCAGATCGTTCACACTTGGGTCCGGACCAGACACTCTCCTCCTATCAGCCATACGTTTGTATCGGTTCCCCATAGTACTCAGATTATTCAGCACTCCTCTCCACACTGAAGCAAGTGACGACGAAAATCGTTCCTCCTCAGGAACCCCAGAAGAGCCCCCCCTATTGAAAGTACAAAACTGGGGGTGAAAACCATATGCCCCAAAAAACGGGGACTTACCAGTGGACTCGCTCCGCCTATTATTTTGAGCAAACTCCGCCAGAGGCAAGAAAGAAGCCCAGTCCTCCTGGTTCTCTGACACAAAACACCGGAGATATGTCTCCAAGCTCTGGTTCAGACGCTCTGTCTGACCATTGGTCTGCGGGTGAAAAGCCGATGAAAATGACAACTGCATCCCCCGCCGTGTACAAAATGCTTTCCAGAATTTGGACACAAACTGAGACCCCCGATCCGACACCACATCGGAGGGTAACCCGTGAAGCCTTACAATCTCCCCAATAAACACCTGTGCAAGAGTTTTAGCATTAGGAAGAGCAGGAAGAGCGATAAAATGTGCCATCTTGCTGAACCTGTCCACTACAACGAGTATGACTGTTTTACCCGAAGATGGCGGGAGATCCGTAATGAAGTCCATAGACAGATGAGTCCACGGACGCTCCGGTATCTTCAAAGTTAAGAGGGTCCCCGACGGACGGGTATGTGGGGTCTTAGAGCGCGCACAAACCTCGCAGGACGCGACAAAAGTTACCACCTCCCTATGTAAGTTAGGCCACCAAAACCGGCGTGAGAGGAGATCCTCAGTTGCTTTACTCCCTGGGTGTCCTGCCAAAGCTGAATTATGGTGTGCCTCGATCACCTTTTGTCGCAACTGATTTGGAACAAACAGTCTCCCTGGAGGTCCTACAGGGGCGTCCCCCTGAGCCTCCAATACCTCCTCCTCAAGCTCAGAGCATACTGCCGACACCACCACCCCCTCCTGAAGGACCGGAACCGGGTCCTCCGTATTCCCAGCCCCTGGGAAACAGCGAGATAAGGCATCCGCCTTAACATTTTCTGACCCAGGACGATATGTGACGACAAAATTAAACCTGGTAAAAAACAACGACCACCTGGCTTGTCTGGGATTCAGACGTTTAGCGGACTCTAAATATAGCAGGTTCTTGTGATCGGTAATGACGGTGACCGGGTGGACTTCCCCCTCCAAAAAATGACGCCACTCCTCGAAAGCCAACTTAATGGCCAAGAGCTCCCTATTGCCGACATCATAATTCCTCTCAGCGGAAGACAATTTTTTAGAGAAGAAGGCGCACGGATGCCATTTACCAGGGGACGAACCTTGTGACAATACTGCTCCCACCCCTACCTCGGAAGCGTCCACCTCAACAATGAATGGCTGTGACGCATCAGGCTGAATAAGTATGGGTGCTGAAGCAAAACATTTTTTCAAAGAGGAAAACGCTTGACAAGCCTTGTCAGACCACTTTGAAAAATCCGTCCCTTTTTTAGTCATTTCTGTGAGAGGTTTAACTATGGACGAAAAATTACGAATGAATTTCCGGTAGTAGTTAGCAAACCCAGGAAACGTTGTAATGCCTTAAGATCCTCTGGCAGATCCCACTCAAGAACTGCCCACACTTTCCCAGGGTCCATACGAAAACCGGATGCTGACACCAGGAACCCTAAAAACTGAAGTTCCTGTACGGCGAACACACACTTCTCCCATTTGGCGTACAGTTTATTATCCCGCAAGATCTGTAACACCTGCCTAACATGCTCCTGATGAGACACAAGATCTGGCGAGTAAATTAAGATATCATCCAGATATATGACCACAAACTGTCCCATTAGGTGGCGAAAGATGTCATTTACAAAGTGTTGAAACACCGCCGGGGCAATACTCAGACCAAATGGCATGACAAGGTTCTCATAATGCCCCTCCGGAGTGTTAAACGCCGTCTTCCACTCATCCCCCTCCTTCATCCTAATCAGATTGTACGCCCCCCTGAGATCCAACTTAGAGAACCATTTGGCACCCACGATCTGATTGAAGAGATCGGGAATAAGTGGGAGCGGATACGGATCTCGGACCGTAATCCGATTAAGCTCACGGAAATCCAGGCAAGGGCGTAGGCCTCCATCTTTTTTCTTCACAAAGAAGAACCCCGCGGCCACCGGGGAAGATGAAGGTCTAATATGCCACTTAGCCAGACTCTCTGAAATATAATCCTTCATGGCCTGTCTCTCAGGACCAGAAAGGTTATACAACCTAGATTTCGGTAACTTGGCCCCAGGGAGCAAGTTAACAGAACAGTCATACTTGCGATGAGGAGGTAGTTCTTGACACCCTTTTTCCGAGAATACATCCTCAAAGTCCACCAGAAATGGAGGTAAGGCCCTAGGAGCGACCGCACCAATGACCGTATTCATGCAGTTTTTATTACAGAAATCGCTCCATTGGGTTATCTCTCTGGATTGCCAATTAATAACCGGGTTATGCTTAGTTAGCCAAGGCAGGCCCAGCACTATAGGAGTGGGAAGACCCTCCAACACATAACAAGACAATAGTTCTTTATGTAGCGCCCCCACTTGGACATCTATGTTATGCACTGCTTGCACAAAACTTCCCTGACCGAGAGGTCTGGCGTCGATCGAGAATATGGGGACGGGTTTAGCCAACCCACTCAATTGCATACCTTGAACCCGGGCAAAGCGAGCATCCACCAGATTAGCCCCGGCCCCACTATCCAGAAGAACAGATAACCTCTCAGTTTTCGCACCCACCACCACCTCCGCCGGTACGAGAAACTGAGACGAACTTAGGGACGAAATACTTACTCCCAGATTGCCGTCCACCACACAATCTGGGATCAATAGTTTTCCGGCGACTTCTCACTCTGCAAAGGACGGGATGGACACCCCCTAATAAAATGTCCCTTTTTTCCACAGAAGAAACAACTTCTTGTTTTGTGGCGCCCCACCGATCCCCTCCCCCGGAATGATGTCCCTCCTAATTGCATAGGCTCCTCTGGACTGACCAGGGGAACCTCCGTATAAAGGACCCTTGAGGAAGGTGGAGTCATCACAGGGGGCGAAGTTACCCCGCACCTCTCCCGAAGACGTCTGTCAATACGAATAGCAAGGGCCATAGCGGCTTCCAGTGTCGTGGGAGGGTCATACTGCGCCAACACATCTTTTAATTTGTCAGATAAACCTTGACAAAACTGACTCCTAAGCGCCGGGTCATTCCACTGGGTGTCCGTGGCCCACCTACGGAACTCCGAACAGAATTCCTCTGCCGGACGATCTCCCTGCTGTATCTTACGTAACTTAGTTTCAGCAAGGGAGACCCGATCCGGGTCATCATATACAAGACCCAGAGCTGCGAAAAATCTATCCACTGACTGGAGAGCCAGGGAGCCCGGGGGAAGGGAGAACGCCCAGTATTGGGGGTCCCCTTGTAGGAGTGAGATGACAATTCCCACCCTTTGATCTTCACTCCCAGATGACCGAGGTCGCAGCCGAAAGTACAATTTACATGCCTCCCGGAAAGCAAAAAATTTGTCCCGCCCTCCAGTGAACCTGTCCGGGAGAGCTACTTTAGGTTCAGGTCTGGCTTGCTCCGGGGGGTACAAAACCTTGGACTTAACGTCCCTCAGCTCCATGGACAAACTCTGCAACTGCTGAGCTAGACTGGCTACTGGATCCATGGTGGCTGGGGAGAATCTTTAGTGTGGTCGGTGAAAATGTCACGCTGTCTCTGTATACAGGAGGACCGGGGTCTATGCTGACCCTAAGCTGGGGTCCTGACTAATCCCTCTACCTGGAGGTACTGTTGATGGTACAGAGGTCCAGGCCGCCAGCGTAAACCTATCTCCTGTGAATCCCTAACCACTGTAATCTAGTCCTGAGAAGGACCCTGATTACCACACAGGGAACAGGAAGGTAACTGCCTTCACACACAGTATAAGACGAACGAGACAGTACAAGGGGTAAAATAAAAGACCACCTTGCATACAAAACTACCACTACAGAGGGAACACCAATGGGTAAGGAGATAAATAATAAAGCGAGGAGAGGAGAAAACCACAACAGGTACTCTTAGCTTTAGACTTCTCAATACGATCCGCTCTGCTGGTCTGCATGAATGCTTTCACCGACACTTCCCCAGCAGACAGGCAGGTATATGAAAGAAACCAATTACCACAACATTAATTGCAGCTGAGCGAGGCTGGTCTAGTCCAGCACAGAGAGAGGAAGAATTAACTCCCTCACTGCCGAAAAACATCCAGCACCAGAAACTCAGCTGTGAGAAGTCAGGGTGTGCAATCGCGACGATCTTCGCAGCGACACACCCGTGACAATACTACACCACACAGGACAGCTGACAGATCCTCTATATACTACACCATACAAGAGAGCTGACAGATCCTTATATACTACACCACACAGAAGTGCTGACAGATCCTCCATATACTACACCACACAGAAGTGCTGACAGATCCTCCATATACTACACCACACAGAAGTGCTGACAGATCCTCTGTATACTACACCACACAGGACAGCTGACAGATCCTCTATATACTACACCACACAAGAGAGCTGACAGATCCTCTATATACTACACCACACAGACAGCCGACAGATCCTCTATACACTACACCACACAGGAGAGCTGACAGATCCTCTATATACTACACCACACAGGAGAGCTGACAGATCCTCTATATACTACACCACATAGGAGAGCTGACAGATCCTCTATATACTACACCACACAGGAGAGCTGACAGATCCTCTATATACTACACCACACAGGAGAGCCGACAGATCCTCTATATACTACACCACACAGGAGAACAGACAGATCCTCTATATACTACACCACACAGGAGAGCTGACAGATCCTCTATATACTATACCTCACAGGAGAACTGAAGGATTCTCTATATACTACACCAAACAGGAGAGCTGACAGATCCTCTATATACTGCACCACACAGGAGAGCCGATAGATCCTTTATATACTGCACCACACAGGAGAGCCGACAGATCCTCTATATACTGCACCACACAGGAGAGCTGACAGATCCCTTATATACTATACCACACAGGAGAGCTGACAGATCCTCTATATACTACACCACACAGAACAGCTGACAGATCCTCTATATACTACACCACACAGGACAGCTGACAGATCCTCTATATACTACAACACACAGGAGAGCCAAGAAATCCTCTATATACTACACCACACATGAGAGCCGACAGATCCTCTATATACTAACACACAGAGGCGACGATCCTCTATTACTACACACACAGGAGAGCTGACAGATCCTCTATATACTACACCACACAGGAGAGCTGACAGATCCTCTATATACTACACCACACAGGAGAGCGACAGATCCTCTATATACTACACCACACAGAAGTGCTGACATATCATCTTATGTAAAATACCACTCCACGTTATTTTTTTTTATTCATGCTCTTGCTGCAGGGACTGATTGTTTGTTGGGGTTTTTAGAAGTAGACAAACCTAATATCTCTGGATTATTACCCTTACTCCGGTTGGCACGGTCAGTCTGGAGACAAATTAAACGAGTGTGTTCGCTTTGTCGACGTTATAGCTGAAATGCCATTATGGAATAATCTCTGTTTCCCGATGCTACTAAACCACCCGTCCACTCAATTCTGGATCTCGCATAATATTTCCTTGATTAAAGATTTATACGATCACAATGTCCTAATGTCCTTTGAACAAATACAGCTTAAATACAGTGTCACAAGGTCACAATTTTTCAGATATCTACAGCTTAGATCAGCAATTCAATCATATCTGCGCAACAGAAATATGACCCAAGCAATATCATCCTTCCCCTTGATAGGGATTCTCAAATCACAAGGCCCTCAGGGTCTTATTTCTACCCTGTACACTTATATGCTGTCTGCGGGCTCTGACTCTGCTCTATCGTCAGTAAAGGAGAGGTGGAGATCTCTAGTTCCAGATATTCAGAATGAAAACTGGAAGGAGATCCTTGGTTCTCCAATCAGGGTGTCTCCATCAGCCAATAACAAAATGGCGCAAATGTATATAGTGCACCAGTCATATTTGACCCCACTACGGCTATTTAAGATGGGGTGGTCCCAATCCTCAGAATGTTTAAAATGCCATGCAATGGATGCAGATTTCATACATATGGTGTGGGGATGCCCAATTATCCTATCCTATTGGAGCGAGGTGACTTCGCTGTTAACCTCCCCTTTAGGCATTCCTGTTCCTCTCACTCCATTGGTATGTCTATTTGGGGTGCTGGAGGAAGAGATATGGGGACACCACGTAAAAATTCTTTTGTGGGAGACACTTTTCTTAGCCAGGAAAATATTGGCCTTACCCTGGATGGATAATCAACATCCTTCTCTTAGAGCTTGGATTGAACTGGTAAATTCAATAATACCATATGAGCGTACACTATACCAGAACAGGGTTTGCTTGGGGAAGTTTAATAAAATCTGGGATGTATGGAATGCATCTCACCTCACTATAACAATACGTAGATAGTGGTTTGTTATTATTAGCACAATAGCTGTAGAGAAAATATATTGGCTTATACTTTATAGGTTATTATGTCATCAATGCTATGGAAGTTGTTTTGGCAGCAGGATAGGAAGTTAGATATGTTGGTTGTAATGTATATCCGAGTTATGCGGAGCCAAGCATTTGTATAGATGAATAACGGGTTCTTGTAACTACTTCCAGTTTATTCACAGGCCTCGCAAAAGAAAGAGGACCTGTGATACTGAAATCTGTACTAATAATTCAATGTGCAAGCTTGATGGTTTTCTTCCATTATAGATATTACAATAATTGTATATAGATTGCATTGGCTATTTACATAATGCATATGTCTGTTTGTTGTTGTCTAATAAACAAATTAAAAAAAAAAACCTTTATCACCCCCTTAGTTAGGAAAAAATAATAAAATTTAAAAAAATTATTTATTTCCATTTTCCCATTAGGGTTAGGGCAGGGACTAGTGTTAGGGGTGTGTTGGGGTTAGGGTTGGAGTTAGAATTGGGGGGTTTCCGCTGTTTAGGCACATCAGGGGATCTCCAAACGTGACATGGCATCTGATCTCAATTCCAGCCAATTCTGCGTTGAAAAAGTCAAACAGTGGTCCTTCCCTTCCGAGCTCGGCCATGCACCCAAACAGTGGTTTACCCCCACATATGGGGTATCAGTGTACTCAAGACGAATTGCACAACAACTTTTGGGGTCCAATTTCTTCTGTTACCCTTGGGAAAATAAAAAATTGGGGGCGAGAAGATCATTTTTGTGGAAAATGGGGGGTCAAAATGCTCACCACACATCTAGATAAGTTTCTTAAGGGGACTACTATCCAAAATGGTGTCACTTGTGGGGGGGTTTCCACCATTTAGGTCTATCAGGGACTCTTCAAAAGCAACATGATGTCCGATCTCAATTCAGCCAAATTTGCATTGAAAAGTCAAACAGCGCTCCTTCCCTTCCGAGCTCTGCCATGCGCCCAAACAGTGGTTCCTGCCCACATATGGGGTATCGGTGTACTTAGGACAAATTGCACAACAACTTTTGTGGTCCAATTTCTCCTGTTACCGTTGGTAAAATAAAAAAAAATGGATCTGAAATAAATTTTTTGTGCAAAAAAGTTAAATGTTCATTTTTTTAAACATTCCAAAAATTCCTGTGAAGCACTTGAAGAGTTAATAAACGTCTTGAATGTGGTTTTGAGCACCTTGAGGGGTGCAGATTTTAGAATGGTGTCACTTTTGGGTATTTTCTATCATACAGACCCCTCAAAGAGACTTCAAATGTGTTGTGGTCCCTAAAAAAAAATGGTGTTGTAAAAATGAGAAATCGCTGGCCAACTTTTAACCCTTATAACTTCCTAACAAAAAAAAAAAATTGTTTCCAAAATTGTGCTGATGTAAAGTAGACATGTGGGAAATGTTATTTAGTAAGTATTTTGTGTGACATATTTCTCTGTTTTAAGGGCATAAAAATTCAAAGTTTGAAAATTGCAAAATTTTAAAAATTTTAGCCATATTTACATTTTTTAATAAACGGAAGTTATATGGAAGAAATTTTACCACAAACATGAAGTACAATATGTCACAAGAAAACAATTTCAGAATCGCCAAGATCCGTTGAAGCGTTCCATAGTTATAAGCACTGTGAGACAGTGAGGGAATATGTGTTGAATGGGGTGTACATTTCACCTAGGTATAAGGGAAATGTGTGGCTTTGTAAACCTAGTGGTAGAGAAAGGTCACTACACCTCACATTCAGCACACACTTGCAGCTCAAGCCTGAAACCGTTCAGCTGTTAATTAGGAGACCAGAAGTAGGTGTCTGCAAACACAATCAGGGAGCTGGCTTAGTCTGGACACAGGAAGGTGTCCCGGCACAAGAAGCAGTCTCCAAGAGTGGGAGCTGGCTCAGTCTGGACACAGGAAGGTGTCCCGGCACAAGAAGCAGTCTCCAGGAGTGGGAGCTGGCTCAGTCTGGACACAGGAAGGTGTCCCGGCACAAGAAGCAGTCTCCAGGAGTTTGAGCTATCTCAGTCTGGGTGCAGGAAGTACCCCGGACACAGGAGTAGTCTCAGTGCGAATCCGTGCGAATAGCGGCTGAATAGGAGTGGATCTCTCTCAAGTCTGGACGCTGAAGGGGCCTTCAGACACAAGGAGGAGTATCTGTGAAACTCCATACTGGTAACATATATCATATGTGTTGTTTTGGGCACAGACTGGTAGAGTCTGGACCCGGATAAATAGGGAAATCGATCTATGTGTAGTTAGTGGCTAGACAAGCCTAGGTTTTCTGTTTATGCTTTATTTTTATCTGTTTGCTGTGGACTTTAAAAAAGCTGGTTGCGGCCAGTTTTACACCAGAACTGCTGTCTGAATGAACTGTTTTCGTGCCATTCTGTCTACCCAGACAGCGATCCTAGAGCTATATCCCCTGGAAATGTTACAATTGGCGGAGAATGCTGGGGCAACGCAGTGGCTGATACAGTTAGTGCTGGAGTGTGCATGCAGCACAGTGGCTTAGAGACAGCAATAAAGGTGAAGTCTGTTGAAATAGCAGCAGAGAAAAAAAAAAGTGTGTCAGCAGAAACGTCTGTTTGGAGCAGTCTTAAAGAGACAGGAGCCCTAATAGACTTTGCAAAGAAAAAAAAAAAAAGTGTCTGCACAGCAGAGCTGAATTTTTTGTGGAGTGTGTATGTCTTGAGTGAAGACTGCCGTTGTTAAGACAGAGAAGTCTGACAGCATGGATGACAGCATGGAGGCGCTGTTTGAACAAATGGCGCAAGTTAATGTGCAACATAAGACTGCCGTGGTTGAGACAGATAAGTCCAGCAGTATGGAGGAGCTTGTTAAGAAACACCTGCAGAGCATGCAGCAGGCCCAGCAGAGCTGGCAGCAGCAGCAGGAGTTTAACCGATTGCTGAGGGAGCAGATTGCAGCTCTCAGCACCTTGTACCCGAGTAATGTTGTGAAGGTACCTGCGTTGTCCGCTGTAAAGAAGACGGTAAGACGGTCCCTGAAAAAGATGACACCTCGTGATGATGTGGAGGTATATCTCACTAGGTTTGAGAGACTGGCAGAGAAGGAGAATCTGCCCCTATCTGAATGGGCCATGATGGTCGCACCCTATCTGATTGGAGAGCCCCAAAGGGCCTATGCTGACCTGAGCGAGCAGGACAACCAAGACTATGCTAAGATGAAAGTGGAGATTCGTACCCGGCTGGGTGTTACGGTGACAGCCCGTGCCAGGGGAGTTCATGACTGGAGATACAGTTGGGAGTCTGCAGTCAGCAGGCCTGATTATGGAGTTGAAAAGGTATTAGTGAACCGCTACACCCGAGCATGTCCTCCTGAGGTACAGCCGTCTGAGAGGTCGTTACTTCAGAGTTCCCGGACGCCGAACTCTCCCGGTAAGAGCGTTCCAGCTGTTGGGGACATGGGGTATGCTGATAAGTGGGTTCAGGCCCGAGGGGACATATGGGAGGGTGATTGTGGTGGACAGTGTTGGAGATGTCGTGAAATTGCTGCCGGCTGTTCACTAGAGGGGGAGCCTATGTGCCGTGATGTTGGCAGATCCCTCTCTCCCTGCGCAGAACCTGTGTGTGTGTCCACCTCAGCCGAAGAGACTGGACCACAGGTGTCCCCGATGGTTGTAAATGACTGCCCAGCACAGGCCCTCTTAGACTCAGAGAGTCCAGTGACTTCCGTATGGACAATAGCCTATTGTATAGGGACACTGAAGTCCAGGGAGAGGTCGTGAGTCAGCTCCTAGTACCTGAGCTATATAGAAGTATAGTGCTGGGGTTGTCACATAGTCACATACTTGAGGGACCAGATGGTGAAGTTAATGTTGTGGATGACATGTTAACTAAGGTTCCAGATCAGGATGTGAATGAAAATGAATTGTATAACCCTGACAGTGGGCAGGATATGAATGAAAATGAATTGTATAACCCTGACAGTGAGCAGGATGTGAATGAAAATGAATTGTATAACCCTGACGGTGAGCCAGATGTGGCTGAGAGAAGAGGGTCAGATAGTGATAGTGAATCATCTGATGACCATAAAGCAACCAGTGCAAATGAGGAAGGCATGGTAGCACAGGAGGTACGTGAATTTCTGAGGAAGAGTCAGCAGAAGTGTTCTGATGTGCCGGGTCGTACTTCTCTGGCCAGGCACTATATCGAAACTGAGCCCGGCCCTAAGGTCAAGATGAAACCGTGCAGAATACCCGAGGCCCGCAGAGAGTATAGGCCTGGGAGGGTACAGGGTAGTGCGGATGCTTCAGATGAAGAGAAAGTTGATGTTGGCAATGGCAGTGGTGAGGATGAAGCTGATGAGGGCCATGACTGGTCCAGAGTTCACTGTCTCTGTTGGATTGATGACCAGCCCTCCGGTCTGGAGTAGAGGGAGGGGATATGTGAGACAGTGAGGGAATATGTGTTGAATGGGGTGTACATTTCACCTAGGTATAAGGGAAATTTGTGGCTTTGTAAACCTAGTGGTAGAGAAAGGTCACTACACCTCACATTCAGCACACACTTGCAGCTCAAGCCTGAAACCGTTCAGCTGTTAATTAGGAGACCAGAAGTAGGTGTCTGCAAACACAATCAGGGAGCTGGCTTAGTCTGGACACAGGAAGGTGTCCCGGCACAAGAAGCAGTCTCCAAGAGTGGGAGCTGGCTCAGTCTGGACACAGGAAGGTGTCCCGGCACAAGAAGCATTCTCCAGGAGTGGGAGCTGGCTCAGTCTGGACACAGGAAGGTGTCCCGGCACAAGAAGCAGTCTCCAGGAGTTTGAGCTATCTCAGTCTGGGTGCAGGAAGTACCCCGGACACAGGAGTAGTCTCAGTGCGAATCCGTGCGAATAGCGGCTGAATAGGAGTGGATCTCTCTCAAGTCTGGACGCTGAAGGGGCCTTCAGACACAAGGAGGAGTATCTGTGAAACTCCATACTGGTAACATATATCATATGTGTTGTTTTGGGCACAGACTGGTAGAGTCTGGACTCGGATAAATAGGGAAATCGATCTATGTGTAGTTAGTGGCTAGACAAGCCTAGGTTTTCTGTTTATGCTTTATTTTTATCTGTTTGCTGTGGACTTTAATAAAGCTGGTTGCGGCCAGTTTTACACCAGAACTGCTGTCTGAATGAACTGTTTTCGTGCCATTCAGTCTACCCAGACAGCGATCCTAGAGCTATATCCCCTGGAAATGTTACAGCACATAAAATGACAATGGTCAGAATTGTAAAAATTGGCCTGGTCATTAACCTACAAAATGGCTTGGTCCTTAAGGGGTTAAACAGGGAGCCAGATCACTTTCCCTTGAACCATTGGAGGGCCGGAATATACTTAAAAAAAAAAAAAACTATGACCAAATTCCTATGCACACTGCACATATCTTATTTTGAAGTAATGAAACAAAACAGGAACAAATACAATATTTAAAATGAAGAAGTTAAATCAACAAACTTACCGATTTTTTAATGGGTTCTTTGAATATCCTACACTTCGAGTCAATTTTTTCTCTTTCTTGATAACATTGTTTCCTAGGAATTCAAAATTGCTATTAATAAAATACCAATATATATATACAGCACTACAAAAACTATACCAGCAATAAAATTGCCCACACAGAGACATACAGACTGCATTGCCTATCAATGCTGTCTGATCAGTGCTCATACTGGTGGAACTCCACTTTTACCTCAGGCTCAGACGGTGTTGTGCCAGAGTCCCCAATAGGCAGGTAAATGTCCCCAATAAGCAGCATAGTCCCCAATAGGCAGGTAAATGTCCCCAATAGCACAGGTCCCCAATAGGCAGGTAAAGGGCCCCAATATGCTGCACAGGTCCCCAATAGGCAGGCAAAGGTCCCCAATACGCAGCACTGGTCACCAATAGGCAGCACAGATCCCCAATAGGCAGCATAGTCCCCAATAGGCAGGTAAAGGTACTCAATTTGCAGCACAGGTCCCCAGTAGGCAGGTAAATGTCCCCAATAGGCAGCACAGGTCCCTCAATAGGCAGCACAGGTCCCCAATACGCAGCACAGGTCCCCCAATAGGCAACACAGTTCTCCAATATGCATCATAGTCCCCAATAGGCAGGTAAATATCCCCAATAGGCTACACAGGTCCCCAATAGGCAGCACAGGTTCCCAATAGGCAGCACAGGTCCCCAATAGGCAGGTAAAAAACCCCAATATGCAGCACAGGTTCCCAATAGGCAGCACAGGTGCCCAATAGGCAGCACAAGTCTCCAATAGGCAGCACAGGTCCTCAATAGGCAGGTAAATGTCCCCAATAGGCAGCACAGGTCCCCAATATGCAACACAGGTCCCCAATAAGCAGCACAGGTTCCCAATAGACAGCACAGGTCCCCAATAGGCAGGTAAATGTCCCGAATAAGCAGCACAGGTTCCCAATAGGCAGCACAGGTCCCCAATAGGTAGGTAAATGTCCCCTATAGGCAGGTAAATGTCCCCAATAGGCAACATAGTCCCCAATAGGCAGGTAAATGTCCCCAATAGCACAGGTCCCCAATAAGCAGGTAAAGGGCCCCAATATGCAGCACAGGTCCCCAGTAGGCAGGTAAATGTCCCCAATAGGCAGCACAGGTCCCTCAATAGGCAGCACAGGTCCCCAATATGCATCATAGTCCCCAATAGGCAGGTAAATGTCCCCAATAGGCAGGTAAATGTCCCAAATAAGCAGCACAGGTTCCCAATAGGCAGCACAGGTCCCCAATAGGTAGGTAAATGTCCCCTATAGGCAGGTAATGTCACCAATAGGCAGCATAGTCCCCAATAGGCAGGTAAATGTCCCCAATATCACAGGTCCCCAATAGGCAGGTAAAGGGCCCCAATATGCAGCACAGGTCCCCAATAGGCAGGCAAAGGTCCCCAATACGCAGCACAGGTCAAAAATAAGCAACACAGATCCCCAATAGGCTGCATAGTCCCCAAAAGGCAGGTAAAGGTCCCCAATATGCAGCACAGGTCCCCAGTAGGCAGGTAAATGTCAGCAATAGGCAGCACAGGTCCCCAATATGCAGCACAGGTCCCCCAATAGGCAACACAGTTCTCCAATATACATCATAGTCCCCAATAGGCAGGTAAATGTCCCCAATAGGCTGGTAAATGTCCCCAATAGGCAGCATAGGTTCCCAATAGGCTACACAGGTCCCCTATAGGCAGCACAGGTTCCCAATAGGCTACACAGGTCCCCTATAGGCAGCACAGGTTCCCAATAGGCAGCACAGGTCCCCAATAGGCAGGTAAAAGACCCCAATATGCAGCACAGGTCCCCAATAGGCAGCACAGGTCCCCAATAGGCATCACAAGTCTCCAATATGCAGCACAGGTCCCCAATAGGCAGGTAAATGTCCCAAATAGGACCCTGCATTGGAAAAAAAAAACTACTCACCTATGTCCCCCGCTGCTTTGAAGAGGCGCCTGCTCGTCTCCATCCCTTCTTTCTGCACAGGCAGCGTGACGTCATCAGGCCGCGCAGGAGGCCGCGCAGGAGGTGTGATGCCAATCACATCGTCTGTGTGTGCTCGCTGCATACAGAGGGCTGCGCAACGCCTTTCCTCGGCGCCTGCTGGCATTGAACTGCAGTGAAGTTCAATGTCGGCCGGGCCCAGGGTCCGGATAAAAGTCCTCGGTGGGCCGCATGTGGCCTGCGGGCTGTAGTTTGAGGACCCCTGCTGTATACCATATACACAGTCATGTACACTATATATAAATTATATACACTATATACCATACTCATACTATTATAACCTCTATATACATTTACATACGCTATATACTGGATACAGATAGAATTACCTTCGCTGTAGTCGGTCTTCAGAAGCAGTAGGGTCTTCACACTCCTGCCCGCTCCCAGTACAGCAGCCATGAGTGGTCATCAGGATATTGGGGACACAGCTGAGCAGCTTCCTGTCACTGCCTCTGCACACAGTACAGCCGCCATACCTGTCCTCCCTCTGTCCCGACTGCCTGTCTAGTGATGACAGGAGAGGACGGGACATGGCTTCTACACAGGCAGCTGCTATCATGGAGATGGAAGAGCCTGAGGACTGGAGAGCGGGCACCTTCCTGCAACCAATACTGCCGGCAGCTGCAGACTTCTCACAAGTCCAGTCTCACAAGGAGCAGCATCAATCTCTGTGATGGCGCTGCCTGCTGGACATAATGATGTTTTCTCTCAGAGAAGACATGCGGTGATTACTGAGACTTCCAGACACTGAGCCGGGACACAGAGGTTACCTGGCCTGTACAGGGACCAGTCAGGAAGGCCACAAAATGAGCGTCCACCATGAACCTGTCCACTAGGGCTTGGTATGAAAACCTGGCAAAGCAGACACCTGTCCATCAAGTGTCAGCCAATCACAGGAGTGCACATAGACTGGAGTCAGTGTGATTGGCTGATGGGGTGAGGCCCAAGTGTCACTGCAGCCCGGTATAAGGGACCCCTTTCCAGTCTCCCCTTTTATAGTGGCTGTGACTCATGTCTTCACTAAGCACAATTATCCCCCCACTGGCCATTCACTTAACTGTGCAGATGATCATGACAGGAATCCAAAAAGTCCCCCCCTCACCTGCAGGATGAAGGCTGATACTCAGAGTGCAGGGCAACTCCACAGAGACCCCCGCAGGAGGAGCAGAGGGGCTTACACTCCATGTGCTGTACGGCACTGCTCAGTGTGACCGCGCTCTCCCTGCAGCAGTGCTCGTCTCCTGCACAGCTCCACAGAGACCCCCGCAGGAGGAGCAGAGGGGCTTACACTCCATGTGCTGTGCGGCACTGCTCAGTGTGACCGCGCTCTCCCTGCAGCAGCGCTCGTCTCCTGCACAGCTCCACAGAGACCCCCGCAGGAGGAGCAGAGGGGCTTACACTCCATATGCTGTGCGGCACTGCTCAGTGTGACCGTGCTCTCCCTGCAGCAGCGCTCGTCTCCTGCACAGCTCCACAGAGACCCCCGCAGGAGGAGCAGAGGGGCTTATGTGTAGCCCTGGTGTGAAGGCACACGCAGTACCCTGGAGAATGTGTGGAGAGATAGCAGTTTAATGCTCAATGAACATTCATTTCAACACACACTTAGACACGCCCACAGGTATATATAAAGTCTAGTCACATGCAGCATTCAGTGAGTTTTTC
This sequence comes from Oophaga sylvatica, assembly GCA_033576555.1. NCBI lineage: Eukaryota > Metazoa > Chordata > Amphibia > Anura > Dendrobatidae > Oophaga > Oophaga sylvatica. Next base: position 342,658,441 of record JARQOD010000004.1, on the reverse strand, counting down.
CAAGTCAGTTTCCTGTCCTCGGACAGTGATTCAGTCAGTGAGTCATTCAGAGGTCTAGTCAGTCAGCAGCAGAGCTGAGTGCAATCTGTGTGCAGTTCAGAAAGTGGAGGCCAGTACAGGTGAGCCAGATCACCTCAGCCTGGTCAGAGCTGTGCCCCACTGATAGACAGACTGAGACATTTTATTAAGAAGAAAGAAGTGAGTTGCAGATATACATCAGTCTCCTGTCCCAAGGACGGTGAAGGTTCAGAGACGTGCTCCTGCCTAGAAGATTACTGAGTTTCTGGCAACAAGCTGAAAGAAAGAAGTTAAGAAAGGGACTGACTTTTATAACCTTTGAAGTGAGAAATGGTTATGCTACCAGCGCGGACAAGGCGAAAGGCACAGTGGTAGGAATTCTGAGTGCTATAGGATTGCAGAAGTCCTGCAGATTGTCACCGGTCACTGGAGACCGAAGCACCACTATAGCTTCACGCATAGTGGTAGAAAACCCAGAGGCTTACTGGACCTTAGGTAGCAGCAAGCAGCCCCTGGAGTGTCGGTACGTAACTGGGGTCAGGGGGAGTGAGAACCTTGAGCCTGATCAGCAAGAATAGGAACTCAGCTCTCTCACAGGAAGGCTCCGACCACAACACTGACCGGGCAGTACAGCTTAGAGAAGCTGGAGTTTATAGAGGGAACTACGCTTTATGCTGGTTGGACTCATCTTTGTGAAAGTAAAGGAGGCCCCTAACTTGTCCAGCTGCTAACTCAAAACACATTCTCCATTGGATCAGCCTCCCTGGGACCTGCCTTACCATCTTGCAAGTAAAAAGGTATGGAAAGACGCTGATGTGTGAGACTGTGTTATTTGATTGCATCCCTGCACAACCCCACCATAACCAACGACCTGAGGGAAGAGTCCCACCTGTAGGGGACCCGACATCTAGCTGCCTCACCATCCCCTCAGAGATCTACAGCAGCGCTGGTACAAATTACCAGAGACTACAGGTGGCGTCACGAACTATGTATATATATCTCCTGTAAATATTCCCCCTAACATACGCCTGACCGCCAGGGCCACAGACCGAGCCACCGCTACCTGTGACATCCCCATAGACTTCCATGGGCTCGGCTCTGAGTACCCCATTGCCCAGGGTAATCCACAATTGTGGTGCGTGGTCGAGACAAATTGGCGTCACGAACAGGATGCGAAACTCGCAAAATTGCGAGCCCTGTGTGCCTATGGAATTGTTTTTGTGAAAAAGAACTGTTTGCACTTTTGGCGCCAAAAATCGCCATCTTTGTCGCCATATTCGCGCCCTCAGGCGTTGGAGAAGAAGGTGGGCGTACCTTCGTGGGCGTGTACCCCCCTGTGGCGCGAAGAAAATGCCTGCCCTCTCAAAGTGCTATTACAACATGCGATCCTGCCCTACAGCAAAGGAGGTCCGCCTCCTCTTCACCTTTCCTGCGAAGAGGAGGAGACGCAAACCCCGCCTCCACGGAAGAGACCGGACGTCTCTGGAAAAAGATGAAAGAACGCTCTGGAACATCATGGAAGCAGGACGTGTGCAGCCGAGCAGGGAAGCGGAGGAAGGCAGGCCCCGTTCCCCAGCCAAGCTGCCACCAGCACCGGAACCATCCGTGGTCCTGCACCTGCAGCAAGCATTGCTGGAAATTAAGGAAGAGAATGCACGACTGAAAAAGATGATTTTGCCACAACCTGGATTTGAAGAGATAGAGAGACGCCGGCGTACCCTGGAGCAGCGGCGGCTGTGGGACGCGGTGATCTCTCCCTTCGATGATCCCCTACGTCTGGAGTTACCAAAACTTCTGCTGCCCAAGGCAAAGGAGCAACCGGAGGCTGCCCCCGAAAGTACCGATCCTGATCCCACCGGTGAAGCGGTGGAGGCGAAGGAGGTTGAGGAGGTACCGCCAGTTCCGGAACGCCCGCCCGGCCAGGAGGCCGCAGCAGATGATCGATCCCTGGCAGGGACACCGGAGGGGTCCTGTCCGTCATTACCAGATGTTGACTGGGATGAGATGGCGCGCCTGGATGACGTCGCCTATACCGCCCAGTGGGAACGTGAGTGGCAGCGTCGTGAGGAGAAGCAGCAACGCCAGCAGGAGGAAGAGCGGGAAGCTCAGCGCAACCAACAGCGGCAGCATGCAGAGCTGATCGCGGACAAGGAAAGTGTCCGTCGAGAAAAAGGTACTCTGAGGGAACCGCGGCGGCAGGGGTGTGTGACAGAGTTCCAGCTCCGGAAGGGCTGGGGCTTCATCAGAGAACCGGGCCTCTACCCAGGGGTCTTTGTCAGCAGACGTGATGTAGAATCCCACCTACCGCAAGGTCATCCCGGGAGGGACCTAGTTAATGGAGACATTGTCACATATACACGACACTGGTGTATGAAGGGATGGTATGCCCTTAATGTCACAATCGTCCGTGACCCCGTCCCCGACGCTGGTAACGTCACCACTACCGCAGCGTCCCCGTCTCCAGCTCAAACAGCACCAGGCCGTGCCCCAGCATCGCCCCCTGCAGGCTCCTCGCAAATGGAAGCAACGTCTACATACTCTTCATTATCTTGTCATCCTTCTACATCGCAACTTGCGACCCAGTTTCCATCGCAATCTATGACACGATCGATATCGCTAACTGTAACGCAAATTGAAACGCAATCGGTGTCTCGCAAGGAGAAAGTACCCGTTGCGCCCCTAGAGGTTCGCAGGAGAACTGTGGCGACCCAGACCCTAATAGCAGCACACGACTTGTTAGTCATGGGATCTAGGGACCATCGCATTGTTCCAGCCCCCGGGGTGGAAAATGTAGTTGAAATAATTAAACAGTAAAAAAAACCGGTAAGATCCAGACAGGGGTCTACCATATGTAATGTTGTAAAAAGTTTGAGAATGTTTGCCCAATTTTGCACTTTATTGCCAGAGATAATTTCTATGTTTTTCTATATTGAGTAGAATGCCCGGCTGGGTACCAAAGTAAAAAAAAAAAAGTTGAAAATTTAATGCATATTAGAAATGTATTTATATCTGTGTCTTTTTCATAATGGACTTCGAGGCTGAGGACTGAGCCAGCCCAAGAACTGATTTTGTAAATAGTTGCACCTTGTGCATTATCTTGGTTTTACATAAAAAAAACCACCACAACTACCTCTGAATAATAAAACCCGTGTGGTGTGGCACTGAGTGAGGTCTGCATTCCTATGTCCTGCAGCCCACCCAGGACCCACGTTGAAGGTTTGGTGCGGGTCCTTCACAAGAATATTGTCGTCTATATATATGAACATGTATATTTAATATTTTGTATTTTTCTATATTTAATGTTTTGTTTGCAACGTTCAAGAAATCCTTACCTCCCGGATGGGACGAGTTAATGTTAATGTTTAATGCATAAACAAAATTTCTGTCTCTTTGTATTTTACAGCCCGGGAGTGCTGTCGTTTACCATGGGGGAATGTGTAGCCCTGGTGTGAAGGCACACGCAGTACCCTGGAGAATGTGTGGAGAGATAGCAGTTTAATGCTCAATGAACATTCATTTCAACACACACTTAGACACGCCCACAGGTATATATAAAGTCTAGTCACATGCAGCATTCAGTGAGTTTTTCCAAGTCAGTTTCCTGTCCTCGGACAGTGATTCAGTCAGTGAGTCATTCAGAGGTCTAGTCAGTCAGCAGCAGAGCTGAGTGCAATCTGTGTGCAGTTCAGAAAGTGGAGGCCAGTACAGGTGAGCCAGATCACCTCAGCCTGGTCAGAGCTGTGCCCCACTGATAGACAGACTGAGACATTTTATTAAGAAGAAAGAAGTGAGTTGCAGATATACATCAGTCTCCTGTCCCAAGGACGGTGAAGGTTCAGAGACGTGCTCCTGCCTAGAAGATTACTGAGTTTCTGGCAACAAGCTGAAAGAAAGAAGTTAAGAAAGGGACTGACTTTTATAACCTTTGAAGTGAGAAATGGTTATGCTACCAGCGCGGACAAGGCGAAAGGCACAGTGGTAGGAATTCTGAGTGCTATAGGATTGGAGAAGTCCTGCACATTGTCACCGGTCACTGGAGACCGAAGCACCACTATAGCTTCACGCATAGTGGTAGAAAACCCAGAGGCTTACTGGACCTTAGGTAGCAGCAAGCAGCCCCTGGAGTGTCGGTACGTAACTGGGGTCAGGGGGAGTGAGAACCTTGAGCCTGATCAGCAAGAATAGGAACTCAGCTCTCTCACAGGAAGGCTCCGACCACAACACTGACCGGGCAGTACAGCTTAGAGAAGCTGGAGTTTATAGAGGGAACTACGCTTTATGCTGGTTGGACTCATCTTTGTGAAAGTAAAGGAGGCCCCTAACTTGTCCAGCTGCTAACTCAAAACACATTCTCCATTGGATCAGCCTCCCTGGGACCTGCCTTACCATCTTGCAAGTAAAAAGGTATGGAAAGACGCTGATGTGTGAGACTGTGTTATTTGATTGCGTCCCTGCACAACCCCACCATAACCAACGACCTGAGGGAAGAGTCCCACCTGTAGGGGACCCGACATCTAGCTGCCTCACCATCCCCTCAGAGATCTACAGCAGCGCTGGTACAAATTACCAGAGACTACAGGTGGCGTCACGAACTATGTATATATATCTCCTGTAAATATTCCCCCTAACATACGCCTGACCGCCAGGGCCACAGACCGAGCCACCGCTACCTGTGACATCCCCATAGACTTCCATGGGCTCGGCTCTGAGTACCCCATTGCCCTGGTAATCCACAATTGTGGTGCGTGGTCGAGACACTTACACTCCATGTGCTGTGCGGCTCTGCTCAGTGTGACCGTGCTCTCCCTGCAGCAGCGCTTGTCTCCTGCACAGCTCCACAGAGACCCCCGCAGGAGGAGCAGAGGGGCTTACACTCCATGTGCTGTGCGGCTCTGCTCAGTGTGACCGTGCTCTCCCTGCAGCAGCGCTTGTCTCCTGCACAGCTCCACAGAGACCCCCGCAGGAGGAGCAGAGGGGCTTACACTCCATGTGCTGTGCGGCACTGCTCAGTGTGACCGCGCTCTCCCTGCAGCAGTGCTCGTCTCCTGCACAGCTCCACAGAGACCCCCGCAGGAGGAGCAGAGGGGCTTACACTCCATGTGCTGTGCGGCACTGCTCAGTGTGACCGCGCTCTCCCTGCAGCAGTGCTCGTCTCCTGCACAGCTCCACAGAGACCCCCGCAGGAGGAGCAGAGGGGCTTACACTCCATGTGCTGTGCGGCACTGCTCAGTGTGACCGTGCTCTCCCTGCAGCAGCGCTCGTCTCCTGCACAGCTCCACAGAGACCCCTGCAGGAGGAGCAGAGGGGCTTACACTCCATGTGCTGTGCGGCACTGCTCAGTGTGACCGCGCTCTCCCTGCAGCAGCGCTGTCTCCTGCACAGCTCCACAGAGACCCCCGCAGGAGGAGCAGAGGGGCTTACACTCCATGTGCTGTGCGGCACTGCTCAGTGTGACCTGCGCTCTCCCTGCAGCAGCGCTTGTCTCCTGCACAGCTCCACAGAGACCCCCGCAGGAGGAGCAGAGGGGCTTACACTCCATGTGCTGTGCGGCACTGCTCAGTGTGACCGTGCTCTCCCTGCAGCAGCGCTTGTCTCCTGCACAGCTCCACAGAGACCCCCGCAGGAGGAGCAGAGGGGCTTACACTCCATGTGCTGTGCGGCACTGCTCAGTGTGACCGTGCTCTCCCTGCAGCAGCGCTCGTCTCCTGCACAGCTCCACAGAGACCCCCGCAGGAGGAGCAGAGGGGCTTACACTCCATGTGCTGTGCGGCACTGCTCAGTGTGACCGGCTCTCCCTGCAGCAGGCTCGTCTCCTGCACAGCTCCACAGAGACCCCCGCAGGAGGAGCAGAGGGGCTTACACTCCATGTGCTGTGCGGCACTGCTCAGTGTGACCGCGCTCTCCCTGCAGCAGCGCTCGTCTCCTGCACAGCTCCACAGAGACCCCCGCAGGAGGAGCAGAGGGGCTTACACTCCATGTGCTGTGCGGCACTGCTCAGTGTGACCGTGCTCTCCCTGCAGCAGCGCTCGTCTCCTGCACAGCTCCACAGAGACCCCCGCAGGAGGAGCAGAGGGGCTTACACTCCATGTGCTGTGCGGCACTGCTCAGTGTGACCGCGCTCTCCCTGCAGCAGGCTTCGTCTCCTGCACAGCTCCACAGAGACCCCCGCAGGAGGAGCAGAGGGGCTTACACTCCATGTGCTGTGCGGCACTGCTCAGTGTGACCGCGCTCTCCCTGCAGCAGCGCTCGTCTCCTGCACAGCTCCACAGAGACCCCCGCAGGAGGAGCAGAGGGGCTTACACTCCATGTGCTGTGCGGCACTGCTCAGTGTGACCGTGCTCTCCCTGCAGCAGCGCTCGTCTCCTGCACAGCTCCACAGAGACCCCCGCAGGAGGAGCAGAGGGGCTTACACTCCATGTGCTGTGCGGCACTGCTCAGTGTGACCGTGCTCTCCCTGCAGCAGCGCTCGTCTCCTGCACAGCTCCACAGAGACCCCCGCAGGAGGAGCAGAGGGGCTTACACTCCATGTTGCGGCACACCACTGCAGCGCCATCTGCCGTCCAGCGGACACGCGGGTGACAGGGGACCTCAGGTTGCTTCAGGTGACGCCCCTGCAGCAGCGCTCGTCTCCTGCACAGCTCCACAGAGACCCCCGCAGGAGGAGCAGAGGGGCTTACACTCCATGTGCTGTGCGGCACTGCTCAGTGTGACCGTGCTCTCCCTGCAGCAGCGCTCGTCTCCTGCACAGCTCCAAAGAGACCCCCGCAGGAGGAGCAGAGGGGCTTACACTCCATGTGCTGTGCGGCACTGCTCAGTGTGACCGCGCTCTCCCTGCAGTATCTCTCGTCTCCTGCACAGCTCCACAGAGACCCCCGCAGGAGGAGCAGAGGGGCTTACACTCCATGTGTTGTGCGGCACTGCTCAGTGTGACCGTGCTCTCCCTGCAGCAGCGCTCGTCTCCTGCACAGCTCCACGGAGACCCCCGCAGGAGGAGCAGAGGGGCTTACACTCCATGTGCTGTGCGGCACTGCTCAGTGTGACCGTGCTCTCCCTGCAGCAGCGCTTGTCTCCTGCACAGCTCCACAGAGACCCCCGCAGGAGGAGCAGAGGGGCTTACACTCCATGTGCTGTGCGGCACTGCTCAGTGTGACCGCGCTCTCCCTGCAGCAGCGCTTGTCTCCTGCACAGCTCCACAGAGACCCCCGCAGGAGGAGCAGAGGGGCTTACACTCCATGTAATAGCGGCACACCACGCAGCTGCCATGGGGGCCCCGTGCCAGCGGAGCAGCAGCGGGTGACAGGAGGCAGAAGCCCCTGTCCCAGGTGCTAAAGAGAAATGAATATTCACTGCTTCCCACGCCCACATGGGCGTGGGAAGCAGTGAATATCATTACTTACCTGTCACCCGCTCCAACCGCTGAGCGCCGCTGTCATCGCGTCCTCTCTTGCTGCGATGTTCAGGCAGAGGGTGCGATGACGTCATTAGTGAGCGCCGCGCCCCCTGCCTGAGCATTCACTGCCGGAGGACCGAAGACAGCGGCGCTCAGCGATGGACCCGGTGACAGGTAAATCTCTCAGGTGCCGGGGCCCTGAGCCAGCGGTGACACCGACACCTGTCACCTATAGCGCGCCGGTGTCCCCGCCTGCTCAGGACACCAGCACCTGGCCCCCAGCGACGAGAGGTGAGTATTTCTTTTTTTTTTTGCATCTATGGGGCATAATCTGTAGAGCATTTATTGGGGCATAATCTATGGGGGCATAATCAGTGGAGCATTTATGGGAGCATAATCTATGGGGGCATAATCTGTGGAGCATTTATGGGGGCATAATCTATGGGGGCATTATCAGTGGAGCATTTATGGGAGCATAATCTATGGGGACATAATCTGTGGAGCATTTATGGGGGCATAATCTGTGGAGCATTTATGGGGGCATAATCTGTGGAGCATTTATGGGAGCATAATCTATGGGGACATAATCTGTGGAGCATTTATGGGGGCATAATCTGTGGAGCATTTATGGGGGCATAATCTATGGGGGCATAATCTGTGGAGCATTTATGGTGCATAATCTATGGGGGCATAATCTGTGGAACATTTATGGGGGCATAATCTGTGGAGCATTTATGGGGCCATAATCTATGGGGGCATAATCTGTGGAGCATTTATGGGGGCATAATCTATGGGGACATAATCTGTGGAGCATTTATGGGGGCATAATCTGTGGAGCATTTATGGGAGCATAATCTATGGGGACATAATCTGTGGAGCATTTATGGGGGCATAATCTGTGGAGCATTTATGGGGGCATAATCTATGGGGGCATAATCTGTGGAGCATTTATGGGGGCATAATCTATGGGGCATAATCTGTGGAACATTTATGGGGGCATAATCTGTGGAGCATTTATGGGGGCATAATCTATGGGGGCATAATCTGTGGAGCATTTATGGGGGCATAATCTATGGGGACATAATCTGTGGAGCATTTATGGGGGCATAATCTGTGGAGCATTTATGGGGGCATAATCTATGGGGGCATAATCTGTGGAGCATTTATGGGGCATAATCTATGGAGCATCTATAGGGGAATAATCTAAAGAGCATTTATGGGGGCATAATCTATGGAGCATCTATGGGGCATAATCTAAGGAGCACTTATGGGGGCATAATCTATGGAGCATCTATGGGGGCATAATCTAAGGAGCATTTATGGGGGCACAATCTATGGAGCTTCTATGGGGGCATAATCTAAGGAGCATCTATGGGGGCATAATCTAAGGAGCATCTATGGGGGAATAATCTATGGGGGCATAATCTGTGGAGCATTTATGGGGGCATAATCTATGGGGGCATAATCTGTGGAGCATTTATGGGGGCATAATCTGTGGAGCATTTATGGGGGCATAATCTATGGGGGCATAATCTATGGGGGCATAATATGTGGAGCATTTATGGGGCATAATCTATGGGGGCATAATCTGTGGAGCATTTATGGGGGCATAATCTGTGGAGCATTTATGGGGGCATAATCTGTGGAGCTTTTATGGGGGCATAATCTATGGAGCATCTATGGGGGAATAATCTAAGGAGCATTTATGGGGGCACAATCTATGGAGCTTCTATGGGGGCATAATCTAAGGAGCACTTATGGGGGCATAATCTATGGAGCATCTATGGGGGCATAATCTAAGGAGCATTTATGGGGGCACAATCTATGGAGCTTCTATGGGGGCATAATCTAAGGAGCATCTATGGGGGCATAATCTAAGGAGCATCTATGGGGCACAATCTATGGGGGAATAATCTATAGGGGAATAATCTATGGGGGAATAATCTATGGGGGCATAATCTATGGGGGCATAATCTGTGGAGCATTTATGGGGGCATAATCTATGGGGGCATAATCTGTGGAGCATTTATGGGGGCATAATCTATGGGGGCATAATCTGTGGAGCATTTATGGGGGCATAATCTATGGAGCTTCTATGGGGGCATAATCTAAGGAGCACTTATGGGGGCATAATCTATGGAGCATCTATGGGGGCATAATCTATGGAGCATCTATGGGGGCATAATCTAAGGAGCATTTATGGGGGCACAATCTATGGAGCTTCTTTGGGGGCATAATTTAAGGAGCATCTATGGGGGCATAATCTAAGGAGCATCTATGGGGGCACAATCTATGGAGCATCTATGGGGGCATAATCTATGGGGGCATAATCTATGGGGGCATAATCTATGGAGAATCTATGGGGGACATAATCTTGCTATGGAGAATCTATGGGGGCATAATCTATGGAGCATCTATGAGGGCACAATCTATGGAGCATCTATGGGGGCATAATACATGGGCAGCATATGGGGCACAATCTATGGAGCATCTATGGAGGCATAATATATGGAGCATAATCTCATTTTCCACCCTAGGCTTATACTCGAGTCGATAAGTTTTCCCAGTTTTTTGTGGCAAAATTAGGGGGTCGGCTTATACTCGAGTATATATGGTATCTATCTATTATCTATATATATAGCATTATACTCTATGAGGGGGGCAGGATTATCCCCTATGAGGGGGGCTGCTTTATAATCTATGAGGAAGGTTACTCCAACTCCTGCTACATAATTAAGACATGTACTACCTTATATCATACCCTGATATTAGTGTGTTTTACTGCACAATTTGTGGTCTTGTATTTATTTCTATGTAGCTACATAGTGGGCCCCAAGAATGATTTTCTCTGGTGGGCCCAAGGTGTTCCAGTCCGACGCTGCTTACACTCCATGTGCTGTGCGGCACTGCTCAGTGTGACCGCGCTCTCCCTGCAGCAGCGCTCGTCTCCTGCACAACTCCACAGAGACCCCCGCAGGAGGAGCAGACGGGCTTACACTCCATGTGCTGTGCGGCACTGCTCAGTGTGACCATGCTCTCCCCGCAGCAGCGCTCGTCTCCTGCACAGCTCCACAGAGACCCTTGCAGGGAGGAGCAGAGGGGCTTACACTCCATGTGCTGTGCGGCACTGCTCAGTGTGACCGCGCTCTCCCTGCAGCAGCGCTCGTCTCCTGCACAACTCCACAGAGACCCCCGCAGGAGGAGCAGAGGGGCTTACACTCCATGTGCTGTGCGGCACTGCTCAGTGTGACCGTGCTCTCCCTGCAGCAGCGCTCGTCTCCTGCACAGCTCCTGTCAGTCGCGGAGCCAAAAGCAGCAGGAGATGCGGGGCCCTGGACGCTGTCACTGCAGAGTGAAGCAGAGAGGGCCCCTCCTTCTGCTAATGACAGCCCCCTGCCTCTCATAGTGATCCTACTGCGCTGTCTCTATGATGGATCAAGCACTGGCACAGGGAGTTGTTTTGGGCCCCCTCCCTTCAGGGCCCCAGTGCAGCTGCACCGGTTGAACCGGCGGTATGTCCGCCCTTGCCTGAGTTGGGAGAGATATTGGAGGCCGGGCATCACAGCCCCAGGGAGTCATCACAGCCACTGTGGGAATGGCGCCGTCACAGGAGGCGAGTATAGGCTTTTTTCATTTATCGGGGCTGAACATTTAGTTTAAGACTAGGTTGTCCTAGTGGGAGACAAGCCCTTTAAGCAGTGGACTGTTTATTAACCCATGCGGCAACATTTCAGTTCCATATCAGAGAAATATTCTGTTATTGATCCGAAATGTTGCACTTGGGCCAATAAAGAGTCTGCCACTCTTTTCACAATTAATCAGAGTGCTGTGTGTGTTTATATGTACAGACAGACACACACACACATACTTACACACACACACAGACATTCTATAGGTGAAACTGCGACTGCGGTATGTACGTCATATAGGTTATACCACTGTGTGTAATATACTGTGACCGCTGTGTATAGCCCATATAGGCCAGCTGCAGTGTGTGTGTGTGTGTATATATGTGTGTATATATATACAGTATATATACACACACACAAATACATTGCGGCTGGCCTATATGGGCACAGTGGTATAACCTATATAACGTACATACCGCAGTCGCAGTTTCACCTATATAATGTATATAGACTGTTGTACATGCATTATATAGATCAGTGGTCCCCAACCTTTTTTGCACCAGGGACCGGCTTCAAGCAAGACCATTCTTCCATGGCCCGGCAGGGCGGGGATGGAGGTGTGGCATGGTGGGGCTTTGGTCATAAGGAGGCGGGGCTATTGACGGGGTTGTAGTTTATTATTAGTGCATTCTTATCATTCTTATCTTATATACAAGGCTCTGCTCCCACCCTCTTATACATGGCTCCGCTCCCACCCTATATACATGGCTCTGCTCCCACCCTCTTATACATGTGTATCGACCCGCCACCACAATTGTGGATTACCAGGGCAATGGGGTACTCAGAGCCGAGCCCATGGAAGTCTATGGGGTTTGTCACAGGTAGCGGTGGCTCGGTCTGTGGCCCTGGCGGTCTGGCGTATGTTGGGGGGGAATATTTACAGGGGATTTGATTTATATACAGTTCGTGACGCCACCTGTAGTCTCTGGTAATTTGCACCAGCACTGCTGTAGATCTCTGAGGGGATGGTGAGGCAGCTAGATGTCGGGTCCCCTACAGGTGGGACTGTTCCCTCAGGTCGATGGTTATGGTGGGGTTGTGCAGGCATGCAATTAAATAACTCAGTCTCACACCGTCAGCGTCTTTCCATACCTTTTATTGTAAGATGGTAAGGCAGGTCCCAGGGAGGCTGATGGGGTTGATGGAGGATGAGTTTTGAGGCAACGGCTGAGCAAGGCAGGGGCCTCCTTTACTTTCCAATGATGATGAGTCCAACCAGCATAAAGCGTAGGTTCACTCCTGAAACTTCAGCTACTTCAAAGCTGTACTGCCCGGTCAGTTTTGTGGTGGAGCCTTCCAGTGATGAAACTAGGTTCTTCTATGCTTGGCCTAGCTCAAAGTTCCTATTCCACCTGACCCCTGTTACGTACGACACTTCCAAGGGCTGCTTTCTGTTACCTAAGGTCCAGTAAGCCTCTGGTTTTTCTACCACTATGCGTGAAGCTATAGTGATGCTTCGGTCCCCAGTGACCGGTGACAATGTGCAGGATACTTCAATCCTAAAGCACTTCTGATTTCCTTCCACTGTGCCTTTCGACTTGCTCAACTCTCAATCTCAGCACTGACTAGGCTAAGGTGAACTGGCTCACCTGTACTAGCCTCCACTACTGTACTGTCTCTCTGAATCGACAGGAATCTTGGTGCTCCAGACAGGCACTCCTTCTCTCTCCCTTTACCTCAGGAGACACTACAAGACTCTCTTGTGCTAAAAACCACACCCCTCTACACCCCTGCTGGGTGTGTCCGAAGTATATGTGATGTCATGTAGAGCCCTTAACCGTTACCTCTCCACTCATCCTCCTGGTACTGTGTACCTTAAATACCAGGGCTACACACATGGCTCCGCTCCCACCCTATATACATGGCTCTGCTCCCACCCTCTTATACATGGCTCTGCACCCTCCCTGTATACAAGGCTCCGCTCCCACCCTCTTATACATGGCTCCGCTCCCACTATAGCTCTGCTCCCACCCTCGTATACATGGCTCCGCTCCCACCCTCTTATACATGGCTCTGCACCCTCCCTGTATACAAGGCTCCTCTCCCACCCTATATACATGGCTCCTCTCCCACCCTATATACATGGCTCCTCTCCCACCCTATATACATGGCTCCTCTCCCACCCTATATACATGGCTCCTCTCCCACCCTATATACATGGCTCCTCTCCCACCCTATATACATGGCTCCGCTCCCACCCTCTTATACATGGCTCCGCTCCCACCCTCGTATACATGGCTCTGCTCCCACCCTCTTATACATGGCTCTGCACCCTCCCTGTATACAAGGCTCCTCTCCCACCCTATATACATGGCTCCTCTCCCACCCTATATACATGGCTCCTCTCCCACCCTATATACATGGCTCCGCTCCCACCCTATATACATGGCTCCTCTCCCACCCTATATACATGGCTCCGCTCCCACTATGGCTCCGCTCCCACCCTATATACATGGCTCCCTCCCACCCTATATACATGGCTCCGCTCCCACTATGGCTCCGCTCCCACCCTATACACATGGCTCCTCTCCCACCCTATACACATGGCTCCTCTCCCACCCTATATACATGGCTCCTCTCCCACCCTATATACATGGCTCCTCTCCCACCCTATATACATGGCTCCTCTCCCACCCTATATACATGGCTCCGCTCCCACCCTATATACATGGCTCCTCTCCCACACTATATACATGGCTCCTCTCCCACCCTATATACATGGCTCCGCTCCCACCCTATATACATGGCTCCTCTCCCACCCTATATACATGGCTCCTCTCCCACCCTATATACATGGCTCCTCTCCCACCCTATATACATGGCTCCTCTCCCACCCTGTATACAAGGCTCCGCTCCCACTATGGCTCCGCACCCTCCCTTGTATACAAGGCTCCTCTCCCACCTAATATACATGGCTCCTCTCCCACCCTATATACATGGCTCCTCTCCCACCCTATATACATGGCTCCTCTCCCACCCTGTATACAAGGCTCCGCTCCCACTATGGCTCCGCATCCTCTCTTGTATACAAGGCTCCTCTCCCACCCTCTCCTGGGCTCCCCCGTCATCCCTGTCATACTTACCCTCCTCGCTCCGTCGCTGAACTTCCCAGCATCTCTGTCGGCGCCGGCAACTTCCTCCTTTGCGGTGCGGTCACGTAGTACTGCTCATTAAGGGCATGAATATGGATGCCACGCCTATGGGAGTGGCGTCGCGTCCATATTCATGCCCTTAATGAGCGGTAGTACGTCACCGCTCAGCGCTTGATGAAGCTGCCACGGCCGGGACAGGGATCGCAGCGGCGGAAGGTGAGTATCGATGATGGAGCCGACGACTGTAGCTGTCACTACAGCGCTACAGCCGCCGGCTCCATGTGGGTCCAGTGTTCTGTGCCGTGGCTCCGCGGCCCGGCATCAGAACTGCTACGGCCCGGTGGTGGGCCGCAAACCGGCGGTTGGGGACCCCTGATATAGATGACACTGCTACTTCGGTATATAATCGCAGTATCACTTATATATTGTATATACAACAGTCAATATACATTAGACAGGTCAAACTGCAAATGCTGTATAAACAATATGTAGGTGATACTGTGATTGCAGTGTATAGTCGCAGTATATATATACAGCAGTATCACCTATATAACATATATACACATCAGTAGCAGTGTCATCTATAATATAATGTATACAGACTGCTGTACAGACATTATAGGTGATACAGTGATTATATACAGCAGTATACACCTATATCTTGTACATACAGCAGTCTATACACATTATACAGGTCAAACTGCAAATGCTGTTTATACTGTACATAAAAAAGCTTTCATCCTGGTACTCTCCTGAGATGGAGGAGGATGAGGTGGGTCCACGGTCCAGCCAGCGTCGGAGGTACTGAGGACTTGGAGCGGATGCCGGTCGGGGATTGATGAGGGCTGCGCTGTTTAGAGTGAGGCTCAGGCGTACGTGTTCGCGGCGGCAGCCTTTTCAAACTTTTGCACAGGGTCGCGCTCAAATAGGCCACCGCAGCCTTGGTCAGCACGTGCACCGAGAGAGCACGCAGCACCAGGGCCTGGGCAGAAGATTTAAAGCAGGGTTGGGGAACCTTTTTCACATGGGGAACATATAGCTGGAGGGCACAGAAATCACAGGAGGGCATACAGCTGGGAGGCACAGAAATCACAGGAGGGCATATAGCAGGGGAGCACAGAAATCACAGGGGGCATATAGCTGGGGGGCACAGAGATCACGGGAGCATATAGCTGGAGGGGGCAGAAATCACAGGGGGGCATACAGCTGGGAGGCACAGAAATCACAGGGGGCATATAGCTGGGGGCACAGAGATCACAGAGAGCATATAGCTGGAGGCACAGAAATCACAGGAGGGCATACAGCTGGGGGGCACAGAAATCACAGGAGGGCATATAGCTGGAGGGCACAGAAATCACAGGAGGGCATATAGCTGGAGGGCACAGAAATCACAGGAGGGCATACAGCTGGAGGGCACAGAAATCACAGGAGGGCATATAGCTGGAGGGCACAGAAATCACAGGAGGGCATATAGCTGGAGGGCACAGAAATCACAGGGGGCAGATAGCGGGGGGTGCACAGAAATCACAGGAGGGCATACAGCTGGGGGGCACAGAAATCACAGAGGGGCAGATAGCGGGGGGCACAGAAATCACAGGGCGGCTGATAGCTGGAGGGCACAGAGATCACAGGGGGTCAATAGCTGGAGGGCACAGAAATCACAGGGGGCATATAGCTGGGAGGGCACTACCAAATCACAGGGGGGCAATATAGCTGGAAGGGGCAGAAATCACAGGGTGGCACATATCTGAGGGGCACAGATCACCTACTGACAGGCACAGAGATGCGGGCACAGAGATCGCTCTGGACTCTCTGGCAGCAGCTACTCTTCCGGGACAGGAGAACAGGAAAGCATTTGCGCGGTTACTCATCATTCCTGTGCAGAGCAGGCAGGTTCTGTAATGAACGCTCTGTACCGTGCACTTGGGGGTTAAAGAGCCGGCAGGATACGGCTGCCGCCCGAGCATTGCAGACTCCAGGGACCTTCCCACAGGCAGCGTAAAAAGCCACCCCCTGATTTAAAGAGCCGGTGGCCCATTTTGTAGCTCAGAGTGCTTAGGGGCCCAACCAGTCTTTGCTGGACTGGGCAGGCCCCTAAGCACTCCGGGCCCCGTCGCAGCTGCGACCCCTGCGACCGCAGTAGTTCCGCCCCTGCTCAACCCTATAGAGAACCTTTGGAGTATCATCAAGAAAAAGATCTATGAGGGTGGGAGGC
Source organism: Oophaga sylvatica (assembly GCA_033576555.1). Taxonomy (NCBI): domain Eukaryota; kingdom Metazoa; phylum Chordata; class Amphibia; order Anura; family Dendrobatidae; genus Oophaga; species Oophaga sylvatica. The sequence goes on along the minus strand of JARQOD010000004.1, from coordinate 342,642,037 downwards.
AGTTCACATCAAAACAGCAGCTCTGGGAGGCTATTCTGACTTCATGCAAAGAAATACAAACAGAACTCTCCAAAGTTCAATGGAAGCAAGAATTGTGAAGGTGATATCAAAGAAGAGTTCCTATGTTAACATGTACCGTAACTTGGCCTGTTAGGATGTTTTGGAGTTAAATAGCTTTTTTGTTCAGTGAATGTGACCTCCTAATGCTGCAAATTCCACAAATGAGCATTTTTAGTTCTTTAAAACATATCAAATGTTTAGAAATTCTACTGTGCCTAACAATTTGGAACAGTGCATTTTGAGTTTTTATTCATTTTGGAGATCATACTGTTATCATTGGGAGGTTTCTTCAATAAAATTCAATGTATACTCTAACGGGTGATGACTTTTATTAGACTGACTGTCATTTGCACCGACCACTTAGGAAAATCAGAGAAAAATATCATTTGCATAATAATTTGGAACATGGTGTATAATTATTCTGTGTTACTAAAGGGATTGGCTTAAATACCACATTCAACTTGAAAATGCAGTGCTGCAGTGTCAGGCTATGTGCACACGTTCAGGAATGTTTGCAGAAATTTCCTGAGCAAAAACGGACTTTTTCAGCGTAAAAAACTAATGTGTTTTTTGCGCGTTTTTTTGCCTGTTTTTGCAGCGAAATTTTCCTGAACATTCTAGGTCAATAATATAGATGGAAAAACGCAGATTTAATGTGAAATTATTGAACATGCTGCGTTTTTTTTCCGCGATGCGTTTTTTTTTCAGGGAAAAACGCACCATGTGCACAAAAATTGCGGAATTCATTCTAATAATAATAATTCTAATAATAGGATGCTTCATTCATGCATTTTTTAAGCGTTTTTTACCGCGAAAAATACGCAACGTGTGCACATAGCCTCAAGGATAGGGGAGGAACAAAGCAGTAGCCTGAGCCTCTGAACCGCCTCAGACTGCCTGTAGCGACTAAACAGGGCTGTATCCCAACACAGCAGCGCTAAAGAGAGACCGAGCAGCCAACAGGGAAGAAACACACAGCAGTGACATACGTGTGTGACCGTGCAGCTCCACTTCCATTGTTGTGGCAGCATATTCCACCAATCTGGTATCAATTTACACTGATAATGAGACAAACCGTAGAAATTAAAAACACAGGAGCCGTAATATTTTAATCCTCTTATGTCAAGTTACAAGTGATTTTAGTTTCCTTTTTTTTACAAAAATAAATATACAATCTGTCAGGATTTAATACATAGATATACAATAACATGATGCACTTGTAGTTCAATGAAACTCCCAGCTGAGGAGATGGAGAGGAACTATGTCGAACTCGTATACCGAGATATAAAGCCAGGAGCTCCAGGACAGGTGATTTTTCACTTTCAGGGTCGTGAGTTTACAAAGAGAGAATATGCTTCGTGGTTGTCCAAACAAGTATTTTGCCAAAGATGAGGAGTCACTATGAACCAAAAAAAAAGCGTAAATGTAAAATACACAAGTGTGACTTATGTAATCCTGGCCTGTAGGTCATTTCTCTTATAAAACACTAGCTATAAACCCATTCTACGGCCTGGTGGCAGGCATTTTTATATATATATTATGGTCTCCCATCCTTGTATGTGATGCCCCCCTCCTATCCTGGTATGCATGGCACCCCTCATCCCTATCCTGGTATGCATGGTACCCCTCATCCCTATCCTGGTATGCATGGTCCCCTCACCCCTCAATCCTGGTATGCATGGTACCCCCTCATCCCTATCCTGGTATGTATGGCACCTGCTCATCCATATCCTGGTATTCATGGTTCCCTCACCCCCCAATCCTGGTATGCATGGTCATCTCACCCCCCAATCCTGGTATGCATGGTCCCCTCACCCCCCAATCCTGGTATGAATGGTCACCTCACCTCCAATTCTGGTATGCATGGTCCCCCCTCATCCCTATCGTAGGATGTATGGTACCCTTCACCCCCCCAATCCTGGTATGCATGGTCCCCTCATCCCCAATCCTGGTATACATGGCACCCCTTACCTCCCAATTCTGGTATTCATGGTCCCCTCACCCTCCAATCCTGGTATGCATGGTACCCCTGTATCTTGGTATGCATGTTACCCCTCATCCCCTAATCCTGGTATGCATGGCCCCCTCACCACCAATCCTGGTATGCATAGCCCTCTCACCCCCATCCTGGTATGCATGGTCTCCTCACCCCCAATCCTGATATGCATGGTTCCCTCACCCCCAATCCTGATATACACCCTCACCCCCTATCCTGGTATGCATGGTTCTCTCACCCCCCTATCTTGGTATGCATGGTCCCCTCACCCCCCAAACTTGGAATGCATGGACCCCTCACCCCCCAATCCTGATATGCATAGTCTGTCACCCCCAATCCTGGTATACATGGCACCCCTTACCTCCCAATTCTGGTATGCATGATCCCCTCACCCCCCAATCCTCGCATGCATGGCACCCCTCACCCACCTATCATGGTATGCATGTTACTCCTTATCCTCCATTCCTGATATGCATGGCACCCTCACCCCCTAATACTGGTATGCATGGTCCCCCCTCATCCATATCGTAGGATGTATGGTACCACCTCACCCCCCAATCCTGGTATGCATGCAGCGTCAAACTGGAACACCTTGGGCCCACCAGAGAAAATCATTCTTGGGGCCCACTATGTAGCTACATAGAAATAAATACAAGCCCACAAATTGTGCAGTAAAACACACTAATATCAGGGTATAATATAAGGTAGTACACGTCTTAATTATGTAGCAGGAGTTGGGGTAGCCTCCCTCATAGATTATAAAGCAGCCCCCCTCATAAGGGATAATGCTGCCCCCCTCATAGAGGATAATGCTGCCCCCCCTCATAGGGTATAATGCTATATATATACATATATATATATAGATAAATAGATACCATATATACTCGAGTATAAGCCGACCCCCTAATTTTGCCACAAAAAACTGGGAAAACTTATCGACTCGAGTATAAGCCTAGGGTGGAAAATGAGATTATGCCCATATGCTGCCCCATGTATTATGCCCCCATAGATGCTCCATAGATTGTGCCTCATATGCTGCCCATGTATTATGCCCCCATAGATGCTCCATACATTGTGCCCTCATAGATGCTCCATAGATTATGCTCCCATAGATGCTCCATAGATTATGCCCCCATAGATTATGCCCCCATAGATGCTCCATAGATTATTCCCCCATAGATGCTCCTTAGATTATGCCCCCATAGAAGCTCCATAGATTGTGCCCCCATAGATGCTCCTTAGATTATGCCCCCATAGAAGCTCCATAGATTGTGCCCCCATAGATGCTCCTTAGATTATGCCCCCATAGAAGCTCCATAGATTGTGCCCCCATAGATTATGCCCCTATAGATGCTCCATAGATTATGCCCCATAAATGCTCCTTAGATTATGCCCCCATAGATTATGCCCCCATAGATGCTCCTTAGATTATGCCCACATAGATTATACCCCCATAGAAGCTCCATAGATTATGCCCCCATAGAAGATCCATAGATTATGCCCCCATAGATGCTCCATAGATTATGCTCCCATAGATGCTCTATAGCAGGGATGTCAAAGTTAAACACACCGAGGGCCAAAAAAACAAATTTGCTACAAGCCGAGGGCCGGACTGGTTCAATGTTTATTAAAACATATCGAAATGATTGCACATAGCCTATTGAACCAAGACCTAACACAGTGTACATTATTTAATGATTAAATGAATATGGCAATATTTTGTTATGGCTCTGTCAGTAACTTCAAGTTAAAACATTTTCAACAGCCAAACAGCAAAAAATTAAATTGTTTTTAAAAACAAAATGTGTTTCTTAATATCAAGATAAATGCATAAATAAAAGTGCATGCATTATAAACTGAAAATGTATTATTGTGCTGCTCTACGATCTACCGATCACTGCTTTCAAATAGTAAAATGAAAAAATAAATCAAATCAGTTGTATTCTTTCTCATGGCTCTTATCTGCAATTTTCCCTGAGTCCATTCAACTGAAAAATAAATATAAATAAATAAAATACAAAAATTTATGGCACACAGACAAAACAATACTTCCTTCAAAGAAAAATCATGTCTTGTAGAAACAAATGTAAAAATGTAACTGAATTAAAAAACCGAAAATCCTTTACTGCTCTGTGATGCTCACTTCTCTGAGGCTGAGCCTGATACTTGGAGGTGTCTCATCTTTTGTACAAGTTCATCAATGTTCGGGGTTAGGCTCTGAGCTGAGGAAATCCTCAGGATTGAGGGAAGGTGATTATCAGTAAGACGACTCCTCTGTGATGTTTTGTTTAGCTTCATCAAAGAGAACAGTTGTTCACACAGGTATGTGCTGCCAAACATAGAGAGCGTCCGAGCGTCTTGGATGTGCAACTGGGGCATTGTATCGGGGATGGAACGTGAAAACTCGGCAGCACCCACTCTCTCATATTTTTCCTTCAGTGTGTCATTGCACTGGAGCTCAATCAACTCCATTTGTAGATTTGGTGGTGCGCTTTCTACATCAACTGCAAAAGGATTGCTGAGCAGTTCAAACCTGCTTTTTTGGGCTTCAAAGTCAGCAAATCGGCGTTGGAAGTCGGCGGCAAGTATGTTAAGTTTATCGGCAAACTGTGCACACGGGAACACAGCGGTAGAGAGCTTCTCTTTCATGGTCTGGCAGCTGGAAAAGTGGCTTAAGTTTTCTTTCCGCATCTGCGACTCCCACAGACTCAGCTTGGTTTTAAAGGCCTTCACTGTACTGTACATATCAGAGATGACACGTCCCCGTCCCTGCAGCTGCAGATTCATCACATTCAGATGGCTGTGATGTCGCAGAGAAATGCCATTTCACACAGGAAAGTTTCATCTCGGAGCTCTGTTGTGTCTTTCCCCTTGCTTTCCATGAACAGACAGATCTCCTCACGCAGCTCAAAACATCTTTGAAGCACCTTTCCCCGGCTTAGCCATCGCACCTCTGTGTGATACGGTAAGTCACCATACTCTGTATCTAACTCCCCCAGAAATGCCTTGAACTGTTGGTGATTTAAACCTTTGGCTCTGATGAAGTTAACTGCTCGCGTTATGGTTCTCATTACATGCTCCATTTTCAAGACTTTGCCACACAACGACTCCTGGTGTATGATGCAGTCATACGCTGTTAGCTCATCTGTGACGTTTTCCTCCGCATCCTCTCCCGCATCCTTGCCACCAATCCACTCCTGTGCCCACACATTGCGGGTGCTCCGTCTGTAGTTAATCCCACGAGTTTTTCCCAAGGCAGCCCCATCTCATTTACACATCTGGATACCTCTTCATACAGATCTTGTCCTGTAGTTGTGCCATGCATAGGACCTAATGCCAAAAACTCTTCTGTTATGCTCAGGCTGGAGTCTACTCCACGGACAAAAATTGACAGCTGGGCAATGTCTGATGTGTCCGTGCTCTCATCCACAGCAAGAGAATATGCGATGAAATCTTTTCCCTTTCTCACAAGCTGTTCTTTTATGTTGGTGGAAAGCTGGTCTATGCACTCAGCAACGGTGTTTCTGCTCAGGCTCACGTTTGCGAATAGTTGTCTTTTGTCTGGGCACACTGCGTCACAAACTTCAAGCATACAGTTTTTGATAAACTCTCCTTCTGCAAAGGGCCGGGCTGATTTTGCGACCTCTTTTGCCACAATAAAGCTAGCCTTGACAGCAGCCTCGCTTTGTGATTTAGCATATGTGAACATAGCCTGTCTGGACTTAAGGCCTCGTTTTAATTCTTCCACCTTCTGTAGCTTTTGTTCATATTCCATATTCTTGTCTTTGTCTGTGTGTTTCTTAGACATTTGATAATGCCTTCTTAAATTAAATTCTTTCATTACAGCCACATTTTCTTCACACAGAAGACACAGGTTTGCCTTTTACTTCCGTAAACATGTACTCTGCCTCCCACCTGGCCTGAAACACCCTGTTCTCAGCGTCCACCTTACGTTTAGCCATTTTTGAGGAGGGAGGTATCAGAAAGTTGTTCTCTGCTCTGACTACTGATGAATAATGAAGCCGCTTGTGCGCGCTGCAGTGACTTCGCGGGCTACCGGTCAGGGCCGGCTCCAGGTTTTTATGGCCCCGGGCGAAAGAGTCTCAGTGGGCCCCTTTAACGCAGACCACGATTCATGATGCTCCGATACTGCAGAGAAATATGGGTATAGTAAAGACCAAAGATTTCACTTCTTATAATTACACGAGTGATATCTATTGTAAATTCTACAATAGCTCAGAAACTGCCGAATCCTCACAACACACAGTACAGACCAGACAATATAGTCCTCCATACAATATTATGGGCCAAATATAATGCTCCATAAAGAATATTGGACCCCAAATAATGCTCCATACAGAATACTGGACCACATAAATTGCTCCATACAGGATACTGGTCCCCATATAATGCTCCATACAAAATATGGAGCTCTCCTCTGCACTGTGCTGCGCTCTGCACTGTTACGGCTTAGGAAAGGGCACTGTGGAAAGACGTCATCGCGCCCTCTGACCTGAGACATCACAGTGCAGAGCTGCAGAAGACACCGGAGCTGCGGAGGCACGGGGAGAGGTAAGTATTGTGCCGACTGCCGGGGCCCTGAGCAAGCGGGGGGGCCCAGTGGCGGCGCTAACACCGCTCTCCTCCGCTAACAGGCGCCGGCAGAGGTGTATCTAGGTTTTCTGGCACCCAGGGCAAGAACTCAGTTTTGCGCCCCCCTCCACACCCACCCCCTAACCCTAATCCCCCCTTCACACTGAATAATCTCCCCTTTACACTAATAATAAATCCCCCTCACACTGAATAATCCCCCAACACACAGAATAATCCCCCCTCTACACAAATACCCCCTCCACACTGAATAATACCCCCTCCACACAAATAATAAATCTTCACATTGAATAATCCCCCAACACACAGAATAATCCCCCCTCCACACAAATAATAAATACCCCCTCCACACAGAATAATCCCCCCTCCACACAAATAATAAATACCCCCTCCACACTGAATAATACCCCCTCCACACAAATAATAAATCTCCTTCACATTGAATAATCCCCCAACACACAGAATAATCCCCCCTCCACACAAATAATAAATCTCCTTCACATTGAATAATCCCCCAACACACAGAATAATCCCCCCTCCACACAAATAATAAATACCCCCTCCACACTGAATAATCCCCCCTCCACACAAATAATAAATCCCCCTCACACTGAATAATCCCCCATCCACACTAATAATAAATCCCCCTCACACTGAATAATCAAAACCCCCAAAACACAGAATAATCCCCCTCCACACAAATAATAAATCCCCCTTACACTGAATAATCCCCCAACACACAGAATAATCCCCCCCTCCACACAAATAATAAATACCCCCTCCACACTAAATAACCCCCCTCCACGCAAATAATAAATCTCCTTCACATTGAATAATCCCCCAACACACAGAATAATCCCCCCTCCACACAAATAATAAATACCCCCTCCACACTGAATAATCCCCCCTCCACACAAATAATAAATACCCCCTCCACACTGAATAATCCCCCCTCCACACAAATAATAAATACCCCCTTCACACAGAATAATCCCCCCTCCACAAAAATAATAAATACCCCCTCCACACTGAATAATCCCCCCTCCACACAAACAATAAATCCCCCTCACACTGAATAATCCCCCATCCACACTAATAATAAATCCCCCTCACACTGAATAATCAATCCCCCAAAACACAGAATAATCCCCCTCCACACAAATAATAAATACCCCCTCCACACTGAATAATCCCCCAACACACAGAATAATCCCCCTCCACACAAATAATAAATACCCCTCACACTGAATAATCCCCCATCCACACTAATAATAAATCCCCCTCACACTGAATAATCAATCCCCCAAAACACAGAATAATCCCCCTCCACACAAATAATAAATACCCCCTCCACACTGAATAATCCCCCAACACACAGAATAATCCCCCCTCTACACAAATACCCCCTCCACACTGAATAATACCCCCTCCACACAAATAATAAATCTTCACATTGAATAATCCCCCAACACAAGAATAATCCCCCCTCACACAAATAATAAATACCCCCTCCACACAGAATAATCCCCCCTCCACACAAATAATAAATACCCCCTCCACACTGAATAATACCCCCTCCACACAAATAATAAATCTCCTTCACATTGAATAATCCCCCAACACACAGAATAATCCCCCCTCCACACAAATAATAAATACCCCTCTCCACACTGAATAATCCCCCCTCCACACAAATAATAAATCCCCCTCACACTGAATAATCCCCCATCCACACTAATAATAAATCCCCCTCACACTGAATAATCAATCCCCCAAAACACAGAATAATCCCCCTCCACACAAATAATAAATCCCCCTTACACTGAATAATCCCCCAACACACAGAATAATCCCCCCTCCACACAAATAATAAATACCCCCTCCACACTAAATAATCCCCCCTCCACGCAAATAATAAATCTCCTTCACATTGAATAATCCCCCAACACACAGAATAATCCCCCCTCCACACAAATAATAAATACCCCCTCCACACTGAATAATCCCCCCTCCACACAAATAATAAATACCCCCTCCACACTGAATAATCCCCCCTCCACACAAATAATAAATACCCCCTCCACACAGAATAATCCCCCCTCCACACAAATAATAAATACCCCCTCCACACTGAATAATCCCCCCTCCACACAAACAATAAATCCCCCTCACACTGAATAATCCCCCATCCACACTAATAATAAATCCCCCTCACACTGAATAATCAATCCCCCAAAACACAGAATAATCCCCCTCCACACAAATAATAAATACCCCCTCCACACTGAATAATCCCCCAACACACAGAATAATCCCCTCCACACAAATAATAAATACCCCCTCCACACTGAATAATCCCCCCTCCACACAAATAATAAATACCCCCTCCACACTGAATAATCCCCCACACACAGAATAGATCCCCTCCACAAAGAAGGAATTCCACCCACACACAAGCAAACAATAAATCATCCCCTTCTACGCTGAATCTGCAGCTCCACAGACACACGAGGCAGGAGCACTTACATCAGATCTTCTGCTCTCTTCTGCCTGCCTGAAAGTGACTTCAGCACTTGCCCGGGTGTGCCGGGTTCTGACGCCGGCCCTGCTACCGATGCATTGTGGGAAATGTAGTGTTGGTGCGTGCAAAACACCAGCAGGCGGCTGTGGCCTGCGGGCCGGATCTAATAGTAATTAAATATCATCCAGGGGCCATAGATAATCAATTCGCGGGCCGGATCTGGCCCGCGGGCCTTGACTTTGACATATGGGCTCTATAGATTATGCCCCCATAAATGCTCCACAGATTATGCCCCCATAGATTATGCCCCCATAAATGCTCCACAGATTATGCCCCCATAAATGCTCCACAGATTATGCCCCCATAGATTATGCCCCCATAAATGCTCCACAGATTATGCCCCCATAGATTATGCCCCCATAAATGCTCCACAGATTATGCCCCCATAGATTATGCCCCCATAGATGCTCCTTAGATTATGCCCCCATAGATGCTCCTTAGATTATGCCCCCATAGAAGCTCCATAGATTGTGCCCCCATAAATGCTCCTTAGATTATGCCCCCATAGATGCTCCATAGATTATGCCCCCATAGATGCTCCTTAGATTATGTCCCCATAGAAGCTCCATAGATTGTGCCCCCATAAATGCTCCTTAGATTATTCCCCCATAGATGCTCCATAGATTATGCCCCATAAATGCTCCACAGATTATGCCCCCATAGATTATGCCCCCATAAATGCTCCACAGATTATGCCCCCATAGATTATGCCCCCATAAATGCTCCACAGATTATGCCCCCATAAATGCTCCACAGATTATGCCCCCATAGATTATGCCCCCATAAATGCTCCACAGATTATGCCCTCATAAATGCTCCACAGATTATGCCCCCATAGATTATGCCCCCATAAATGCTCCACAGATTATGCCCCCATAGATTATGCCCCCATAGATGCTGCAAAAAAAAAAAACATACTCACCTCTCGTCGCTGGGGGGCCAGGTGCTGGTGTCCTGAGCAGGCGGGGACACCGGCGCGCTATGGGTGACAGGTGCCGGTGTTACCGCTGGCTCAGGGCCCCAGCACCTGCGATATTTACCTGTCACGGGGTCCACTGCTGAGCGCCGCTGTCTTCTGTCCTCCGGCAGTGAATGCTCAGGCAGGGGGCGCGGCGCTCACTAATGACGTCATCGCGCCCTCTGCCTGAACATCGCAGCAAGAAGGACGCGATGACAGCGGCGCTCAGCGGTTGGAGCGGGTGACAGGTAATGATATTCACTGCTTCCCACGCCCATGTGGGCGTGGGAAGCAGTGAATATTCATTTCTCTTTAGCAGCGGGGACAGGGGCTCCTGCCTCCTGTCACCCGCTGCTGCTCCGCTGGCACGGGGCCCCCATGGCAGCTGCGTGGTGTGCCGCTATTAGCGACACGCCACCGGCTGGGTCCCCTGGAGCAGCGGGGGCCCTAGGCAACTGGCCCCTGTATGCCAGCAGGTGCCAGGGCCCCCCAGATGCCAGGGCCCACCGGAGAATCCTCCGGTTCTCCGGTGGGACAGTCTGACACTGTATGCATGGTCCCCTCATCCCCAATCCTGGTATACATGGCACCCCTTAACTCCCAATTCTGGTATGCATGATCCCCTCACCCCCCAATCCTGGTATGCATGGTACCCCTCACCCACCTATCATGGTATGCATGTTACTCCTCATCCCCATTCCTGATATGCATGGCACCCTCACCCCCTAATACTGGTATGCATGGTCCTCTCACCCCCATCCTGGCATGCATGGTACCCCTCACCCACCTATCATGGTATGCATGTTACTCCTCATCCCCCATTCCTGATATGCATGGTCCCCTCACCCCAATCCTAATATGCATGGTCCCCTCACCCCCCTATCCTGGTATGCATGGTCCCTCTCCCCCCTATCCTGGTATGCATGGTTCTCTCACCCCCTATCCTGGTTTGCATGGTCCGCTCACCCCCCAATCTTGGAATGCATGGTCCCCTCGCCCCCAATCCTGGTATGCATGGTCCTCTCACCCCCCCAATCCTGGAATGCATGGTCACCTCACCCCCAATCCTGGCATGCATGGTCCCCTCAGCCACCAATCCTGGTATGCATGGTCCCCTCACCCCCCAATTCTGGTATGCATGGTCCCCTCATCCCTATCGTAGGATGTATGGTACCCACTCACCCCCCAATCCTGGTATGCATGATCCCCTCATCCCCAATCCTGGTATACATGGCAGCCCTTACCTCCCAATTCTGGTATGCATGGTCCCCTCATCCCCTATCCTGGTATGCATGGTGCCCCTCATCCCCCAATCCTGGTATGCATGGTTCCCTCTCTCACCCCCCAATCCTGGTATGCATGGTTCCCTCACCCCCGATCCTGGTATGCATGGTCCTCTCACCCCCCTATCTTAGTATGCATGGTCCCCTCAACCCCCAATCCTGGTATGCATGGTTACCCTCACCCCCCAATCCTGGTATGCATGGTCCCCTCACCCCCTATTTTAGTATGCATGGTCCCCTCTCCCCCTATCTTAGTATGCATGGTCCCCTCACCCCCCGATCCTGGTATGCATGGTCCTCTCACCCCCCAATCCTGATATGCATGGTTCCCTCACACCCCAATCCTGGTATGCATGGTCCCCACACCCCCCTATCTTAGTATGCATGGTCCCCTCAGCCCTTAATCCTGATATGCATGGTCCCCTCACCCTCCAATCCTGATATGCATGGTCCCCTCACCCCCCAATCCTGGTATGCATGGTCCCCTCATCCTCCAATCCGGATATGCATGGTCCTCTCACCCCACAATCCTGATATGCATGGTCCCCTCACCCCCCAATACTGGTATGCATGGTCCCCTCACCCCCCAATCTTGGTATGCATGGTCCTCTCAACCCCCAATCCTGATATGCATGGTCCCTTCACGCCCTATCCTGGTATGCATTGTCCCCTCACCCCTCTGTCTTGGAATGCATGTTCACCTCACCCCCCAATCCTGATATGCGTGGTCCCCTGACCCCCCAATCCTGATATGCATGGTCCCCTCACTCCCCTATCTTAGTATGCATGGTCCCCTCACCCCCCAATCCTGGTATGCATGGTTCCCTCACCCCCCAATCCTGGTATGCATGGTCCCCTCACCCCCCTATCTTAGTATGCATGGTCCCCTCACCCCCTATCCTGGTATGCATGGTCCTCTCACCCCCCAATCCTGGTATGCATGGTCCCCTCACCCCCCAATCCTGGTATGCATGGTCCCCTCACCCCCCAATGCTGGTATTCATTGTCCACTCACCCCCCAATCCTGATATGCATGGTCCCCTCAGCCCTTAATCCTGATATGCATGGTCCCCTCACCCTCCAACCCTGATATGCATGGTCCCCTCACCCCCCAATCCTGGTATGCATGGTCCCCTCATCCTCCAATCCAGATATGCATGGTCCTCTCACCCCACAATCCTGATATGCATGGTCCCCTCATCACCCAATACTGATATGCATGGTCCCCTCACCCCCCAATCTTGGAATGCATGGTCCTCTCAACCCCCAATCCTGATATGCATGGTCCCTTCACCCCCCTATCCTGGTATGCATGGTCCCCTCACCCCTCTGTCTTGGAATGCATGTTCACCTCACCCCCCAATCCTGATATGAGTGGTCCCCTGACCCCCCAATCCTGATATGCATGGTCCCCTCACTCCCCTATCTTAGTATGCATGGTCCCCTCACCCCCAAATCCTGGTATGCATGGTTCCCTCACCCCCCAATCCTGGTATGCATGGTCCCCTCACCCCCCTATCTTAGTATGCATGGTCCACTCACCCCCCTATCCTGGTAGGCATGGTCCTCTCACCCCCCAATCCTGGTACGCATGGTCCCCTCACCCCCAAATCCTGGTATGCATGGACCCCTCACCCCCCAATCCTGGTATGCATGGTCCACTCACCCCCCAATCCTGGAATGAACGGTCCCCTCACCCCCTAAACCTGGTTTGCATGGTCCCCTCACCCCCCAATCCTGGTATGCATGGTCCCCCCTCATCCCTATCATAGGATGTATGGTACCCTTACCCCCCAATCCTGGTATGCATGGTCCCCTTATCCCCAATTCTGGTATACATGGCACCCCTTATCTCCCAATTCTGGTATGCATGGTCCCCTCATCCCCGAATCCTGGTATGCATGGCCCCCTTACCCCCCAATCCTGGTATCCATGGTCCCCTGAACCCCCAATCCCGGTATGCATGGTCTACCCTCATCCCTATCATAGGATGTATGGTACCCTTACCCCCCAATCCTGATAGGCATGGTCCCCTCACCCCTCAGTCTTGGAATGCATGTTCACCTCACCCCCCAATCCTGATATGCGTGGTCCCCTGACCCCCCAATCCTGATATGCATGGTCCCCTCACTCCCCAATCTTGGAATGCATGGTCCCCTCACCCCCCAATCCTGATATGCATGGTCCCCTCACCCCCCAATCCTGATATGCATGGTCCCCTCACTCCCCAATCTTGGAATGAATGGTCCCCTCACCCCCCAATCCTGATATGCATAGTCCCCTTACCCCCCAATCCTGATATGCATGGTCCCCTCACCCCCCAATCCTGATATGCATGGTTCCCTCACCCCCCAATACTGTTATGCATGGTCCCCTCACCCCCCAATCCTGATATGCATGGTCCCCTCACCCCCAATCCTGGTATGCATGTCCCCCTCACCCCCAATCCTGATATGCATTGTCCTCTCACCTCCCAATCCTGATATGCATGGTCCCCTTACTCCCCAATCTTGGAATGCATGGTCCCCTCACCCCCCAATCCTGATATGCATGGTCCCCTCACCCCCAATCCTGATATGCATTGTCCTCTCACCCCCCAATCCTGATATGCATGGTCCCCTCACTCCCCAATCTTGGAATGCATGGTCCCCTCACCCCCCAATCCTGATATGCATGGTCCCCTCACCCCCCCAATCCTGATATGCATGGTCCCCTCACCCCCCAATCCTGATATGCATGGTCCCCTCAACCCCCAATCCTCATATGCGTGGTCCCCCTCACCCCCCAATCCTGATATGCATGGCCCCCTCACCCCCCAATCCTGATATGCATGGTCCCCCACACCCCCCAATCCTGATATGCATGGGCTTCACCCCCCAATCCTGATATGCATGGTCCCCTCACCCCCCCAATCCTGATATGCATGGTCCCCTCACCCCTCAAACCTGGTATGCATGGTCCCCTCACCCCCCAATCCTGATATGCATGGTCCCCTCACTCCCAATCCTGATATGCATGATCCCCTCACAATCCAATCCTGATATGCGTGGTCCCCTCAACCCCCAATCCTGATATGCATGGTCCCCTCACCCCCAATCCTGGTATGCATGTTCCCTTCACCCCCAATCCTGATATGCATGGTCCTCTCACCCCCCAATCCTGATATGCATGGTCCCCTCACCCCCCAATCCTGATATGCATGGTCCTCCACACCCCCCAATCCTGATATGCATGGGCCTCACCCCCCAATCCTGTTATGCATGGTCCCCTCACCCCCCAATCCTGATATGCATGGTTCCCTCACCCCCCAATCCTGTTATGCATGGTCCCCTCACCCCACAATCCTGATATGCATGGTCCCCTCACCCCCAATCCTGGTATGCATGTTCCCCTCACCCCCAATCCTGATATGCATTGTCCTCTCACCCCCCAATCCTGATATGCATGGTCCCCTCACTCCCCAATCTTGGAATGCATGGTCCCCTCACCCCCCAATCCTGATATGCATGGTCCCCTCACCCCCAATCCTGATATGCATTGTCCTCTCACCCCCCAATCCTGATATGCATGGTCCCCTCACTCCCCAATCTTGGAATGCATGGTCCCCTCACCCCCCAATCCTGATATGCATGGTCCCCTCACCCCCCAATCCTGATATGCATGGTCCCCTCACCCCCCAATCCTCATATGCGTGGTCCCCCTCACCCCCCAATCCTGATATGCATGGTCCCCTCACCCCCCAATCCTGATATGCATGGTCCCCCACACCCCCCAATCCTGATATGCATGGGCTTCACCCCCCAATCCTGATATGCATGGTCCCCTCACCCCCCCAATCCTGATATGCATGGTCCCCTCACCCCTCAAACCTGGTATGCATGGTCCCCTCACCCCCCAATCCTGATATGCATGGTCCCCTCACTCTCAATCCTGATATGCATGATCCCCTCACAATCCAATCCTGATATGCGTGGTCCCCTCAACCCCCAATCCTGATATGCATGGTCCCCTCACCCCCAAACCTGGTATGCATGTTCCCTTCACCCCCAATCCTGATATGCATGGTCCTCTCACCCCCCAATCCTGATATGCATGGTCCCCTCATCCCCCAATCCTGATATGCATGGTCCTCCACACCCCCCAATCCTGATATGCATGGGCCTCACCCCCCAATCCTGATATGCATGGTCCCCTCACCCCCAATCCTGATATGCATGGTCCCCTCACCCCCTCAAACCTGGTATGCATGGTCCCCTCACCCCAATCCTGATATGCATGGTCCCTTCACCCCAATCCTGATATGCATGGTCCCCTCAGCCCCCAATCCTGATATGCATGATCCCCTCACAATCCAATCCTGATATGCGTGGTCCCCTCAACCCCCAATCCTGATATGCATGGTCCCCTCACCCCAATCCTGATATGCATGTTCCCCTCACCCCCAATCCTGATATGCATGGTCCTCTCACCCCCAATCCTGATATGCATGGTCCCCTCACCCCCTAATCCTGATATGCATGGTCCCCTCACCCCCAATCCTGATATGCATCGTCCCCTCACCCCCCAATCCTGATATGCATGGTCCCCTCACCCCAATCCTGGTATGCATGTTCCCTCACCCCCAATCCTGATATGCATGGTCCTCTCACCCCCAATCCTGATATGCATGGTCCCCTCACCCCACAATCCTGATATGCATGGTCCTCCACACCCCCAATCCTGATATGCATGGCCTCACCCCCAATCCTGATATGCATGGTCCCCTCACCCCCCAATCCTGATATGCATGGTCCCCTCACCCCCCAATCCTGATATGCATGGTCCTCCACACACCCCAATCCTGATATGCATGGCCTCACCCCCCAATCCTGATATGCATGGTCCCCTCACCCCCCAATCCTGATATGCATGGTCCCCTCACCCCTCAAACCTGATATGCATGGTCCCCTCACCCCAATCCTGATATGCATGGTCCCTTCAGCCCCCAATCCTGATATGCATGATCCCCTCACAATCCAATCCTGATATGCTGGTCCCCTCAACCCCCAATCCTGATATGCATGGTCCCCTCACCCCCAATCCTGATATGCATGTTCCCCTCACCCCCAATCCTGATATGCATGGTCCTCTCACCCCCCAATCCTGATATGCATGGTCCCCCTCACCCCAATCCTGATATGCATGGTCCCCTCACCCCCAATCCTGATATGCATCGTCCCCTCACCCCCAAATCCTGATATGCATGGTCCTCATCACACCCCCCCCAATCCTGATATGCATGGTCCCCTCACCCCCCAATCCTGATATGCATGGTCCCCTCAACTCCCAATCCTGTATGCATGGTCCCCTCACCCCCCAATCCTGGTATGCATGGTCCCCTCACCACCCAATCTGGGAATGCATGGTCCCTCACCCCCCAATGGTGATATGCATGGTCCCCTCACCCCCCAATCCTGGTATGCATGGTCCCCTCACCCCCCTAATCTTGGAATGCATGGTCCCTTCACCCCCCAATCCTGATATGCGTAGTCCCCTCAGCCCCCAATCCTGATATTCATGGTCCCCTCACCCCCCCCCCAATCCTGATATGCATGGTCCCCTCACTCCCCAACCCGGTATGCATGGTCCCCTCACCACACAATCCTGGTATGCATGGTCCCCTCACCCCTCAATCCTGATATGCATGGCCCCTCACTCCCCAATCCTGATTGATGGTCCCCTCACCCCCATATCTTGGAATGCATGGTCCCCTCACCCCCAATCCTGATATGCATGGTCCTTTCACCCCCCAATTTTGATATGCATTGTCCCCTCACTCCCCAATCCTGGTATGCATGGTCCTCTCACCCCCCAATCTTAGAATGCATGGTCCCCTCACCCCCAATCCTGATATGCATGGTCCCCTCACTCCCCAATCCTGGTATGCGTGGTCCCCTCACCCCCAAATCCTGATATGCATGGTCCCCTCACCCCCCAATTCTGATATGCATGGTCCCTTCACCCCCCAATCCTGATATGCATGGTCCCCTCACTCCCCAATCCTGGTTTGCATGGTCCCCTCACCCCTCAATCTTGCAATGCATGGTCCCCTCACCTCCCAAACCTGATATGCATGGTCCTCTCACCCCCCAATTTTGATATGCATGGTCCCCTCACTCCCCAATCCTGGTATGCATGGTCCTCTCACCCCCCAATCTTAGAATGCATGGTCCCCTCACCCCCCAATCCTGATATGCACGGTCCCCTCACTCCCCAATCCTGGTATGCGTGGTCCCCTCACCCCCAATCCTGATATGCATGGTCCCCTCACCCCCCAATTCTGATATGCATGGTCCCTTCACCCCCCAATCCTGATATGCATGGTCCCCTCACTCCCCAATCCTGGTTTGCATGGTCCCCTCACCCCTCAATCTTGCAATGCATGTTCCCCTCACCTCCCAAACCTGATATGCATGGTCCTCTCACCCTCCAGTCCTGATAAGTACGGTCCCCTCACTCCCCAATCCTGGTATGCATAGTCCCCTCACCCCCAAATCTTGGAATGCATGGTCCCCTCACCCCCCAATCCTGATATGCATGGTCCCCTCACCCGCCAATACTGATATGCATGATCCCTTCACTCCCCAATCCTGATATGCATGGTCCCCTCACCCCCCAATCCTGATATGCATGGTCCACTCACCCCCCTATCCTGGTATGCATGTCCTCTCACCCCCTATCCTGATTTGTATGGTCCCCCCCACTCCCCATTCCTGATATGCATGCTACCTTTCTCCCCCTATCCTGATTTGTATGGTCCCCCTCACCCCTATTAAACTGCACACATACCCCCAAAAAAACATTCATACTCACCTTTTTTCCCTGTGCTCCAGTGCCGTCCCGCTCTGCCGCAAGCCGAGGGAGGAGAGCGGCGCCGGAGTACGCGCATGCCCATACCGCGCTGTCCGGCGCCATATTGCTGAAGACACACTGAAAATGTGTCTTCAGCAAAATGGCGCCAGATAGCGCTATGCGCATGTGCGATTCCGACGCGCACTACTGGTCTCCAGCCCCGGCGAGAAGAGAAGCGCCACGGCAACGCTCCTCCTGGTCAGCTAAGTATGTAATTATGACGCCAGAGATCGCGGTATGAATCCAGTGTCTACGCGCCATACACAATCCTCACCGCTAGATGCCGTCTTCAGTCTGGAGCCAGACTGCACAGGCGTATCGCGCTTGCGCAGTCTATAAAGGCTTCGGACAGAGTGACGCTCCTAGCGTTATATTATAGATATTCAAGGCATGGATTTTGGTGATCTCAGCTGCAACAGAGTATCCCAAAGAATGACGAGTTTTACAGGAGGTTGGTACAGTTTATACAATATTGTTTTAACCCTTTTTAAGATCGCCATGGACCATAGCCAAGAACGAGTCTAGATCGGCTCTGCCCCGGCCGGCTTTTCCAGGGCCCAGATCCGGCCTGGGGACATTGCCGGACTAGTCTGGTCTCCAGCTACGGTATCCTTTCAAGAATATTATTTCTAAAATTCCAGAGTTTTTTTTAGAAAATAATACCCATGGCTGTAATTGGGTAACCAGACTGCAATTCATGGTGTCCACTATTTGGGCTTCATGAATCAACTGACAGGATCCCTTTAATAATCACCAATATGCCCTCTTATTGTAGCTTTTACAGTAATGTCATTCGTGCATCATTAGGCCATGTTCCCATGTATAGAAAAAAATTACCGTATTTTTCGGACCATAAGATGCACTTTTTTCCCCCAAAATTTTGGGGGAAAATGGGGGTGCATCTTATGGTCTCAACATACCGGAAAGTCCAGTGGTGGCGGCGCTCCCAATGCAGCTTCGCTGCGATGCGGTGGTGGTGTCGGGGCAGCAGCGGGGCTCTGTGCTGCGTCGGGGGCTCTGCCGGCATTTTGTCCCAGCCGGAAAGCCCCCCCGCAGCTGCGACGCCAGGGGCCTCCGGAGGCGGTCCAGATGCAGCCTGTGGTGCGGTGGTGGTGTCCGGGCAGCAGCGGGCCTCTGGGCTGCGTGGGGGGCTTCGCCGGCATTTCGTCCCAGCCGGAAAGCCCCCTGCAGCTGTGACACGGTGCCGGCCTGAGGAATGGCCACCAGGGGCCTCCAGCAAGATGGCCGCCGCATACTCTCATTCAAATCTCGGCAACAAGATCTTGTCCTGAGATCTCAGGAGACGAGATCTCGGGAAGAGATCTCGTTGCCGAGATTTGAATGAGAGTATGCGGCGGCCATCTTGCCGGAGACCCTGGCGGCCATTCCTCAGACCGGCACCGCGTCGCAGCTGAGGGGGGCTTTCCAGCTGGGACGAAATGCCGGCGGAGTCCCCCACGCAGCCCAGAGGCCCGCTGCTGCCCGGACACCACCACCGCACCACAGGCAGCATCGGGAGCGCCACCGGAGGCCCCTGGCGGCCTTCAGCCCGGCACCGCGTCCCAGCTGCGGGGGGGCTTTCCGGCTGGGATGAAATGCCGGTGGAGCCCCCCACGCAGCCCAGAGGCCCGCTGCTGCCCGAACACCACCACCGCACCACAGGCTGCATCGGGACCACCACCGGAGGCCCCTGGCGGCCTTCAGCTCGGCACCGCATCGCAGCTGCGGGGGGGCTTTCCAGCTAGGATGAAATGCCGGCGGAGCCCCCAACGCAGCACAGAGCCCCGCTGCTGCCCCGACACCACCACCGCACCGCAGGGAAGCTGCATTGGGAGCGCCGAAGCCACCGGATTTGTGAGTATATGGCCACCCCACAGTGCCTAACCACCCCACAGAACACAGCCACCCCACATAACACAGCCACCCCACAGAGCACCACTACCGCACCAGCCTGGACCACCAAACGACCCCAGTGACCACTCCTCTACCTGTGCTGATCCGTTCGCTGGTAAGCTAAATTTGGACTGTAAGACGGACCCTCATTTGACACATTATTTTTTTTTCCCAATTTTCCTTCTGAAAATTTGGGGTGCGTCTTATGGTCCGGTGCGTCTTATAGTCCGAAAAATACGGTACTTTTTTTTCTTTTGTATTTTTGTGCAGAAAATCTGCTGCATTTAAAGGGTTTGTTCATACCTGATGAAACTGTTGTCAAAAGCTGCAGTTTACAGGATCCTAATGCTGTGTAGCGCACACACCATTAGCATTTGGCTCTGCTTGCCAATACTAGCGGACATCATATGACGGCAAGAATGCGATGTGAAATAGTCTAATGTGTTGCGGCTGAGACTCTAGTTTGCATGTATCCTGTGATGACTGCGGGAACCGACAAGAAAAGCTGAATCTTAAGGTATGTGAATTGCACACCGTTAGGATTCGTCAAGCTGCAGCATTTTCTGAAAATGTCAACAGGGACGGATAACCCTAGTTTAATCACAGTGGATTAGTTTCATGAAAACTCATACCTACCATGTGATTAAATACACTGATGAACTGTGTGTTTTTTCTATATAGGCTTATCTGAGGGAAAAAAAGAACGTTGTGTTTTTACGTGCAGAAACCCCGAGGTTCGGGACTAAAAACGCTGCATCAAATCCAAAAATGTGAAAAATGCATAAAAAATATATGGAAAAATGTCTCAAAACAATAGTCAGAGCAGATTGAGAGACAGGCAGAAAAAACACAGAATTTTTACACATGGGAACATAATCTTACACAATTCATCCCATTGTAATGGCCCATAACTCTGTTGGTATTAAAATATCATCAAAAAGTTAATTTATTTCAGTTCTTCAATAGTAGTAGACATATAGGGGTACATGCCCACCCATTTTCAAGTCTCTAGCTGTTTTTCTCGCAAAGTTATAGGGGTGCAAACGGGTGGTATCCCCTAAAATGGGGCAGGGGTGCCCACTTTGGGGGGTCATAGCTCCGCCCCCTTTGGTCAGATCACCCTCAAACTTGCTGTGCCCCTTAGTTATGACCCCCACAACAATGCTGGGTTGTCAGTTTGAATTCCCCCCAAAATTTAATTTTTGACATAATCGATAACCCACGGCCCTTATGTCATTTTTGGCAATTTTTTAAGAATTCGAACTGACACCCCAGCATTGTTGTAGGGGTCATAACTAAGAGGCACAGCAAGTTTTAGGGTGATCTGACCAAAGGGGGCGGAGCTATAACACCCCAAAGTGGGCACCCCTCCCCATTTTAGGGGATACCCCTCGTTTGCACCCCCATAACGTTGCGAGAAAAATAGCTAAAGACTTGAAAATGGGTGGGCATGTACCCCTATATGTCTACTACATGCCCACCAAGTTTTGTGTTGATTGGCACAAGGGGGGCTGAATGGCACCCCCCCAAATAGTCCAATCAAAATACGAAAAAAAAAAACCTTTACCCTGAACAAATTCCAAGAAAGCGTTTACCAAGATAGGGTTACCATTACCACAAAGGGTCCAAATGTGACGTCAAAGAATATGGCCGCCAAAGCTGTAAAATGTTAAATGCGACTCGCCTTTCAGTGTCTATCATATTTCTTTTACAATTACTACTATTATTATATTTATTATTTAACAATTAATTTATCTTCTTTTACAGAGCTGAGAATTATGGAAAGTCAAGAAACTTGCCCCTTATGCAGCCATGAAGTAGAAGATGACAGAGAAAGAGTGGTGATTGGTGCAAAAGGAGCTGAAGGGATCAATAAAGCCAGTATTGAGAGGGGCGTTAGCACTGTGGTAGCTGCTGGAGCAGTGGTGCACAAGAGATGTCATATGAACTACATAAACAAGAAGCAAATAGACTTGCATAAGAAATCTACTTCCATTCATCGTTCACCTGCCAAGAGAGGTACACGGTTGTCTACTGGATCCTATGATAGCACGACGCAGTGTTTTTTCTGTGGACATGAAGTGGTGAAGACAAGATCTAGTAGTGATTTCGATGACTATAGCTTTGTTAAAACGGATGGATTTGTAAGGTCCATCTTGTCACTTTGCAAACAGCGTAATGATGACTGGGCAATCACCATTGAAGGGAGAATCGCGTACTTTGGGAAGGACTTATATGCTGCAGACTGTCTGTATCATCGTTCATGTGAGATTAACTTTCGACAAATTACGGAATTCCTATGCGTCATGGTGGTGAATCTACTACAAAGAAACCGCGGAAGGTAGGGAGGCCGATGAACATGGACCAAGAGCAAGCGTTCTTGAGAATGTGTGCATTTCTCGAGGACAACAATGAAGAGCAACTGACAGTCACAGATCTTGCAAAGAAAATGACGGAGTATCTTGTAGAAGGAGACAGTGCTGCCTATAGTAACAAATGGCTGAGGTATAGGCTGGAGGAGAGGTATGGCGATTCGCTATTCATAGCAGAGTGTGAAGGGTTGCCTAACATTGTAACGCTCAGTGAAAAGACCAGAATAATCCTGAGGGACTATTTCCGTAGTCAGGAAACGGATGAAGAAGCCCAGAAGAGAGCCATCATAGAGACTGCGGCCAAACTAATCAAGAGCGATATAAAGTCTAACATCCCATCTTCAACCATGAATATCCGAAGACTTCTTCACTTGAATGTCAGTCTGCCTTAGATTATCTCCCCGAGTTTGCTTTGCTTGCTTGAAACCCTCTTCATTGGAAAGGACATTCACAGGAAGGTCGCAAGCATTGGACAATCAGTTGTTCAGGCTTATGTCCCAGGGCTGTAGTAGCTCCATTCATGCTGTAGCCGAATGTTTGCCCATTCTTGCAGCTGCTGGGCATGGGAACTATGTGAAGGCCGCCTACCTTTACCTCCAGTCTATGACCACTCTGGAAGATGATATGTCATCAGTCTTCCATAGATTTATGAATGGCTTGATGTTGTAAGGCGGACTGATCAGTACTGGGCAGGCATGGGTTGCGACCTAGTCATCGAGCAAGCTCTGATGCGCTCCCTAAAAACTGCAGGAGGACTCACCAGAGGAAGTGGAATGTCGAACATCAGAGGGCCTTGTGGACTATGTCTGTGCCAGTATCCTCTTCCTACAGTGATGCAATGCAGGGTTTCACTCGCCAGAGCTTTGTCACCAGTGAACAACACAAGGAGGCAAGAATGTCAAGGACGAGAAGAGATCGTGAAAACCTGAAGAAAATTGCAGATAAACTCGAGACCTTTTCACCTTTCTCTGATGAAGTGTCTCTTTGCAACATTATCACTGGTGTCAATGCAAATAAGGATGTGAATGTCCATAACCTGTTCACCATTGGCAGAGAAATAGTGGCAACAATGGAGGGTCAATCACTGTTTTCAGTTAAGTACAAGCGGTCAATGAAAGCCAAGACCCTGGCATCCAGTGAGGCTATTGACGTTGCTAAGGACAAAACAAAACGCTCTTTTTTTCCAAAGGTTTCTTGTGGTGTCTCAAACTGCTGATCTTTCCCTTGATGAGGTGATGGCCTATGAACTTTCACCATACCCACCATCCCTCTTTGAGGCAAAACATCTCTTATGCAAACCAAACAAAGCACAACTGATGGCTGCTATAAAAGAACAGAGTTCAGATGAAGCAGTACTCAAGGATGTACCAGAAGTCGAACATTATGTTCTTGACAGAGGTTGTCTTCTCCATCGACTGAAGTGGTCAGAAGGAAAGACATATTGTTCAATCGCTGAAGACTATGCATCTTTCACACTAAAGCACTATGGTAAGGCTACGATAGTATTTGATGGTTACATTGGAGGACCAAACACTAAGGACATTACCCATCAGCGACGGCGCAAAAAACGAACAAGTAACAAAGTGAACATTGCTGAAGGAACGAAATTTGTCGGGAAAAAGGAGGACTTCCTTTCGAATGTGGAAAACAAACAGTCTCTTATCAATCTCGTTTCACAGCGCATGAATGACAGAGGTTGCCACGTAATACAATCAGAGGGGATGCAGATGTGGAGATTGTTAAGGCAGCAGTGTCAATGTCATCCAACAAAAGTACTAGTCTCATTGGCGAAGATACAGATCTTTTGGTGTTGTTTAGTAATGAGCCACCCCCGTAGTGTTCGAGTTCGGTTCGACAAACAGCCGTGTGTTCGACGAACACGTTCGTCAAACTGTTCGTCGAACACCTCGAACACCGTAAAACCAATGCCAGGCAGACAAAAACACCTAGAAACACATAGAAAACACTTCAAAGGTGTCCAAAAGCTGACAAATTGCTCAGAAGACACAACAAACAAATGGAAAAGTGACAAGTACATATAGTCATGCGAAAAGAAAAGAGGTGGAGGAGTAAAAGGAGGGGGAGACACAGATATAGGCATGTCATGCCCTTCTAAAACCAAAAAAGGGCGAATCCGACACGGCCAGTCCGTTCCTGCACGTGCGACTTGCGTGTTGCCGGGTTTGTGCCAGAGCTGTGGTGGACCCTGAGGACAGCCCCCCTCTCCCAATACTGGTGTCCTGTTCGCTGGTGGGTCGAGCGAGCCCCCTGCGGTGGAGGCAGGTCTAATCTTTTTTATTTAAAGTTGTCTCTCTAATTTGAATGAGTACACTTTAACCCCTTCATGACCCAACCTATTTTGACCTTAAAGACCTTGCCATTTTTTCCAATTCTGACCAGTGTCCCTTTATGAGGTAATAACTCAGGAACGCTTCAACGGATCCTAGCGATTCTGAGATTTTTTTTCGTGACATATTGGGCTTCATGTAGTGATAAATTTAGGTAGATAATTTTTGCATTTATTTGTGAAAAAAATGGAAATTTGGCCAAAATTTTGAAAATTTCGCAATTTTCAAATTTGAATTTTTATTCTGTTAAACCAGAGAGTTATGTGACACAAAATAGTTAATAAATAACATTTTCCACATGTCTACTTTACATCAGCACAATTTTGGGAACAAAATTTTTTTTTGTTAGGAAGTTATAAGGGTTAAAAGTTGACCAGCGATTTCTCATTTTTACAGCAAAATTTACAAAACCATTTTTTTAGGGACCACCTCACATTTGAAGTCACTTTGAGGGTCTATATGGCAGAAAATACCCAAAAATGACACCATTATAAAAAAACTGCACCCCTCAAGCTACTCAAAACTACATTCAAGAAGATTATTAACCCTTCAGGTGCTTCACAGGAACTAAAGCAACGTGGAAGGAAAAAATGGACATTTTAATTTTTCCAACAAAATTTTTTTAGCATCAATTTTTTTCATTTTTACATGGGCAAAGGATAAATGGATCCTAAAATTTGTTGGGCAATTTCTCCTGAGTACAACTGATACCTCATATGTGGTCATAAACCACTGTTTGGGCGCACGGCAGGGCTCAGAAGGGAAGGAGCGCCATTTGACTTTTTGAATGGAAAATATGCTGGAATATTTAGCGGTTGCCATGTCGCATTTGGAGAGTCCCTGTGGCCCAAACATTGGAGCTCCCCCACAAGTGACCCCATTTTGGAAACTAGACCCCCCAAGGAACTTATCTAGATTCAGAGTGAGCACTTTGAACCTCCCAGGTGTTTCACAAATTGATCCTAAAAAAAAGAAAGTACTTTTTTTTCACAAAAATTTTCTTTAAGCCTCAGTTTTTTCATTTTCACATGGGCAACAGGATAAAATGGATCTTAAAATTTGTTGGACAATTTCTCCTGAGTACACAGATACTTCATATGTGGTCATAAACCACTGTTTGGGCGCACGGCAGGGCTCAGAAGGGAAGGAGCACTATTTGACTTTTTGAATGGAAAATTAGCTCCAATCGTTAGCGGACACCATGTCTTGTTTGGAGAGCCCCTGTGTGCCTAAACTTTGGATCTCCCCCACAAATCACCCCATTTTGGAAACTAGACCCCCTAAGGAACTTATCTAGATGCACAGTGAGCACTTTGAACCCCCAGGTGCTTCACAGAAGTTTATAACGCAGAGCCGTGAAAATAAAAAATCATTTTCTTTTATCAAAAAATGATTTTTTAGCCCACTATTTTTTATTTTCACAATGGTTACATGAGAAATTGGACCCCAAAAGTTGTTGTCCAATTTGTCCTGAGTATGCTAGTACCCCATATGTGGGGGGGGAACCACTGTTTGGGCACACATCAGGGCTCGGAAGGGATGTAGTGACGCTTTGAAATGCCGACTTGATGGAATGGTCTGCGGGCATCATGTTACGTTTGCAGAGCCCCTGATGTGCCTAAACAGTAGAAACCCCCCACAAGTGACCACATTTTCTAAAATAGACCCCCAAAGGAACTTATCTAGATGTGTGGTGAGCACCTTGAACCCCCAAGTGCTTCACAGAAGTATATAATGCAGAGCCGTGAAAAAAAAATCATTTTTTTCCTCAAAAATTTTTCCTTTACGGCATGCGTCGCGATTCGCCCACAAATGGGGGTGAGTGGCAGCATTAACGGACTGCGTTACACCGCGTTATACCGCGGTGTAATGCAGTCCGTCTAACGGACTGCCATAATGCAATATGAACCCAGCCTAACCCTAACCCTAAGGCCCCGTGCACACGTTGCGAATTCACTTGCGGATTTTTCCGCGCCGATTTTTCTAAATCCGGAGGTAAAATGACCTGCGTTTTACCTGCAGATTTACTGCGGTTTTTGTGCGGATTTGCCCTGCAGTTTTACACCTATAATGGAACAGGTGTAAAACTGCTGCGGAATCCGTACAAAGAATTGACATGCTGCGGATTTGAAACCGCACCAAATCCACGCTGAAAAATCCGCAGCATATGCACAGCGTTTTTTTTTTACCATTTATTTACATTGTACTGTACATGGTCTCCGGATCTGCTGTGGATCCGCAGCGCGAAATCCGCTGCAGATCTGCAGCAGAATCCGCAACGTGTGCACAGGGCCTAATAGGAAAAAAAAAATTCTTTATTTTATTATTTGTCCCTACCTATGATAAAGGGGGGTTCATTTACTTTTTTTTTATTTTGATCACTGTGACAGTTTATCACAGTGATCAAAATAAATTTCTGGACACTGGAGGGCGCACTGCGCATGCACCGGCCGGCGGGCGCATTGCGCATGCGCCCGCCATTTTCCAAGATGGCGGCACCCATGAACAATCCCAGGCGGACGCCGGGACGGATCCAGGGACATCGGTGGAACGGGAGAAGTGAGTAGGGGGGGTCGGAAGGTGAGGGGGGAGATCGGAAGGTGGGGGCAACGGTGGAAAGGAGGAGGGGAGCAGATAGCGACTGCGGTGACCGATCGCCGCCATCAATCGGTGGCGGCGGCCGATCGCCGCCGTGACTCGGTGTGGGGGGGTCAGATCTCTGTCTCCAGCCATGGCAGATGCTATTGCAGCATCGGCCATGACTGGATTGTAATATTTCACCCAATTTCATTGGTGAAATATTACAGATTGCTCTGATTGGCTGTTTCACTTTTAACAGCCAATCAGAGCAATTGTGGCCATGGGGAGGTTAAGCCAACCCCCCTGTGGTGAAGCACAAAGGGTGTTGTGCCTGCGGGTCGGGTGACCTTTCAGTGACCCCGGTCACCCGACCCGCAGGAACGCGATCCTTTCATGACACAGCATATGCGTCATGGGTCGGATTGGCACCGACTTTCATGACGCATGCACTGTGTCACAGGTCGGGAAGCGGTTAAATCCTTTTACAAGGATCTATTGGAGGGCAAGTCTCATGCCAGAAGCCGCGGTAATTCCAGCTCCAGTAGCGTCCACTAAAGCTGCTGCAGTTAAAAAGCTTTTATAAGGATCGAGCTTGGCGCCAGTCCCAGCTCCTGTGCCTTGGGGTGTGTTGTGAATGTGTTGGAGATGAGTTCTGAGCAGAAGCTCCCTCTGGTGGTTGCAGACAGTGCTGAACCATTTAGTGAAGATTGGCAATCAGGAGTTACAGACTGGTCCTATATAAGGGAGGTTCCCTCCCATCAGGGTTGCCGGTGATCAATTGTTCTTGTCTAACTGCTGTTGTTCCTGGTTCACTTTGAAGCCTGCTGAATTTTGCCTCTTCTCCTGCTCTCAGATAAGACATTTTCTGTTTTTATTTCTGTGCTTGCTTTTTGCATTGTTTCCTGCACTCTTTTGGAGGTCAGCCAGGTCCCCTCCTGGGGGCTTGTGCTCCTCTCAGTTTATCTGAGCCTCTGTT
The DNA here is from genome assembly GCA_033576555.1 of Oophaga sylvatica. Classification (NCBI taxonomy): domain Eukaryota; kingdom Metazoa; phylum Chordata; class Amphibia; order Anura; family Dendrobatidae; genus Oophaga; species Oophaga sylvatica. The sequence continues at coordinate 342,613,488 of JARQOD010000004.1, read as the reverse complement.
ATTTGTTCATTTGCCTTTTCCAGTTTTTTCAGTGGCTGCGGTTTAGTTTTGTTACACCAGAGAACTAATTTAGGTGGTAGAGGTCATGTGATCTCAGGTGTTTTTGTAATTAGTAGAGTTGGTACTTTTTAGGGTTTTTTGGGATTGCAGTAAGTGTCCTTCCTATTCTTTTCTGTCTAGGAAGTTTGGGCCCCAACGTTTGCTCACACTATTTTCTGTCGGTGTCTGTATTTCCTCTTGTCTAACCGCCATTACATGTTTGGGGGCTTCCTATGTTCTTTGGGGTTCTGCTCCGGGGCAGATAGTTTTCCTCTTTCTATCTTTAGGTGTAGTTAGCTTCTCAGGCTGTGACGAGGCGTCTAGGACCAAGGTAGGTACGCTCCACGGCTGCCTTTAGTTGTGGTGGTTAGTCAGGGTACTGCAATCCAGTAGATTCCAACCTCTCTGGTGTATTGCCGTTTTTTTGCCTGCTCTCCTCAGCTACCAAAACATAACTGTATCACCGGCCTAACTGAAAATTATATGGTACTCACAGAAGGGAAAAATAGTGTGGAAAAAAAAAGATTGGCAGAGTTGTCAGAGATTTTTTTTTTTTCCCTATGTTTCTCTGAGTGCTGATTTTTTTATCTCAATGGAGCTTGCACAGTTGTCTGGCCGTGTGGATCAGCTTGCCACTGAAGTTCGGAGTATTGCTATCTATCTTGCAGGGTTGCCTGTTATGGAACCTAGGATTCCCATGCCAGATTTGTTTTTAGGGGATCAAGCTAAATTTCTGAATTTCAAAAATAACTGTAAGTTGTTTTTTTTGCCTTAAAACCTAAGTCCTCAGGGAACGCAGCGCAGCAGGTTCAAATTGTCATCTCTCTCCTGCGCGGCGATCCTCAGGATTGGGCTTTTTCCCTGACACCTGGGGACCCTGTTTTGAGTAATGTCGATGCATTTTTTCTGGCTCTGGGGTTATTCTATGATGAACCTAATGTCACTGATCAAGCTGAAAAAACCTTGTTGGCATCAGGGGCTTGAGGACGCTGAGTTATACTGTCAGAAATTTCATAAGTGGGCAGTCCTGACCAAATGGAATGATGATGCTTTGGCAGCCCTTTTTCGGAAGGGTCTGTCAGAGAATGTAAAAGATGTTATGGTGGGTTTCCCTGCTCCCTCTGGTCTCAATGATTCTATGTCATTAGCGATTCAAATTGACAGACGTTTGCGTGAGCGTAGAGGTATGCGTGGAATAGTGTTGCCTTGTGAACCAGCTTCTGAACCCATGCAGTGTGAAGGAGTGGATTCTGGGGCACAGCGTCATGAGTTTCGAAAACGCAATGGGTTATGTTTCTACTGTGGTGACGCCTCTCATGCTATTTCAGTCTGCCCTAAGCGGGGAAGACGTTTTGCATGCTCAGTTGTCTTGGGTAGTGTTCAGACTAAATTTCTGTTGACTGTTACCCTGATTTGCTCCCTGTCCACATTTTCTGCTCAGGCTTTTGTTGATTTGGGAGCAGCTATTAACCTGATGGATTTTGATTTTGCTAAACGTTGTGGGTTTCCCTTGATACCCCTACGGAAGTCTATTCCCCTACTGGGGATTGATTCTACCCCTTTGGCTGAGAATAAACCCCAGTTCTCTACTCAGGTGATAATGAGGGTTGAACCTGATCATCAGGAGAGTTGCAAATTTTTGGTGCTGTACAATCTGCATGACATTATTGTACTAGGTTTCCCTTGGTTACAGTCTCATAATCCTGTTTTGGATTGGAAATCTGTGTCTGTAACCAGTTGGGGCTGCCAATGTGTTAATGCCAACACTCCTGTTTTTTCTGCCTCTCCCCAGGCTCAGGATGTTCCTGACTTTTTGACTGATTTTTCTGATGTGTTTAGCGAAAGTAAATCTGCATCCTTGCCCCCCCATAGGAGCTATGACTGCGCTATTGAATTAGTGCCTGGTAGTAAATTCCCTAAAGGTGGCCTTTTTAACTTGTCTGTACCTGAACATGATGCTATGCGGTCTTATATCAAGGAGTCATTGGAGAAGGGTCATATCAGACCATCCTCTTCACCCTTGGGTGCCGGTTTTTTCTTTGTGGCCAAAAAGGATGGTTCATTAAGGCCGTGTATTGATTATCGTCTCTTGAACAATATCACTGTGAAATATCAGTATCCGTTACCCTTGATTTCTGACCTGTTTTCCAGGGTGAAAAGTGCTACTTGGTTTACCAAGCTTGACCTCAGGGGGGCGTATAACCTTATTCGCATTAAGCACGGGGATGAATGGAAGACGGCATTCAATACCCCAGAGGGGCATTTTGAGTACCTAGTGATGCCCTTTGGGCCCACTAATTCTCCTTCTGTCTTCCAGTCCTTCATGAATGACATTTTCAGGGATTTTGTGGATAAATTTCTGATTGTTTATTTGGATGATATCTTGATTTTTTCCAATGACTGGGACTCTCATGTGAAACATGTTCGGACTGTGTTCCAGATTTTGAGAGAGAATGCTCTGTATGTGAAGGGATCAAAGTGTATTTTTGGCGTACAGAGGATCTTATTTCTGGGATTCATTTTGTCCCCATCTGTTATTGAAATGGACCCGGTCAAGGTTCAGGCCATCTGTGATTGGGTCCAACCTACTTCTTTAAAGGCTCTTCAGAGATTCTTGGGATTTGCCAATTTGTATCGTAAATTTATTGGTAATTTCTCTGTTATTGTTAAACCATTGAATGATTTGACCAAAAAGAGTTCTGATGTGGTGAATTGGCCTCCTGAGGCAGTCTCTGCGTTTCAGGAACTTAAGCAGAGATTCACTTCTACTCCTGTTCTGCGGCAGCCTGATGTTTCTCTGCCATTTCAGGGGGAGGTTGATGCCTCTGAAATTGGGGCAGGTGCCGTTTTGTCCCAAAGAGATCCAGAGACCTCTAAAAGTAACCCTTGTGCCTTTTTCTCTCGAAAATTTTCTCCAACTGAACGTAATTATGACGTGGGTAATCGGGAGTTATTGGCCATGAAGTGGGCTTTTGAAGAGTGGAGACATTGGCTGGAGGGAGCCAAACATCAGGTGGTGGTCCTCACGGACCATAAGAATCTGGTTTATCTGGAATCTGCCAAGCGATTTAATCCTAGACAGGCCAGGTGGGCCTTGCTTTTCACACGTTTTAATTTTGTGGTTTCCTTTCTTCCTGGCACTAAGAATGTTAAGGCGGATGCCCTATCGAGGAGTTTCCTTGCGGACTCTCCTGAGTTATCTGATCCTGCTGTTATTTTGAAAGAGGGTGTAGTTCTTTCCGCCATCTCGCCCAATTGAGACTGGCTCTGGAAGGGTGTCAGGAGGATAAACCCGAGCGCTGCCCTATTGGGAAATTGTTTGTCCCAGACCGGTGGAAAAAGAGTTTGATGTCTGAGATTCATTGTTCCGCGTTGGCCGGTCATCCCGGAATTTTTGGTACCAGAGATTTGGTTAGTCGGTTTTTTTGGTGGCCTACTTTGTCTCGTGACGTCAGGGAATTTGTGCAGTCCTGCGGGACTTGCTCTCGCTCCAAGCCTTGCTCTCGCTCTAGTGGTTTGTTGATGCCATTTCCTGTGCCCAAGAGACCATGGACCATATCTCTATGGATTTCATTTCCGACCTCCCTGTTTCTCAGAGAATGACCGTTATTTGGGTGATTTGTGATAGGTTTTCCAAAATAATACATCTTGTGCCATTACCTAAGTTGCCTTCCTCCTCTGAATTGGTGCCTTTTTTCCTTCAGCACGTGGTTCGGTTACACGGCATTCCTGAGAACATTGTGTCTGACAGAGGAGTCCAGTTTGTTTCCAGATTTTGGAGGACTTTTTGTTCTAAACTTGGTGTTCAATTGTCTTTCTCCTCGGCTTTTCATCCTCAGACCAATGGACAAACTGAGAGAACAAACCAGACATTGGAGACTTATCTGAGATGCTTTGTGTCTGCTGATCAGGATGACTGGGTCTCTTTTTTACCTTTGGCTGAGTTTGCTCTTAATAATAGGGCTAGCTCTGCCACTTTGATGTCTCCATTTTTCTGCAATTTTGGGTTTCACCCTCGATTTTCTTCGGGACAGACGGAGGCTTCTGTCTGTCCGGGTGTTGACTCTGTTGTGGAGCGTATGCAGCAGATTTGGGACCAGGTAGTGGAGAGGTTGTCCCTCTCTCAGGAAAGGGCCCAGCGGTTTGCCAACCGGCATAGGACTGATGGTCCTCGGTTTGAAGTGGGGGACTTGGTCTGGTTGTCCTCAAGAAATATCCCTATGAGAGTTGCATCTCCTAAGTTTAAGCCTAGATTCATTGGACCTTATAAGATCATGGAGATTCTTAATCCTGTTTCCTTTCGTTTACTTCTTCCAGGGACATTTAAGATCCATAACGTGTTCCACAAGTCCTTATTGAAGAGGTTTGTCGAGCCAGTGGTTCCTATGGCTGCGCCTCCTGACCCTGTTTTGGTTGAGGGCAATCTGGAGTATGTGGTTGAGAAAATATTGGAATCTCGTTTTTCTAGACGGAAACTCCAGTATTTGGTTAAGTGGAGAGGTTATGGTCAGGAGGACAATTCTTGGGTGTTTGCTTCGGACATCCATGCTAGGAGACTCATCCGTGCATATCATAGAACTCATCCTGACCGACCTGGTTGCTCAAATGAGGGTTCAGTGACCCCTCCTCAAGGGGGGGGGTACTGTTGTGAATGGGCTTGAAATGAGTTCTGAGCAGAGGTTCCCTCTGGTGGTTACAGACAGTGGTGAACCATTTAGTGAAGATTGGCAATCAGGAGTTACAGACTGGTCCTATATAAGGGAGGTTCCCTCCCATCAGGGTGCCGGTGATATTTTGTCTAACTGCTGTTGTTCCTGGTTCACTTTGAAGCCTGCTGAATTTTGCCTCTTCTCCTACTCTCAGATAAGACATTTTCTGTTTTTATTTTGTGCTTGCTTTTTGCATTGTTTCCTGCACTCTTTTGGAGGTCAGCCAGGTCCCCTCCTGGGGGCTTGTGCTCCTCTCAGTTTATCTGAGCCTCTGTTATTTGTTCATTTGCCTTTTCCAGTTTTTTCAGTGGCTGCGGTTTAGTTTTGTTACACCAGAGAACTAATTTAGGTGGTAGAGGTCGTGTGATCTCAGGTGTTTTTGTAATTAGTAGAGTTGGTACTTTTTAGGGTTTTTTGGGATTGCAGTAAGTGTCCTTCCTATTCTTTTCTGTCTAGGAAGTTTGGGCCCCAACGTTTGCTCATACTATTTTCTGTCTGTGTCTGTATTTCCTCTTGTCTAACCGCCATTACATGATTGGGGGCTTCCTATGTTCTTTGGGGATCTGCTCCGGGGCAGATAGTTTTCCTCTTTCTATCTTTAGGTGTAGTTAGCTTCTCAGGCTGTGACGAGGCTTCTATGACCAAGGTAGGTACGCTCCACGGCTGCCTTTAGTTGTGGTGGTTAGTCAGGGTACTGCAATCCAGTAGATTCCAACCTCTCTGGTGTATTGCCGTTTTTTGCCTGCGTTCCTCAGCTACCAAAACATAACAGGGGTGCCTCCCCGATGCTCTTCACTGAGTGTCCTGGGCGCCCGAAGCATTTCCTTTGAAAAAATCAAGTGTCCAAACGACAGGTGGTGTAGCTTGCTTAACGGCTGGGTTAATCCGCTGACTAGCAGACACTGCTACTAGGCCCAAAATTATTGTCTGGGCTAGATGCAGTTAAAAATTAGTAATTAGATCTACAGCCGGTGGCTACTCCGCTGACTAGCAGACACTCAAGCTAGGCCCAAAATTATTGGCTGGGCTAGATGCAGTTAAAAATTTGTAATTAGATCTACAGCCGGTGGATACTCCGCTGACTAGCAGACACTCAAGCTTTGGAGCAGACCTCTGATTACCAGGCTATAGTATGAGTAAACAGCTCTTCACACTCAACCATCTGTGTTACCCCAAGCCATAGTGTATGTAGTTTCTTACGGTTAAAAGGGGGATGGGAAAGACCCAACCCACCCGTAATTGACGATGCCAACATCACGTAAAACTCAGCAAGGGGACTCCAAGAAGAGTCTCCATTTTTTCCAAAAATTTGGGGCACAGACACCACTTAAGTAGCATCAGTTGTCCCAGAGTTGCTTAAAACGGTTGGTGAGGTGATTTTAACAAATCCTCAAGCTTTTACTCTCCCCAGGATGACACAGGGGTAGAAAAGTCATTGCGGATCCATGATTTGTTCATCTTTTCATCTTTATGAACATGAGTCTTTCTACATTCTCAATGGACAGCCGAGTGCGCTTATCTGTCAGCACACCACCAGCAGCGCTGAACACACGTTCAGAGAGAACAAAAATTATGATTAATTTGAAAGCTGGTGGAGGTTAGTATAGATGGCAAAATACAATGAGTACCACACACTGCTACAGGCCCTAAGTTATTTTCCAGGCAAGATGCAGCTAAAAATTATTATGAATTTGAAAGCTGGTGGAGCTTAGTATAGATGGCCTAATACAATGAGTACCAGACACTGCTACAGGCCCAAAGTTATTTTCCAGGCAAGATGCAGCTAAAAATTATTATGAATTTGAAAGCTGGTGGAGCTTAGTATACATGGCCTAATACAATGTGTACCACACTCTGTTACAGGGCCAAAATAATTTTCCGGCCTAGATGCAGCTCGAAATTATTAGTAATTTGAAAGCTTAAAACGGTTGGTGAGGTGATTTTACCAAATCCTCAAGCTTTTACTCTCCCCAGGATGACACAGGGGTAGAAAAGTCCTTGCGGATCCATGATTTGTTCATCTTTATGAACGTGAGTCTGTCTACATTGTCAGTGGACAGCCGAGTGCGCTTATCTGTCAGCACACCACCAGCAGCGCTGAACACGCGTTCAGAGAGAACGCTGGCTGCGGGGCATGACAAGATCTCCAAGGCGTGAGTGGCAAGCTCCGGCCATTTATCCAGATTGGAAGCCCAAAAAGAGAAAGGGTCCAGTGACACAGTCATGGCTTCGATGTTCAGTTGGAGATACTCCTGTACCATCATCTCTAGGCGTTGACTATGTGTCTGAATTCTTGTCTCCTGTGGCCTTGCAAAGGATGGGCTAAAAAAGTGGTGAAAGGATTCTGCAAAATTGCTGTTAACACCAGCAGATACTGTGATTCTGTGACGGTTTGAGTGCTGAAGACTCGACAGTCCCACGGTTGGCAAGTTAGTACTGTGAGATTCACTACGTCCACCACTGGTGTTTTGTGGAAAAGCACATGTAAGATTATGCAACAGTCTCCTATGATACTCCTGGATGCGTGAATCCCTTTCTATGGCAGGAATTATTTCGGCAAATTTACTTTTGCACCGGGGATCTAACAGTGTGGCTACCCAGTAGTCAGGATTATTTCGAATTCTGACAATTCGAGGGTCATGTTGCAGGTAGTGCAGCAACAACAACAGGTAAGACCAAGACTCATGGTATAATTATAATCAATAACTCTCCATTTCCATGGGTCTATATGTATAACAGCCTATCATCAATATTGAACATGAAAAAACTCCAAAAACGATGATCAATAGGCAAACTTAATCAAACAATGCAAATTTTATTATAACACAAACCATACATAACGTATAAGTTAGAGGAGGATCTCGGAAAACACAAACACAGTGCGACATTATGGTGACGCTTACATCAAGGTGCAATACATATAATAAATGCACATATAATAGGTGCACAATAATTATGAAAGTGCAACCAATAGTCACTGTGGATCACATTAATTACACACGGTCAAAACTGACCAATAATGGCAATATTGTTTAGCATTCCTATATAGGTATTGACAAAAATGCCCTCCTAGAATTGTCTAGCTATTACCAATATCCACTCAAAAATAGAGACCATTGTTAGTATAATGACTAGCACTCAGACGCCATACAAGCCATCTTTCCATACTTCATGATAACGAGTGCCCAAAATTGAGCCATATATTTACCCCTTGAGAAAGGTGTCCGAAACGCGCGTCGGGGCGGACGCGGTCGTCAGGTGCGGTACAGTGCTCAGTCCCCTACAAGCCACTGACGGGTAAATATTATTGGTCAGTTTTGACCGTGTGTGATTAATGTGATCCACAGTGACTATTGGTTGCACTTTCATAATTATTGTGCACCTATTATATGTGCATTTATTATATGTATTGCACCTTGATGTAAGCGTCACCATAATGTCGCACTGTGTTTGTGTTTTCCGAGATCCTCCTCTAACTTATACGTTATGTATGGTTTGTGTTATAATAAAATTTGCATTGTTTGATTAAGGCCTCTTTCACACATCCGTTGTGCGCCTGACGGCGCCCCCGGCATTTTGCCGCAGCGCCGCATCCGGCATCCAGTATGAAAACCGGATGCGCCGCATCCGTTTTTTCTCTGGATCCATTTTACGGATCTGTTCAAAAACCGCATCCGTCACATCCGGTGTATCCGGTTTGGCATCCGTTGACGCCGTAATGCGCCGGATCCGGTTTTTAAGAACGCCCTTTTTTGGGGTTCCAAACATGATTGGCTACTGTAATCCTATATATACACTGTTCCTACAGCCCATCTTTGACAGGTTGTAGAGGAGAAAGTGCAGGTTGGAGAGAAGAGCAAGTAGCAAGTGATTGGCGAACATGGATGTGATTATCGGCAATATCTTCAGGAATCTTGTTGATTTTACTGCGGAGATGAATCGATTGAGGTTTATAGTTATGGAGAAGGAGCAAAAGTTTGAGGAGCAGCACATTTTGCGTCAGCGCCAGCGAAGACGACGACGTATGTGGATCCACCCCATCACGGCCCAGAGATTAACTCGTGGTGTCTATTCCACACTGAACATGGAGCTGCGACAAAATCCAGACAAGTTTTTTGCCTATCTGCGGATGAACAAAGAAAACTTTGACGATTTGCTGGAGCGTGTTGGAGACCAAATAAAAAAATCGGACACCTACTGTCGGTTCTCGATATCTCCGGCGGAGCGTCTCATGGTGACTATAAGGTAAGCTATATGGATTGTATCTGTTTGCTTGAGCACACTTGTAATGTTATCATTAATTTAACATCACAACCCAACTAGGAAACCATATCAGTAGGCCAAAATTTAGTTATAAAACAGTGTTTTTCATTGATGTTATTATTTTTGGTATCTCCAATAGTTATAGCTGAGTTCTGGTATGTAATGCTGTGTTTCTGAACTAATTTTTTTTTTTTTTTTTTTTCAGATTTCTGGCAACTGGCGAAACTCTGTCATCGCTTCATTTTCAATATCGACTGGGAATCTCCACACTATCCGGGATAATAAAGTACACTTGTCATGCTCTGTGGGATAGTTTGGTTGGAGAATTTATTCCAGAGCCAACAACAGAGCGGTGGCTTCAAATAGCGGACCAGTTTTTATGCATCTGCCAGTTCCCCAATTGCCTGGGCGCCGTTGATGGAAAGCACATCCGCATTCAAAAGCCTTCAGGAACTGGATCAGAATTCTTTAACTATAAAAAATATTTCTCAGTCGTCCTGATGGCTATTGCAGATGCGGAGTACAAGTTTATCGCGGTGGACATTGGGTCTTATGGACGGTCAAATGACTCCCAAGTCTTTAAACTATCTGCCATGGGTCGTAAACTGTATGGAAACAGTTTTCAGTTTCCCCCTCCTAGGCCACTGCCTCAAACCTCAGGCCCACCGATGCCATTCGTTTGTGTAGGTGATGAGGCATTCCAGCTGTCCGAACACCTCTTGAAGCCGTACGCCAGCAGAGGATTGACACATACAAAGCGGATATTTAACTACCGCCTCACAAGAGCCAGACGGATGGTGGAGTGTGCCTTTGGCATTATGACAGCAAAATGGCGTGTCCTTTTGACTGCAATTAACTTGAAGACCGAGACTGTTGATGATGTAGTTAAAGCATGCGTGGTCCTACATAATTTTGTCCTAACCAAGGAACCAATTTCTATGGAGGACCACAATCAAGAAACAACTTTGCACGACTACAGCAACATTACCACTCGCAGTACAGTCGCGGTTTCAAGAATGAGGGACCAGTTTGCTCAATACTTTGTGTCTCCAGAAGGTAGTGTTGACTGGCAGGATGACAGAGTGTGATAAATGTATTGTTTCTTTTAAAAATTTTCTTTACCCACAATAAACCTTTAAAAGTTTACTTGTCTACCTTCTTGTGTGTTTTCTACTGTAACCTTTTTGCCATTGTTGTGTCCATGGCTGTTTGTTTTAACAAAAGTATTTCACATTTTCTCTCAAAAAAGTGTACATTGTAGGCCATGGTTCCCCAAATCCAGTCGTCAAGGCCCACCAACAGGTCTTGGTTTCAGTATTTCCTTTGTATTGCTCAGGTGATAATTGCCTCACCTGAGCAATATAAAGGAAATCCTGAAAACCTGATATGTTTTTGGTGGGACTTGAGGACTGGAGTTGGTGTAACCCTGGGCTACAATGTACCCTTTTTTGGACAAAAGGCGAAATAGTTAAAAGTATGTCACATTTTCTCCCAAAAAAGTGTACATTGTAGGCCATGGTTCCCCAAATCCAGTCGTCAAGGCCCACCAACAGGTCTTGTTTTCAGTATTTCCTTTGTATTGCTCAGGTGATAATTGCCTCACCTGAGCAATATAAAGGAAATCCTGAAAACCTGATATGTTTTTGGTGGGACTTGAGGACTGGAGTTGGTGAACCCTGGGCTACAATGTACCCTTTTTTTGGACAAAAGGCGAAATAGTTAAAAGTATGTCACATTTTCTCCCAAAAAAGTGTACATTGTAGGCCATGGTTCCCCAAATCCAGTCCTCAAGGCCCACCAACAGGTTTTGTTTTCAGTATTTCCTTTGTATTGCTCAGGTGATAATTGCATCACCTGAGCAATATAAAGGAAATACTGAAAACCTGATATGTTTTTGGTGGGCCTTGAGGACTGGAGTAGGGGAACTCTGTTGTAGGGGATAACCTAACAAAGTTTACAATTTTGTATAAAATATAACATACTTTGCATACTACAAAACACACCCGGGACACAACTTTGGTAAAAAGGTTGCATTTATGAACCTTTTAGCCAAAGTTAGGTGTTCCTGTATAACAAATGTAAAACTTAAAATCCTATAAATAAAAGACAGACAACAATGTTCCAAAAATTAACAATTTATTGAACCAATTTTTTTTTAATATAAATACTATCAAATGAGGCATTTGTTACCCAATTTTTCAAGATTTTTAATAAACTTTATTTATTGTAAAAATAATTTTTTGGATATTTTTTTTTATATTTTTTTTTTCAAACTTTATTTTTTAAACAAAAACATTTATTTAGACACAACCTACAGGTCAGTGTAGTGTGGGGTGGAAATAATGCTGGAGGGGCTGCGGGACACTTAGACCGTGGGAGTGTGGAGTGACGACCGGTATGGTGGTGTGGAAGGAACAGGAAGAGGTGAAGGGGTGGAAAGAGTAAAAGAATGGGGAGGTGGAGGAATGACTGGGGTGGATTGAGGATGGGAGAGAACCTGCACTAGAGCAGTGTGGCACGTGTGCATCACATACATCTGCTGGTCAGAAGATAGCGGATCTATGCGCTCCGCAACCGACCTAAAAACACTGTGGTTCGGGGATCCTCTTACCTCTGAACGCACAGTTTCCAGAAGTGTCTTCACCTCACCAACTAGGGAGGTTATCTGACTAACGCCTGCGGCAACTTGTTCAGATAGCACCTTAAGACAGTTCTGGAAAGATGCGTTCATATGTAAGAACTCGGGCGCATAGTTCTTTTCCTGACCCCTCTGACGCTGCCGCCCAGTACCCGCAGCTGTACTAGAGGTGGCAGGGTCAGAAGGGTGGGTAAAGGGAATGCTATATCCTGACCAGCAGATTCATGTAATGCAGCCGGCCACGCTGCTCCAGCGCTGGTGGAGGGGACAGCGGGATCAAGTGTGTGGGAAGGTGCAGATGTGGAGGGTTGGTCGAAGTGTCCCTCGGTGTCGGTCTCCTGAGGGATCGCTCTAGAAGGCGCCAACTCTGCGGGCGCCCGAGTGCTGGTCACCGTGCTGTGGAAGAAAGAAAAACATAAAATTAATATACAGATGTGGAATGGCCCTGGCTGCAAAAAAAAAAAAAATAAAGATAACATTTGATGGTAATATTTACCTTCTGGTGACCATGGTTTCACGCAGGAACGCCAGAGCTCGTGCGTACTTGTACTTGCTCTGGCGTCCTGAAGAACCACTCGGGGCCCGCATCTCCTTATTAAACTCCTTCTTAAAGCGATCCCTCACAGACCGCCACCGCTTCACAATTCTGTCCCCTGAAACGAGAAAGCACACAGTGGTTATTATACAACATCAGTGTTTCCCAAACTACAGTCCTCGTGTCCCCCAGAGTTCATGTTTTCATTATTTCCATAGTGTTTGACAAAAGGAAATCATGAAAACATGAACGGTGGGTAACACTAGGACAGAATTTTTGGAAACACACCTTTACAGTCAGCAACATGAACTATACTTACGGAATTTAGTCTGGGACCTAGGATCGAGGTCCTCCCAGCATTGCAACATTCCCGCTGCTACTTCCTCCCAGAGCAGTCGTGTAACAATTTGATCAGAATGCCGGCGGTCCCCCATGTTCCACAGCGGCTCCCTTTCTCGGACCAGATTGATCATTAGCTCTACATCCAGGCCCTCCTCCGAGTCCGAGTCGGGAGCACGCTGTGAAGCCTGTGAAATTAAAAAAGACAAAAAAGAAAATTAGCATACACATTTTTGGAAAATGTCAAAATTATACATGTTAAAATGGAAAAATGAATTGGCAAAAATGTATAGATAACCCGTTTTGTAAAAATTTAAAATTATATAAAATGATACCAAAAAAAGGTAGATAGTTAAATTTTTTTTTGTTTTTACAAAATGTAATAAATAAACAAAAAAAAAATTAAGTTTCCCAAAAAAAAAAAGAAGTTAAATAAAAAACAAACCAAAAAAAAACTTACACGTTGAGAACCGCAGACGGTCTCACGATGACTCTGAGAGGCGCTGGGAGGAACCCTCTGTTGGCTCCCAGATCCGAGAGACTAAAATGAAAATAAAAATTAGGATATTGCCAGGTGTTGGCCGCTGTGTCAAGTATGTATTACATGGTTTTCTATGTGTTGTGTGTAGTGTGATGTTGTGTTTCTGCGATTGATGCAGGATACTTACGAATTGTGAGCCCACTCCGGGTATCTCTCCACCCCGTCCTTCTTCCTCTGGGAGCTCCTCGTCATTTTGCGATTCCTGTTATTAAAAAAAGACAATCAAGACATCTAGCCCACAGATGGATTGTGGATAGAAAATTTTTTTTTATATTTTTACAGGCAATTGCTGACGATGGGTAGGAGGGCTCCCAGAAGAAGATGTGTCACGCTCTGGCTCTGGCTGGGAGGGAGGAGATGGCGTGTGCTGCTGCTGCCGCCGCTGCTGCTGCTGACGCCGCCGCTTCTTCCGCCAACGCCGCCATTGCGGCAGCTGCAGCAGCTGTTTGACGGTCTCTGCTGTGGAAGAAAGAAACAAAAAGGGACAGTCAATATATTTCTATATTCCTTGTCCCTTGCTGAAAGAGAAAAACATGTGATTTTTTAGGGAAATGGGGGATGTAATATTTACTTTCTGCTGGCTTCCCTCCTAGCCCGCCTCTCCTCCTCTCGTCTCTCTGCCGCCGCCTCCGCCGCCGCCTCTTGTTGCCGTCTTCTGCTGTTGAGTAAAAAGGGACTGTGAACTTACTATTCCTTGTCCATGGCTGAAAGAAAAACAAACATGTAATTTAGAGCAAAATGGGGGATGTAATAGTTACTTTCTGCTGGCTATCCTCCTAGCTTGGAGGTCCTCTCCTCCCCTCTGTTGAAGTACTGCTTCAGCCGCCGCCGCCTCTCGTTGACGTCTTCTGCTGTTGAATAAGGACACAAAAAGGGACAGTGAATATATGTGGATTCTTTGTCCCTGGCTGAAAGAGAAAAACAAACATGTAATTTTTAGGGAAATGGGGGATGTCATATTTACTTTCTACTGGCTTGCCTCCTAGCATCCAGGATCTCCTGCGCCCTTTCATCTGCAGCATCAATTCTTCTGCTGTGGAATTAACAGACAAAAAGGAATTGTGTTTATATGTATTGATTGTCCCTGTTTTAAAATATAAGATTGAAACATGGACATTATTGAGCTTGATGTTTTACCGAACACAACATGCAGTCATTAATTGTAGCCATAAACAGTACCAGGGGGAACCACACGATCAACAACAAAAAAAAAAAAACAGTAGATCAACATTCTGATACTAAAAACAAGCACATTTCAGATAGTAGCATGAGTAGAAAAAGCATGACAGGAAAAAAAAAACATTGAAAAAAAAAATAGATCAACATTAGGATACTAAACACATGCAAATGTAAGACAGCAGCATGAGTAGATAAACCGTCACAGGCCCCAAAAAAAAAATAAAAAAAAAATACACAAGATCAACATTATGATACTAAACACATGCACATTTCAGATAGCAGGATGAGTAGCAAAAGCATCACAGGGCCAAAAAAAAAGGTTAAAAAAAAAACAGCAGCATTATGATAACAAAAAAATGCACATTTCACATAGCAGCATGAGTAGAGAAACCGTCACAGGCCCCCAAAAAAAACAAGATCAACATTATGATACTAAACACATGCACATTTCAGATAGCAGGATGAGTAGCAAAAGCATGACAGGGCCAAAAAAAAAAAGGTTAAAAAAAACAAAAAAAACAGCAGCATTATGATAACAAAAATATGCACATTTCACATAGCAGCATGAGTAGAGAAACCGTCACAGGCCCCAAAAAATATGTAACAAAATAATACACAAGATCAACATTAGGATACTAAACACATGCACATTTCAGATAGTAGCATGAGGAGATAAACCGTCACAAGCCAAAAAAAAACATTGAAAACAAAAAAAACATTAGATCGACATTAGGATAATAAACACATGCAAATTTCAGATAGAAGCATTAGTAGATAAAGCATCACAGGGCCAAAAAAAAGGTTAAAAAAAAAAATACATCAGCATTATGATAACAACAAAAATGCACATTTCACATAGCAGCATGAGGAGAAAAAACGTCACAGGCCCCAGACAAAAATTTTACAAACAATGAAACAGTAGATCAACATTATGATACTAAAAACATGCACATTTCAGATAGTAGCAGGACAAGCAACCACATCACAGGCCCCAAAAAAAAAAAATAAAATCAACATTATGATACACAAATACATCCACATTTCATATTGTCGCAGGGAGACCAAGCACATCATTGAAAAAAAACAGTACCAGTAGATCCACATTATCAATTAAACACATTCACAACAGTAGCAGGGGATACACAATATAAGTTCCCAAACATACCGTATATACTCGTGTATAAGCCGAGATTTTCAGCACCTTTTTTCGTGCTGAAAATGCCCCCTCGGCTTATACACGAGTCATAGGGCAGAAACCAGCGGGGTAGGGGGTGCCGCGGCAGGAGCCGGTGGCTGGGATCATACTCACCCCTCCCGTGCCATCGCTGAACTTGCCTGCAATCCTGCAGCTCTCCCCGGCTTCCTTCAGCTCTCCAGCGCTGAGCGGTGATGTAATACCCGCTCATTAAGGTCATGTAATATGGACGCAACGCCACTCCCATGGGCGTCGCCTCCATATTCATGGCCTTAATGAGCGGTATTACATCACCGCTCAGCGCTGGAGAGCTGAAGGAAGCCGGGGAGATTGCAGGCAAGTTCAGCGATGGCACGGGGAGGGGTGAGTATGATGGAGGAGAGGACAAGGAGCACGAGCAGGACGGGGAGGAGAACGGTGGACGGGGGAAGCATGGAGCAGGACGGGGGAAGCATGGAGGAGGACGGGGAGGAGAACAGAGGATGGGGGAAGCATGGAGGAGGACGGGGGGAGGAGAACAGTGGACGGGGAAGCATGGAGGAGGACGGGGAGGAGAACGGAGGACGGGGGAAGCATGGAGCAGGACAGGGGGGCACAGGAGGACGGAGAAGGAATGGGGGAGCACAGCGGAGGACGGAGCAGGAGGGGGGAGTACAGAGGAGAATAGGGGAGCACAGAGCTGGATGGGGGAGCAAGGAGCAGGACGGGGGCAGCACAGAGCAGGAGGGCAGTTTATACACCCGGCTTATACACGAGTCAATAAGTTTTCCCAGTTTTTTGTGGCAAAATTAGGGGGGTCGGCTTATACACGGGTCGGCTTATACACGAGTATATACGGTACGTATTTTAAACACTACCAGGGGGACCCACCCCATCATCGGAAATTTAATTTCGTACAGTACCAGGGGAACCAACCCCATCACAGAAAAAACATGAATTTGAAAATGTACCAGGGTGCCCAAAAAATGCAGTAGCTCACACAGCATTGGTGACATATGCATTGTAAATTTTGGGTTGGGGGGTCTCATATTTACCGTCTGTTTTGCTGCGGATCCTGGCTGCGTTTCTCAGGTGGCTGCGTCTCAGGTGGCTGCGTCTCAGGTGGCTGCGTCTCTCAGGTTGTGGCTCTGGCTCTTGGTCATGTGCATGTGTCTGATGTCCCACTGCATCCTTTTTTTATATGTTTGCTGAGGGCTGGTATCTGTTTGCTGTGGGCTGGTATCTCAATTAAAAAACTGGATGCGGCTACCGGATGCGGCTCTTGCCGGATGCGGTGCATTGCGGCGTCCATAGACTTTCATTGTAAAAAAAGCCGGAAGCGCCGCATCCGGCGCTTCCGGCTTATTCGCCGCAGACAAAAAACGTGACATGCAACGATTTTTCCAGACGCCGGACGGCGACCAGACACCGCATCCGGCACAAACTGGACACGCCGCAGGGACATGCGGCGCCATCCGGCACTAATGTTAGTCAATGGAAAAAAAAACTCATCCGGCATTACATTATGCCGGATGCGGTTGGACAAAAAAATGCCGGAGGGCGCCGGAGGGCGCACAATGGATGTGTGAAAGAGGCCTTACATGCTTTTGAAATTAGCAGACATTCTGAAATTGTAATTTTTTTAAATGACAAAAATTATCCAAAGGCTTATTTTTCACTCATTTGTTTTATTTGGTTATATTTAACTACATGTAGGACTTGTGTAAAAATGTTCACAGTTTTGGGTCAAATTTATATAGGAAATATGTTAAATTCTGTTGGGTTCAGAAAGTTTCAAGCCCCATTGTAGGTGTTAGCTCACTATTGTATTGTATTGTATTGTTGATACCAATGCAGGTCTTCACCACTGGTTAGGCATCAGCAGTATATCAATTATTAAAAAACACAAGCTTCAGGAACAATGTTGCAAACATTATTGTATGTATGATAGATAGATAGATAGATAGATAGATAGATAGATAGATAGATAGATAGATAGATAGATAGATAGATAGATAGATAGATGCACAGATAAATTTCTATCTAAGAAGAAAATTACATTCCAGATGTGAAACGAACCATGCAAAAGTTATTCTGTAGGCCAGTACTCAATTAGAAGTACCGTATATAATCAAGTATAAACCAAGTTTTTCAGCACATTTTTTGTGCTGAAAGCGCCCCCCTCGGCATATACTTGAGTGAGGGTCCCAGAAGATGGAGGCGGATCTGCAGCGGCGGAGCAGTGGGTCACAGGAGGCAGTAGCCGGCTGCTGCTGCTGCTGCTGCTGCTAAAGCCTGTGCCCGCTGCTAAATAGAAATGAATACTGCACTGGCAGTGAATATTCATTTATCTGTAATATCTTCCTGCAACAACCAAGCGATCATATGTGCCTGCTACTTAAGAGAAGTGAATATTCATTTGTCTTAAGTAGTGGGCACATTTGATTGCCTGGCCACTCCAGGAAGCCAACGGCTGTGGCTGATGCTGTGCGCGCTACTAAATAGCAATGAAAACTCACTGCTCTCTACGCCCACAGTCCCGGCGTGAAGAGCAGTAACTATTCCGACAGCTGTGCTCTGCTTGTAAGCAGCGCATGATGTTACGGCCTTGCGCTGCATACAAGCATAAATCAACTGCTGGCAACAGAGCAAGACGCTGCCAGGGAGCGCCGAGAAGGTCAGTAGAATGGTTTAATTTTTTTATATTTTTTGATGCAGTCCTTGCATACAAGGATAAGGATGAGGAGGCCATGCATACCAGGATAGGCATGAGGAGCCAAGTATACCAAGGTGGGGATGAGGAGCCAAGCATAGCAGGATAGGGATGAGAGCCATGCATACAAGGATAGGGATCAAGAGCCTTGCATACAAGGATAGGGATGAGGAGCCATGCATACAAGGATAGGGATGAAGAGCCTTGCATAAAGGATGGGGATGACTAGCCATGCATATCAAGATAGGGATGAGGAGGCCAGAATAGTGATGAAGAGCCATGCATACAATGAGAGGGATGAAGAGCCATGCATTCAAGGATAGGGATGAGGAGCCATGCGTACAAGGATAGGGATAAGGAGGCCATGCATACCAGGATAAGGATGAGGAGGCCATGCGTACAAGGATAGGGATGAGGAGGCCATGCATACCAGGATAAGGATGAGGAGGCCATGCATACTAGGATATGGATGAAGAGCCATGCATACAAGGTTAGGGATGAAGAGCCATGCATACCAGGGTGGGGATGAGGAGCCAAGGATAGCAGGATAGGGATGAGGAGCCATGCATACAAGGATAGGGATGAAGAGCCTTGTATACAAGGATAGGGATGAGGAGCCATGCATACAAGGATAAGCATGAAGAGCCTTGCATAAAGGATAGGGATGACTAGCCATGCATATCAAGATAGGGATGAGGAGGCCAGAATAGTGATGAAGAGCCATGCATACAATGATAGGGATGAAGAGCCATGCATTCAAGGATAGGGATGAGGAGGCCATGCATACCAGGATAAGGATGAGGAGGACATGCATACTAGGATATGGATGAAGAGCCATGCATACCAGGATAGGCATGAGGAGCCATGCATACCAGGATGGGGATGAGGAGCCAAGCATAGAAGGATAGGGATGAAGAGCCATGCATACAAGGATAGGGATGAGGAGCCATGCATACCAGGATAGGCATGAGGAGCCATGCATACCAGGATGAGGATGAGGAACCATGCAGACCACTATGGGGGTGAGGGGACCATGCAGACCAGGATGAGGATGAAGAGCCATGCAGACAAGGATAGGGATGAGGAGCCATGCGTACAAGGATAGGGATGAGGAGGCCATGCATACCAGGATAAGGATGAGGAGGCCATGCATACTAGGATATGGATGAAGAGCCATGCATACTAGGATAGGCATGAGGAGCCATGCATACCAGGATAGGGATGAGGAGCCATGCGTACAAGGATAGGGATGAGGAGGCCATGCATACCAGGATAAGGATGAGGAGGCCATGCATACTAGGATATGGATGAAGAGCCATACATACCAGGATAGGCATGGGGAGCCATGCATACCAGGATGGAGATGAGGAGCCAAGCATAGCAGGATAGGGATGAAGAGCCATGCATACAAGGATAGGGATGAAGAGCCATTCATACAAGGATAGGGATGAGGAGGCCATGCATACCAGGATAAGGATGAGGAGACCATGCATACCAGGATATTGATGAAGAGCCATGCATACCAGGATAGGCATGAGGAGCCATGCATACCAGGATGAGGATAAGGAACCACGCAGACCACTATGGGGATGAGGGGGCCATGCAGACCAGGATGGGGATGAAGAGCCATGCAGACAAGGATAGGGATGAGGAGTCATGCACACCAGGATAGGGATGAGGGGACAATGCATACTTGGCTTATACTCGAGTCAATAAGTTTTCCAAGTTTTTTGTGGTAAAATTAGATGCCTTGGCTTATACTCGGGTCCGCTTATACTCGAGTATATATGGTAATTAAAAGTAATCAGCTATTCTTTCTCATAAGCAAATAAATTGCTGCAGCTAATTTCTGAGATAAGGGGAGGGCTGGTATGTTTTGTGCAAAACCACATGTTCATGTTTATTGTACATATAAGGACATGCAGCAACTTTTTCATCTGTTAATGGAATTGCTTCATCCCTAATCAGTAACAGCATTAAATGAGGTCAGTTAAGATAAAAAAAAATGTTACATTAATCCACCCAATCTTGCAGAGCAATTTCCTATTTTATTTCTAAACAAGTTTCATTATTATTTGGCGTTTGTTTTTCTAAAGAAAACTGTGCTGTTTATTGTGAGCAATAACATTTTGTACATACTTTGCAAGAAGAAATGTTTCCACAACTTCTTTGTATCTTTACACTCCTCAAAGAATTAACAAGAGACATTCAGATCACAGTATATCCCCAAGTCAATTAACCCCTTAGTGACAGAGCCAATTTGCGTCTTAATGACCGGGCCAATTTTTACAATTCTGGCCACTATCTATTTATGAGGTTATAACTCTGGAACGCTTTACTGAATCCCGCTGATTCTAAGAATGTTTTTTCTTGACATATTGTACTTCACATTAGTGGTAAAAAATTTTTATATGACTTGCGTTTATTTATGAAAGAAACGGAAATATGGCGAAAATTTTGAAAATTTAGCAATTTTCAAAATTTAAATTTTTATGCCCTTAAATCAGAGAGATATGTCACACAAATTTCTTAATAAATAACATTTCCCACATGTCTACTTTACATCAGCACAATTTTGGAAACAAAAATTTTTTTTTTGTTACGTAGTTATAAGGGTTAAAAGTAGACCAGTGATTTCTCATTTTTACAACACCATTTTTTTTAGGGACCAAATCACATTTGAAGTCACTTTAAGGGGTCTATATAATAGAAAATACCCAAAAGTGACACCATTCTAAAAACTGCACCCCTCAAGGTGCTCAAAACCACATTCAAGAAGTTTATTAATCCTTTACATGCTTCACAGGAACTGAAGCAATGTGGAAGGAAAAAATTAACATTTAACTTTTTTTTCAAAAAATTTAATTCAGAAACAATTTTTTTATTTTCACAAGTGTTAAAAGACAAAATGAACCATAAAATTTGCTGTGCAATTTCTTCTGAATATGCCGATACCCCATTTGTGGGGGTAAACCACTTTTTGGGTGCACGGCAGAGGTCGCAAGGGAAGGAGCGCCGTTTGACTTTTTCAATGCAGAATTGGCTGGACGCCATGTTGCGTTTGGAGAGCACCTGATGTGCCTAAACAGTGGAAACCCCCAACAAGTGACACCATTTTGGAAACTAGACCCCCCTAAGGAACTTAACTAGATATGTGGTGAGCACTTTGAACCTCCAAGTGCTTCACAGAAGTTTATAACGTAGAGCCGTGAAAATAAAAAATAATTTTTTTCCTCAAAAATGATTTTTTAGCCCATTATTTTTTACTTTCGCAAGGGTAACAGGAGAAATTGGGCCACAAAAGTTGTTGTGCAATTTTTCCTGTGTACACTGATACCCCATGTGTGGGGGGAACCATTGTTTGGGCGCATGGCAGAGCTTGGAAGGGATGGAGCGCCGTTTTGTAATTCAGACTTTGATGGAATGTTCTGCGGGCGTCATGCTGTGTTTGCAGAGCCCTTAATGTGCCTAAACAGTAGAAACCCCCGTAAGTGACACCATTTTGGAAACTAGACCCCCCCCAAGGAGCTTATGTAAATGTGTGGTGAGCATTTTGAACCCCCAAGTACTTCACAGAAGTTTATAAACACAGAGCCATGAAAAAAAAATAATTTTTTCCTCAAAAATGATGTTTTTAACCACCTATTTTTTAATTTTCCCAAGGGTAACAGGAGAAATTAGAACCCCAAAATTGGTGTGCAATTTGTCCTGAGTACGCTGATACCCTATATGTTGGAGTAAACCACTCTTTGGGCGCACGGCAGGGCTCGGAATGGATGGAGCACCATTTGACTTTTTGAATGCCATGTCTTGTTTGGAGACCCCCTGATGTGCTTAAATAATGGAAACCCCTCAATTTTAGCTCCAACCCTAACCCCAACACACCCCTAACCCTAATCCCAACCCTAACCCTAATCCCCACCCTAATTGTAACCAGGGCTGCCACTAGGAATTTCAGGGCCCCATACTGACAAAATTTAAGGGGCCCCCCTTGAGACTCCACCAAGGCTCCACCCCCAGTTCTGCATCCACCCTAGCTCCTCCTCCACCACGCAAACCTTCCAAAATCCCTCCGCCCTTTCATGGAAAAACTTCACTTCTGCACCATGCCCTCACCAATGACACATTAACACCAATCACTCGATGAATAAGCAGCATTTTGCTTGTTTAGTATAATACACCCCATAGTCCTCCATATATGATAATGTGCACCACAGTCTTCCATATTGTAAAGTGCACACCCCATAGTCCTCCATATAATATAATGTATCCATAGTCCTCCATATAGTATAATACACTCCTAATAGCCCTCCATATATTAAAATACACTCAGTTATCCATATAGTATAATACACTCCTCATAGTGCTCCATATAGTATAATGCACTGCCATAGTCATCCATGTAGTACAATTCACTTCCCATAGTATAATGCACCCCATAGTTCTTCATATGGTATAATGTATTCCCCATAGTCCTCGATACAGTATAATGCAGCCCACATATAGTATAATGAAGTCACCCTATAGAGCATAATCCAGCCACCCCACAGAGCATAATGCAGCCACCCCACAGAGTATAATGCAACCACCCCACAGAGTATAATGCAACCACCCCACAGCGTATAATGCAACCACCCTACAGAGTATAATGTAAACCCCCCATAGAATATAATTGAGCCCCCTTATACAGTATAATGTAGCCCCTCCTAAAAATACAATGTAGCCCTCCTCATATAGTATAATGCAGCCCCCATAAAATATAATGTAGCCCCTCATAAAGTATAATGAAGCCCCATACAATATAATCTAGCCCTCCATAGAATACAATGTAGCCACCTCATACAGTATAATGTAGCCCCCTCATAGAGTATGATGCAATCACCACTCATAGAATATAATAAATATAATACAGCCCCCCATAGAATATAATGTATCCCCGAATAGAATATCATACAGCCCGCCTCCCGAAAGGAATATAATGTAGTCCCCCATAGTATATAACACAACCACAAAGTATATAACACAGCCACATAGTATATAACACAGCCACCCTATAAAATATAATGTATCCCCCAATAGTATATAACACAGCCCACATTGTGTATAGCGTGGCCTGCATAGTGTATAGCGTGGCCCGCATAGTGTATAGCACGGCCCGCATAGTATATAGCAGGGCCCACATAGTATAGCGCGGCCCACATAGTATATAGCAGGGCCCACATAGTATATAGCGGGGCCCACATAGTATATAGCAGGGCCCACATAGTAAATAGCAGGGTCCACATAGTGTATAGCGGGCCCACATAGTATAAAGCGAGGCCCGCATAGTAAATAGCGCGGCCCGCATAGTATATAGCATGGCCCAAATAGTATATTGCAGGGCCCACATAATATATAGCGCGGCCCGCATAGTATTTAGCATGGCCCAAATAGTCTATAGCAGGGCCCACATAGTATACAGCAGGGCCCACATAGTATATAGCAGGGCCCAAATAGTATATAGGAGGGCCCACATAGTATATAGCAGGGCCCACAGTATATAGCAGGGCCCACATAGTATATAGCGCGGCCCACATAGTATACAGCAGGACCCACATAGTATACAGCAGGGCCAAATAGTATATAGCAGGGCCCACATAGTATATAGCAGGGCCCACATAGTATATAGCAGGGCCCACATAGTATATAGCAGTTCCCACATAGTATATAGCAGGGCCCACATATTGTATAGCAGGCTGTTATGAATGTGCTAGAGATGGTTTCTGAGCAGAGGCTCCCTCTGGTGGTTACAGACAGTACTGAACCTTTCAGCGAGGAGTGGCAATATGGGTTCACTGACTGGTCTGATATAAGGGAGGTTCCCTCCCATGATGGTTGTCGGTGATCAATTGTTCTTGTCTCAATTGTGGTTCCTGGTTCATTTGGAAGTTTGCTGGAGACTTGCCTGCATCTCCTGCTTTCAGATAAGATATTTTTTGCATTTCTTTTTGTGCTTGCTTTATGCATTGTTTTCTGCACTTTTGTGGAGGTCAGCCAGGTCCCCTCCTGGGGCCTGAGCTCCTCATAGTTTATCTGCAGCCACTGTTATTTGCTCATTTGCTTTTTCCTGTTTTTTTCAGCAGCTGCGGCTTGGTTTTTGTTCACACTGAGAACTGATTTAGTGGGTGGCGAGATCGTGTGATCTCAGTATTTTTGTAATCAGAATTGTTGGATTTTTGTAGGGTTTTCTGGGTTGCAGAAAGTAATCTCTCCTGTCCTATCCTATTTAGTCAGCTTGTGGCCTCAGCGTTTGCTCAGTCTATTTTCTGCCTATGTTTGTATTTTCATCTTGTCTAACCGCCATTATATGTTTGGGGGCTTCCTATTTTCTTTGGGGATCTGCTCCGGGGCAGATAGCTTTCATCTTTCTGCCTTTAGGTGTAGTTATCTCTCAGGCTGTGACGAGGCGTCTAGGATCAACGTAGGAACGCTCCACGGCTACCTCTAGTTGTGTAGTTAGTTTAGGAATCTGCAACCCATCAGTTACCAACATCTCAGGTGTTCGGCTGCCCTGCTGTTGTTCCTGTCCTCCTCAGCTATCGAAACATAACAGTGGGCCCACATAGTATATAGCGCGGCCCGCATAGTAAATAGCGCGGCCCACATAGTATATAGCATGGCCCAAATAGTATATAGCAGGGCCCACATAGTATACAGCAGGGCCCACATAGTATATAGCAGGGCCCAAATAGTATATAGCAGGGCCCACATAGTATATAGCAGGGCCCACATAGTATATAGCAGGGCCCACATAGTATATAGCGCGGCCCACATAGTATACAGCAGGACCCACATAGTATACAGCAGGGCCCACATAGTATATAGCAGGGCCCAAATAGTATATAGCAGGGCCCACATAGTATATAGCAGGGCCCACATAGTATATAGCAGGGCCCACATAGTATATAGCAGGGCCCACTTAGTATATAGCAGGGCCCACATAGTATATAGCAGGGTCCATATAGTATATGGCGGCCCTGATTGTAACCCTAACCCTAATTGTTACTCTAACCCTAATGGAAAAATCAAAATAAATATATTTTCTTTATTTTATTATATTATCCTAACTAATGGGGTGATAAAAGTGGGGTTTATTTACTATTTTTTTATTTTGATCACTGTGATAGCGTTTATCACAGTGATTAAAATAAACCTGCACTAAATGAATGAATCTGCGGCCGACAGATTTGGCAGGTGCACTGTGCATGCGCCCGCCATTTTCTTTCCAGGAAGAAGATGCAGGGATCTTCAGGAGCTGTGGGAGGACAGGGGGGACACCAGGAGGTACGGGGGACAGATCGGGGGACCCGGGGACCCTATTTCTCTCCCCTCTGATGTGCGATTACATCAGAGGAGAGAGAAATTAAATGCAGAATCACGGCTTTCTTTTTTTGCAGTCGCCGTTATATGGTTAATAACGGCGATCGCAAAAGCGGGGTAGGTAAAAACCGACCCGAATCATGTCCTCTGGGGTCCCCGGAGAAAATCCGACTCTAGGGGCGCTACATACTTACTCCACAGCGCCATGAATTAACGGCGCTGTGGTTTAAGTACCCTTGACCACCGACGTTAAAAGGCGTATAAGCGGTCGTTAAGGGGTTAAACTTTGTTCAGGAAGCCCAGATCCTCCAGAATGGCTGCACATCCATCAAAATCTCATTTACAAGACCATGGAGAAGATACCAGCACACGGTCATTTTAAGAGATCATAGAAAGATAATAATCCAACAACAGGACTGTTATTAGATCCTTTATGCATTAAGGAGCAGGATGAGCTCTACCAGATGACCTTCTGCAAATTCCAGGATGGTGGCATGAGACATCCTGTAGTATGATCAGTGCTAACAGTAGAGCACAGGGCTATTTGATTAGCATTCACCAGAGAACATCTCAGTTGGCATGTCGGCCATGGGCGTACCCACCTACCATGAAGAGGCCACCTGTTTTTCCTGCCGCCAGCCCTATAAATCTTTGGGCACAGCGGCTTTACAGGTGCGCGCGCTCGCTCAAGCATCAGTGAGTCAGTGGCCGAGTGCCCTGCACATAGGGATTAAGAACGCCTGACGTTGAACGTCAGGACGTTTTTTGTGGGCGGAGAGAGAACGCTCTGCTCTCCCCGTCATCCACCCCTGGCTGCAGCACGCTGCTGAACATTTCAGGATCAGGTCAGGCATCCGGAGGAGCTCCTAGTACCTGCGCGCTCCTGAGGCAATCGCTGTTATTCGAATCTATTCAGTCACTGACGTCACGCCGGGTCTGGGTGAGTGAGTGAGAGTATAATACTGGGGGGCTGGCTGTGGCTGGGCCGATGTATATACTGGGGCTGAGGGCTGGCTGGTCTGATGTACATACAGGCGCTGGGCTCTTGGGCTGATGTATATCCAGGGGCTGAGGGCTGGCTGGTCTGATGTATATACATGTGCTGGGGGCTGGCTGTGGCTGGGCTGATGTATATACAGGTCCTGGGGGCTTGGGCTGATCTATATACAGGTGCTGTGGGCTGACTATGGTTGGGCTGACGTATATACAGGTGGGCTGGGCTCAGTGGGCTGGGGCTGGTGATGATATATACAGGTGGTGCTGGGTTCAGTGGGCTGGGGCTGGTGATGATGTAAATACAGGTATGGGGTTCATTATACTGTATGGAGTATTATATGGGGCACATTTTACTGCATGGAGCAATATATGGGAATCATTATTCTGTATGAAGCAATATATGGAGCATGTTATTCTGTATGGAGCACTATGTCTATGTAGTGCCCATAATACTGTATGGAGAAATATATGGGGCTTATTATTCTGTATAGAGCAATATATGGGGCTCATTTTTCTGTATGGAGTAATATATGGTGCTCATTATACTGTATGGAGCACTATATGGTACCCAAAATACTGTATGGAGCAATATATGGGGCATGTTATACTGTATGGAGCACTAAGCGGTGCCTACAATACTGTATGGAGGACTATGTGGTACCCATAATACTGTATGGAGCAATATATGGGGCTCATTATACTGTATGGAGCAATATATGGGGCTCATTATTCTGTATGGAGCATTATGTGGTGCCCAGAATACGGTATGGAGGATTTTACTGTCTGATTTATTACCTATTGTAGAATGTTTTTTACTTCTAGTATGCGGAAAAGAACAGATCTCATTGAAAATGAGATGTTGAAAGGTCTCGATATGTGGGCCCTTGTGATGCAGTGGGTAAAAATTACTGGATTGAACATGTAGAAAAGGATCTTCCAAAGGCGTGGGTGTGTTAGAATTAAGAGCTGGTGTTTGCATCTTTCCTCTAATATAAAGTGCCATTGTTCTGTGAGTTTGCGCAAAAATTGATTTGCATCAAGTGGCAACTCTGGACAAAATGAAAGGCCATATTTAAGAAGGGATATCTCATCGGGGTAAAGTGAGTAATCAGAAATATTAAAAATTCCTGTATTGGTAGCAGAAGAATTATCAGAGTTTGTATGGTCTGTTATATTGACTTAGTTTTCTTTGGCGTCTGTATTAGGGGAAGCGTGGAGTTTTTGGTGTGATTTGCCACTCCGTCTATACCCTCTTTTCCTGTTTTTCTCCTTTGGTGTCTCTAAGGGATGCTAAAGAAGATTTGCACTTGGACCCTATTGTTGACAATGGGGGGCAACTGGACCCGGTGGGTGATTGTGGAAGGGTTGTTAATGGATTAATAATCCTAATTTTATTAGATTCCGGATTAGTAGAAGGGGAAGGGTTGGGAGAGGGGTCATTAGCATTAATAAATTGATTAAGGGGAGGAATAGTAGTAATAAAATCATTATCAAGGATAGTTGGAGAATTTCTCCCAGTGACCGGTGTTTGGTGGTTGTCATTAGATCTATTAAGTTCAGATGAGAATATAGAACCACCTGTGGACAAATTTAAATCCTTCTCTACTATATTAATAGTGGGGGTATTGTCTATCAAGTCAAAGGATTGTTCAGGTGTAGAATCATGAAAGGTTAATTGTGATAAACCTGTGATCATGGAGGGGTCATGCATTTGTGTGGAGGTCATGGTAGAAGAATTAATGTCTGATAGACTAAGTTTGAATAGCATGCTGAACCTGGTCAGTTAAACCAGTATTAAGTGGGTTGATTGCAGGAGAGTTAGGTAGTGAAGGGACTTGTAAAGAAGAAACCCCATAAGTGTTAGTGGATCCGCTCTGATGACTGGTTTGTGAAATGGGTTTCAAAACAGAAGAGTTTTTTGAGTGTTTGTTAAGTCTTTTTTTATGTAATTCATAATAAACCATTTGTTCTTTGGTTTTTAGGAAAACGGAGGGGTGACTGGGGTCAACAATTGGTGGTGCCTGTGTAGAAGTAATCTTTGAAATGATCAGGGGAGGTGTTGTAGTGGGGAAGTAAGAGGTGGTATCCATATGTTTTTCTGTCTTGGGTTTATCTTAAAATATCCCTCATAAATTTGTTAAACTTTTTCTTCACCAAATCATCCTCAAATTTAGTGAGTCTATTGCGGAGCTTGGGATCAAATTCTTTAAATTCTATTGAAGAAGAGAAGGCAAGTAGTTTATTCTTAATAGAAACAAGCTCTGTCAAAGCTATATCAGCAAGGGAATTTCTCATGTTGATAAGAAGCTCCATCATATTAACAGAATACTGATAACAAATGGTGTCCCATGATTTGGTGAAAATAATATCTTGTGGGAATGATGATTTATGTGAGCTTTTCAATCCTTTAGGTATAATACCCTCATCGATGTATCTCTTTAAGAACAATGCATCGATGTGGTTGGTGATTTAAATTTTGCTATTGTTTTCATAATTTAGAAAAGGTCAAACGTGTTTCTTATCAATATCACTTAATTTCTGGGTGTTTAAATTTTTTGTGGGTGAGGTAGAGATATCAAAAGCTGCTAAAGCTTCCCTAATGTGAAGTAAGCTATAAGATTCTAAATTTGGATTGAAAGAATCTATTGAGACAACTAGATATAAAAAAAGAAAAAAAAAATATTTAAAAAAAAAAATTATTGTACAGGAATAAATATACATTACAGACCAAAAGTTTGGACACACCTTCTAATTCAAGATTCTTCTGTATTTTCATGACTATGAAAATTGTAGAATCACACTGAAGGCATCAAAACTATGAATTAACACACGTGGAATTATACATTACACTTTACAAAAAAGTGTGAAACAACTGAAAATATGTCTTATATTCTAGGTTCCTCAAAGTAGCCACCTTTTGCTTTGATTACTGCTTTGCACGCAGAAAAGGTGAACGAATGGACTCTACATGCCTAGTTCCCTCCGTGAAGCATGGATGAGGTGGTGTGATGGTGTGGGGGTGCTTTGCTGGTAACACTGTTGGTGATTATTCAAAATTAAAGTGGTGAGCGGTCCAGCTCACCCCAAACCATCTCGATTGGGTTCTGGTCTGGTGACTGTGGAGGCCAGGTCATCTGGCGTAGCACCCCAACACTCTCCTTCTTGGTCAAATAGCCCTTACACAGCCTGGAGGTGTGTTTGGGGTCATTGCCCTGTTGAAAAATAAATGATGGTCCAACTAAACACAAACCGGATGGAATAGCATGCTGCTGCAGGATGCTGTGGTAGCCATGCTGGTTCAGTATGCCTTCAATTTTGAATAAATCCCCAACAGTGTGACCAGCAAAGCACCCCCACACCATCACACCTCCTCCTCCATGCTTCACGGTGGGAACCAGGCATGTAGAGTCCATCCGTTCACCTTTTCTGCGTGCAAAGCAGTAATCAAAGCAAAAGTTGGCTACTTTGAGGCTAAGTGCAGACGTTCAGGATTATTTGCGTTTTTTTCGCGGGAAAAAACGCGTCAAAAACGCATGTATTAAGCATCCTATCATTTAGAATGAATTCCGCAATTTTTGTGCACATGGTGCGTTTTTTTCCGCGAAAAAAACGCATCACAGAAAATCTAGCAACATGTCCATTAATTTTGCGGATTTCTAGCGTTTTTCCCGCTATATTATTGACCTAGAAAGCTCAGGGAAAAATCGCGGTAAAAACGTGTCAAATCTGTGCAAAAAACGCACCAAAAACGCGCAAAAACCCGTGCAAAAAACTGCGCGTTTTTGCCGCGAAAAAAGTCCGGTTTTGCTCAGGAATATTCTGCAAACATTCCTGAACGTGTGCACTTAGCCTGAAGAACCTAGAATATAAGACATATTTTCAGTTGTTTCACACTTTTTTGTAAAGTGTAATGTATAATTCCACATGTGTTAATTCATAGTTTTGATGCCTTCATTGTGATTCTACAATTTTTATAGTCATGAAAATACAGAAAAATCATTGAATGAGAAGGTGTGTCCAAACTTTTGATCTGTACTTTATAAGATTAAAAAATGTATAAGAACAGAAAATGTATGAGATTAAAATGTCCACAATATTAAAGTGGGGGTTCGAATTGGAGAATTCAATATGCATTCCAAAGGATAAGTAAATTTCCTGATAAGATGGCTAAATGTCCTGAAGATTGCTGAACCCTGGTCTGCTTCCCACGGCAGAAATCCCATGCTGGTGAAGCGTCATGTCATGCAAAAGAAAAGAGGATAGGGACGCGCATGAGCAGGACCAGTGGAGCAATAGACTGTGGATGAAGCTTTGTAGCCACTAACCTTAGGAGGTTTTGCACCCCTGCATAACCTCGGTGTGCGCGTGATGGATGGTGGTGCGTTCAAGGGGTAGATGGCTGACAGCTGCAAGTGGTGGCAAGGTTATCCGCCGTGGTAGCGAGGCAGGGTTTCAGCGTTCCCTGCAGAAGGGAGATTCTCTGTGCGATACCTGGAAGGACGTGGTGCACGCTGTGAGTCACTTGACCGTAGGTCCTAGCGGTCATGTGATGGAAGGGAGGCACCTGTGAGAGCAGCTCCTGCAGCTCACCCTCAGGGAGGGAGAATAGCAGATATAGGAAACAAAAACGTGGTCTGGTAAGGAGAGCTGAGTTGAAAATGGTGGAAGCAACAACAGGATTAAAAGGTGCAGACCTTTATTAAAAGATAATCCACAATGCGTTTCAACGGTGTTCTGCCTTCTTCATCAGGTGGCAAGCCAGACAATGGTGGAGTAATGCTGGCTGCAGTGCAGTATAGCGCAACCTCCACCAGGGGTGCTGGTGAGGGAAGAGAGGTTGCACAAACACCGCGTGGCAACACTTAGCAGCAGCACAGGTGTAGTGGATAACAAAAGAGTGGTCAAACAAGCCGAGTAATACACAGTCAGGTGCAGAAATACCAAAGGTCACAGAAAGCACGAAGTCAGAGACAAGCCAGAAGTCAGAGCCTAATAGGAACATGGTATCCAAAATGTGAGACGTGAAACGTAGTCAGGGGACAAGCCAGAGAGTAGAAAACAGTCGTGGAGCGCGGTATCAGGAACGGAAAAACAAGAGACGGGGTTCAAAGATCAGGCAGAGTCATACACTGTACGGGAAGTCAGAGGCAGAAGGATCACAGGTTATATGGGTCAGATCCTCCAGCCAGGAAGCATGAACTATAGCTGATGCTGGCCCACAGGCTGCAGAGGACTGAAATAGCCCAGCCAGCTCCAAGACGAGGCGGAGGGGATTAGCCCTCACATGACCAGTCCAGAGAGAAGACAGCAGAAAACAAACACCGGACTGGATCATGACAGGTGGTTATCAGAGTATTTAAACGAAAGGAGAACCAATGAAACAGAGCAACTAATTAAACACTGATGAAATGCGAGGATCATAAGCACTCTTGAGGTGCCAGAACACATTGTGCAGTAAAAACATGAGAATCATCTAAAGTGCAAAATACATTTTGTTACAAAGAAAAATGTGAGTAATAAATATTAATAACAACAATATTAAAAAACAATAATATTGAAAATGAAGGAATAATAAAAATGTTAAAAAAAATAAAATAAAAAGAACTATTTGACAATGTTATCAATTGTAAGATTTAACCTTCTGGGGTCAAGTGCCAAGACCTCTGTCTAGAGCCTCTCGCCTAGCCAAATCAGTTCTCATACTTGCACTGACGAGGGGCAATACCCTGAAACACCATGTCTGCAAATTGAGATTCTGATTTGGCTTTTATCTTAAGTCCTATTGCAAGACTGATTAAATATTGGCTGAAAATGGATGGACAAATGTCTTTTTTCAGCCTTGCTAACTATGTTATGTAACAGGTAGCGCTATAAAGTTCAAGTTCTCTTTCTCTCTGAAAAGGTAATTTGCATATTAAATTTCCCAGAGGTGCATTGCATTGTGAATAAGCCTCCTTACATTGGCATGCCATGTTACTCTCTACAAGGAGAAACGTTACCCATTATACTGAAATTTCCTATAAATTCTTCAATGTACTTTGTTGTTAATGTTATTCATGTTAGTCCTATGTCCTTGTCTTTATCACAATTATCTACAGCTTTTGTTTATACATCTTGGTTAGTGTTTTTTGTATGTTGTGTAATCTTCAACAAATAAAGAATTATTTAAAAAAAAAATAATTGAAGGGCCTACCGTTAAAATCAAAAGTACTCATATGCAGTTGCTTTAAAATGTCAAGGAACCTTTATTCTAGTAATCATGAGTTTGTACAATTAGTCTTGAAATTTAAGCAATACTTTGTTAAGAAGTGAGTATGCTAATTTTTATTTAGGAATTTACTTAGACTTAACGTAGGTCTTCATGGGGTCCTCTTCCCATGCAGTCAGTGTGGACAATTTCTGACTGGTTGTTTCATCAATGGGCCATCCCCATGTCTTGAAGAATGGGGAAAAGTTTTTATTTATACTTGAGAGAACTTTTCTGCCAGAGATTCATCTTGTCTGTCTTCTCAGTGCTAACATTAGACATGTTCTGATAGTCAAAGAAAACTTGCTTGAAGGGATCCCAACCAAATCCTTCTTGTAGCTAAAAAATAGAAACCACAAGTTATCCAACATAAAGTTAAAGATTGCAAAGAACAAAAGTACACAATATTGATAATTTTTTGTTAAAGAATCACTGGGGGTTTCCCCCACTTAAAGAAAGAACCACGGGCCCATTCCCTTTTCCCCCTACGCTGGCCAAATTTTTGGGGAAAACACAAATATTTTTTTTCCATGTCTCTGCCCTCTGGTTTTTATGTTGTTTGAAAAGATGTTTTTATCACAGAAAAAATTTTAAAAATTGCAAACTATGGAAAAAAAAAGCTTTTTTTGACATTTAGAATGAGTTTAATGCAGAAGAAAAATTTTTGCAGTGTTGACCCTTCTTCTTCAGGACCTCGAAATTTCCCCCCGGCAGTTCAATCAACTTGGCCAAACCTGACTGATAGCAGTCCATTTTGCACAGAAAATTTTTTTATTTTGTCAGTTTTTTTGTTTTTTGTTTGTCCACCCTTCCCTTGATGATGCCACAAGTCCAAAGGGGGATTAAGATTGGGGAGTTTCCCCACCCTGGCCCAAAATCTCTAGTTTGTTCCCAGCATTTATTATCACCTTTGCTTTAGGCCCAAAGGTGCCCAAGGGAAAAGGCATTTTGATCGAAAAAATGCTTTTGGGGGTTTTGGGGGGAAGTTTTTTTTGGAGGAATTCTGGCCCCATTTTTATTCATGGGGTTTTTTAGGCATATGTGGAGAGCCTTTTTCCTTTTTGCAAGAAGCAACCCCACAAGAATGGTTTCGGGATGCTTAACATTGGATGAGACAAGAGGGGGGTAGCGTACCTTGTCTTTCCGAATGGGTTTTCCTGAGCCCAAACAATCGAAAGGGGTTTCATCAAAAAAAACCCTTTCCCCCCAGTCCTAGAAGTCCACTGCCTGTACCTTTGAAAAATTCAGTTTGTCCATGTTTTTTTTTGGGGAAAAAAGTGGCTTTTTGCTACCCCCTTTTGAGCCGGGGGGCCTTGCCCAAGAGTCTCGCCTACACCCCCCGCTGCCATTCCTGAGCAAGTCTGCACTTGGTAGCCCATCCGCAGCTGAAACATTTTTTAAAGAGGGGCCTGGCGCTTCTGGCTTTTTGGGCCCCCCGAAACCTTTTTGGCAACATGGAACCTCTCCCCTTGAAATTTTGGGTTTTTCGTGTTTGTTGACTGAGTGCAATTTTTTACTCGATCTCTTCCTTTAGGCCATTTTTGTGCATTGCAAGATGACTGCAGTTTTCTTTGAGATAACCATGGTTAACAGAAGATAAACAATGTGCCCAGCACAGCCTCCTTTTAAAGTGTCGTGGGTCATTCTTATTTTAAACATACAATTGATCCCACCCCTTCCTCATAAAAACCCACCCGTTTAAGGGGGGGAATCATTAAAAGAGGTTAGTGGTCCTTTTAAGGCAGGGCGCATGATGTGAAATGTTTTTGGGGAAAATTCATTTTTTAGCAAATATTTTTTTGAAGTAATTGCGTTAAGCTCTCATCTTTTTAACTTTCTGGGTATTTGCAAATTGCCATTAAAAAAAGGAAACAGTAGACTTTGAAAAAAAATTTAAAATTTGTGTCATTCTAAAAAATTTTTGCCATGATTACACTTCTTTTTTACCCCTGGTAAAGGGGGAAAAATGTCGCCATTTTTTACTACCAAATCTAAGAGCATCAAATGTGGTGGAAGATCCTGATTTCTGATGTGTCATTGGGGCTTTGTGCATTTTTTTAAAAAAACCATTTTTTTATTAGCGGGGGATTATTACTTGAGGACATTGGCCCTGTGCCGGTTGTCCAATTGACCCCCAAACCTTTTTTGGGCTTTCGATTATGGAAAAGGCCAGGAAAAACTAGCACCGTTCATCCGTAAAAAAAGGTTTTTTTCCTGAAGAAAAATCAACAACAGTTCAACGCAGTACAAATGAAACATAGAGGAAACCATAAGTAGGAACGCAATTCTGAACTTTGAGGTCCTCAATCCTGTGTAAAGTTCACCTGAAACAAAACATATGCAAACCCCCGGAGGTGATTGATTATTGCACATGAGTAAAAATGAAAACCAAGAAAAAAAACACTGGGGAAAAAATTACAAAATAAACAAAACAAAATTTAGCAAAAATATTTGAAAAGGGTGACAAAGAACTTTGTTTTATTGTTTTTTTAAATTGCTTTTACCTTTGCAGCTATTTGTTATTGTCCCCAATGTGCCTAAAAAAAAATACTTTTTGAATTTTTCAAAAGCCTAGATTTTAAAAAAAAAAAAGACCTATTGTCTATACATTAACAGACATTAAACTCTGTGCCTTCCCAGTTTAAGTTTGCCATTTTTCAAAAAATTAGATTGTGAAAGGAGAAAAAAAAAATTTTTAACCCCCCCCCCAGGGTGGTTTGCAGTTAATGACTGGGGCCTTTTTTTAATTCTGACCATGTCCCCCTTTTTGAGTATAATCTGGAACGCTTCAAAAAGATCTTTCAATCTGAAATTTTTTTATGACATATTTTTCTTCCGTTGTGGTAAAAATTTTCAAAAAATGGGGGAATTAGGTAAAAAATGAAAATTTTCAAAAAATGCCCTTAAATCGAAAATTACACAAAAAGTTCATAAATAACATTTTCCACATGTCTA